>CM076570.1:370810474-371493104 GCA_034641835.2 Pinus albicaulis
AAGTGGCAAAGGCAAGGAGGAGCCTATTGGAGGGAGTACAAGACCACATTGTCTCAAGCCTCCATGGAAAATCCACACCATATGCTATGTGGAAGGCTTTGACGGATCTATTCCAAAGCAGCAATGACCATAGGAAATTTCCGCTAAAAGATAAACTTAGGAAGATCAAGATGGAAAAGGGAGACACCATTCCAAAGTATCTCACAAATTTTGTCTAATGTCAGGATGAATTGGGGAGTGTGGGAATAACAATCTCTGATGATGATTTGGTTAGTTTGGCTCTCCTAGGACTTCCTAAGAGTTGGCACAGTAATGAAGACTCTGTCAACGGATGGGAAAAATTGCCAGATTGGGAACAACTGTGGTCGGATCTGGTGCAAGAGGAGTTTAGGCGGAACACCAGAGATGGATCTTCATCAAAGCATGATGATGAAGAGGATTTTGCTTTGGTTTCCAAGGCAAAGAAGGGGAAGGGGAAGAAATTCCATTCTAAAATCGAGTCTAAAGGCAAGAAGCAGGACATGTACAAGGTGAAGTGTTTTCACTGTCATGAACATGG
The DNA here is from genome assembly GCA_034641835.2 of Pinus albicaulis. Lineage (NCBI taxonomy): Eukaryota > Viridiplantae > Streptophyta > Pinopsida > Pinales > Pinaceae > Pinus > Pinus albicaulis. Next base: position 370,811,034 of record CM076570.1, read on the forward strand.
GCATTTTTCTACTAACTGTCCTCAAAAGAAGAAGAACAAGAACGCTGCTAGAGCTGCAACTGGTGAGGCCCTTGCCTCAAAATTTGAGCTTGACTTCTCCTTGATTTTATGCATGGTGTAAAGTGCATTAGGATCGGTGTGGTATTTGGATAGTGGCGCTTCCTTTCACATGATGGGAGACAAGGAACTTTTCAGTGACTTGGAGGAGAAAGATCTCCAGATGCATATTGAGATGGGTGACAACGAACAATACAATTATACCGGGATTGGTACCATTACCTTTCAGAGGGATTCAGGTAAACCATTTCAATTAAAATATGTAATGCATGTACCAGGTTTGAAGAAAAACTTGGTCTCAGTCACAATGTTGCAGGACATAGGCTATGACGTTGTTTTTGGTGATGTAAAATCTTTCCTACTACATAAAACAACGAGTCAAGCCAATAGGATAGGGATTCGAGTTAAGAATCTCTACAAGCTAGAGGTAGATGGTTGCGCTTCCAAGGTGGGCAAGGCAGAGAAAGTGGTGAGCTGGGATGAGGGTGAATTATGGCATAGGCAATTGCGCCATCTTCATCATGGAGTCTTGAAAGTCATGTAGCAAATATCTACTGGACTTCCAATGGGAACACATTCTCAGTTAGATCAATGCAAGAGTTGCACCATGAGGAAGTATGTAAAGTCCACCTTTCATGAGAAGGAGAACCGAGCTTCGGGGATCCTTGAGAGAGTTCACACAGACGTGTGTGGACCATTCTTGGTTGCTTCAATAGAAAAACATAAGTACTATGTAATATTTTTTGATGAATTTTCTCATAAATGTTGGATCTTCTTCATGTAGAAGAAAGATCAAACATTCTCTAAGTTTTGTGAGTTTAAGGCATTGGTGGAGAAAGAGTTGGGGAAGCAAGTGAAGGCTCTTGGGAGTGATAATGGTGGAGAATAAATCTCTAACGAATTCAATAAATTTTGCAGCAAAGAAGGAATTTGAAGAGAACTCATAGTGCCTCATAACCCACAACAGAATGGGGTCGCGGAGAGGAAGAACCAACCGATCGTGGGTGCATCACGAGTGATGTTGCATGATTAGGGCCTACCAATGAATTTGTGGGCAGAAGCATGAAACACTGTGGCTTATGTGAAAAATCATTGTCCTCGTATAGTACTTGGCATGAGTAGACCTGAAGAAGCTTTCACTGGTGAGTAATCATATGTTTCACACTTTAAGATTTGTGGCTCATCTTTTTATGTGCATGTGACCAAGGATGCCAAGAAGAAGCTGGAGCCGACTACTGAAGTTGTGATTTTTGTGGGGCACACATAAACACCCCATAATTATCATGTGTATTTTCCAAATAGCAGAATGATTGTTGTGCGACGAGATATAAATTTTATGAGGGGAAAGCCATGAGGTTGTCCCTTGAGAGGGAGTTGGACTTACATGCAGAGGAGGAACTGCTGGTTTCCCAAGATGAGTCTCAAGGTGTGGATCAGCCACATGAGGAGGTTCATGGAGTGGAGGAAATCACTCATGTAGAGCCGTCCATCAGAAATGGTAGAAAGCAGACCACAGAAGATGATAGGTTGAGACTTGATGCTGCAGAGAATGTAGGAGCCCCTACTTCATAGCGCAGACAGAGACAGTCTCCTGACCAATTTACTGGATACATGGCTCTTATGAGCAAATGTATTGTGACTGAACCATATTCCTTTTAGGAAGAAATGCAGCAACCTACTTGGGTTGATGCAATGGTGGAAGAGTATGACTCCATTGTCAAAAATAGTGCATAGGAAATTGTCCCAAGACTGGTTGACAAATCAGTGGTAGGTTCAAGATGGATATACAAGGTAAATCAAGTTGTTGATGGGAGTGTGGAGAAATACAAGGCTGGATTTGTGGCCCGGGGTTTCTCACAGATCGAGGGGATAGATTATGATGAGACTTTTGCGCCTGTCGCAAGGTACTCTTCCATAAGGACCATCCTTGTACTCTCAGCGCAGATGGGCTGGCGCATTCATCAAATGGATGTGAAAACTATGTTCCTCAATGGGATCATTGAGGAAGAGGTGTACATGGAGCAGCTTGAAGGTTTCGATATCTTCAACAGTGAGTCGCATGTGTGCCAGCTCAAAAGAGAATTGTATGGGCTCAAGCAAGCACCCCGTGCTTGGTACACTCGGATAGACAACTATTTCACCGGACTGGGCTTCACCAAAAGTGAAGCAGATGCAAACCTGTACCAGATCGTGGTTGAGGGTAAGTTATTGATCATTGTTCTTTATGTTGATGATTTAATTTTGACTGGTGATGAACAACCGATACACTCATGCAAGGAGGATCTTGCAATGGAGTTCGAAATGAAGGACATGGGCCTCCTTAATTATTTCTTTGGATTGGAAAATGGCAGCGGGATGGTGAAATTTTTATGTCTCAAGGAAAGTATGCAATGGAGATACTGGGTAATTTTAACATGGAGAGCTACAAACCCATGGATACTTCTCTTCCAAGAAACTGGAGGAAAGAGGATTCTACTTCTGGAGGGGTAATGGATGCTACTGTCTATCGACAATTAGTGGGTTCACTAATCTATCTAGTGAACACGAGACTGGAAATTTGCGACACAGTTAACTAGATGAGTCAAGCTATGGTTAAGCCTACCAATGTCTTTTGGAAGGCGGGGAAGCATGTCCTGAGATACCTAAGGGGCGCATCAGAGTATGGTCTATGGTACAGACAGACGGATGGAGTGAAGTTGCATGGCTTCACGAATGCGGATTGGGCTGGCAGTCCATCTGACAGAAAGAGCACATCAGGGGGGATCTTTAGCATTGGATCTACAATTGTTTCTTGGTACAACAGGAAGCAGAGATATATGGCACTCAGTTCAGCGAAAGCATAATACATGGCAGCAAGTCAAGCTGCATGTGAGGCTATTTAGATGAGAAAGATCTTGGTTGGTTTGTTTGGTTCTCATATGGATCCAAAAATGGTTCATTGTGATAATCAAAGTTGCATTAAACTCTCGATTAATCCTGTGTTTCATGATATGTCCAAGAATATAGATATCCGGTACCATTATCTCAGATATTGTGTGCAGAGGAGAATCATGTTGCTTCAATACATTCCCACAGATTATCAGGATGTAGGTACTATGACAAGGCACTCACCGGGAGCAAATTCGAATACCATAGAGATAGGATTAGGGTGAAGGATAATCCCTTTCTTATTGAGAGGGAGTGTTGAGATTCAACAGAATTTTTTGGCACCCATGATCCTAGTGAAAATTAAGCACCTACACTAGATGGGGCCCACATGCTATTTTTAGGTGCATGTCTATTTTTACTATCCCTTAATTTAGATGGACATTAAATTGTAATCTATTCTCAATGTGGACTTGAAAATAGTTAACTGAAGTGGAAAATCAGTTATCTAAGTGAATTTCAAGTTAATAGGTTGGTTGGTGGGACATGCAGAGTAACTCTAGTTGTAACTGAGTGATTCTAGTTGTAACAGAGTTGGAAGTGCAGTGGTGCATGAGTTGGTGCAAGTTATAAATATTTTGACTCGGTTAAGTGAGTTAAACTCAGTTGTGATAGTTGTAACTAAAGATACACTAGTGAGATATCAAGTGAATTAAATATTAATTAACTCACAATCAGTGATCTCACATGCAACTGAAGATTTACTAATATTAGTAGCATGCATGTCAGATCCAGTGGAGACCCAATTGAGTTCTAGGTGAAAGGGAAGTTGACTATCGATTGTGACATTATCCGCTTGCACACATGCAAGCACACACATTGGATGTGCAGTCAAGGTAGGCAGGATTTCATCAATTTAGGTATTGCATTTAGCAGGGATTGCGCAGTGAAGGCAGGTAGTCTGGAGGCAGTAAATTGGCTAAGGGATTTGCCAATTTTTGTATGACAGTGTGAGACAATTAGCTGATGTATTGAGGGCTCTTGTGAGAAGAGTTTTGTATGTAATTGTTTCACGATCCATGATATAATATACAATAGAAGATAGTGGGGTTTTTAGCTATAAGCTTTCCCCTGGAAATTATCTGTGTTGTGTGGGATTGATCTTTCTTCATGCTTATGTAATTGGTGATTGTGTTTTTAATTCCGTAAAGCTTTGTAGAAGCGATTCAGTATTTAACTTTAGCATATTGTTAGATCGGGTGAATCCAAGATATACATGCATATTGTATAATTTCTACATGTAAGTCGTTGATCTATATTTTCTTTTGTGATTTGGTTTCATAACAAAGTAGAGCCGTGTATGAGCCCATAGGGCGGGCAAGTTAGGCGAAGGAGAATCGGGTCGTTTGTAGAGTTCAGGTCAGGTCAAAGAACTATGTCGTGTGCATATTTTGGGTTGGGTCATAGAACCGTGTTGTGTGTTCGGCCGAGGGCGTCACGCAGACCAGTGTTAGGCATTCGGGCAAGGGAATCGTGCAAACCCGTGTTAGGAATTCAGGAGAGGACGTCGTGCAGTTTGTGTAGACCCTTGTCAAGTGTTCAGGCGAGGGCGCCTTGCAGACCCATGTCAGGCGTTCGGGCAAGGGCATTGTGCAGAACATAGTTTGGTTGAGTTTGAGTTGTGCAATCATGCAGTCATGCAAAGGCTGAATTATGTAATCGTTCAGAGGTCGAGTCATGCAGGCGTCTATGCAGGTTCATGCAGGAATGGGCAGGGAAACCGTATGTATTGAAAAACATGAATTTGGGGCTTCCACTAGGAAGGGTCGTGGTAAGGGAACTATGAGCTGAAAAGGCGTAGATGTGCGACAGTGCATGGGCAGGTCATGCACAACCTTGTAAAATATTTGTACTTGTAATATTTTCAAATTTTATAAGTATTGGGAAGATTATTCGGGAATTTCTCCTCCCTTAATGAATACATGTTTATGCTTATGATTGGATTTCAGATGTTATGAAGTATAATTGATCAACTATAATTGAATGTATTTCCACTGCTTATTAAAGAAAGTGAACACTTGATGAAAAGCTGGCTAAGTGTTGGCGATAGGCATAGTTCGTAAAATCTGGTAGTAAGAAAATGAAAAGTTTGGTCGGTGTTGCACACCGCCCACAGGTGGAAATCGAATCACCACTAGTGTGGGGGCATGACAAATGGTATCAGAGCTTGGTTAAGGGTGAACTGAGTTGATTTGGATTTTTGAAGATTGGCAGAGGCACACCATGGGGCCGAGTCAAGCTAAAAAAAGTCCATTGGCAGAATTGTGAGATATTGAACGAAGATTGATAGAGTTTCATAAAGAGTTTCGTGCGACAAGAAAGGATATTCATGCATTGGCTAAAGAAGGGATATCCGACATGAACAAGAATGAATTATATCAACTCACGGGGAAAGTGGATTGTTTATAGGTAGGAATGATGAAGTTAAAAGGAGATCAAGGTACGTTTCATGAGAAGGCAACTGAGCTTGAAGCAAAGGGGAATTTTGAAGAAGAGGACCATGGTGGCATAGAGCTCACCACAGTTGAACCGAACTTGAAGGATGTTGTAGAAGTACCAATAAAATAAGAGGAACTTGGGGTGATTGAACTAGCAGAAGTTGAACAAGATTTGTGCACATTGCAGAAATTATTGATAGGAGGCACTCACATGGAGAGACCTCAGGAAGATGTAAGTATTATTATGAATTTTGTTTCATTAGAGCTTTTGGAGGAGGGCCATAATATGTAGGAGCGGGCAAAGGAAGTGTTTGTTTTCCGATGCAATGGAAAATATTCTCTTGGGAGATTACGATGAGACCTTATACAGTGGAGAAGCAAGGAGCATTGGTTGTTGTAGGCTTGTTGGGATAGTTTGTGACCTTAGGGAAGAAGGTGGAATTACCGTGAAAAGGGTGGAACATGATGAGCTTTGTGATGGATGAGTCATGCTTAGCCAAGTGGAGAATTGGCCAAGTGCCTGGCATGAATCATGGAAAAATCGAAGGAAGGGCACACCAGAGTTATGATACATAATTGGGTAGTCTTCTTCATGGCTGAAACCAAGAGACATTCTTGGTGAACCTTTAGTAGGGGAGGCAGCAGTGAAGGAAGGGACCCGTGACAACATATGGAGGTAGAGTGACCTAGGGCACTAACCTGAATGAAGAACAAGGATGTGATGACTAGAGTTGTGGACATGTTGGGAAACCAAAGTCATGGGCATCGAATTGAAGAAAAGGGCACATGACGGGAATTGTGTAGCGACAATATGGAGGGGAAATTATGGGGATGTCATGTGTTGGCATAAAAGAGAAGTTCCAAAGTAGGGTTGTTGAGCAGGATGGACTTGTTGGTGTGACATGGAGACATTATGCAGATGGATCGATGGGTATGTTGGACACTTTGGACAACAAGGCCATGGTTGGATTTTGAGCAACTTATGTGATGATTCATGTAACCGGGAGGGTAGAGGCAACTTGCGATGGAATTTGCGACCAAGTCAAGTGTGATTTCCCAAGTGTCGGATGGAGATGATTCATGGGAGCTCATGGGGACTTAGAGATAGTTATGGTCGATGGAGACTTCATATGGTCTTGGAGTATTCAGTTCGTTGAGGAGTTGAGGTCACGATGTGACTTGAATTTGATGCAGTATGGGATGCATACCTTGGACCCATTATGGGGTGTGTTCATGAGGAGTGAATTGATGGATACGATAGAGACATGACACTTTGGAGTTGGATGTATTTCAACAATGGAGATGCCTTGGCGAGAGCACTTGGGGCATGGGTTGAGTCAATGAGGCTTAACCATTTTTTATGGACATGGTGGATGATTGGTTTATGACCACGGGAGACACATGGACATGATGATGAGGCAGGTTTAGACTTTCCACTTTGACATTATTGATGGACAACATATTGCAGATGAAATGGATTTTTCTTCATGGACTTGGATATGGCACATCGGATTGATGGAGATAGTTCTTGATTGAGTTGAGGATGTGATAGTATGTTAGAGAAACAACTGATGATGACATGAGGAGGCGCATTCTCATGGTTTGGGCGTGATGGTTGGATTTGATACCCAAATAGTTTGAGTCACAGGGTCCGAAAGTGTACTGAGATATGTTGGATTTGAGTTGGAGTATCATAGCAACATTTCACGCGATTATGAAAATACATGGTAGGTTGGCATATATATGTTGCAGTGATAGCATGCAATTGAGTTGGAGGGAGCATCCTTCCACATGATGGGGTAGTATGGAGGATTGCAACGAGTGTAGTTGATGACCATGGATTGAGGAGTCTTACCCATACATTGAGTAATGGGCCTTAGAAGAGGTTTGTGCGATGGAGGCGAGGAGCTAGACAACATGGACATTTGATGTTGGAGCTGGTAACACTTTGCGAAAATTTGATCTTAGTGATGGAGTTTGCTAAGATGTTGTTGTCAAGGGTGAAAACCTTTTTATAGTGGGGGAGGATGTCAGGGCCACGATTTGGACGAGCGATTGTGACAACCCCGAGAGTCGAAAAAACGAACTCATAGTACGGGCGCACCCATTTGTGTGACAGGCGCCCGTGTTCGGTTAAAGGTGACTCGGGTAGGAGCACGTTTGTTTAAAGGTGCACAACCATAGTACGAGTGTGCCCATCATGTGCGACAGGTGCCCATGTTCGGTTGAGGGTGTGTGATGTGCGACCGGGCGGTGCGACATACTTTGGGCAACCAGGCGGTGCAAATAGCGGGCACGCGCAGACGAGCAAGGGTGCCCACCCGACCGAATGTAGGTAGGCATGTGACTTAGAAAATTATGAAGTGGTGCATCATGTGTTGTGGGAAGGTTGGCTGGGCAAGCCTATGGGTAGGCCGACCCATGGAGATGACTAAGGGATGTGTTGTATGGAGAAAATGGATGGGAAACAAGCCATATATATTGGCAAGCTGTGCCATTCATTTGGAGCCAATTCATGCAAGCAAATCATTCAAGTTCTGAAGTGAACGAAGATAAGAACTGTGTATGAGCCCGTAGGGCAGGCGAGTTAGGCGAAGGAAACTTGGGTCATGTGCAAAGTTCGGGTCACGTCACCAACTCATGTCGTGTGCAGAGTTCGGGTGTGTCGTTTGGGTAGGATCACAGACTCATGTCATGTGCAGAGTTTGCTGTGTCGTTCCGGTCGAGTCACAGATTCCTGTTGTGTGGAGAGTTCAGGTGTATCGTTTGGGCCGTCCAGACCTATGTCGTGTGTTCGGGTGAGGGCGTCGTGAAGAATTGTGTCAGGCGTTCAGGCGAGGGTGCTGTGCATAACCGTGTCAGGCATTCAGGCGAGGGCGTTGTGCAGGTCGTGCAGACCCGTGTCAAGTGTTCGGGAGAGGGCGTCATGCAGATCCGTGTCATGCGTTCAGGTGAGGGCGTCATGCATAACACAGTTTGGTTAAGGTCGAGCTGTGCGGGGGCTGAGTCATGTAGAGGCCGAGTTGTGCAATCATACATAGGCCGAATCGTGTAGTTGTGCAGGGCGTCTGGGCAGGTTCGTGCAGGATTGGGCAGGGTGTGTAAGGGCGTCTGGGCAGGGCGAACATATGTATTGAAAAACATGAATTTGGGGTTTCCGCCAGGCAGGTTGTCTGGGCAAGTTCATGCAGGTTTGGGCAGGGCGTGCCAGGGAATATGGGCAGGGCGATTGTGTGTATTGAAAAACAATAATTTCGGGTTTTCAGCAGGCAGGGACGTGGTAAGGCCGCTGTGAGCTAAACCGGTGTAGTTGTGCGACGGTGCATGGGCAGGTCATGCACAACCTTGTAAAATATTTGTACTTGTAATATTTTCATAATTTTATAAGTATTAAGCAGACTGTTCGGGAGTTGCCCTTCCCCCCCTCCCCTCTTTCATGAATATGTGTTTATGCTTATGATTGGATTGCACATGTTATGAAGTATAATTGATGAAAGATAATTGAATGTATTTCAGCTGCATTATTGAAGAAAGTGAACACTTGATGAAAAACAACAAAGTGTTGGTGATAGGCATAGTCTATAAACTATAGTAGTAAAAAAACAAAAAAATTAACCAATACTACACATGGCTCACAAATAGAAAATTGAATCACCACTAATGTGGGGCCTAACAACCTCCAAGACCCCACCTCCTTCACATTAACACCCCATCGAAAGAAATATCTACTTGAATTTTAATATAATACTATTTACAAATTAAATTAATCCTTAAACTTAATTTATTTTCTTTATTACAATATATATGATACTCACTCACCTATAACGTATTTTCCTTATTTTAAAATAATATATTAAAAACATATTATTGAAAAATGATAAACCATTTTTATAATAAACCATTTAAGATTTCAATCTTGACGATTCTTTATTGACATATTACTTAATGATGATACAATTATTATATTGAATTTTAAATATTGGTTGTTATAATATTATATTATCGAAGGTTCAATAGACTACTTAGACAATGATATGTATTTATTTTACCTGATATGGTATCTATGGAATACGTTCTTTTTTTCTTCTTTCTAAAACTCTTACTTTTATGTAAATTTTAAAATTAATATAAAGATCGTCCACGATCAAATAGATATTGAAGTATCAAATCCAAAGGATTCTCTACATTTCCTTTATTAGCACATTACTTATTTATCGGCGCTTTTATATAAAATAATAATTATACTATATAAATATAGATTATGTCGTTTCATCATGATGATTATTATATGATAATTATTAGATAATAAATATAGATAATGTTCCTTCATTTTAATCAGGTCCTGATTTAATTATACTAAATAAAGATTTGGAATGGTCATTGCATATGTCATAATTAGATTATTTTTTTGATATATTATAAAATATTTGAAAATTCATTTATTAAAAGATATGAGATATATGTTATTAAAATATATAAATTATACCGAGTAAATAATTTAATTGAGATTTTGATTAAAATAAATTCAAAAATGATAATGGAAAAAACCATTTCATCTATAATTTACACTATACCTAATATTGAGAAATTGTAATTTATACCTACTAATTGAGAAATTTTAATTAATATTTAAGATTTGGTAGTTGCTTTTCATTCTAGAGTTTATTTAATTCTAATATAAATGCTTCACGATTACGATTCCACGACTTTTTGTTCCGTTATTTTATTATTTATTTTATTTTTATTCCCATGAACTTTCAATGTCTATTTTATTTTAAAGTTCGAGGATTTATATCATATATAATTTCAAAATAATATATTTAGTTTTTTCTGGATTCGAACGTGGAAGTCACTTTTTCTTCGAAATTTCCTAAAATTTTAACTAAACCCTTTATTTATTATTTTAAATTTACTTTCAAATATTATATATATATATTTAATTAAATTATTCTTATATATTATTCTTCGTTAACCTAAAATATATTACAACAACCCAATCCAAATCCTATACTATTTTTTGGATGAAACAGAAGAATAGATGGTTGCCGGCCAAAATAAAGAAAGGAAGGACAGATATTGAGTGGGTTTCCAATATCCAATGAATCTCAACCAAAAAGAGGATAAACATTCCCACCAATAAATTAAAAAAGAAAATGACATTTATTTTGTGGAAGAATGAATTATTTAAAATATATATAATGGGTAATGGTAACGCATTAAGGTCGTGCTATATATATATTTTTGTGTGTGTGTGTGTGGGGGTAATGCATTAAGAGTGCATTAAGAGTGTGCGTTTTTTTGGATTTGTTTTTTTTTAATGGAAAAACCAATATAACAAAATGATTAACGTGTAAAATGGGTTATTAAGTATGTTATGAATTTTTTAAAGAAAAAAGATAGATAAATATTTTTATCCATGAGTAGTTTTTAAGTGTGATTTTTTGGAGTTTTTGGTTGATTTTTGGTTGGAATTTGGTGAAAATTTTTGTGGTGGAATTTTGATTTTTGTCATTTAAATTGGTTTTTTGATATTCAATAAATCCTTGCAGAATTCTAGACAAATTAGATTGGAAAATAAACATGACACTTAGGTGTTTACATGGTTCTTTGCTCCTGTGGTACTTCCTTCAAGTCGATCCATTAGACAGAGAATCCAAGAGCATGATGTAGACATTAGACCCATTCGATCCCACACATCATTGTGTCACCATGTATGCATTGAGGATTCCAAAGTCATTGCCAAGGTTGATGACTTCCACTATAGGAAGCTCAAGGAAGCTATTGAGATTGAAAGACATGCTAAGAATCTCAACATGGATGACAGGTGGAAATTAAGTAAGAGTTGGACTCCTGCTCTCTTTAGATGATTTCTCTCCCCCTTGTTATTGAGTCTCGTTTCCCCTTTGGTCTGGATTTTTATTATTTTTAATATTTATTTTATTATTATTATATATATATTTTTTACTTTTATTAAGAATATTTTTTTTTTTTCTAACCTCTTTTTATTTAGATATTTATTATTAAATTTTTGTATTATCCTATTATGTTATTAATATTTATTAATTTATATTTTTGACATATTTATTAATAATTTCTATATTATTCATTAACCAACCTTTTATTAAATTGTCTTAACAAATAATAATTTAATATTATTCTCTAACAAATAACTAATTAGTTAATAACAACTAGTTTTTAATGACTAATTTTCAACGACTATAACCTGATGCATCTACACTATTTATTTATTAAGACCGATTATCTTTTTCACCTTGTCCTAAGGATGAATCACATTAGTTGGTTCAAAACCTCAGCCAAATCCTAATGATGTGATTAATCCGAAAGACCTATTTTTCTAAATTATGGATCACAAAAGTCTTAAATCTAACAAAATAAAATGACATTTATTTCTGTTGATTATTAAATTATTTAAATAATATTATAATAGATAATAGTAAGGCATTAAGAGCATGCATTTTTGTTTTGTTTTTTAAGTGGAAAATTCAAAATAACAGAATGATTAATTAGTGAGATGTATCATTTTTGAACTTTATTTATGGATGTTGACTATTATATAGGAAAATCATGTCATTGCCCATTGTCCAATTAATATGGTAAAAATGATGTAATGTTTAGTATTTTGATTTGGTCAAATAAAATAAAAATAATAAATAAGACAATAATTTTTTTTTTTAATTAAAACATTTTAACTTGGTCAAATTACATTAAAAAAACATAAATTATTAAATAAATTTATTAATTAAACCAATCTAGATTAATTTTAACACTAGATCTACAAAGTGTTTAAAGAGATCAAATTTCATGAGATGCAAATTTTTTTTTATTGTGAAAAGAGATTTGATCCTTCTTGTCACTTGGTAGATTCAAAATTAAGATGGATCTAAGTTGGTCTTAAATTAATGATTGGTGATTCATATGAGGTAGGTTTTCACTTCTACTAGATGGCGTTGGGTTGTTAACCTATTTCCTTATGTATAAGGAAAACGAGTTCTTAACCAAGCAAAAACAATTTGAGGGCATACTCCAAACTCAATAGATAAAGTGTGTGTGCTTTTTTTTCAAAGAGTAGAAAAGCCTATCATAATCGTAAGTCCTTTATCAAACCGGCACTGAGGACAACCATCACTCGCTGCTATTTGCAAATGTTGGTTGACTCATCATTGTTATTCAAGGAAAACCACCCCACCTAGAATTACTCACTAATGGTCCATAAAAGGACAGGTTTTCACTTCTGTTAGATGCCTCTATATCTTGAGCCATTAACATGTGTCAGATGTCTCTAGATCTTGGGTCATTAAATGATAAGAAAACAAACTCTTAGCCAAAAAAACAATTTTATAACATACTCAAAAGTCAAAATAAAATATGTTTTTAAATACAAATAACTTCCTTAACCCAAAAAGATTGAATTTTCTATGAATATAAATTTTTTTAGTTTGGGTTTAAAATTTTGAAATCTTCGTATAAGTTTTCATGTAAAAAACTGTACTAAAAAGAAAGAGTCAATGGGTACAATTTTAGTGACGTTAAAGAGCCCGGAACGTTCCTACCCACCCCTTTTAAACGTGTGAAAGGGGTTGATGTGCAACATTAATTTAAAAAATAAAAACTAAGAAAATCTGCCATGACCATGTTGCCGGTTTGTTAGATTGTCCACGTAGGACGCCACGTCAAACAAGACACGTTGGCTAAATGATATGCCATTTCCTACATTACACCAATAAAAACGTCCGCTTAGGTCGCATGAATGACGCTGGCGCATTAGATTGTATACGTGGACGCCACGTCGGAATAAGACACATCGGCCAAACGATATTCCCTTCCCTGCCTCACGCAAGTTAAAAAGTCTGGTTAGGAATCTGTGCGTCGGCTATGGGATGACTTTGTAGCAGTCCGATAAGGATCGCCGTGAGATAGCTCGGAGTCAGGTGACTGCAAACCGGTAACGCCGGTGGACATACATGAGCGAGCGACACATGGAAGAGGGTAAAGTTGGTCGGCTGTTTTCTTTGTCTGGCCAATGTACAGGGGTTGCAGGATCATTGAAATTACTGAGGGTTTAAACCACCAAGGAGGGTTTCACAAAATACCTACTAGACCTACGAATTCAAGCATGGGATTATTGGGTTTTTTATTTCATTCATTTTATTTTCTGGGTTTCGAATCCGGCCTGTTATCCGTCGGGAATAGAGTGCTTCTGTCATTTTGAGGGTTTTCAATGCAGGCATAATAAGCCCTCTCGGCCGATTCAGGGCTTTGTTTTTTTTTTCTTCTATTCTTTTAATGAATCCAATGTTGAAGAGAATAAAGCACCTGGTGCAGATGCATTTCAGGTTGGCAAACATGGAGAGGAAATGGATCTTTCCTTTGGCAGCGGCGACGCTGGTGTCATTGTTTCTGGTATTAGTTGCAACCCTTTTCTCGGTTTCAAGCACTGGCGTGTATCCAGTCATGTCGTATTTTCGTTTCAAAGGAGGGGGGAACGAGGTCGCCAAGGCAGTTTTCGTGGAATCCAAGATCTCCTCTGCTGCTGCCACATCAATGGAAGCCCTACCTCCTCCGCCTAGATTCGCTTATTTGATTTCAGGGTCGAGGGGGGACGGGGAGAGGCTGGTGAGAACGTTGCAGGCATTGTACCATCCATTGAACCAGTATGTTGTGCATCTGGACCTCGAATCGTCTCCCAGAGAGAGGGTCGATCTTGCATACTATGTGAAAACAAATCCAATTTTTGCGAAGGTTGGGAATGTGCACATGATTACCAAGGCTAATTTAGTTACCTACAGGGGACCCACAATGGTTGCTAATACTCTGCATGCTGCGGCAATTCTTTTGAAAAAGAGCCAGGATTGGGATTGGTTTATCAATCTTAGCGCCTCCGATTATCCGCTGGTTAGTCAAGATGGTATGCTGTTTCAATTTTCCTTCATTAGAATAGGATATAACTCTAGCTCTTATGGGCATGTATGTATGGATTGTAACTTCTTAGTGATGCTTCATTTCTGAGTGTTAACAATGGTTTTCTTTCATGGACCGAGGACTCAGCCACTCCCAAATCGGCAACATCCTGCGAAGTATGAGCTTAGACCTCGAGTTTACTATTTTAGCTTATTGCAGTGTCACATGGATGTCAGCCTATTCGACACGCAGAATTGATCATATCTTGACCGGGGAACACCATACACAAAGACAGACAGTAGTGATGTTTTTTATTGTTAAATTACTCTCCAGATAATGTCTCCTTATTACAATACAGTGACTAGCATCCACCACTTCTCAAGAAGTGGGGAGACTGTTTACAATGCCTTATGTCCTCCCAGCCTTTTGTAGCATCCACATCCAGGGTCCACCATCTATCAAGAGATGGGGCACTGCTTTCACTCCAGGGCGTCCACCCAGCTTCATGTAGCGGCCATGATGACTCAGTTAAGACTCAATACAACGCTCCTCTTGCAGAAAAGTGCCAGCCATTTGTCTGGCGATTCAAACCTTGGGGGCTGCTACAGCGCTTTCACTGATCTGTCTCCCCTCTTGTGGCTGATAGTAAGTGATGTGGACTGACATGGGATAAATGGCCATCATATTGCCCCTCATTCGAGTGGTATTCCTGACAGGAAATCGATCTAAATCCTCAGCATGTTTAAACTGCAATCTTAGAGTAATATGGTATCTCCGGATCCCCAGAAATGGTTAAAATTAAAATGGCAATTTGAACAATGTTAATTGAGATTTCAGAGATTACTGGTCTGCCGAATTCCGGTGGATACAGGGTGATTGCATGGCCGTAAAAAGCCATTACCCTTGTAAGGATCAAACTTAGTTTTGGCAAAGATATGATCACAATGGGTAAATTACCGAAGTTGTCTAGGATTTATGACTATCTCCAACTGCACTCTAAGAGTGGGGCAACCTCCCATAAATTGGGAACCTGGTGGATGACCTAACAAGCCATCAACCTCACTATTCAATCAATAAACACCCTATTGGCGAAATAGTGAATTAATCATTCTGACCTATATGCACACACAACTTCTGATGTTTGACCTATATCACATATGGATACAGTAGGTTACAGGATGTTCAATATACGTAAGTGATTATTTTTCCAATTGCATCATCATATGTGTTATACAAACCTTGGTTTGGTGAAAAACTTGGTTAGACTGGGGGATCGAGTTCGCCTTGAGTAGAATAACATTTTTTTTTCCTGTTTGAATTATATAAACTCACAAAGGGCTTGCACCTGGTTTTTCATCAAGCTTGCAAGTCAAACTTGCTGGCCAGTGAAAATTTTGTGAGTACCCAAGAGTACGCACGAGTTCCAATGAGTAAATTACTCTAGCTTTTTGGTGGAGCCTAGTTTGAGTTGGGAGTAATTTGAGACCTGATTGAGTTTTTTTAACAAGGATCAGATGGAATTCAACTTATTCCATGGAGAAAGAGTTTATGGCATTTGATTTGAACAAATTGGACAAAAATGAATAGTTCATTTTCACATCAAAATAATAATTTCACAAATTGGATTGTGGGAAGGGTCAGACTTGCTTTGGTCTGAGACGCCACTACTGGGGGTTAACTTTTCCACCAAATTTGTCTGTGACTTCCACTTGGTGTCATTCCCACTGTTAGTAGTGGGGTTTACAGTGGAGTGGCCTACCCCTAAATTGGGACTGTGTTGGATGACATAGCAAGGCATCCCCCTCCTCCTCTACATAGCTTTCTAATGTTTCACCTATATGGTGCATCAATAGAATAGGTTAGTTTACAGGTGTAGATGTTCGTTAAATTGATTGCGTAGCCTATTACACAATCAGAAGACTTCAGCTTATTCGATAGAAATAGTGTACAGTGTCCGTATCTCCCCTAGATTAGAATCCTGATGGATGGTATAACAAGCCATCACCCTAATTATTTTATGAACTACATGTCCACATAGCCTTTTGATGTTTTCCTTATATGGCACATGGATAGAGTGAGATACAGAGGTAGGTCACAGGTCTTCTGTGTACGTTGAATTGATTTTATAAGTTATTGCATATTCAGGCATAATTCATTTTTTCCATGGAAAAAGAGTTCATCAGATTTGATTTGCACATAAATTGGACAACCGAGTAAACCGGATTAGAATTGATTATTTACCTATAGCATAGTCAGACAGAAGTCCATCTTTTCTAGAGAGTGAGCTATCACATTTGATCTGCAGATAAATTGGACAAAACCAAATAAACTAGATTAGACTGACTGTGGGAACTGACCTTGTTGAATCTATTGCTTTTCCTTCTTAAATCATATTCAGGTTGAAAATCTGCCTGACATTGGCATTGAGCTGATCATGTTACTTGTGCACACTGCACAGATCTATAAACGATGAATTGATTATTTAACCCATTGCAGAATCAGAGAAAATTTAGCGTATTCGATAAAAATCCCATCTGATCTTGCACATAAATGATAAATTGGAGAAAACCCAATATTTTTTATTTTCACATTGAACTAATAAATTTACAAATGGATGGTCGGAGTAGTTTTAACTTTTTACTAAATTAGATTAGACTGGCTGTGGTAACTGACCTTGTTGAATTTATTACCTTTTCTTTCTAATCATATTAAGGTGAAAACTCTGCCTGACATTGGGACTGATCTGACAACGTTGCTTGTACACAGATCTGCTGCATACTTTTTCATATTTGCCAAGAGATCTTAATTTCCTTGAGCACACCAGCAACATTGGGTGGAAAGAGTAAGTACAAATTTTGTTTAGTGGCTTAAAATTTGAAACTTAGCAGTCGATGATTGAAATGGGCAATGATGGATGACCTTCTATATTTGGTCATCTATGTATAAACTCATTTTGCCACAATAGTCATCAACGAGAACGTTTTATGCAGGCATCAGCGAGCTAGACCAATTATTATAGATCCTGGATTGTACATGTCAAAAAAGTCAGATGTCTTTTGGGTTTCACAAAAGAGAGGTGTTCCTACATCATTTAAATTGTTCACAGGTGAGTTGTTGGGTTGTGTTGCACTTTTTCCTTCTCTTCACATGAAATGTAAGATGAGAGAAATCTAACACTGTTGTTTATGCAATGTAGGTTCTGCTTGGATGGCATTATCTCGTGCATTTATTGAATTCTGTATCTGGGGTTGGGATAATCTTCCTAGGACCGTTCTAATGTATTATGCGAATTTCATATCTTCTCCCGAGGGATATTTTCACACGGTCATTTGCAATGCTCAAGAGTTTCAGAACACTACTGTCAATCATGACTTGCATTATATAGCATGGGACACTCCACCAAAGCAGCATCCACATTCTCTTCGTCTACAGGATTTCGAAAAAATGAATAAGAGCAATGCTCCTTTTGCAAGGAAATTTGATAGAATGGATCCCGTACTTGATAAGATAGACGAAGAGCTCCTGGGTCGGACAAATGGGAGTTTTGTTCCTGGTGGCTGGTGTATAGGAAATAGAGATGATGGAAGTGATCCTTGTTCAGTCATGGGTGATAGAACTGTTCTTAAGCCTGGTCCAGGTGCAAAGAGGCTTGAAAATTTGATTGTGGGTCTCTTGTCGAAGGAAAATTTTCGTAAGAATCAATGCAGGTAGAAGTGCAACTTCAGATTCATCTTAATTTGATGGTTGTTTAATTGTTTCAGGGATCAAATTTGAAGCCTTCATATTCAGAGCCCTTCACATCTTTAGTGTCATATTTCCCCTCAAATTAGAAGCTATACCAAATTTTTTCCTTTGAAAAGAAGAGCATGATATGTAGAAGTCTTTTACTTTATGGTGCATTTGATTACATTTTAAATATTACGACATATCTGTAATATAAATAATTTGATTTAAAAGATAAATGGGAAACATTATGCCATATTTGTTACTAATAATTAATAATTACAAAAAGTATAACAGTTGATATTAAAAAAATAACAGGGATATTAGTTGGTTGTTAAAGTAGGTGTTGTTGTTCCCAACTGAGACTTAAATCTCTTAGGTACATATTTTTCCTTTGCGTGCTGGTGCATTTTGACAAGGGATTAAAAGAATTTGACAAAATGAACACCTTTTCTTGAGTGACTTTGACAAAATAATAAAACGAAATACAAGTCTTGGGTGACTTTGACAAAATGAACACCGTCCTTGTAGATGTAACTCTGTTGCTGAATATCAGACATGTATCCTTTATTATAACATTTCATACTCTTTTTTTGTAAGTTGAGTCGGACCTTTCATTTATTCATAATTCAAGCAGGTTAGATCACGATAAACATTCTGTGGCCTCAATCTGCCCATTGGGAAACCAGGTTTGTTGGCCATCAAAAAGTGTTATAAGCCATCCAAAATCTGAATTCTTTAAGTCTATCAAATTCGGCCTGATAAGTCTTAGTGTCTAAAATCCAAAAGATGCTTCTCAAACTAACTATAGTACTAGTAATCGACATGTATAGCATGAAAAAGAACTCAAAATAAGGTAGAAAAGCATTCACAGATTAGTCCTTAGAGGACGCAACCGGGGCATGATCTTTTGCACTGGATCCTGGAATCCCAAAGTAGTGAGGGCACTGGAGGTGCTTCTCAATTCAACCCACACGAACATTTTGTTGTTGGATCCATAATTGGACCAGTTGG
Organism: Pinus albicaulis; assembly: GCA_034641835.2. Classification (NCBI taxonomy): domain Eukaryota; kingdom Viridiplantae; phylum Streptophyta; class Pinopsida; order Pinales; family Pinaceae; genus Pinus; species Pinus albicaulis. The sequence goes on from CM076570.1 coordinate 370,830,110, forward strand.
AAGTCTTTTTGGATCTCCTGTAGATCAGGATCAGTTTTAATACATTAAGTGGCATACATACTCGCTGTGTCCGCGATACTCTTCATCATCCAGTGAAGGTGGATGGTCTGTTTGTATTGAGTAACCCTGCCACGAGTATTCCCTGGGTTTGGAAGGATCTTTTACACTGGATCTTGGAATCTTGTAGTGAGGGCACTGGAGGTGCTTCCCAATTCGATCGAAATGAACATTTTGTTGCTGGATCAAGAATTGAACCAACTGGGTGTCTTTCTGGATCTCTTGTAGATCCTATTTTAATATATTTGGTGGTATACATAATGGCTTTGGCCACTGTACTCTTCATCATCCAGTAAAGGTGGATGGTCTGTTTGTATTGAGTAACCCTGCCACGAGTATTACTTGGGTCTGGAAGGATCTTTTGCACTGGATCTTGGAATCTCAAAGTAGTGAGGGCACTGGAGGTGCTTCTCAATTTGACCCAAACAAACATTCTATTGTTGGATCTGGAATTGGACCAGCTGGAAGTCTTTTTGGATCTCTTGTAGATCAGAATAAATTTTAATATATTTAGTGGTATACATAATGGCTCTGGCCACGATACTCTTTATCATCCAGTAAAGGTGGATGGTCTGTTTGTATTGAGTAACCCTGCCATGAGTATTTCCTAGGTCTGGAATCAACATCTCCTAGTCCTCTTCCCGCACCTCCTCATTTGCTCGGTGGTTGAGTTCTGCCTCCCACCCTGCTATCATCTTCCTCATCTATTTCGGTGTTCCATTAATATAAGCATGTGCGACATCACTTTTCTGCTGGGCCTGAGATTTTCAGCCAACCTTCGTAGGTGGCTATGAGGGGAATAGGATTCCCCTCTCTTTACCCGGGATCCTTTCTTCCAATTTCGCCTGCGGCCTTCCATGTGTGATTCTCCTTTTACTGATTTTTCCAGCGAATTACAGGGGAATCACTGAGCCAAAACCACAGGCAAGTAGCTACCCATACCACTACGAATGGGTCACCTCTCACGTTAATGACACCCTTTACCCTTCACCTTCGAGTCATTACAGGTTCCTTCCTTCTTTTCGAGCTTGCTTGCAGAACTTGCACCCGGAGAGACGCGCAGAGTCCGTCTTCCACGCGAAATTACAATGAGGATCCACAAGAACACATAGAACGTAAATTGAAGCTACACCACTTGGAGTCTATTCTCCAGGCACGAGTTGTCGTCCTTTACCTCCAATCGCATGCGGCCTACTTTCCCATCACACTTGCTCCACTTGCCGCAGGCCTGACATGGTTGTCTCATCACATTAAACATAAGCATTGACTTGATCAGTGTCTTGAGTGGGATTGTGGGCTGGACCACACCCTGATTAGGGTTCGTTTCTACTAACCACTGTGGAGCTCTGATCCTCCCGTTGATCGTGATCCAAAATGCTTGCCAATGATTCAAGGTCACCGGGAGGATCATTATCCCATTCTACTTCCAAGGTTGAAACCATATGTGCACAACCCCAATTTGCAAGAAAGTTAGCAATCTTGTTGCCATCTCTAGGGATGTGCGATGGAATGCACTTGAAGAACATTTCAGACTCTTTATTTGTTAGATAACCATGGTGTTCTATGCTTGATGAACTTTTACTTCAATCTTTCTTAGGCTCGATACAAAATAGCAAATAAACATGAAAGTAAAACACTGATAGAACACAATAATAGATCAATAGAAGACAAGCCAAATATAGATCAGATTTACAATTCCTTTTGTCTAGCAAAATATGAGATATCGTTGCGTTACGGTGGTTAGCAGGTGCTTCAACCAACAAAGTCTTTCTTGGTCAGCCAACCCTTCATGTGTCACACCCACAACCCTCAAAGACAGCTCATCACAAGTCAACACTAGTCAACCCAAAAACAGTGTAGAAAAGTTAATGCAGAGAGCAACATAAAAGTCAATGTAGCAAAATAGGGCTTTGGTCAAACAACCCAGAATTCCTTGATTTTAGTGCCCAGTTGTACGACATCCTAAAATCGGATTTTCTGCAAAATTTTGAGGTCAAACGACCAAGGGTTGACCACAGTCAACGCTGTTGCAAAAGTGCCCTAAACAGATCCGCAAATTTCAGACTTTTGCTCCACACGTGTGAGGGGAAAAAGGCCTTGAAAGGCTATTGAACCAATCAGATCACAATGAGAGAATGTGTGATGAGATGATGAGAAAATGAGCTCCAAGTCTCTCAAATTTATATCCATCAATGAGGGTGTGTGACACATCTGTTAGGCATGTTGGACAAATTTGGCCAACCTTGCACATGTGAAGAATAAATTCAAAATAAATGTTCTGCTCATCCGCTAAAGATGATTTTTAGATCAAATCTTGCACCTCTCCGAAAAAGGAATCCAACAAAAATATGACCATCATCATATAAGCAGTGCAACATGAAATTTGGACTTAGTTGCCCAAAATTAATATTATTTCAACCGACCATAATCATTTTAAAAGAGAAAAGTTAACAACTTTAAAAAAATTCTAATTACTTTAATAACCACCTAATTACTTCTCCACTAATGGTTGGAAATATACCACATTTGGAAGCAGTTAGCTTATTTGAAAAAGTTGCTTAAGGGGAGGGCTTATATCTGCTCTGTTCTAGCAATTGTGTAAACTGTAAATTTGAAACATATCTTGAGTATGTGGTTATGCAGCTTTAATATAGTTTTAGCCTTGCATCATATGGATCTATTAACTCATATAGCCCACTAATAATGTGAATAAAGGTTACATATATTTAGGATAATATTTATTAACTGAGTTAACATATAGCCCACTAAAAATTTGAATAATTATTGCATGTTGATAGCTAAATGTCGCAATGACTTGAAACAAATTCATCCTTAATTTATTTATTACTTATAACAACACTATGATATAACTCAGTAAAAATTTGAATAAAATTTGAATAATTATTGCATGTTGATAGCTATATGTCGCAATGACCTGATACAAATTCATCCTTAATTTATTTATTAAATATAACAATACTATGATGAATTAAGTTATTTATTACTTCTAACAATACTTTGATGCAAATTCATTGATTACTTATAACAATACATTGATGCAAATTCATAATTCATCCTTGAGTTATTTATTACTTATAACAATATTATGATGCAAATTCATCGTGTATAACAAATTTATCCTCGTTAATTATTATTTATAACGGTAATATGATGCAAATTCATCTTGGGTAACAATACTTATTTATAACAATATTTTGATGCAAATTTATGCTGTATAACAAAACTCTAATAATTGATGGTTAAATTTTGCTAGCTCGATAGAGGACACTTGGGGTCTCATCCTTGCGTGGACCCTTGACCTCTTATTTTTGAACCCTTGACCTCTTATTTTTTTTGGAGATGCTGCTGAAAGATATAGCTCCCTTACCACTAGCTCCTACATGGAGAAATGACAGGTTGGGTGTGGAAGGTATCGCTAAGGATCTTGATAGATTTTTAATGATAGGGTAGTTGGGGTAGAATATGGGGTGACAGAGATCCTGGATAGGCCAAGAAAAATACTTGATCATCTGCCAATTTTCTTAGAATTGGATTTTGAAAAGCACATTACCTCTTATCTTTTTAAAGTTGATCACAGTTGACTGCAAGACAATTCTTTTAGATCTTTGGTAAAAGATGTTGGCACATTAGAGGAAATTTCAGCTTAAAATGGCCTCTTAAGGAAAACTATTAAAATAATAGTAAAAATAATAAAATAAGAGTTATGAATTTTAGATGAAAAAGAAGAAATATATATATATATATATATATATATATATATATATATATATATATATATATTTTAAACTATATTTTTAGCTTGTCTCTTTATAGGTTTATTCAAATTTCATTTGCACAATTAAATTCACATCCAACGAGTATCCATTATGCATACTTTCGAGAAGACCAATTTTGATAAAAATTGCAGATACATTAAAAAACATGTTGAAACACGTTTTTTTAATGTATCTACAATTTTTATCAATGTGGTTCTTCTCAAAAGTATGTATAATGGGTGCTCGTTGGATGTGGAATTTAATTTTGCATCCAACGAGTGTCTACATTTGAAATTTGAGTAAACCTATAAGGAGATAAGTAAAAAATACAATTAAAAACATAATTTATAGTTTTTTTTTTTCACCCCTCCAAAATATTTACATGTACTTCTTTTTAAATTTAAAACAGCTTGATTGGTTTACATATTATGACATGGAAATTACATGAAAAATTCATGGGCACTTTTGGACTGAAATTTTCTCTAATGAAACAATGTGGTTTTAAATTGCTCCTTCGCCATGGACTCCCTTGTCAAAAAACTGAGGGAACTCAAAAAGGAGGTTGAGACTTAGGAAAAAAAAGGAAGACGTAACTTAAAGGGGATTTTATGGCATTAGAATTTGAATATAATCACTACTCCTAGACCTTTTCAAATTCTCTATTTCTAGTAGAAATGACCCAGAAATTGAGTCTCCTGGAAACCAAGAAAATGTAGATCTTAAAGATGGAAGAATGGACATGGAGACTTAAGAATAGGGCTACTTGGATAAAGCAGTGGGACGAAAACACAATTTTTTTTCACAATTATGCAAACCATAGAAGGAACAAAAACTCTACTTGAGAGCTTGAGATGGAGGACAATAAGGCTGTCTCTAGTTAACATGATTTAAAGGCTGCTGCCGTGTCTCACTTTTCTTCCCTTTTTAAAGACATGGGCACTACCAACATTGTCTCCCAACTTCGGATTATTCAAAATTATCCAAAATTCTTCATTCAGGAGGATTCTGATATGATTGGCATACCTGTCTCCTCCAAGGAGATAAAAAGGGTTTTGAAGTTTTTTTCCAAAGATAAAAGTGCAAGCCCTGATCACTGAACAATCAAACTCTTCCTTAACTCTTTTACTCTTTTGACCTTATGGGGCCTAATATATGTAAGGGTGTGGATGAATCTAGAAGAAAAAAAAAGAGTTTTCAAAGCCATAAATGCAACTTACATAGCTCTAATCCCAAAAAGCTCCAAACCTAAGACCTTACTTGACTTCAGGCCTATATGTCTGTGTAACTTAGTTTACAAAATCATATCAACAACGATATCAAACAAAATCAAGAGAATCCTTGTAGATAAAATGTCACTCAATCAATTTGATTTTCTGGTTGATAGACAAATTCACGATGTTATTGGCATCACCCAGGAAGTCATGCATTCCATAAAAGAAAAAAATACGAAAGCCATGATTCTTAAAATGGACCTCAATAAAGTCTTTGTTAGAGTAAACCGACCCTTTCTCAAACTAGTCTTATTGTAGATTGGTTTGGGCTTGGAGGTCACCAATTGGATTTATGGATGGTTCTTACTTTGCAACTTTGTCCTCCTTATGTATGTATTTAATTTTAACAAATAAATTGGAAATTATATATTAATTAAATAAAATACATTTGAATTATTTATCTAAGTCCAAATATTAATGAAACTTAATTATTATCTCGACAGACACTCTATATCTCAATATATAAGAGATGTATGCTATATTTAAAAATAATAAAATAATACTTACAATAACAAATTAAAAAATTATTAATAACAAAAAGAAATCAATGTTGACCATAAATCAATGTAAAATTAACTTTATATAATGATAAAGTAATTGAAAATAAAAATAAAATAATTAATCTTCTTTTCAATATTAAAGAGATTTGTAATTTTTCAGCATGCAAAAATAATATAATTGATATGTAATTTATTATGTTTCATTGACATGTAATAGTTAAAATAAAATCATATATATATATATATATATATATATATATATATATATATATATATATATATATATATTATTATAAGCTATAAATAAAATATTTCGATGTCCCTATGAAATAACATAATTTTATATCAATTTTTTATTAAAAAAGAAAGTAATTTAAATTAAAATTTTTCTTTGTTTTCACTTTTGAATATAAAAGATATGTGTAATTTATTGCATTTTTAATATGGAATATATAAAATTAACACAAAATTATATATATATATATATATATATATATATATTCTTAGGTTATTTATGGAAATTTGTAATTTATTATATATAAAGAGACTTATAGATAAATGTTTTTTTCTTCTAAATATGATTGAGGCATGCATTCACATTTTAATGTGTATAACGTGAATCATAAATAAATTATTACAATGTCATATATATATATATATATATATATATATATATATATATATAAAGAGAGAGGATTCTTATTCTATTAATTCATTCATTTTTTGACATGTAGCATTTTAAATATTAATACTACAAATAATACACGCACAAATATATAGAAATATAAAAATAAATAATCACATTTTAATGTGTATAATGTGAATCATAAATAAATTATTACAATGTCATATATGTATACAAAAAGAGAGGAATCTTATTCTATTAATTCATTCATTTTTTGACATGTAGCATTTTAAATATTAATAGTACAAATAATACACACACAAATATATAGAAACATACAAATAAATAAAGGATATACTCAGATGGGGTTATGAAAGTCAAGGCATGTTTACAATCAAAGAGGATTACAAGATTTATGATAATAACCGCAATAATGATGGCAGAACCATACGGAAAAAAATCTGGGGTATCAACCATTGGCCTAAAGTGGAGTATTTCCTCTGGCTTCTAAGTCATAAGAAAATCCTAACTTGGGATCAGCTGCAAAAGAGAGGAATGAATGGTCCCTCTATCCGCTACATGTGTAAGAAAACAAATGAATCAATAGAGCATCTTCTAAACAGTTGTGAAATCGCTGAAATAATGTGGAACAATATTGAAAGGATATTTCTGCAAATGGATAGAGATAACACAAATATAAATACAAAAATAATTCAATGGCGGAAGGGAGGATTATCAGGCAAAGTCTTGAATAGAGATGGAGACTATTTCATGTTTCTATTATGGGGAATATGGAAATAAAGGAATCATATGATATTTAGAGGTGAATTCAATAATAAGGATCAAATCTGGCAGAAAATGGTTGAAAATATTCGTGAGACAATTCTGACATACAACTGGGCAGAGGAGGAGTGGAAGACAAAAGGTATTGAAACACAAATCATGGAAAATCTAAACCTAAAACCCCAAATGTTTTCATCTAATTTATGGAAATTTAGACCCCCAAGAAGAACTGAATAGGAAAGATGGCAAGTACCGCAAAATGGATTCATCGAATTAAACTGCGATGAAGCATCAAAAGGAAATCCTGGGTAGGCAGGAGCTGGAGGGATTTTCAAAAACTCCAGAGGGGTAGCCTGCAGGGGTGTTGCTATGGATATAGGACATGCAACCAATATGAAGCTGAGATATCGGCAGTTAAACATGGCTTAATGATAGAAAAAAGAGAAAATTTTCAACGCCTTGTTGTAGAAGGAGATTCGGCAATGGTCACAGGAGTATTAAAGAAATTACAGCAAGGATCACCCTAGGAAAACATTAGTAAAAGCTAGAGGACAACAAATATGATTAGAGAAATAGGTTCTCTCATTCATGAAATCCAGTATCTGATACCTTTACATGTCCTTCGGATAAGTAATGAGGCTGCAGACTATCTAGCAAATTGGGGGAGTCGAAATGTTGGTAGACAATTGGATGTAACACCAACTGACAGAACCTGGGATATTGAACTACATTCTCTCCATATAATTATTGACAGAGATCTATTGGGTCATGAGATCCCCGATCGAGGTGCTCAAAGAACGAGGCCGCCGACAATTGTATGAGCCAAGTGGAAACCATCATTCATGCGCATTAATCAAGAATGTATACGCTGTCCAGCATAAGATCATGGAGGCACGCCGAGGATAAGAGAATGATAGAAAAGTTGTTAAGACATCCTGTACTGTCAGATCTGGGAGGTAAAAGCCATTTGAAGGCAGAGTTTATGTGCTGTAAGCTGTTTTATTAAACGAAAACTTCCTCTGTCATAGCTTGCGATCTGAAGCGGGCGAGGACGGGAGCGCCCAAAATCAGGAGCAGACTCATTTTATAGTTGGGGTATGTTCTTTTCCATCTCAATCCTATTTTCTTTACCGATAGCATTGAAATGTATCACGTTAGGGAAGATTCAAAGAGTAAAACTAGGCGTCTAGTAATTTGGTCTGAGCTCGTTCCATTGAAGATAGTTGAGCCGTGTTTTAGAGACCCCTGTTATACTAGGCATGGTAATTCCAATCGTCACTTGTCTATGAAGAGTAGTTGTTGTCTCTGTCTGGTTAAGAGTAACTGTGCTTGTTTTGTCGGCTATTTAAGGTTTAGAAGTGGCAGAAAGGAAGTATGTAATCTCATGCAGGCCTCTGGGAAGAATCCCTTTTTCTGTTTTCATGTAATGCTTCTCGATTCCCTTAGTAGAAGGCATAAAATTAAGTTTATTTTAGCTTGGTCAATGAGCTCTGGTTGTTTTTTCCTTTCCTTCTTGAATCCCTTAGCAGAAGGCGAAATTAAGTTTCTTCTTAGCTTCGTTTATGAGTTTTGGTTATCTTTTCTTTTCAAAGTTAATGATGATAGGAGTCAAAATATGCTGATGTAGGTCTGCATGGACTCTACCCTGTTATCCTGCCAAGGTTTTTTTGCTAACCAGAAGCATAGTTTGAAAATTTGCTTCCGTCTTGTCCCAGTTGTTTGTTGGCCTTTTCTTAATGCCCAGAACATCTGTCAATTCTGGGTTCTGCTTAATGTCCATGCTACTATCAGGGAAGATAACATTTCTTATCCCCCAAGTCAAGAGGAGAATCAGAACTGTCCAAATGATGTTCATGGTCACAAGATTGAAGGTTTAATTGTTATCTTTTTCTCTTATTTGCTGATTCTTATTCCAGAGCCCAGTCTTACTATAAGTCAGCTCAACACTATGGTTAAGAGGCAAACGAGGAAAACATTGGCCCATACTATAGAAAAAGGGAAACAAAAGATGCTAAAACCTGAAGCTGAGAACAGGAAAAGAGGCAGGAAGACAAAGCAAGAGGTCTTAATGAACCTCTCATCAACATACTCCCTTGGAAATTCATCTCAAGTTAGACAGGAAATTCATGGCTGGGAAAGAGAAATTCAGAGTAATGAGGAAGATAATGAAGCAGAGGCAGAAATTATGGACTTCGTTTCAGATCCTGGGAACACTCAAGGTCGCCTGTCACTGTTTAATCAAACAGTCCATACTTATTGGATTATGAAATTCCCTTTAGCTAAGGCTATTCAGAGTATTCATCCTTACAGAGAGAAGCAAGAGCCAAAAATGTTAGATTTATTGCAGGACATTGATATTCAACTACAACACATCAAGGTCACCTAGTACCAAGCCACCGACCGTATTGGCAGAATTGAAGATCGTGTTGGAAGAATTGAGAAGCAGATTCAACAACTGCAACAAGAAGACATGCCAGGATCCACAGCAAAGGACCCTGCCCAAATAGAATCTTCAGATGGATAAGAGTTCAGTTTAATTCAGTATATGCATTTTTCTTTTTTGGAAAGGACTTTAGTTTCTAATTGTTACCTTGGAAATAGTTTAAATAGCCAGCTAGCTAATGCAACAAATAGTAGAATGAAACATTTTCAATTTTGGATGGATTTCAACGCTTTAAGGTGGGCAACAGCCCTGGTTTCCTTCGGGCAGGTTGAGGCCACAAAAATACTATCTATTGTAACCTGCTTTCAGAAGATAAATAGAAAACAACAAGGCACTACTAAATTGACCAAAAAAAAAAAAGATGTAATATTCTAAAAAAATGTTTATAACAAAAATCATTTTTTTATTCTTTGATATTTTAATGTGTAGAATGTAAATCATAAATAAAATATTTCAATGTCAACTCTAGATATATATCATTTTATCAGTTAAAAAAATTTAATATAGATTTCATATATATAAAGAGAAATTTTTTATTCCATTAATAAGTTTTTTTTAAGGGATATTTGTAATTCATTCATTTTTTAATATGGAATTGACATGTAACATTTTAGTGAGAGAAACCTATGGATATATGTTTTCTATTCCAAATATAATTGGAGCATGTATTAACATTTTAATATTTAGAATGTGAATCATAAATAAAATATTTCCATGTTATATATATATATAAAGAAAGTAGAGTGTTGTTCAAAATCAAGGTAGATCCACTTTTAACTTCAAATCTACCAAAAACTAAAATGGATCAAATATTTTTACATGTAATTTTTTTTATTTTATTATAAGTTATAAATAAAATATTTCGATATCCATATTAAATAACATAATTTTATATCATTTTTTTATTAAAAAAATATTTTAATTTAAAAGATATAAAAAATATATAACATTAATATGGAATATATAACATTAACACAATTATATATATATATATATATATATCTTATTCTATTCTTAGGTTATTTATTGAAATTTGTAATTTATTATATATAAAGAGATTTATAAATAAATGTTTTTTTCTTCTAAATATGATTGGGGCATGCACTCACATTTTAATGTGTATAATGTGAATCATAAATAAATTATTACAATGTCATATATATATATATAGAAGATTCTTATTCTATTAATTCATTCATTTTTGACATGTAGCATTTTAAATATTAATACTACAAATAATACACACACAAATATATAGAAACATACAAATAAATAAATATGAAATATTCTAAAAAAATGTTTATAACAAAAATAATTTTTTTATGTATTGATATTTTAATGTGTAGAATGTAAATCATAAATAAAATATTTCAATGTCAACTCTATATATATCATTTTATGAGTTAAAATTTTTTAATATATATTTCATATATATAAAGAGAAATTATTTATTTCATTAATAAGTTTTTTTTTAAGGGAGATTTGTAATTCATTCATTTATTTATTTAATAAGGAATGTATAATGTGAATCATAAATAAATTATTACAATGTCATATATATATATATATATATATATAGAAGAATCTTATTCTATTAATTCATTCATTTTTGACATGTAGCATTTTAAATATTAATACTACAAATAATACACACACAAATATATAGAAACATACAAATAAATAAATATGAAATATTCTAAAAAAATGTTTATAACAAAAATCATTTTTTTATGTATTGATATTTTAATGTGTAGAATGTAAATCATAAATAAAATATTTCAATGTCAACTCTATATATATCATTTTATCAGTTAAAAAATTTTAATATAGATTTCATATATATAAAGAGAAATTATTTATTTCATTAATAAGTTTTTTTTTAAGGGAGATTTGAAATTATTTATTACTTGGGTCTGGAAGGATCTTTTGCACTGGATCTTGGAATCTCAGAGTAGTGAGGGCACTGGAGATAAGTAAAAAATACAATTAAAAACATAATTTATAGTTTTTTTTTTCACCCCTCCAAAATATTTACATGTACCTCTTTTTAAATTTAAAACAGCTTGATTGGTTTACATATTATGACATGGAAATTACATAAAAAATTCATGGGCACTTTTGGACTGAAATTTTCTCTAATGAAACAATGTGGTTTTAAATTGCTCCTTCGCCATGGACTCCCTTGTCAAAAAACTGAGAGAACTCAAAAAGGAGGTTGAGACTTCGGAAAAAAAAAGGAGGTTGAGACTTCGGAAAAAAAAGGAAGACGTAACTTAAAGGGGATTTTATGGCATTAGAATTTGAATATAATCACTACTCCTAGACCTTTTCAAATTCTCTATTTCTAGTAGAAATGACCCAGAAATTGAGTCTCTTGGAAACCAAGAAAATGTAGATCTTAAAGATGGAAGAATGGACTTGGAGACTTAAGAATAGGGCTACTTGGATAAAGCAGTGGGACGAAAACACAATTTTTTTTCACAATTATGCAAACCATAGAAGGAACAAAAACTCTACTTAAGAGCTTGAGATGGAGGACAATAGGGCTGTCTCTAGTTAACATGATTTAAAGGCTGCTGCCGTGTCTCACTTTTCTTCCCTTTTTAAAGACATGGGCACTACCAACATTGTCTCCCAACTTCGGATTATTCAAAATTATCCAAATTTCTTCATTCAGGAGGATTCTGATATGATTGGCATACCTGTCTCCTCCAAGGAGATAAAAAGGGTTTTGAAGTTTTTTTCCAAAGATAAAAGTGCAAGCCCGCTGAACAATCAAACTCTTCCTTAACTCTTTTACTCTTTTGACCTTATGGGGCCTAATATATGTAAGGGTGTGGATGAATCTAGAAGAAAAAAAAAGAGTTTTCAAAGCCATAAATGCAACTTACATAGCTCTAATCCCAAAAAGCTCCAAATCTAAGACCTTACTTGACTTCAGGCCTATATCTCTGTGTAACTTAGTTTACAAAATCATATCAACAACGATATCAAACAAAATCAAGAGAATCCTTGTAGAGAAAATGTCACTCAATCAATTTGATTTTCTGGTTGATAGACAAATTCACGATGTTATTGGCATCACCCAGGAAGTCATGCATTCCATAAAAGAAAAAAATACGAAAGCCATGATTCTTAAAATGGACCTCAATAAAGTCTTTGTTAGAGTAAACCGACCCTTTCTCAAACTAGTCTTATTGTAGATTGGTTTGGGCTTGGAGGTCACCAATTGGATTTATGGATGGTTCTTACTTTGCAACTTTTTCCTCCTTATATATGTATTTAATTTTAAAAAATAAATTGGAAATTATATATTAATTAAATAAAATACATTTGAATTATTTATCTAAGTCCAAATATTAATGAAACTTAATTATTATCTCGACAGACACTCTACATCTCAATATATAAGAGATGTATGCTATATTTAAAAATAATAAAATAATACTTACAATAACAAATTAAAAAATTATTAATAACAAAAATAAATCAATGTTGACCATAAATCAGTGTAAAATTAACTTTATATAATGATAAAGTAATTGAAAATAAAAATAAAATAATTAATCTTCTTTTCAATATTAAAGAGATTTGTAATTTTTCAGCATGCAAAAATAATATAATTGATATGTAATTTATTATGTTTCATTGACATGTAATAGTTAAAATAAAATCATACTAATAAAAATATATTAATATATATATATATATATATATATATATATATATATATATATATATATATATATATATATATATATTTATTACAAACTATAAATAAAATATTTTGATGTCCATATTAAATAACATAATTTTATATCAATTTTTTATTAAAAAAGAAAGTAATTTAAATTAAAATTTTTCTTCCGTTTTCACTTTTGAATATAAAAAATATGTGTAATTTATTGCATTTTTAATATGGAATATATAAAATTAACACAAAATTATATATATATATATATATATATATATATATATATCTTATTCTATTCTTAGGTTATTTATGGAAATTTGTAATTTATTATATATAAAGAGACTTATAGATAAATGTTTTTTTCTTCTAAATATGATTGAGGCATGCATTCACATTTTAATGTGTATAACGTGAATCATAAATAAATTATTACAATGTCATATATATATATATATAAAGAGAGAGGATTCTTATTCTATTAATTCATTCATTTTTTTGACATGTAGCATTTTAAATATTAATACTACAAATAATACACACACAAATATATAGAAATAACAAATAAATAATCACATTTTAATGTGTATAATGTGAATCATAAATAAATTATTACAATGTCATATATGTATATAAAAAGAGAGGAACCTTATTCTATTAATTCATTCATTTTTTGACATGTAGCATTTTAAATATTAATAGTACAAATAATACACACACAAATATATAGAAACATACAAATAAATAAAGGATATACTCAGATGGGGTATGAAAGTCAAGGCATGTTTACAATCAAAGAGGATTACAAGATTTATGCTAATAACCGCAATAATGATGGCAGAACCATACGGAAAAAAATCTGGGGTATCAACCATTGGCCTAAAGTGGAGTATTTCCTCTGGCTTCTAAGTCATAAGAAAATCCTAACATGGGATCAGCTGCAAAAGAGAGGAATGAATGGTCCCTCTATCTGCTACATGTGTAAGAAAACAAATGAATCAATAGAGCATCTTCTAAACAGTTGTGAAATTGCTGAAATAATGTGGAACAATATTGAAAGGATATTTCTGCAAATGGATAGAGATAACACAAATATAAATACAAAAATAATTCAATGGCGGAAGGGAGGATTCAAAAGCGAAGTCTTGAATAGAGCATGGAGACTATTTCCTATGTTTCTATTATGGGGAATATGGAAAGAAAGGAACCATAGGATATTCAGAGGTGAATTCAATAATAAGGATCAAATCTGGCAGAAAATGGTTGAAATATTCGTGAGACAATTCTGACATACAATTGGGTAGAGGAGGAGTGGAAGACAGAAGGTATCGAAACACAAATCATGGCTAATCTAAACCTAAAACCCCAAATGCTGTCATCTAATTTATGGAAATTTAGACCCCCTAGAAGAACTGAACAGGAAAGATGGCAAGTACCGCAACATGGATTCATCAAATTAAACTACGATGGAGCATCAAAAGGAAATCCTGGGCAGGCAGGAGCTGGAGGGATTTTCAGAAACTCCAGAGGGGCAGCTTGCAGGGGTTTTGCAATGGATATATGACATGCAACCAATAATGAAGCTGAGCTATCGGCAGTTAAACAAGGCTTAATGATAGCAAAAAGAGAAAATTTTCAACACCTTGTTGTAGAAGGAGATTCGGAAATGGTCACAGGAGTATTAAAGAAATTACAGCAATGATCACCCTAGGAAAAGATCAGTAAAAGATGGAGGACAAAAAATCTGATTAGAGAAATAGGTTCTCTCATTCATGAAATCCAGTATCTGATACCTTTACATGTCTGTCGGATAGGTAATGACGCTGCAGACTATCTAGCAAATTGGGGGAGTCGAAATGTTGGTAGACAATTGGATGTAACACTAACTGATAGAACCTGGGATATTGAATTACATTCTCCAGATAGTTATTGACAGAGATCTATTGGGTCATGACATCCCCGATCGGGGTGCTCAAAGAACGAGGCCGCCGACAATTGAATGAGCCAAGTGGCATTCGTCATTCATGCACATTAATAAGGAATGTATACGCCGTCTAGCATAAGATCATGGAGGCATGCGGAGGATAAGGGAATGATAGAAAAGTTGTTAAGACAGCCTGTGCTGTAAGAGCCGGGAGGTAAAATCTATTTGAACACAGAGTTTAAGTGCTGTACGCTGTTTCATAAAACAAAAACTTCCTCTGTTATAGCTTGCGATTTGAAGCGGGTGAGGACGAGAGCACCCTCAATTAGCAGCAGACTCATTGTACTGTTGGGGTATGTTCTTTTCCAAATCAACCTGTGTTCATTACCGATAGCATTGAAATGTATCAGGTTAGGGAAGATTCAGAGAGTAATTCTAGGCGTCTAGTAATTTGGTCTGATCTCATTCCGTTGAAGACAGTTGAGCCGTGTTTTAGAGACCCCTGTTATACTAGGTATGGTAATTCCAATTGTCACCTGTCTGTGAAGAGTAGTTGCTATCTCTGTCTGGTTAAGAGTAATTGTGCTTGGTCCATCGGCTATTTAAGGTTTAAAAGTGGTGGAAAGGAAGTATGTCATCTCATGCAGGGCTCTGGACTGAATTCCTTTTTCTGTTGTCTTGTAATGGTTCTCGATTCCCTTAGCAAAAGGCAACAATTTAAGTTTAATTTTAGCTTGGTCAATGAGCTCTGGTTGTCTTTTCTTTTCCTTCTCGAATCCCTTAGCAGAGGGCAGGAAATTAAGTTTCTTCTTAGCTTCGTTTATGAGTTCTGGTTGTCTTTTCTTTTCAAAGTTAATGATGATAGGAGTCAAAATATGCTGATGTAGGTCTGCATGGACTCTACCCTGTTATCCTGCCAAGGTTTTTTTGCTAACCAGAAGCATAGTTTGAAAATTTGCTTCCGTCTTGTCCCAGTTGTTTGTTGGCCTTTTCTTAATGCCCAGAACATCTGTCAATTCTGGGTTCTGCTTAATGTCCATGCTACTATCAGGGAAGATAACATTTCTTATCCCCCAAGTCAAGAGGAGAATCAAAACTGTCCAAATGATGTTCATGGTCACAAGATTGAAAGTTTAATTGTTATCTTTTTCTCTTATTTGCTGATTCTTATTCCAGAGCCCAGTCTTACTATAAGTCAACTCAACACTATGGTTAAGAGGCAAACGAGGAAAACATTGGCCCATACTATAGAAAAAGGGAAACAAAAGATGCTAAAACCTGAAGCTGAGAACAGGAAAAGAGGCAGGAAGACAAAGCAAGAGGTCTTAATGAACCTCTCATCAACATACTCCCTTGGAAATTCATCTCAGGTTAGACAGGAAATTCATGGCTGGGAAAGAGAAATTCAGAGTAATGAGGAAGATACTGAAGCAGAGGCAGAAATTATGGACTTCGTTTCAGATCTTGGGAACACTTGAGGTCGCCTATCACTGTTTAATCAAACAGTCCATACTTATTGGATTATGAAACTCCTTTTAGGTAAGGCTATTCAGAGTATTCATCCTTACAGAGAGAAGCAAGAGCCAAAAATGTTGGATTTATTGCAGGACATTGATATTCAACTGCAACACATCAAGGTCACCCAGTACCAAGCCACCGACCGTATTGGCAGAATTGAAGATCGTGTTGGAAGAATTGAGAAGCAGATTCAACAACTGCAACAAGCAAACATGCCAGGATCCACAGCAAAGGACCCTGCCCAAATAGAATCTTCAGATGGATAGGAGTTCAGTTTAATTCAGTATATGCATTTTTCTTTTTTGGAAAGGACTTTAGTTTCTAATTGTTACCTTGGCAATAGTTTAAATAGCCAGCTAGCTAATGCAACAAATAGTAGAATGAAACATTTTCAATTTTGGATGGCTTTCAACGCTTTAAGGTGGGCAACAGACCTGGTTTCCTTCGGGCAGGTTGAGGCCACAAAAATACTATCTATTGTAACCTGCTTTCAGAAGATAAATAGAAAACAACAAGGCACTACTAAATTGACCAAAAAAAAAAGATGTAATATTCTAAAAAAATGTTTATAACAAAAATCGTTTTTTTATGTATTGATATTTTAATGTGTAGAATGTAAATCATAAACAAAATATTTCAATGTCAACTCTATATATATATCATTTTATCAGTTAAAAAAATTTAATATAGATTTCATATATATAAAGAGAAATTTTTTATTGCATTAATAAGTTTTTTTTAAGGGATATTTGTAATTCATTCATTTTTTAATATGGAATTGACATGTAACATTTTAGTGAGAGAAACCTATGGATATATGTTTTCTATTCCAAATATAATTGGAGCATGTATTAACATTTTAATATTTAGAATGTGAATCATAAATAAAATATTTCCATGTTATATATATATATAAAGAAAGTAGAGTGTTGTTCAAAATCAAGGTAGATCTACTTTTAACTTCAAATCTACCAAAAACTAAAATGGATCAAATATTTTTACATGTAATTTTTTTTATTTATTATAAGTTATAAATAAAATATTTCGATATCCATATTAAATAACATAATTTTATATCATTTTTTTATTAAAAAAATATTTTAATTTAAAAGATATAAAAAATATATAACATTAATATGGAATATATAACATTAACACAATTATATATATATATATATATATATCTTATTCTATTCTTAGGTTATTTATTGAAATTTGTAATTTATTATATATAAAGAGATTTATAAATAAATGTTTTTTTCTTCTAAATATGATTGGGGCATGCACTCACATTTTAATGTGTATAATGTGAATCATAAATAAATTATTACAATGTCATATATATATATATAGAAGATTCTTATTCTATTAATTCATTCATTTTTGACATGTAGCATTTTAAATATTAATACTACAAATAATACACACACAAATATATAGAAACATACAAATAAATAAATATGAAATATTCTAAAAAAATGTTTATAACAAAAATCATTTTTTTATGTATTGATATTTTAATGTGTAGAATGTAAATCATAAATAAAATATTTCAATGTCAACTCTATATATATCATTTTATCAATTAAAATTTTTTAATATAGATCTCATATATATAAAGAGAAATTATTTATTTCATTAATAAGTTTTTGTTTAAGGGAGATTTGTAATTCATTCATTTTTTAATATGGAATTGACATGTAACATTTTAGAGAGAGAAATCTATGTATATATGTTTTCTATTCCAAATATAATTGGAGCATGTATTAACATTTTAATATTTAAAATGTGAATCATAAATAAAATATTTCCATGTTATATATAAAGAAAGTAGCGTGTTTTTCAAAAACAAGGTAGATCTACTTTTAACTTCAAATCTACCAAAAATTAAAATGGATCAAATATCTTTACATGTAATTTTTTTATTTTTTTATTATTATTATTATTTATTATTTAAATTTTGTATTAAAAAAGATTTGCATCTTCAAAAATCTAATCTCTCTAAAAACTTGATAAATCCAAAACTAAAATAAATCTATTCTAATCTTAATAACAATAAAATTTAATTATATAATTTTCATAACTTTAAATAAAAAATATATAAAAAATTATATATTAAAAAAAAACAAGGACATACACATATTTCCAAATTTGGTGTAACACTATTAACGTTGTAAATTTGGTATAGCACTATTAATTATTAATTATTGTGCACAACATGAAATGTGATAAAAAGTTTATGTTGCATATTTTTCATATTTATTAAAATAAATGACAATATCAATTATATTAATTCCAAAAGAAATAAACATTTAAAGGATATTACAGGATGAGTATATATTTTGAAAATTTTATATAGATATATAAATTTAAATTTTTGTATTTTTTAAGTACATCTATTTTCTTGATGTATATAGGGGATATAATTAGATCTATCTTGCTCTCTTGCTCTCTAGGATAAAGATAAGATCACCTTTACATAAAGGGGAATCTTTCTTTGTCAAGTATTGTTTTTTGGTCTTTAAAGTGTACCTTTTACATTTCAGTGCGTTATTCTTGGTATAAACGTATTTTTGAATGATTTTACAATTTGTGTTAACACATTTAAAGAAGCTTTGATTAATCTCGAGAAAATGCTCGGTCATTCAAAGTGAATCCAACAAAAAAATGAAGTAAATATCCAATATTCCTATTCCAAAATGTGCAAAAAGATGTTCGAAGTTTATTGGGCACGTTGGTTATTATCATCACTTTATTGGAGATGTTATTAAAACTACATCTCCTATTTGTTCATTACTTTCTTTAAAAAAAATAACACTTTTTTGGTAAGACTAACCCCATTGTTAATTTGATTTTAAAATTTTGAAAGAAAAATGGTCCATAGCCTCAATGTTATGGGTATCAAATTGATCTTTGCCATTTCACATTTTTACATTTATCGTAGAAGAACAAAAGCCCAATGTAGTTTACTTCATCAATTAAAGCTTTGCACACGTAAAGATGAAATACACTATGACCTGAAAGGAAATACTTTTTTTTTAACAAAAACGGGTATTTTATATTAATTCAAGAGGTTCGAGGCTTGTGCTCAGAGGTATTACATCTAAAGAACCAATATCTAGAGGGTTTCCGAACAAGAAAAATTCCCCTACTGTGCTTCTTACATTCAATCTAGCAATTTCCCAAAGACTAGTGAACCTTCCAATACAAACAAATTGCTGCAACAAGAGACAAAAATACATGTCAAGGGTAGGGGCCGGCTAAGGCAGAGGATCCCATGAATCTCCCTCTTCGCAGAGGAGAGATCCCGCTTGTAAGGAGACAACAATGTTGGCTTCAAGATACGCATCTTTGTTATTTTTCCGAAGGACATGAAAGAAATGAAGTTGGTTAAAGGACACTATCAGCTTATTGATACGATCAAATAGCCATTGCAAACAGAGATCTTTAGGAATCGATTTTGTCGCAATCAAGCCAATGAGGCTTTGTGAATCTCCAATGACTCGAACCTCCTTGATTCCATGTTTTGCAGTTGTTTCAAGCCTTGGAGGAGAGCCATGGCTTCTGCTTGATTGTTCGAAGTAAGCCCCAAACCCCAGGCAAAGTGGGAAATGATTTTATCTGAAGGGCTATGAATAATTCCTCCACCTCTGGCCTTCCCCGGATTCCCCTTTGCTACACCGTCAAAAAACATAGTGTGGATATCTGTGTTGCTTCTCCATTTGTCGAAGTCCTCATCCTCTAATTTGATTTTCCATTCTTCTCTGCACTTCTACATATATTTCCCAGTGGGAAGGTTTAGCCCCAACTGTTGGCACTGCTCCCTACCTTGCTGGTTTAAGTTACAAGCCCACTTTTGGTTCATCTTGGCCTGCATTATTTCTTTGAATAAGCTTCTGATTTTCACACCGATTTGTTGTTGGTTTAGTGCCTTCTCTTCAAATATTTGATTGTTTCTTTCAAGCCAGATCTTCCAGCAAATGAGCTTAGGGATAATCATCCACCCTTCGAATGGCCAGCCTCTCTGGGGGAAGGACTTAGGTAACAGGTCTCTCCAATTAGACAACATACTGTGATGTTGGTTGGGAGGATGGGGCTGTTATTCCATATCAGCAAGATTTCATTCCAAACGTCCCGAGCGTAAAGGAACTCGAGAAATATGTAAACCGAATTTTCCTCCTGTTTTTGAGAGCGGGCACCAAGAGGGGCAGTGGAAGCCACGACGTTGCAAGTTTTTAGCTGTGAGAATACTATTGTGGCCCAGATTCCAGGTGAACATGTCAATCTTCAGAATTCTTTTAACCTTCCAAATCCCTTTCCAAATTACAGGGTTGCAGGGGACAGTGGGAATGGACTTTAAGACACATGTAGCCTTCTGCTGCATAATAGTATCTGTTCGAGGAACCCCAACCCCTTCTATCTTTTTTTCTTGCATTTAGGGGGGCTTTCCCAGCTAGCGCTACCATGAATTTGGCCAATGCTTGCTTTAGATGAGCAGGCATCTTTATCTTCTGCCACCCTACCTAGTTGTTGTTGTCCCACTCTGAAATGTCCCACATCGTGCATCGACCATCTGCAATCATACATGTTATTAACTCCAGCAACTAAGGATCATCCCCGATCACTTCTGCGTTCATGATCCTATCCTCCCATAGACTGATTTGCTTCCCATTGCCTGGAATCCAGAACAAGTGGTCACGGAGCACCGGGAGAGCACGCTTACAAAATTGATGAATAGAGGAGCCCTGTTGATTAGTTCAGAAGTTATCCAAGCTGCGAAGATGCTTTCCGAAGCTGTACTTTTTCCACAAAGAAATCCATGCCCATCCAGGATTCCTTGCTACCTACCACCATAAGATCTTGGCCCCCAGAGCGACATTGTGCTCCCTGAGATATTTTATGTGAAGGCCACCTTCCAGCGGCGACATAGAGATCTTATTCTAACTGATCAATGGAATTCTCGTAGTGGTATTCTTCCCTCCCTTCCAGAAAAAAGAGCGAATGGATTGCTCCATCTTGCAGAGAATGCCACTAGAGCCAACAAAACAGACATCTGAAATATTAAAAGACTATTAAGGACTGACTTAATGAGAACATTCTTACCTGCCAGGTTGAGACACGACGCGCCCCAGGCTTGCATTTTGAGCTTGAATTTGTCCAGCAAGGGGTACCAGTCCCTCCCAATCGGGCATCCTTCAAATATTTGCAGCCCAAGATATTTAAAAGACACCCATCTCATGGAGCCTTTGAAACCCAAAATCCTGGTGATCGTGCTTAGCTCGAGGCCAGAAAGATTCCAAGCATAAATGAAACATTTTCCCGTGTTAAGTTCACTCCCAGAATTGAGGCAGTAGCAATCCAGCTCCAGGAAGCACCCCCCAGAAGGAAGCACCCCCCAGAAGGATGGATTCATCATAAAAGAGAGCATGGTTGATGTCTCTGACTCCCTTGACGATTCTAAGACCCATAAGCTCTTGATACATTTGTCTTTTCTCCAACATAAAACTGAGGACAAAAGCTTGAATGAAAAAGAGAAGAGGGGATAGAGGGCATCCCTGCTTTATCCCCCAACTTGCCTTGAATAAGTCAACAGCGTACATGTTGACAAGTGGAGCAATCCATGGTTTCGCAATGCAGGCCTTGACCCAACTTATAAAATGGCAGTCAAACCCAAATTGATGCATAACCCCAAAGAGAAACTTTTGCCTAACTCTGTCAAACGCACTAACCAAGTCCAGCTTGACAGCCATGCCTTTTTCTCTTCTTTGGATGCTTGAATGGATCACTTCCTGAACCAGAATGAAGTTATCAGTTAGCTGCCTACCTTTAACAAATCCCCCTTGCTTGTTAGGAATGATTTCCAGAAGAAGGCCTTTCAGCCTGTTTTCCATGACTTTAGTGATGAGCTTGAAGCCAATGTTGCAAAGGGAAATCGGCCTGAATCTGTTGAAAGAATTGGCACCCTTCTCTTTAGGTATAAGGGCCAAGAAGGCCAAGTTGGTGCTACCTCCAAGCTTGTGGTAGGTCTGAGACTTTAAGATAATTTTGTAGAGATCCTTTTTGACAATGTTCCAACAAGTTTTAATGAATCGAGAAGTGAACCCATCCGGCCCAGGAGCCTTGTCTGGATGCATTTCATTAAGGGCCTGCGTGATTTCATTGATAGTGACAGGAGTAGTCAGCATAGTGTTCATTTGGGTATTGACTTTTAAAGGGACCATATCAAGCAGGTTAGAGCTGAGACTTGCTTGCTTATCCGCTATGTACAATTATTTAAAGTGCTGATGGGAAAATTTTTTTATGTTGGAAAAGTTGGAGAAGGATTGGTCTCCTGAGGTTATCTCCACTATAGAATTGAAGCTTCTTATGGCTTGAGTCTGCTTATGAAAAAAGGAGGTATTTATGTCCCCAGCTTGTAGCCACAGATTGCGAGATTTAAGTCTCCAGAATTCCTCCTCCCGGATGCAAGCCTTATGAAGATTAGCTTGGAGCTCCTCTTCCAGGGTTAAGCTGTCCTTCGAGATTTCCATATCTTCCATTTGTTTTTGATGACTCTCCAAACATGCCTGGGCAACCCGCCTTGACTTGGTTGGAGAAGGGAGGGCTTTAGCCCAGATTTTGAGGGCCCTCTTCACTCTCCTCAATTTTTCTTCCCACACAAAGAAGGGGGATCCACTGACAGGGTGTCTCCAGAATTCATCAAATCTATCCAAAAAGTCAAGTTGCTGCACCTAGAGAGCACTAAAACGGAAGGGAATAGGCCCTAGATTCATATGCAGCTTCATCTCAAGCATAATGGGCTTGTGATCAGAAACTGATGAAGAAAGAATAGCAATACTAACATCAAGACCTAAAAGCAAAAAGTAACTCTGGATGAGAAAGCGATCTAACCTTGTAGTAATGTTACCCGAACCCGTTCTTCTATTGGTCTACGTATATTTTCCCTTGGGAGGCTTAATGTCTAATAGATCCCAGTCCTGAATGAGTTCTTCCACCCATTCTCTGGCTGGATCCCTTACAATGTTTCCCACTCGCTTCTCCCCTTGGCTTAAATTAGTGTTCATGTCTCTAGCGTGAATGACATTATTCATATGAATCTCATTTGCTAGGTCCCTAATGGATTCCCAACAGGTTTTTTTGTCTCCCAAGATTATCGGAGCATAAATATTGAAGAGATTCACTGTCTCTTTGGTATGTAGATGCAAAAATTGAGCAAAAATCCAGTTTGAGTTGAGTTTAACCAGAATTTTCTCAAAGCATGTCTCGTCCCATAGAATTCCCAGCCCTCGTGAGGCGCCTCTAGAGGAGACTACAATACCTCCTCCTTTTCCCCAAATCTATTTTCTTTTGTGGAGAAAGTCCCTTTCCTCCATTTTTGTCTTCTGGATGAGAAGAATATCTGGCCTTTCCAACCTTACTATACTTTTCATTGCTTCCTCTTTAAGGTTTCTCCCCATCCCTCTACAATTCCAGGAGACGATCTTCATTACTTCCTTTTTTGAGCTGAGAGGGCTCCCTTAGAGCCCTGGCTTTTATTTCTGTATGCCTTAGGGTTGCTTGCCAACATATTTTCTAGGGTCGGCTGGTTCCCCTTCAACTTCTCCTTGTAGGTTTCTTTCTCTCTCTTTTCCCTGGAGGATTTCTGTCCCCTGGTCGATCTTCTGATCGAAGTTTGGGAATCCCCAAATTTCTCCTTCTTCCTCTGACTCCTCCGAATCCAGATCTCCCCCCTCGGAGGCAGGATTTTTCTCTTTTGGGGTTTCTCCAGAATAATCGCCAATATTCAGTGGTTCTAGGTTTCCTGTATTTGGATATCCTTTTGCACGTCCTGTGGATCAATTTCTTGGACTTCCTTTGTCTCTGAGCTCAAGGCCGCAAAGCTGTTCTCTTGACCTTTCTGGGTGGGTTTGGCTTTAGGAATGCTCCCTGTGGGTGTTGAAACTCCCTTTCCTTTCTCTGCTCCATGTCCGTTTGGCCCTGGCCTAAGGCTTGTTCTAGATTTCTTGGCTTGCTGCCATCCTTCTTCTTTCTCCTTTTCTGGGCCTGCATTTTTGGGGCAGCTCTTGGCAAAGTGGCCATACTCATGGCATCCGCGGCATTTGAACGACATCTGTTCATAATCTAATTTCTGTATATGGGACCAGTTCCCCATCATCAGCTTAATGGCTTCTCGCGGCCCAACTTCGAGATCAACCTCCACACATATTCTGGTGCAATCATATTGATATTTGTTGTTTGCTCTGTCTATGAATTTTCCCAGGGCGTTGCCGATTTTCTGCATTGATTCCCAGTTCCAACAGTGCACTGGAAAGTTTGGTAGCATAACCTAGACTGGAACAGCAGATGGAACATCCTTCTAGGGGTCGAAGTCTGGAGTCCAACGATTTAAGTACAGTCCTTGAGGACCCATGAAATAGGGTCCGTTTCTGAAAATCAGATCCTTATCCTCCTTTCTCTTAAATTCAAACAGGAAGAAACCCCACCCCAGAAAGTACGAGGTGACACTGTTTGCAATGAGGGGCTTCTAGTTTCGGGTGATCCAGGCTTCCGTAGTTTTTGGTGAAGGCCATAAGCCCGTGAAATTTCCAACCTGCACTTGGTCCGCAAGGGAAAGGGAAACTTTCATCGGACCCTCAGGTAGGAGAGCCACCGAGGGGATCTCATCCAATCTCTTGACGAATTTGGAGGTGAGTTGTTTCTTCTTCTTCAATTGGGAAGCAATCAACAGTTTAAAGCCCTAGACCTCAGGAGGAGGAGGAGGAGGGGCCTGAGAGTCCCCCATTGGGCCGAACCCAAGCCAAGGCGAGCACCCCGACTGACACCACCCTGCCGCAACACCATAAACCATATGCCCAGGGGAGAAGCAGAGTGCGGGCTCGGGCGCGAAAAAAGAGAGGCTTTTGGTCTTGCTTTTTACCTGAAAGGAATTTCTTGCATTAGTGCATGTTATTAATAAATTTTGGCATATTAATGAATACCTTGTATTTGTATACTCGATCATTATGTCATTTATTTTTTAGTGAAAAAATCCATTTTTTCTTTTCTAAAGAAATAGATAGGATATTTGCATTAATAACGACTAAAGAATGGGTTGGAACCCTTATAATAATTTTCTAATATTTTACCAAAGAGATGAACAATTTCCCATGCAAACAAAATGCTAACACTTGAGATGTAGTTCGAAATTATACAAAAAAGCTTCTATTGAGAACACTACAGAAAGACTTGAGAATAAAGTGTTTATTTTAGGTAGATTGGGAGGTACTCCAAGCCTGGAGGATCGAGGGTTTGGAGGAAGGAGCTCCACAAGTGGCCTTGTGGACTTGAAACCCAAGCCTGGGGTTTTGCACCCATCGATGTTTGGGCCAAAAATGTGACGAGATTGCGACATGTGATGGATGAGGTTGATAATAGATGTCGAGACGAATGCAACAAATTGAGAATCATCCAATTCCGAGTTGTTGTTTCTAAGTTATGAATTTTGAATTTAATATGTGGTTGTGAGGCCTACTAGGACAAGTTTGCCAACATGTTAGAGTGCCCTTAAGGGATAATGTCACACCCACATGGAGGCTATAAAAAGGAGGGACGTTGAAGGTATTTCAAAAATATCCTAAGTGGACTCAACATCAAGGTAAGCTCTGAAATGGACAACATTTGAGGCAACAAGAACGAAGAGGCAAGGGAGCTGAGATAGAGAGGTTTATCTCTGATTTTGGGTGCAATTTCCTTGAGAGAAGACAACGCAAGTATGAGGCTTCATGTGTGGATGCTAGTAGGACAATTTGGCATGGTTTTATATTTTTCTTTGGGTGTGTTCTTATGCAGGATAAATTCGCTGAACAGAGGTATGTTTAAGGGTGATTTGTTATGCTATTGTGTGTATAATATATTTGTCACAAGATTGCATAATAGAGATGTTACTACAACTATGTTGGAGGACCATTTGTGAGGAACGAAAGGCTAGTTAAGGCCCTCTCTCTAGGCCACATATTCCCAGGACTTAGTGCAGTAAGGAAAAATGTTCTTCCATGTTGTTTGGGGCTGTTGTATGTTGTTGGTTGGTACAGGTTGGTTGTAGGGTATGTTGAGGAGGAGCATCATACCCTACAAAATATTTGTGTGCTTGTCATCAGAAAACAAAAGAACCAGTCTTTTGGAAGAAGATCACACAATTTTGGAGCAGTGGGTTAGGGTTGTTAGTGTGCCCTAACGAGTCTTTTAGAAGCACAAAAATCGAATCAAAGAGGTAGCAACAGTGAGTTATAGATGCCACCTTGTTGATGATTGGATGCTAGGTGGGTGGGTGTCCTAGGAGAGGACTGTTTGAGGAGTCTGTTAGCAGCCATGTGGAAGGGTCTCCTAGATGATTGGATTCCCTAACTAGGAGTAGATGCTACAACATCATTGGTCACTCGTGGTTTATTGGAGGGAAGTGTGAGAGTGGACCAAGTGTGGACAATGGATTGGACATTTATGGTCTGGTGGAGGACAACATGATAGTGCCCAAGTTGGAGCCCGGTGTGCACCATTTTCATGGACTTAGATGGTTTCTAGAGTGGCAGAAGATGAGCTCAAGGGTTTGATCAACCAGGAGCATTGTTGAGTAGCCCTAGACTTGTGTGTGGAGAAGGACTTCTACAACAGATGATGGGAAGTCCTCTTAGCCTGTGTTCATTGTGGGAGATGGACATCTTGTAGTGATAAGTGGAAGCCCTTCATGCCCTATGATGGTATTCATTGGAGCAACGTAGGAAGACCATAGTGGGATGAAGTCCCTGAGTAGATGGGGAGAAACTATGGGTAGATTGAGAGTTTTTCACAAGTGGAGTTTTGAAAAAATCAACAAGAGTCTCGATGTGTTGTTCCTTGATGGACTAAGGCACAACTAGTGAACAGATTAATAGTCGAGGTTCAATGGCCAGATGGACTTGGAGCATTGATAGAGGAAGGAGTTGTAGATCGGGATCTGAAGGACCGGGCAGGTACAAGGTACGACCAAGAGGAGATGAGAGAGTCAACTACATCATCCAGATGGATAGAGTATCTTATTGAGGGTAGATTGGTAGTTGATGGACTGACACCAAACCCAAATTTTGTATCTTGTATAAGTGTATGTATGCATGCCATTATCCCTGGTACGAGCGCCCTAGAATATTGTATTATATCAGTTGGATTAATATAACAAAGTTGGGTTATTGTACAAAATTGTAAAAAGTTATCTATATTTTGTGCATGTGTGATTAAATGATGTTTATATTATCATGTGAAAATTAGTATTGTTGTGATTCCTAGTTTTGTAGCATCAGAGATTTAAGATTCTATCTCAAACACCAAGATCATGGAAATACAACATAAAGCAACATTTACAAGATATCATGAAACATTATGAAGACCAACAAGTCGACTTGAATCCATCCTTCAGCTGTGACCATTTCCATGTGAATCAAATTCCCACAGAGGTCAAGTCTTCTTTTTCTAGGGACAAATATGGGACCAATGGCACCCATGCTGAACTGATGGCTACCAGTGATGATATTTTCCAGTGCCTAAACCTGAGCATTGAGAGTGAAAACCTCCTCATGCAAACCATTGATGGAGTGTTCCATATTGCTAAGATGGCAGAAAAATTTGGCTTATACATGAAACTGGAAGGATTGATGTTTGCTTTCTACCATCTCATCATGCCTCTTCCTAGATTCCAACAAGGCTTTGGTTGAGTCCAATATCTTATCAAGTAGCATACCATTGTTATCCTTGGTAATGGGAAATAAGGGATCCTCCATGTCTAGAAGAGGTTGTAAATTGAAACTATTATCACACCAAAAAAACTGAACTGGTATCCGAGACTGATTGAGAAAATCGACCCATAGACACCCGAGGGATCCAAAGGAGCCATTAAATAATCCGTATTTAAAACCTGCCATGAGTCAGATTGAGATATCTAGACCGAAATCCTCAAAGGGACAATGGAAAGGCTGGCGATGGGAAACACAGAGCAATGACATTAAAATTAGCTCACTGCATGATCCAAAATATTTTTCTTGAGATGTGTTAAAGAATTACATGTGAAAATTGCAGCTTTAAACAAGAAACTTTAAAGGCATAAACATAAGAAGAGAGAAGCAATTAACATCAGGAAAGAAGACACATTATTGATATCGGAGTTCGTCTAGGAGGGACTACGTCTCTGAGCCCTGCTCAAATAGTGGGGAGGCCCTCTTCCATTAAGTGGAAAAAATGAAATTACAAGTATAAAAATGAGAAATTACACCCTTATACCTCCATAGATGAAAGTGCTCGAAAATTGCAGACCTTTGATGAAGAAATGGACAACACTGTTAGAATAAGAAAGATGAGATCTTTAACTTGAACCTGGTTTGAGATCAATCCAAACACTTTGATTTTTTGAGACTTTGTACCTAAGCCACTTTTACTTGGACCCATTCGATCCACCTGGATCATTCCTCCCCACTAAAGATATTTTGGACCCCCAAAAGCATTAACACACTCAAAACCAAACTTTCAATCTCTTGCACGCAAAACTGGTACATCAATTTCAATCATGCACACCACACATGACTCAAAAACCCCTCCTTTCCAAGAGTTTATAACACACACTCATTGGACAAGGATTACATAAAAGAAAAAAAAAATCAATATCTCAACTACCCATAAGGAAAAGGCCAAAACATCATCGTTGCTTTTCGAAGTGATGGGAAACACACCATCACGTTTAAATTTACTTGCAACGCATGATTTAAAAATGTGGCCATCACACTAAGACCCCTAAAAGGACCATATTTTACTTAATAAGGTAAATGGATCATCCCCTTATGGAGGATCTGCCTGTGGAATAGATTTGAGGAACAGACTCTGTATGGATGCCCTTTAGTCCTGACGTGTTTGACATGCAGGTTTTTGGGGTTCATTCTGGTTGTGATGGTTATTCCTCCTCCATACCTTCCGTATCGTCTTGGAACGCCTCCTCTCGATGTGCCTCTGAGAAATGCCCATGAATCCCTCACTGTCGCTGAGGTGTGAGGAGGTGCTTTCATCATCAGTTGTTGGTGGGTCACTCGCTGTTTTGGAGCTTTCTCCCACTTCCTTCCTAGTGTATCTGAGTCCTGCATGACGCGGAAATTTCTCGACTTCGACGGGGTTACGATTCCTTGGCCATTGATGTTGAGGCCCTTTCCTTGATACCCCATATTATTCAGTAGTTTGGACCCGATCCCTGTAGTATGATTTTCAAAAGCAGTGAATTCATCATTATGAAAAGTACATGAAATTGAAAGGTTTCTTTTTACCTCGAGTTGGTTATATCACAATTTTTCCAAGGCCTCATCCTTAGCTTGTAACTGGAATAGTAACCTTTGTTTTTCTTCCCTTGCTTCATGTAGGAGCCTTCTTAGCTAAACATTTTCTACTTGGATGCCTTGGTTAATATTTTCAAGTTCTTGGAACTCTGCCACAGTAAGTGTCCTTCTCATCTTTGGTGCACTATCTGTTGATATTTTTGTTTCATCGCCTAAATCAGAACCCAAGTCTATGGGTCCTTTTCTGTGATCCCAAAGTCTGCAAGCTTCATTTCATCGTCAGAATCAGACCCCAGGTCAATTGGTCTACCTCGTGAAAATCCTGCAGCTGTGACCTTTTCATCTTCCTCAGATTCAAAATCTTGGTTTTGTTGTATAGTGGTGGCAGTCTTCTGCTTCCCCTTTTTTTCATTTCTCTTAGGTCTCAAATGAGGGTGCAGCTTCCAACAATTTTCTTCGTCATGTCCCTCTTTTTCACAATGTGCGCAAGAGGGATTTTCTCCCCTTCTTTTGGCTGCGGCAGTCCTTTTTGGGTGGTCACTTTGTTCATGCGCCCCCCTGCTTTCTATGTGCATGGCCTTCACACTGGCCTCATCGATGGTAGGAGGCTCAAACAACAATAATGAATGTCTTATGTAACTATGTAATGACCCAATGTACTTAGTTACAACTTTAGGTGAATCTAATGAAATGCCCAAACTTAGTGCTTGTTTTCTAAATTCCTCGGTAAAGATTTGCACGTTTTTTCCTTTACCTTGCCTTAGGTACTGCCACTCCATTCAGGATTTTTGCTTATAACCCAAGGGATAGAATTGATATTTAAGTGCAACAATGAAATTTGACCATGAGGAAAGGAGGTTACCCAAATTAATGCTACCTTGTATTTTGTTCTCCCACCAAATGAGAGCGGTGTCATTCAGTCGAAGAGAAGCCAACCGTATCTTTGCCTCGTCCTCCACAATCTGCTTAATACTGTAGTAGACTTCAAGCTGCCTAATCCAATTTTTCTCTGCATCACTTTCACCATTATACATGGGTAGATCAAATTTTACATCTAACGTAAAGAAAGGTTTATAATATGCATTTCCTGAATTCCTATGATGATGGTGAGAAGAGGGGGAAGAACTTTCACTTGTTGGAGGAGAAGGAGGTGGATCTCCTCCATTATCTCCATGCCTTGAACCTTTTCCTTCTGAAGCATTCTCCCTTGCTTTCTCTAGTCTCTCAATTCTAGAGAACAATTTCTCGACCCGATCTGCCATGGTGTAGAAGGTATTGCGGAAGTTGAGCTCCTCCTCATTTCGAACATCATCATCCATGTTTATTCTCTGATGTGCACATCCAACTTCGGGATCAAAAGAATGTAGTGTCCCTTCACCTCTTCATAGCCTGTTTATAGTTAGCATACAAGCATGTAATTCACATCTAAAAACACCTGCTTTGATACCACTTGATCCAAAATATTCTTCTTGAGATGTGTTAAAGAATTACATGTGAAAATTGCAGCTTTAAACAAGAAACTTTAAAGGCAGAAACATAAGAAGAGAGAAGAAATTAACATCATGCAAGAAGACACATAATTGATATCAGAGTTCATCCAGGAGGGACTATGTCTCCGGGCCCTGCTCAAATAGTGGGGAGGCCCTCTTTCATTAAGTGGAAAAAAATCAAAGTATAAGTATAAAAATGATAAATTACACCCTTATACCTCCATAGCTGAAAGTGCCTGAAAATTGTAGACCTCTGATAAATAAATGGACAACATCGTTGGAATCAGAAATATGAGATCTTTAACCCGGACCTAGTTCGAGATCAATCCAAACACTTTGATTTTTTGAGCCTTTGTACTTAAGCCACTTGTACTTGGACCCGTTCAATCCACCTGGATCACTGTAGAAGGAAAATATTGTCATTTCCATAATTAACTCTACCAACTCCATCCAAAACCAAAATAAATATAAGTATCACCCAAGTCATAAAGGAATTAAGGCCACCAACCACTTGTTGCAATAGATATTCCTTTAGGAGGAAAATTTCAAAAATTCTTGGTCGGAAAATGAAGTATTAACAGACCATGTCACACTTCCATCTTTTAAATCACAATGAGAGCAGGGGAGAATTCCTCGATCTAAGATGAATCAAATTTCTCATGATGACATACTTTTGAAAATCATTCAAGTGCCGAAGCACCTCAATATTCTGATCATAATCATGGAATTGGTGCATTGTTGAATAAACCTTGATTTAACTCTATCTGCCCTATCTAAAGGATGATCCTTTTTTTTCTAACATGTCCACCATGCTTAAAAGTGTAACTAGGTCGGTCTTCATATTGACTATGTAATTATGTATTTTATGTAAATAAGAAGACAAAGATAATACGATATATATTTGTTGCACTTGCTTCATGGGTTTCATGAGCAAGATCTTATCTTAGGTTAATGAACTTCTTCTTGATGTTCATTTAGGGCTTGTCTTCTGTTTATAAGTATATTTAGATTCATGCATATTGAAGACCTTGTCAATGAACCTTATTGAAGAATGGCATGTAATAGCCCTCACCCACGCTAGAATTCAACCTTTTATGTGCTACAAGTCAACCTTCAAGCTGCTGGATGAGTCAACCTTAAAGCTATGGTTATGGTAGGCTTCAAGACAATATATCTGTCTCTATATATACCTATATCTTGCGGTACATTCAAAGAACAATTTGGTGATCTATGAAATGAAAGAAGTACGACTCTCTCTGTAAGACAATGTGAATTATATCGGTGAATAAGTGGGGAATTTATCTGTAAGGCAGTGCGGATTACATCAATGAACAAGTGCAAATACCTTTGATTTGTATGCGGATAGATCATGAACAGACTTGCGGATGTGTTAGGAAGGTTATGTGGATCAATACATATATAATACAAGCATAGATACATGCACCTACAACATAACATAAAAATGTCACGGTAAAGTCTGAGGGGTTTTGCGGACAACTTGTGAGATGAGACAAGAAGATATACCACAGCAACAATTACAGATTCCTTTGAGATAAATGTGGACAAGTAAATCTGTGGATGTTTTTGTAAAAGGTATGTGGATTAATTTATATATATGTGCATACACACACACACACACACACATATATATATATGCACTTACAGTAGAAGTTATTGCAGATAGATATCAAGACTACAACATGGAAGCATAAGTGCGTATAAGGAACAAGGTGCTAATCAACCTCATGAAGTATTCAAGAATAAGAGCAGTTATAAAGTGAATCAATAGGTGCGGTCAAGTGATGTGTGTTAGTGTCCCGTGATTTAGCAGATTGGTAGACCAAATGCACAGGGTAACATCAGACTAGTCTTTGGAGTCCTAGGACCTAGCCTTCCAAGACTTAGAGAGGGCTCTCTCTATTGTATGCAAAGGATGTGAACTTGTTTGCTTTAGATGGTTGATTTTAGGCTAGTTGTTAAGTGTAGGGTTTGTTGTTTGTTTTGGTTGGGAAATATGAACAGGTAGAATAGGTGGAGTGAGAGGTCTTCAAATCATTAGGCTATGGAGTCAATGAAAGTCATGGATATCTCAAAAATGAAACAAGATGCACAACAGAGAAAATCTAGTATAATCAAATGGATCTTCAAAGGTATGTGTGAAATGAAATGAACATTAAGTTTGTGAGCATAGTAGGTGTGTAAGGACAGTGAAGAATCCTTAAGCAAATACTTTTAAACAAGATAATCTCAAATACTGATCAACATAAGGACATAATCATAAGACAGGGCAAACCAATAACTCTTAGATTACACTTTAAGAAAACAAGCATTCAAGACAAACATTCCAATGAAATATAGAAGGCAAGAAACTCATTTAACTTCTAGTGATTTCACCTTCAAGGTTAGAAAACATTCAAGATAACAAATAACTTTAATAAGAGAGGAGGTAACTCCTAAACGTATGTGATCAAGCTACAAAGAACTTTAGGCAACTTCTAAAGCATGGACAAAGGGCATGATCAGAACATGGCCTCTTTGGCTAAAAGCTAACAAGTAATACTTCAAAGAGAGATTCCAAAACATAGTTTAAATAGCATCAAATAGGCAGGGATAACCATAAAAAATATTTGAAAAATATTGCATTGAACCATTAATGGAATAAACAAGCATAAGAAGATCTAAGGAGCAACTAAGAATTCCTTAAACAAACCCAGCAGAGTAAAACATCAAGGCAATAGAAATTAGGAGGACTAAGGTGCTTTAAACAACATTTCTTAGCCTATAATTTTCTGTTCTACTACAACATAGAAAGATGAAAATAATGATTAAACAAGAAAAGAAGAACTAAATAGAGGTACATTACCATTAACCATGCTCAAGGATCCTGCAAGCTATCCTCCTTCATCATCAATCAAAGCAAGCCATTCAGAAACTCCACAACACTAATTTCTTCTCCAAACTCATAAAAACCATGTATTTCTCTCAAAGCTCATCAAATGCCAACATTTACAATGGAAAAATCATGCTCTATTTATCTTAGCAAATGAGGGCAAAAACCATAGATAGGGTTGGAAAAAGTCAAAATCACTCATAAATGTCATTTATGCCTAAGAGACCATGCAAGGCCCAAGGCACACAATATCTTATGAAATAAATACCAAAATAACTTCTTGCACCTAATTTCAGAGCGATTTGCCTCAAAAAGCACTAAAATATGATTTTTCAATAAATGAGTGTGTTTTGTTGACTTTTGGCCAAAAACACACTAAACAGTCTATAAGCGCAGCCCCACCTTAGGCAGAAATTAGGTCCAGTTGCAACCAAGTTTTGGACACCTTCCTGATGTCAGAGTTTTCTCTGTGATGTCTTGTTGGAAAGGCCGATGAGTATACTTTCCAAAAATACTCTTGGTTTCCTGATCCAGCTCTTGTAACCTGTCCAAAATGTCAAAATTCCAACACTGCTCTGAGCGCAGTGCCAGGCCTGAAAAGGAGGCAGAATGGTGAAAAATGAGGTGATTTTTGACCCTTTGAGGGGTCACAAATGCTCCAATTGCTCTAAAATTTTGTGAGCATAGTGCAATAGTGATGAGAAATCAAAAAATGTAGAGTTTTCCCTCTAAGGATGCTTGAGGGAAAAGCGTAGCGCCAGTGGCGCTACGCTTATAGGCCTCCAATTTCACAAAAATCAAAAACTTGTCCAAATTACTTCAAAATTGGTGGATGTGTGCCTCATGGGGTTTGGGATACCTGTTGAGAAGATAGTGCCAAAAATCCAAGGTTTTCATGACCTTTTGCTTCTTTTAGTGCTTGGATTTCAATGAGGGTCTCTTTGAGTTTGGCACAATCAAGTTTGTTTTTCATTGCATAGTGCTTGGTCATATTTTTCTGGAGATCAAGGCCCCTTTTTACCTTCTTAAAATACTTGGGTTCATTCTCATAATACTGAATGACACGTTGTGCCATGCCAAAATCTCTCTCCAGCGCCCTAATTTGTGGATCTTTTCTTTGGAGTAGTATTCTAGTGGCCATCTCCTCATCTTCATTATCACTGTCAAGGTCAATGAATTAGGGTTTCTTTTTAGTTTGCCTGCCTCTCTTACCCTTCTTACCTGTTTTCATCTTTTGTTTTCCCTTGTCAAGATTTTCAGCTGAGGTAGATGGCAAGGTCCCCTGCCTTTTGGAGGCAGCAAATACTAGCCTTGGCCCTCTTTGATATGTGAGTGAAAAAAGTGTGATTGTGATCTTGCTGGTGTCTTTGTCATGGCTGTGATCATCATTAGGATTATCACCCTCTGTACTTTCCTCACTTTCATCTTTTTCATCACCGGGACTGCTTTCATCTTTGTTTTTTGCACTGTCATCATTTTCATTATCACTGAGGGGCTGATTGTTTTCATGACTGTCATGACTGTTGTCATGATTGTCATGAATATTTTCTTCTTCGCTGTCCTTCTAATCATCAATGTTCAACTCATTTTGACTGTCAACATCCTCATCTTCTTCATCATCCTCTTCCATATTGTCACTTTTTTCATCTTCATCACTGTCATGCTCACTGCCCCTTTCTTCATTGTCTGCCTCTGTCTCTTCTTCAAATTCTGCCTCTGTTTCTTCTTCAAATTCTGCCTCTTCATTCTCTGTCTCTACCTCATCATTTTTCTCTTATTCATGCTGGCTTGAATCACCATCATTGCTTAGGTTGTCTCCTTTGTCCTCTTGTTCATTTGTTTCATTGTTATCATCCTCCTCTATTTTTGTGTCTTCTTCCTCTTGCTAATTTAACTCATCACCATCCTCTATCTCCATGTTTTCTACTCCTAGAGGGCTTAAATCATCATTTCCATCACCCTCATTTTGAGTTGACTCATCTTCATTTTCACCCTCTTTATTTTGTTCATCATCCTCTTTGTCAACACTTTGTTCATCATCATCACTCTTTTCCTCACTTTGGGTTGACTCACTTGCACCATTATCCTCACTGCCATTAATTTTTTCATTATTTCCACTGTCATCTTCTTCATTTGATGCATCAAGAGAAGGGGAAGAAGTGAGGTTTCCTTGAGGTGAGGGAACTTGTATAGATGATGAGGGCAAGTCTGGTTGATGAGGACGCTGCGGGCTTGTGAAGACTTCATGGGCTATGAACACATCCCAAGGTATTCCCTTTTGTTCCAACTGATGTAGCACCGCCATTTTGATCAAGGAATGGTGAAACAAAATTTTCATTTGTTGGGAGTGATTCCTCCTCCAAACAACAAAAGACATCTTCTCAATGCTCCTATAGAGGTAATAGGGCAAATTTAGCATCCTGACCCCTGTGAAATGCATGATCAATCTAACATGGTAGGAGTAGAGCCTGGAGTATCTCCCGTCACAGGTAAAGTACTTCATAATGACCCTCATCAAGGGTGAAAACCTCTGTTTCAGGTGTGAGAAAGGGAAAATAACTTTACAACCTTCTCTGTACCTAGTCTTGACAAAGGGCTCATAACAACTCTTTTTTAACTTTGCCTTCTTAAACCACTTATCACCAACAGTAGGGATACCTGTAGCATTAGAGATGGTATCTGCTAAGATTTCAAAATCTACCCCTGCAAGTTTTGATTGTTTGTTGTGTAGGTTAAGAATGAGAAGTCTTGTAAGCTTTGGGTGGCTTTTCACTTGTTTGACCCTCTCACAAAATTGGAAGCACCTTACATTCTGG
This sequence comes from Pinus albicaulis, assembly GCA_034641835.2. Classification (NCBI taxonomy): domain Eukaryota; kingdom Viridiplantae; phylum Streptophyta; class Pinopsida; order Pinales; family Pinaceae; genus Pinus; species Pinus albicaulis. Next base: position 370,867,213 of record CM076570.1, read on the forward strand.
AAACATGAGAGGTTCCTGGGAGATGAGGTGATAGCCACTATGCTCTGGGGTTCAAATCTGTTCACTTTTCCTCCCTTGTGGTTTTGCCTCGTAAGCCCTTGGACTCTTTCACTGCTGCTACTGTCTTATGCTCTAGACATGGTGATGGGAGCTGTTTTTGTACAAACTAGGGTTTAGAGGAGAAAAATGAAAATGGTGGTGAGGGTAGCTTCTATGAATGAGTGATGTGGAGGTTAGTTTTAGGACTATTTTTTGCCTTGAGCTTGAAGAAGGGTTTATCTTGAACTGATCTATGCTTTCCCTAGTTTCACCCCCTTTCAAATGGAAAATACTAGCTTGGAGGTCAAAAACATAGTTTCACTTGTCATGAATACATAGGGCTTGCACAACTAGGGTTTAATCATTCCTTAGCCACCAAATTGACTAAAAACATTTGAGAGGAGGAGAAAATAGGGCACCTACTAGTTTCACTTGCTTGTAGGACTTTGAATGAAAATTTGATGATGACCTTGAGCCTTCGGGAAATTGTTTTTGCAGGTTTGGAGGTCCTCTGCATTAGTGCAGCGCCCTGCCCGAACAGTCGGGTCGACCTGTGGGTGCAGCTCCGACAAGTCGTGCCTCTGGTGTGAGCGCAGTACCGGGCACGTGCAGGCCTGCCAGGCCTCTGGGCATAGCACCGGGCAGGTCGTGTGCCGTGTGTGCGCAGCGCCGGGTGTTCAGAACAGGGTGTCGAGTCCTGGGTGTGTCAGGCCCGTGTGTGCATAGCGCCACCCCATATTCGTACAACACCGTTGAATTTTGAACGGTGGAAAACTCGATAAGCGTAGCGCCAGGGTCTGAGAGCACTGCACCACCCGATTCACGCAGCACTAGGGAAATTTTTCCCAGGATCGGTTAAAAATTCTGAATCTTCTCCTGAAGGTTTTCTCTCTTTGCAAAGTGATAAGTGAATTTAAAATGATAACAGAGGAGGCTTTACACCTTTGAAAAATAAATCAGATTTAGAAAACCCACTTTTGCTAAGTTTGTTTTTGTCACTTTATGAGTTTCACTGATATCCTGTGACCATTTTTGCAGGTGATTTGCAACTTGCCAAAGTGATTTTTCTTCTTTTTGTGAGTGTGTGTTGAAGATATGGAGAGGTATTTTTAATCTTTTGAGGGCCTTGGCATTGTCAGAAACCTCTTTCTGTATTGAGAAAATGATAAAACATGTTTCATCCCTTTTGATATGTCTGGATGTTAGTGACCTTAAAACATGTTTCTCCTCACCTTTTTACTGATTTTGACAGTGACATGTCCATTTTGACAAAGATTGTAAATCCTACCATGCTATGTCTTCCCTTGACCTTTTTGATCTTTGCAGGTGCCTATGACACAGTGCTTTTGTCCTCATTTGTCATTTTTTGGATTTTGACAACTTCAGTTACTCAATAGTGAACTCAGGCTCATGTCAGTTTTTTACCTTGTAACCCAAAACTATACTTTCATTCCTTTAACCCTTTGAAGGCATTTTTCTGCACTTGAAAACTTGACTTCCTTCACACTGATATGCTTTGCATTCTCCCCCCTTTGATGTATTGAAGCACTGTTACCTTGGCAAACACTAGGAATCACCTTATGATATCTTCTTCAACCTTCTGCTGTCATGATGGAGGCCCACATTCTTCATTTCACCTTCTTGCCTACCTTCCCAAAACTTAGGTTTTAGGGCTGTTAGAGAAGAATAATTAATGTTGTCTTCTAAGTTCTCTATAGCCCTTTCAAGTTCATTCATTTCTGTTCAGTTCACCTCACCTTTTTCCCTTCTTCATTTACAACTTCTAAAAATCTTCAGTTGATGTTTGGTTGTGTTGATGTGCCTCTGTCCTTGTGGTCTTAGCACTGACTCCTTGCTTGGAAACACTATTTTTCCAATCAGTCATAAAAACCTTGATTCTCTTTGAACATAGGCCTGCTGCCTTCTCCTTTTCTGTGGCTGTCCTTAGTGATGAGCTGGCCTCTTACCTTACCTCAATTTCCGTTGATAGCCATCTCAATAATTCCTGCATAAATGTTTTAAGAATGGGCATCTGTCCTTTTGCAGAATTTGTGCTTTGACTAAGGAGGCCTTCCTTGAAGGATTTTTGATTCAATTTTGACAAACAATTGCTTGAAATTATTCCTCTTTGATTGCAGCCTCTTGGCACAGGAAAAACAAATATTTAGAACACCAAAACAATCCTATGACCTATGAAACCCTAGATGACCTAGTGGGAGGTTCTTTGGACTCGGCTTTGACTGAAAACTTGGTTTTGGGTCCTCAAGTATGAAAAACAGAGTTTTTTGACAATTTGATGTATTGAAGATCCAAAATCCAATGTACTTGATTTATCTAAAGAGCCTACAGAGATATTTTTGAGACCATCAATGCTTGATGTATCTGGGAAACAAAAGAATGAGTAGGTTGGTTGGTGATGCTAACTAGCAAGTGGAGGGTTTAGGCAAGTCAAAACAGAGTGCTAAGGTCAAAGGTGGAAAAAAGGATGAATATGAGTGGTATGAGCCCATGATGGGTCTTCTGGGAGTGATAGGATGGCCATGACATGATAGAGTAGTAGAATAGTGAAACATTTATCCTAAGGATAATGAAGGCAGTGAGATTTCTAAAACTCACAATATTCATGAATTTTGTTTCTAGAAATCTAGGATAAGCTGTTAAGTCCCTATATTAATAGTGTAGTCCCTTATTATGTTAGTGTAGCCCCTCTTATTGATATTGTTGTACCCTTGTAACCCCCATATTGTTATTATTGTTCCCTTACATTATTATTGTTAGGTCAGCTATGATTACATTGTGGCCCCATGGGCTCCTATATATAGAAAGGAGGTTTTGTCATTTGTATCATCCAAGAATTGTTCATTCATGTAATGTGTTGGAGGTTTCCCCCTTGAAGTGGCTTATTTCTAAGGCGTTGATATCTCTTTTCTTCTATTTTTGGAGCTGATTTCACAACATTTGGTATCAGAGCTTTGGAAACTAGGGTTTTTGCTGCTCCAAACCGGTCATCATGGAATTTTCGCTATAATTTTTTTTCTACGAAGGTTTAGAAGCTGAAATTTTTAGAGTGCGAAGCTGAAATCTTGAGGAACATTGTCACAAAATTTTAGAGCTTGGTTCACAATATTTTAGGAGATATGATTTGTGGAAGTTAGGGCTTTTTGCAGGCTCCTGAATTTAACCTAAACAAGTCATCGCGGCATTTGCACTATAACTATTTTTCTACGAAGTTTCAGAAGTGGAAATTTTTAAAGAGTGAAGATGAAATCTTGAGGAACATCTTCGAAAATTTTTAGATCTTGGTTCACAATATTTTCGGAGATATGATCTGTGGAAGTTAGGTCTTGTTCAGGCTCCCGAATTTCATCTCAAAGAGGTTATCATGGGAAAATATTCATAACTCTCTTTGAGCATCGGATTGGAGTGCTGTAAAAAGTGGTCGCAAGTACACGGACTGTAGTTTCTTTTCTATCAGTTTCAGAGCCAAAGGAGGAAACAATGACACGTGGAAAGTCATACAAGTTTTCTCTACTAAACCAGTCCATAATTGGGTCATTGTGGGAGATTGGACATAACTTTGCCTCGAAGAATCCAAATCAGGTCAAACCTGTGACATTTGAAAGAAGCTTCAGAGAGATACTACAAGGCCAAATTTCAGATATTGAGGATCTACAATTACAGAGATAATTCAATTTCAATATAGAGCTCCTCAAAAGCAAGTAAAAGGTGTGTATTTTTTTTTTTTTCCGAATTGCATAAGTCTTGTTTGAAGAATCAAGTTGAATTGATTCCAAGGGCATATTGTAGAATATATATCAGTATTATATTCTAAAATGCCCCCTAAAAAGAATTCAACACCCATTAAGCCTTTAGAAGGCTCTACTATGACTCATGAAGATGAATAATGACAACATGACATATCAAATTTACAAGAGCAAGTGCAACAAATTTTGATCTTACGAAGAGCAACCGAAGATAACATAGATGAATTAAAAGCATAAATGGAGGCTAAGTTGGATGGTTTGAAGGATCAAATAATAGCTAAAATGGATGATAAATTAGTGGAATATCACATCGAGCATCAACAACAAGTTCTCCAACTCTCAAAGGAGAACCTAACTTTGGTGTAGAATCTAATGAAACAACAAGAAGATCAACATCACATCGAAAGAAGTTCTGAAGCAGTCACAAAAAAAAGAACTCGACAAGTACGACCAATTTCAGAGTATCTCAGCAAGTGGAAGAACTTTCCTGTAGAAGATTCCACGTGGGAGGATTATAATTTTATACAGAAGCATCAAGAAATAATCAAGTGTTGAGGACAACACTTGTTTGAAGGAGAGGGGCATGTTAAGTCCCTATTCTGTAGTCCCTTAATAGTGTTAGTGTAGCCCCTTATTATGTTAGTGTAGTCCCTTATTATGTTAGTGTAGCCCCCCTTATTGTTATTGTTGTACCCTTGTAACTCCCATATTGTTATTATTGTTGTATCCCTTATTATGTTAATAGTGTAGTCCCTTATTATGTTAGTGTAGCCCCCCTTATTGTTATTGTTGCACCCCTGTAACCCCCATATTGCTATTATTGTACCCTTACATTATTATTGTTAGGTCGGCTAGGATTACATTGTGGCCCCATGGACTCCTATATATAGAAAGGATGTTTTGTCACTTGTATCATCCAAGAATTGTTCATTCATGTAATGTATTGGAGGTTGCCCCCTCGAAGTGGCTTATTTCTAAGGCATTGATCTCTCTTTTCTTCTATTTTTGGAGCTGGTTTCACAACATAAGCATTTAGTCATCCATAAAAAGAAAAAATTACTGATGACTAACAGTGGCTCCACTTGCGGAGGGCAACTCCTTTTCAGGAGGTGTCTAGAACTTTAGATCTCTGGTTTTATGAAGACCAGTACCTCATCCATTCGGCGGATTTTTCCTTCTTTTTATTTGATGATGTTTCTTTGAAGTTGTGATTTTAATAATCTGAAAAACATGATTAATTCAAACTCACCTCTACCTACGCAACTTAATTGGCCTAGAATTTTTTCTTCCTTGCATGCACTTGAACTGGCAAACCCTTGACATTCTTTTATTTTGAAAGAAAAACAAACTATATACTTCTATCTTATCACTTCAAGGAGTTCAAATTATGCTAATGAACTCTTTTTATTCTCTACCTGGACTAACTGACTGTCAAGATTAGATTGTATGACAGACTTCATTCTCAAAGCTATTGACATGAAATTGAAAACATGGTTTGAATCAGGATTAGGAAATCTAGCTTACCATGGGTTGTGGCATTAGGACAGGGTGCACACAGACATTATTTTTGTACAAACAAAACTAGAAAAATAAGGGATGAGATCTATTATTTGCTATGCATCCCCATCTTTCTCTTTGGTTCAGTTTTGAGAATGTGGAACCAGTATCTTTCATTCCTAATCTATCTTTTTTGACAAGTCAAGTTTGACTGATTTGACAAGCTCTCTTTCACTAACCTATCAAGACAAAATTAAAAACATGTTTCAGCCATGATTAGGCTAGATGACTGAAACAAGATCTTCTTTTTTAACCAGCAGTGGCATTTAGGCTTTCACACTTTCATTAGTACTATTTTTTGGGTATGGGGCTGTACCTCTTTTCAAATCTTCCCTCTTTTTCTTTCTTTCTATGTTTTTGTGTTTTCTATGATATTTATCATGCAATGTTATGTACAGTGAACGAAAAATTTAAACCATGGTCTTTGAAAGAAATGGTACTTGAGCATCTTGTCATCAACAGGATCTCCCAACATCTCTTGTCCATTCAGATTTGGTAAACAAAAAACATTACTACCTCTATTGGAATGCATGATGTGATGATTTTCCCACAAACTCTGAAACTTGTCATTTTTCCCTTTATACCTTCTCATTGATTTTTGTTTCTGAACTTTGTCTTTGTTAAAGAAATCCCTTAGATAAACAAGGCAGTCTTTATGAGTTTTAAAACAGACAATGATGTCATCAATGTATATCATCGTGGAATAGATCAAATCAGGAGCCATGGATCTTTGGAGAGTAACTTCAGCACTCCATGACTCATAAGGCATTTGATCATACAAGTAGATACCCCAAGGTGCTTTGAAAGTGGCCTCATGCTGATCATTTGGAGATATCCTCTCTTGATTGAAATCTGAAACACTACCAAGCCATTACACTTTGTTAGAACTCTCTACCTCTTGCAATATATGATTTGTCTTGAGAAAGGGGTATCTGTTCTTCAGGTGGTTTTGATCTAGGTCTCTAAAGTGTATATATAGCCTACACCCTTTTATTTTTCTTTTTATTGACATAATTTTATCTAAAGACTTCTGGTTCTTCTTGAAAGGGATCATACTTTGAACATTGTTTGTGTCAAAAGTCTTTAAATACTCATCACTATATGCAAAAGCATACTCAAACTCCTTGCATAGCCTTATGTATTTCAGTTTTGTGTGTAGTGACAGAGTTCTCGATAACTTAATCATCTTGGGTCTTTCAAGGTTGCCCACATTATACTCCTCTATATCAGTTCCAGTAGATACTTCTTTAGGGTCCATAGCAACATTTGTGAGATTCAACAACTCTTTTGAAGGGACAAAACTCATTGATGATGAGTTATTATATGTAAGGAAAAACCTTAAGAATATTTTGATCCATATTCCTAAAGATTTATGTTATGTGAGAGTATTTCAGCATTTCTGGATTGGCAAAAGGGAAAGATTCTATTTTTGAGGTTTGTCCTTCATTGGAGCAACCTAATTCAAATTCTAAACTGATTTTTGGTTTTGAAATTTCATTTTCAATTTACAGAAAGTCAAGTTTAGTTTTATCATCATGCTGTTGTTCAAGGCTGCTATAGTTTTGACTGTTGAGTTCCTCATGCAAAGACTGGTTTGACTATTGTAGTGTGTTTAGATCTATCTCAACTTCAATTGCCTGCTCATTAATGTCCTCTTCATTACACAAGATGAAAGAATCAAGATCTGAATGAATGGAATAAAGAGGAGTGTTGTTTGGCCTCTCTTGACTGCTAACAATATACTTCATGTGTGACTCTTGGTATAGTCTCCTTGTCTGGTTAAAAACAAGGATGGTAGCATAGGACATGTCTAGTTGAAGGTTCCCCTGAAGTTTGGCTCCCCAAGATTTGGATAAAAGCATGCCATACTAAAGGGGGATATCTGCCACTACTATGTCCATGAAAAGGCCCTTAGCAAGTATTTGTGCCATATTGACACAAATATCCTTGATTAGGCCCAAACACTTGACTCTACTCGAATCGAAGGTGTATAAGTCTTTGTAAGGTTTAGTTATTTCTAGGCCTAATCTCTCCATCAAAACTTTAGGCATGAGGTTGTGTGAGGCACCAGAGTCTAGCATGGCATTGTGTAATATTTTGTCATGTATGTTTAGGTTGATATAGAAAGGAGGGACAAATCCTTCTTGATACTTTCCCTCAACCTCGGGACCAAACAATAGCTCAAGTTTGTCATCAGTTAAGTGCAGAGTGTCGGTATCATTCCCTAAATTCAAGACCTTCAAAACTTGGGACTTGTACACCTCTTGAGTTACCAGTTTAGTGAGAGGTATGGTTATCTTAATTTTAGCAATCTCTCCTTCAAAACTGAAATTTACTTGTGTTTTAGACATATTTGCATCATTTTTTTCAGCCATAACCTTTTCCACAAGTTTGATTTGTTGAACCTGATTTGGGGCTTTGGAAAACAGAGTTTTTTCAGGGCCACTATTTGATGTACTAGGGCAACTTGGGTCACTATTTTGCTGGCTGATTTTTTCTTTGTTTGGATCAGTTTTCTTAGCCATAGTGTTGACATTGTCTACTGTCCTCTTACGAGTGTTTTCAGGAGATTTCCTAACAGCAGTGTCTGTTTGTTTTTTCTTGGAAGTTTCTTGGTTTCTTTTTCTCCTAAGGTCATATTGCCTATGGACTTCCATTATGGAATTTTCAAATCCCAATTGATAGTATTCAGACTCCTCATAGTTTGTTTCAGTTTGATCTAAGGCAAAGAGGCCTTGTTCTTCTTTTGTGAGAAAAACTTCACCCTCATTGTTAGAACCTATCAAGTTTACATGGCTTTCTTCCGGTTCTTCAGTTTCTCTTCCCTCTTCATCTACATAATTATCTTGGAAAGGAGGCCTGATTTGTTGGTCATTGTCTCTTGGTCTGTTTTCGGGAGGGTCTCTTTTGAAGTTTGGGTTCCTATTTCTGTTTTGGGAATTTGCTTGGTTCTCCCTAGGAGGCATTCTTTCATTTAGGCTTATCCTCTCCATCATTCTCTCCATGGTTCTAACTAGGTTGTCAATCTTGGAATCAGATGAGGAGGTTGAGGGCATGGTTTCATCCTTGTAGGTTACTCTCTTTTCTGATCTTAGCCTAGCTCTCTTTTCAATCAGGTTGGCCTCTACACTTATACCCCCCTTTTGCATGTCTTCTAAAGTTAGGGGCTCGCTTTCTCTTAGCTGATAGGCCATGTTTGGGTCAAAACCTTCTGGAAATTTTGCTAAGGTTAGGCCTAGTGGGGGTTTCATTTTTGGTGGGAGTGCATTGTAAACACTATTGAACCTAGTGCAATAGTCTTGGACACTTTACCCTGCATTTCTCTTAAGGTTTCTATATTCTGAGAGTATTTGAGGAGGGTTTTTCTTAATCTCCCACTTATTTATGAAATTTTGGTAAAGGGAAGGGAGATCATGGATGCTGTTGGGAGTTAAGTTTTTAAACCATTTTTTAGCTTCCCCTCCTAGACTTTGGGCAAAAATCCTCATTTGCATGGTTTCATCTTCCAACTCCATATAGTCAAAGGCATCATTCATTCTGTCTACATGTTGTTGGACAGTGGTAGATTCAGCTCCTGTGAAATGAGGTATCTTGGACTGGTAGTCATTTGGCAAAGGTACTAGAGGTTGTGGTAAAACCAGGGGGCATACCAAGCTGCCATGATGGGAGCTAATGGTGGATTTACAAGAGGAGGATTTGTGAGAGGAGGTGTAGGATGAAGTGGAGTGGTTTGCACAGTGGTGGTATGGATGGGTGTGGTGGAAGTACTTGGACTAGCAAACTGATTCTAAGCAGACTTGGGATGGAAAGAGCTAAAGTGATGGAGAAGATGAAAGTCAGGAGGAGTGGAAGGAGATGCCTATCTACTAGAACTTTGCTGCAAATCTATGGGCTCAAGGTCAGCCTGGTCAATCTCATTATGTGACTTGGTTCTAAAAAGGTTCCTTGTATGGTGCATGTCAAACTGGGGATCTTGCAAGGCTGTAAGATGTTAAGGTACGAAGCTTGCTCTATGAATGGTCCTAACAATAGTTAAGTTTCCAGTTTTAAAAGTTTGCCACAAAATATTTTCTGGGTCATCAACTATGGTAGGAGGATTTGGATCTGGATGAGATCTGGTACTGATCCTTTGTGAAGCCAGATTTCAAACTCAAAATGTAGAGAGGCTGAAAGTTTAGGACTGTTTTCAGAAGGCTGACCTCTCTTAGTGTTTGGTAAACTCACACAATATGTGACTAGGCTTCTAAACTTCTCAAAGCTGATTTGACACAACCCTAGGGAAGTCTAATGAGAACTAGTGAATTAATAGGCCTACTGGAGGCTAGTGGAGTCGCCAGGTGGATGTTTTTAGTTGTTTTGAGGATATATGTGTATGGTCCACCACCAATAACTGACAAAAACCAATCTAGGGATGTTTTTTTGGTTTTTTTAGTTTCTTTATGTAGCCCTAAGGTTTGTATGATTATCCTGTATCCAAGTCATCATTTTGCTAGGATGGTGAAACAAACATAGTCTACTCTTGGCTATCAATTGATTTTCTAAGCTTAACTGAGGGTTAAATGAGTCTATAAGAGTTTTTAGGCCACTATGTACTTAGTCCCACCGTGATCGCCATTTATGTTAGTGATGGTGATGAGGTGGCAATGAATCAATGGATACAAAATGTTTCAGCTTGTGACTTACTCAGAAAGTCCCACCGTGATCACCATTATGTTAGTGTCCCGTGAATTAGCAGATTGGTAAATCAAATGCACAGGGTAACATCAGACCAGTCTTTGGAGTCCTAGGACCTAGCCTTCCAAGAATCATAGAGGGCTCTTTCTATTGTATGCAAGGGTTGCGAACTTGTTTTCTTTAGATGGTTGATTTTAGGCTAGTTGTTAAGTGTAGGGTTTGTTGTTTGTTTTGGTTGGGCAAGATGAATAGGTAGAATAGGTGGAGTGAGAGGTCTTCAAATCATTGAGCCATGGAGTCAATGAAAGTCATGGATATCTCAACAATGAAACAAGATGCACAACAGGGAAAATCTAGCATAGTCAAATGGATCTTCAAAGGTATGTGTGAAATGAAATGAAAATTAAGTTTGTGAGCATAGTAGGTGTGTAAGGGCAATGAAGAATACTTAAACAAATACTTTTAAACAAGATAATCTCAAATATTTATCAACATAAGGACATAATAATAAGACAGGGAAAACTAATAACTCTTATATTACACTTTAAGAAAACAAGAATTCAAGACAAACATTCCAATGAAATATAGAAGGCGAGAAACTCATTTAACTTCTAGTGATTTGACCTTCAAGGTTAGAAAACATTCAAGATAAAAAATAACTTTGATCAGAGAAGAGGGAACTCCTAGACATCTATGATCAAGCTACAAATAAATTTAAGGCAACTTCTCAAGCATGGACAAAGGGCATGATCAGAACATGGCCTCTTTGGCTAAAAGCTAACAAGTAATACTTCAAAGAGAGATTCCAAAACATAGTTTAAATAACATCAAATATGCAGGGCTAACCATTAAACATATTTGAAAACTACTATATTGAACCATTAATGGAATAAACAAGCATAAGAAGATCTAAGGAGCAACTAATAATTCCTTAAACAAACCCAACAAAGGAAAACATCAAGGCAATAGAAATTAGGAGGACTAAGGTGCTTCAAACAACATTTCTTAGCCTATACTTTTCTGTTCTGCTGCAACATAGAAAGATGAACATAATGATTAAACAAGAAAAAAAGAGATAAATAGAGGTACATCACCATTAACCATGCTCAGGGATCCTGCAAGTTATCCTCCTTCATCATCAATCAAAGCAAGCCATTCAGAAACTCCACAACACTAATTTCTTCTCAAAACTCATAAAAACCATGTATTGCTCTCAAAGCTCATCAAATGAAAACATTTAAAATGGAACTATCATGCTCTATTTATCTTAGCAAAGGAGGGAAAAAACGCTAGATTGGGTTGGAAAAAGTCAAAATCGCTCATAAATGTCATTTATGCCTAAGAGACCATGGACGGCCCAAGGCACAAAATATCTCATGAAATAAATACCAAAATAACTTCTTGCACCTAATTTCAGAGTGATTTGACTCAAAAAACACTAAAATATGATTTTGCAATAAACAAGTGTGTTTTGTTGACTTTTGGCCAAAAACACACTAAACGGTCTATAAGCGCAGCGTCACCTTTGGTAGAAAAATAGGTCTTATTGCAACCAAGTTTTGGACACCTTCCCGATGTCAGAATTTGCTCCGTGATGGCCCGTTGGAAAGCCTGATGAGTCTAATTTCCAAAAATACTCTTGGTTTCTTGATCCAGATCCTATAACCTATCAAAAATGTCAAAATACCAACACTGCTCTGAGCACAACTCCAGGCCTGAAAATGAGGCAAAATGGTTAAAAATGAGGTGATTTTTAACCTTTTGAGGGGTAAAAAATGCTCTAATTTCTATGAAAATTTGTGAGCATAGTGTAATAGTGATGATAAATCCAAAAATGTAGAGTTTACCCTCTGAGGATGCCTAAGGGAAAAGCGTAGCGCCAGTGGCGTTGCACTTATAGGCCTCCAATTTCACAAAAATAAAAAACTTGTCCAAATTCCTTAAAAATTGGTGGATGTGTGCCTCATGGGGTTTGGGAGACCTGTTGAGAATATTGTGCCAAAAAGCTAAGGTTTTCATGAACTTTTTCTTCTTTTAGTGCTTGGATTTCAATGAGGGCCTCTTTGAGTTTGGCACAAGCAAGTTTGTTTTTCATTGCATAGTGCTTGGTCATCTTTTTCTGGAGATCAAGGCCCATTTTTATCTTCTTAAAATACTTGTGTTCATTCTTATAATACTGAATGATATGCTAGGCCATGCCAAAATCTCTCTCCACCTCCCTAATTTGTGCATCTTTGCTTTGGAGTAGTATTCTAGTGGCCATCTCCTCGTCTTCATTATCACTGTCAAGGTCAATGAATTGGGGTTTATTTTTAGTTGGCCTACGTCCCTTACCATTCTTACCCTTTTTCATCTTTTGTTTTCCCTTGTCAAGCTTTTGGGCTGAGGTAGATGGCAAGGTCCCCTAACTTTTGGAGGCAACAAATACTAGCCTTGGCCCTCTCTGATATGTGAGTGAAAAAGGTGTGATTGTGATCTTGCTGGTGTCTTTTTCATGGCTGTGATCATCATTAAGATTATCACCCTCTTCACTTTCATCACTTTCATCTTGTTCATCACCAAGATTGATTTCATCTTTGTTTTCTGCACTGTCATAATTTTCATTATCACTGAGGGGCTGATTGTTGTCATGACTGTCATGACTATTTTCTTCTTTGCTGTCCTTCTCATCATCAATGTTCAACTCATTTTGACTGTCAACCTCCTCATCTTCTTCATCATCCTCTTCCATATTGTCACTATTTTCATCTTCATAACTGTCATGCTCACTGCCCCTTTCTTCATTGTCTGCCTTTGTCTCTTCTTCAAATTCTGCCTCTGTTTCTTCTTCAAATTCTGCCTCTTCATTCTCTGTCTCTGCCTAATCATTTTCCTCTTCTTCGTGCTGGCTTGAATCACCATCATTTCTTAGGCTATATTCTCTGTCCTCTTGTTCATTTGTTTCATTTTTATCATCCTCCTCCATTTCTGTGTCTTCTTCCTCTTGCTGATTTAACTCATCACCACCCTCTATCTCCATGTTTTCTGCTCCTAGAGGGCTTAAATCATCATTTCCATCACCCTCATTTTGAGTTGACTCATATTCATTTTCACCCTCTTTATTTTTTTCATAATCCTCTTTGTCAGCACTCTGTTCATCAGCATCACTCTTTTCCTCACTTTGGGCTGACTCACTTGCACCATTACCCTCACTGCCATTAATTTTTTCATTATTTCCACTGTCATATTCTTCATTTGATACATCAAGAGAAGGGGAAGAAGTGAGGTTTCCTTGAGGTGAGGGCACTTGTATAGATGATGAGGGAAAGTTTGGTTGATGAGGAGGTTGTGGGCTTGTGAAGACTTCATGGGCTATGAACGCATTCCAAGGTATGCCTTTCTGTTCCAATTGGTGTGTGCAAGCCTGTCAGGCAGGCCGTGTGCTATGTGTGTGCAGCGCCGAGCGTTCAGAACAGGGTGTTGAGTCCTGGGCGTGTCGGGCCTGTCTGTGCGTAGCGCCACCCGATTCGTGCAGCGCCACCCTTTATTCGTGCAGCGCCATTGAATTTTGAATAGTGGAAAACCTGATAAGCGTAGCGCCAGGGCCTGTGAGCGCAACAACACCCGATTCGCGTAGCGCTAGAGAAAATTTTCCCAGGATCGGTCAAAAACTCTGAATCTTCTCGTGAAGGTTTTCTCTCTTTGCAAAGTGATAAGTGAGTTTAAAATGATAACTGAGGAGGCTTTATACCTTTAAAAAATAAATCATATTTAGAAAACCCACTTTTGCTAAGTTTGTTTTTGTCACTTTATGAGTTTCACTTATATCGTGTGACCCTTTTTGCAAGTGATTTGCAGCTTGCCAAAGTGATTTTTCTTCTTTTGGTGAGGGTGTGCTGAAGAGATGGAGAGGTCTTTTTAATATTTTGAGGGCCTTGGCACTGTCATAAACCTCTTTTTGTATTGAGAAAATGACAAAACATGTTTCATCCCTTTTGATATGTCTGGATGTTAGTGACCTTAAAACATGTTTCTCCTCACCTTTTTATTGATTTTGACAGTGACATGTCCATTTTGACAAAGATTGTAAATCCTACCACGTTATGTCTTCCCTTGAACTTTTTGATCTTTGCAGGTGACTATGACACAATGTTTTTGTCCTCATTTGTCATTGTTTAGATTTTGACAACTTTAGTTACTCAATAGTGAACTCAGACTCATGTCAGTTTTTTACCTTGTAACCCAAAACTATACTTTCATTCCTTTAACCCTTTTAAGGAAATTGTCTGCACTTGAAAACTTGACTTCCTTCACACTGATAGTCTTTGAATTCTTCCCCCTTTGATGTATTGAAGCACTGTTACCTTGGAAAATCCTAGGAATCACCTTCTGATATTTTCTTCAACCTTATGCTGTCATGATGGACGCCCACAGTCTTCATTTCACCTTCTTGCCTACCTTCCCAAAACTTAGGTTTTAGGGTTGTTAGAGAATAATAATTAGTGTTGTATTCTACGTTCTCTATAGCCATTTCAAGTTCATTCATTTCTGTTCAATTCACCTCACCTTTTTCCCTTCTTCATTTACAACTTCTAAAAATCTTCAGTTGATGTTTGGTTGTGTTGATGTGCCTCTGTCCTTGTGGTCTTTGCACTGGCTCCTTGCTTGGCAACACTGTTTTTCCAATCAGTCATAAAAACCCTGATTCTCTTTGAACATAGGCATCCTGCCTTCTCCTTTGTTGTGGCTATCCTTAGTGATGAGATGGCCTCTTACCTTATCTCAATTTATGCTAATAGCCATCTCAATCATTCCTACAGAAATGTTTTAAGAATGGGATACTGTCCTTTTGGAGAATTTGTGCTTTGACAAAGGAGGCCTTCCTTGAAGGATTTTCTGATCCAATTTTGACAAACAGTTGCTTGACCTTCTTTGTCTTTGATTGCATCCTATTGGCACAGGAAAAACAGAGATTTAGAACACCAAAACAATCCTATGACCTATGAAACCCTAGATGACCTAGTGGGAGGTTGTTTGGACTTGGCTTTGACTGAAAACTTGGTTTTGGGTCCTCAAGTATGAAAAACATATTTTTTTTGACAATTTGATGTATTGAAGATCCAAAATCCAATGTGCTTGATTTATCTAAAGAGCCTACAAAGATAGTTTGAGACCATCAATGCTTGATGTATCCGGGAAACACAAGAATGAGTAGGTTGGTTGGTGATCCTAACTGACAAGTGGAGGGTTTAGGCAAGTCAAAATAGAGTGTTGAGGTCAAAGGTGGCAGAAATGATGAAGATGAGTGGTATGAGCCCATGATGGGTCTTCTAGGAGTGATAGGATGGCCATGACATGATAGAGTAGTAGAATAGTGAAACATTTTTCCTAAGGATAATGAAGGCAGTGATATTTCTAGAACTCACAATATTCATGAATTTTGTTTCTAGAAATCTAGGATAAGCATTTAGTCATTCATAAAAAGCAAAAATTACTAATGAATAAAACTATGAACTAGGACAACATTTGAATAATATCAAGTGCAGGAATGAAGTTAAGTCCAGGCAGAACAATGAACCAGGGCATCACCTGAATACAGTCAAGTGCAGGAAGAAAGATTGCGGATAGTCAATAGAAGTCAGCAAATTATTAAGGACAGTTTGAAGATCAAGGTCTTGGAAGAAAATGTAAGTTAAGGGTCTAAGTCTAGGTCATGGTTCTTGTCATTTGAAGATCTATAAGGAGAATTCTTTGTGGGTTTTCCTCTCCAAGAAGGAGAGGTTTTGCCTTGGCTCTAGGAGCCTAACTTTTGTGTCTTGTGATTTTGATAATTAACTTGATGAAAGATTAACTGAATTAAAAGAAGAGAAGACATTAGCATCACAAGTAAGGTCACAAGTAATTATCAAGAAGAGAATTTGTATTAACCTACAACCCTTCAAATTCTCAACACACCATAGAGTGAATATGCTTGTACATGTGGAAAAAACCCAATTTTTCAAATTGTGAAACCATTAGAGAGACCCTTTGTAGGAGGGGAGGGGGATCTAAGCACAAGGATTTTTTTTCCTTAATGAATTGAAAAATGAAAAGCATTGAATCGCCAAAAACCAACATACTATGAATTCCCTTTGCAAGAGCAAGGTCTAAGCCTTTCCATAAGGCAAGGAAATCGTCCTGATTGTTGGTCGCAATGCTAAGACCCTAAGTGAATTGTAATACTATTTTTCTATTGGGGCTAAGTGAAGGCCCTATCACTCCAACCTACCCCAATAAACAAATCCATTATTAACAATAGAGTAATTATGTGGTTATTACAATTGAAGAAGTTTGACATCACCATAATTGGTAACCTTGGAAGAGAATATACCATCCCTGACTTCCTTTTTAGAGATTACCCATGAAAAGGATGTTATTCTTATTGAAGATGTTTTAATTGGTATCTATTTGTGTTATATACTAACACACCATGGCTCACAAATATTACTAACTATTTGGATGGATGAAAACTTCTAGCACATCGCCCATTGAAGGAAAGACAAAACATTTTCAAATAAATTGCAATGTATTTTTTGGTTCAAGGTTACCTCTTTTGCACATGGATAGATCTCATAATTTGACATTGTGTTCAAGAGCATGTGATTTATGATATCTTAAAATCTTGTCATGGTGAATCTAGTGGAGTGCACTTTATTAATAAAATAATTTCACATAAAGTGTTGCATCTATGTTATTATTGGCTTAGCAATTGTCAAGATTCCAAGGAGTATGTGAGAAGTTATGATAATTTCCAAATAATGGGATGACCTATTCGGTAAGATGAGATTCATTTATAGAATTAATTCAAAGTGGAACCTTCTGGGGTTTTAGGGGTCCTAATAACCATCCATATAAGTAGAAATCCCAGATCTTGGTTTACAATGACTATTTTAAAAAGTGGGTTGAAGCTAAAAACCTTTCAAGGATCATAGAACATGCAGTAGCAGAGTTTCTCTATGAGGAGATATTTATCCACTTTGGTATACCACAAGAAATTGTTACAAATTAGGGAATGTAATCAACTTCCAAACCCATTCAAACCATCATAAATCAATACCATATTCGACATAGGACATCTACACATACCATTCATAAGCCAATGGAAACATGGAAATCGATAACAGAGTTTTGAAACCCATAATAAGATAGTTGTGCAAGTTCATTGCAATGATTAGGTTAACAGATTTCCAAAAACTCTATGGGATTGGTACACCACTTAGAAAAATACCATAGGTTTTTCCTCTTATGATCTCCTATGTGGTAAGCACGTAGTACTTCCCATTGAGTTTAAAATAAAGACACTAAGAACTATATTAAAAGTAGGATTGGACTTTCTAGAAGCACAAAAGCATCACTTGGACTAAATAAACGAACTTAATAAAAATTGTCAAGTTTCTTTGCACCAAAATCTATTGTTTAATACTAGAGGGCAATGTGGCATAACCAACTCATCAAGAAGAAAAATTTCAAGGTTGAATATTAAGCCTTTTTGCATGATTCTAGGTTTAAAGATTTCAAGGGAAAGTTTTGCACTCATTGGCTGGAACCATATGTGATTGAAACTATTAATGACATTATTTTTGCAAAAATGCATACCACTAATGAAAACTATATGCCTCTCATGGCTAGTGGTCATCAATTAATATTATATTAGAAGTGATTGTTTAAGGATGTTTTTATTATAAATCCTGTTATTTGTTTATAATTGGAGGTTATTGGTATAGTTTCTATACCACTTGTACTTTCCCCATCTTGATATTCTTATTAATATTCCCGACACACACATACATATTCCAATAGGGAAAATCCATTTTAGGACAAAGTTGGACACATATTTTTTAAACACTAGTTTCATGATGAGCAATATTCTGCAACAATAAATAAATAAATTAAAAATAAAAATAAAAAATTGATTTTCTCACTAGTATTTTACGTGCTATAGATTTAGTCACTTTCTACAAATCATTACATTGTGCTATGTTCCACCATTTTCATGTTTTTCATCTACAAATCCTTTTTGACAATTTCCATAGATCCTTCAACCATTATACCTTGTTGTCTGCTACAAATCCTCACACATTATTCCAATGTTTGTAGTAGAAACTTATGCCAGGTTTTTCAATTCTGATTATTATAGATCCTCAAGCTATGATTTATTTTTATTTCTTGTTGCTAATCCATAGATCACATGTCATTGCACACACTTGTTGCTAAGGCTAAGGAACATTATCATCCATCTTGTCACTTCATGTTGCCACCACTTTGACACCTATAGGTAAGTACACATGTATAGATTCTCTACAATTACATCCTTCATTGAGTGCTCATTAATATATGAATGGTACCTTTATTATATCCAAATACCATGTCATCATGCTCAAGTTGAATTTTCACTTCAATTGAGGGCAGGATGATCTAGTCACTAATGAGGCGTGTGATTTTCTCACCATTGTTCAACCTTCACTCTGATGCTAACATGAACTATTGAAACCAAAAATTAGTTTTTTTTCATCATCAACACATCTCTTACCATTATTACACCTATTGTTCCATGTTTTTTCTATCCAATTACCAACATTGTTATGTCGATCACCAAATTTTCTGTTTTTATAAATTTCCTAACTTTCATTTTTCCACTATTGTTACGCCCATGCAACTTAGTGCTATTACTATTCCTTTCTATGGCTCGAAACCTCTTCCTTCGAATAATAGAAGGGTATATTAGGCATGATCCCATCATTTTAGATCAATTGCATAACCACCTTAAGGTGATTTTAATTTTCCAAGATGTAGGATAGTTCACTTATTTTGAGCAGTTATAGGGGTTTGAAACATCCATTACACTCGAGTTAGTTTTCATTTTTCAGCTATTCACTTCTATAGTTGACGAACTCACATCAAAGTCTTAGGAGGAAGTGTTTCCATGGTGACAATTCAGCGCCAAGTTGGAGAACAAACATTCGAATGCCATGTAACATATGGTTAGGGTTGCATTGATTTTATTTTTGGTGATGATCTCATGAAAGATGGAGGTAAAGAAGTTAAAAATTCATCATTGTGAGGGCCATGGGATGATGTTGCCTATTTTATGCAAAATATCCAACTATGAAGGGTTCCATATCCTTCTTATTGACTATCACTTCAAGAAGTCCAATCATTTAAGGCATCCAAGATTAGTTAATATGTCTTACGTTCTACCATGGTTAGTCCAACTGATAAGTCAAATGTCAGGTCAAGATGAAACCCTTTTTTTTTTTTTTTTTTTTTTTTATAGGAACAAATATTGGAATATATTAAAATATTAGCATGAATGCCTCTAATCGGGTTACATGATGTAAGGGCAACACCTAGGTTTCCTCTCCTGCCAGGAGCATCATGGCACCGACACTTATAAACCCGTGCTAGCGTAACTTATCACAATTAGATTAAAATATTGGTAATTGATGCCATATTTCATATAAATTGTACAATGGGAGGATTTTCTACAAGGGCCTTAGGTGTTAGAGGAAGATAATATAGCAGATGGAGCTCACACTAAAGAAGGGCATACAAAGGAAGCACAAGAAGAGGACCCATTAGAGGTAAAAGAAGAAACATGTGCAACTGAAGAAAAATAAAATGCAGACACATGAATAAAAGGATAACAAGATATTAGAATTAAGATAATAGGATGCCTAGTCATTGAGGAAAACCCTTCTACAATTATAAATTTTTTTGGTGACCCTATGAATAAATATGGGCCTTCAACTAGGATAATGAATAATTCCATGTATACCATCCCCATTCTAGCTTATACTAAGAAGAGAATGATTAGGTCAATTGTTGCTGCCAAAGGAACTAGTACTGTCACACAAGAACCGGTAACAAGAAAAGAGGTATAAAAATAGGTTGTAAGAGTAGAGGGACTTTTAACCATGCAGGAACTTGTTGTATAGAAAGATACTATAGAAGTGATCCATCCTCATCATAAGCATGAACGTATTGGATTTTTAGAAGACTTTCCTCACAATTACATGCATAATTTTGAGGATTGTGTATACGATATTGAGGGAAACATGACAAAGATTCCAATGGTCCTTGAAGTAGACAAGCCAAAATACAAGAAGAGGATTGACACTCTACTAGGTAAGCACCATATGAAACTTTATTATGGTACAATTTTAAAAATTGATCACGAATTAAAGAAGGAAATTAAGTTTTTGTGTCACAAGTTAGATTATGCCTTGATAAAATTGAAACTATATAAGTTTCAAGAAGTATTGGACACATTGATCCAATTCCTTCATGAATGTTCCTTGTCACCTTCTACTTCGTATGAATTTGACCAAGCAATAAATCAGACAATTACTATGAAAGAAAATTTCTAGGTTTCCATTGTACCTATTGGTGCCACTCAAATTATTGATGTTATTGACCTTACTTTTGAAGTTGCTAAGGAAACAACCCTTGACACTAGAAAATATGGCGGAAATTCCGACGGCCAATTCGTCGCTATTCCGACACATAGTCGTCGCAAGAGCGACAGTTCGAGGGCAGACAAACCGTGGTTTGTCCTACCGTCGCAGTTCCGACGCACGTAAAAGTTGTCGCACTATCGACACCTCTTCCGTCGCTTCCGAACAAGCGTCACTCTTCCGACGTCTCACAAACCGTCGCGCCTCCGACGTTTATAAACTGTCGCACTTCCGATGAAATGTGGTTCGACGTTTGGAACGTCGCTCTTCCGACGCCTAAAATCCATCGTAATTCCGACCCAATGTGGTCCGACATTTTGGACGTCGCTCTTCCGACGTATGTAAGATGTCGCAATGCCGACGATATGTGGTCCAACGTTTGGTACGTCGCTCTTCCGACGTTTGTAATCTGTCGCAATTCCGACGATATGTGGTCCGACGTTTTCATACTCGTCTCTTTCGACGTTTCTAGTTTGTCAAAGCATTGTTTATAAGGCCAGACTGGATTGAGGTCGAATTTAAAAAAAAAAAAAAAATTGAAACTTAAAGATTTAGAAATATTTGTTTTGAATGCTATTATATGAAGTAAAATACCCATGAAAGTGAAATAAGAAAGATGTAGAATAGTAAGGCAATGAGCAGAGCAATTTATCAGGCCCATTGTTCCAAATACAAATTAAAGTACCCAAAACCCTTATGTTTTAGAAAAACGATGTCCAAAATATAAAAAGACCATCGGACCATATCAATAAACTAGCAACATAGACCAGCATCGCTAGTTTTGAAGGCAGAGTGATAAACATTAATCATTTTTTTTTCATAAGAGAAAAACTGTTGTTTTGAATATATTATATGAAATAAAACAGTCCATGAAGTCATTACATTTTCACATCTGAAGATTGGAACCCAAATATCCATCCAGAAAAGTGGAAGTCCCACCACAGACAATGATAGAAAATACCCCATGTCACATACAGGGACATGATATAAAACCCAGTAATGGTCCACATGGAGATTATCGACAATCTGAGAAAGCATCCAAATATGCCCGAGGCATCTATAAGAAAGTGAAATAGCATTATGTAGAATAGTAAAGCAACAGATAGAGTACCGACGTACATTGTTCCAAATACAAATTAAAGTACCCAAAATACTTGAACAGAGAAAAACGCTAATCATGTGAGTGTGATATGTCCAAAATATAAAAAGACCATCAGACCATATCAATAAACCAACAACATAGACAAGAGAAAAAACGTTGTTTTGAATATATTATATGAAGTAAAACAGTCCATGAAGTTATTACATTTTCACATCTGAAGATTGGAACCCAAATATCCATCCAGAAAAGTGGAATTCCCACCCCAGACAGTGATAGAAAAATACCCCATGTCACATACAGGCACTTGATATAAAACCCAACAACGGTCCACATGGAGATTATCGACAATCTGAGAAAGCATCCAAATATGCCCGAGGCATCTATAAGAAAGTGAAATAGCAATATGTAGAATAATAAAGCAAAAAGTGGAAGTCCCACCCCAGACAATGATAGAAAAATACCCCATGTCACATACGGGGACATGATATAAAACCCAGTAACGGTCCACATGGAGATTATCGACAATCTGAGAAAGCATCCAAATATGCCCGAGGCATCTATAAGAAAGTGAAATAGCAGTATGTAGAATAGTAAAGCAACAGATAGAGTACCGGCGTCCATTGTTCCAAATACAAATTAAAGTACCCAAAATCCTTGAACAGAGAAAAACGCTAATCATGTGAGGAGTGTGATATGTCAAAAATATAAAAAGACCATCAGACCATATCAATAAACCAACAACATAGACCAGCATCGCTAGTTTTGAAGGCAGAGTGATAAACATTAATCATTTTTTTTTTCACAAGAGAAAAAACGATGTTTTGAATATATTGTATGAAGTAAAGCAGTCCATGAAGTCATTACATTTTCACATCTTAAGATTGGAACTCAAATATCCATCCAGAAAAGTGGAAGTCCCACCCCAGACAATGATAGAAAAATACCCCATGTCACATACAGCGACTTGATATAAAACCCAGTAACGGTCCACATGGAGATTATCGACAATCTGAGAAAGCATCCAAATATGCCCAAGGCATCTATAAGAAAATGAAATAGCAGTATGTAGAATAGTAAAGCAACAGATAGAGTACGTACCGACGTCCATTGTTCCAAATACAAATTAAAGTACCCAAAATCCTTGAACAGAGAAAAATTCTAATCATGTGAGGAGTGTGATATGTCCAAAATATAAAAAGACCATCATACCATATCAATAAACCAGCAACATAGACAAGCATCGCTAGTTTTGAAGGCAGAATGATAAACATTAATCATTTTTTTTCAGAAGAGAAAAAACGCTATTTTGAATATATTATATGAAGTAAAACAGTCCATGAAGTCATTACACTTTCACATCTGAAGATTGGAACCCAAATATCCATCCAGAAAAGTGGAAGTCCCACCCCAGACAATGATAGAAAAATACCCCATGTCACATACAGGGACATGATATAAAATCAAGTAACGGTCCACATGGAGATTATCGACAATCTGAGAAAGCATTCAAATATGCCCGAGGCATCTATAAGAAAGTGAAATAGTAGTATGTAGAACAGTAAAGCAACAGATAGAGTACCGACATCCATTGTGCTAAATACAAATTAAAGTACCCAAAATCCTTGAACAGATCAAGAAAAACGCTAATCATGTGAGAATTCTAAGTAAAGTTAATCTATTAACATTGCAAATAAAATTACACCGAAGTCAAAAACATTTCCTGGCCATACTCATGGCAAATTTGTCATCAAAAAATCAAAAAATTAAGAAGACTGCCCTCATACGGGGAAACCAGTCTTGAACGTTTAATTTACAGAATTCAAAAATATTACTTAAAGGTCCAGCACAGTAAAATAAACTAAAAGCAGCCCAATTAACTAGGCCTGCTAAGCAAGAAAAACAAATTAACCAAACTAATCCTCCGCTGGTTCCTCCACGATTCGACACCATCCTTCGGAAGGTCCAGGATCGCTAGGTGCTACCTCCACATGCATGCCACGGCTCCCCTCCTGAAGGCCCGAATGCTGGCCGGCTTTTTCCGAGCTCAGACCCGCCGGACGGGTGCATTCTTCCTCCATTTGGGCCTCCTCGCGGAAGACCACAGTGACTAAAGCCGTGATTCTTGGGCGGTTGAGAGAGAAATTAAATGAAAATTGTGCAGTGCGCGTCGTGGGAGAAGGTGAACTAATGGTGGGGAAGCCAGGAGCAGGGGAATCCATACGATGGCCAGATGCTACAAGCCGACCCCGCCCACTCCTAGTATTTGGATATCGACCTAAGTAATAATCACTGGACTGGCCGGAAGTCGACTCTGTTGAGGGGCTGGAGGGAGCGCGTCGGGGTTGACGTCTAGTGCTCCCCCTACGGCAACGCATCCTATAACGCACGCGAGGCATGGGTGCAATCTCAGGCGCAGTGGGCACAAGAGGAGATGAAGAAGCAGAATTCCAATTAACAGAGGAAGACAGACAGAGACAGAACCGAGAGAAATGCAAATATGCAGCAACGTCTAGGCAGAAGTTCAGCTGGCCACTTCTCCTTATCGTCACAGTTAGCAGGCAGTGTAATCCAGCAACCGGCTTGTCTGAAAAACCATGGCTAAACGCCATTTTTTCGACCCGTCTGCAATGCAATCAAAGGACACCCATCATAATTAATCTCTGATCATTAATAATGAGAGCCAAAGGCCGGATCAAATTGGAGCTTGCGGAATCGCTAAGAGGAGTGGAGGTCCGATCTTGAACAGTGTTAAAAATTAATTAATGCAGATTTGATGTGAAAATTTAATTGAACAACGTTAAATGTTAATGCGATTGATATGAAATCGCCATATCCATGTCCCATCACCTTAAACGCCATCGAATGCACCCGCAGCCGGGAGCAGGGCAAGTTTTTATTGAGGACACGTGGCAGAAATTGATTGGAGCGGATCTTTGTTTGGGCCGCTCGCGCAGTGGAAATCCGAACCCGTAAAATATTAGGGTGAATTTGATAAGAAATTCGCGTCACAAAATTGGCCGACGTCAGCAGGCTATTTTGGAACGCGAATTTGGTTTGAATTATGGTTTATCGCCGTTTGAAGTCCGGCGGGCTCGACTCAAGAACAATTTTGTTTGATCCCATCTTATAAAATTTGTGTTGGTTTTCTTTGATAATACACATATTTATAATAAATCATGGGAATACCACACTAAAAATGTGGAAAAGTTATATAAATAATTATTGAGAACAATCATTTTTATGTAAAAATATCCAAGGCGAGGTTTGTGTAGAGAACCGGGGTTGTGAAAACTGTTCAAATATAAAAATCCCACTTAATAAAGAGACAAAATTGTTGTGCTTTCGGAAGCTGACCCGAGGATTGGACATGAGTTAACAAACAAAATGATAGCGGAACCAGACTTGCACCCGTGGTCAAGCCCTCTACCAAAACCACGAGCGGAATCACAAAAGCGGGTTGCCCATATCGCACCGCTTTTGTGGAGTAGGTGGTATTTCCTATTCGCGATCGATTCCATAGGGAATGCGACACGTGGCGAAGTGACCCCCGGAAAACCACCGTTTAACCCACGCCATCGCACGTTAAAGCCCGACGTTGGAAGCTGAGTGAAATTTCCAAGAGTCGTTGATTTGGAGAAGGGCCATCGGATGGTGGTCGCACGTTGAACTTGCCCGGAGGTTAACTAAGGTGTGCGGAGGATAGCCAGGTACGATACGAGTGTTTGATTGGTTATTGATATATATAGGTGGGGCCGGAGTATAATGAAATTTTTTAATTAAACGTTTGGCAGATAATTAGCATAAGTCTGGAGTGTGATTGTTGTAAGGCTGGGTGGTGAAATATAGAGCCGAAAGTTCATTACAAGTTATTTATTTAAAAATAAATGTGGAGTATAAATACAAAGTGTTGAAAGTTAAACATTGGTTATAAGGCTTGGAGATAATATAAAGTCGGGAATATAAATTAAAGTCCAACCATTGTGGATAGTATTTATTTATCAAATTCTACGAATTTCTACAAATTTGATAAATAAACCCGAAGAAAGAAGAAGTCAATTAAGACTCAGGCTGGAGGAAAAGAACGGGGTAAACCAAGGGAAAATGCTGACAGAGCGATTGTAGACACACCAGCTCTCCTTGGGGGTCCAATTTTAGTTTTGTTGCGTCACACAATGATCTCTCTTCTTTGGCATTTACTTGTATTGAAGATCACTATTCTAGGAATAAGGAGTTATTTTCTCCAAAAATAACCCTAGCCAAACATTGACAATGCATCAAGGATATCTTTCTATGCTTCATAAGTACATATGTTCTACTTCTAAATCATGTCTTAGAAGTGGTTGTTTTGTTGGAAATTATTCACCAGTTGGTTTCATACCAAAGTCTTTTTCACATTTTCAGCATCCAATACATGAAAAAGATAATGGTTTAAAACAACATAAATATTTGAAATTTTTCAAGAATTATCTGGCACACTTTGAATATGAATTTTGAAGTCAAGTGCATGATGCTGTATAGGATCAAGTGTCATTTTGAATACCAAATGTTTCACAAGAAACTTCTCAACATGCTACCCTGCAGTAAGGATTAAATGACAATATTGCATCGACTATTTCCATAATAAAAGTGCACCTCGGCCATAAGACTAAACAACTACAAATGTTGTAGATCTAACAAGACCACACAATCAAATGTATTCCACAAGGCCAATACTGTATGAAAAAATGAAAAGGAGTTTGCAACCAAAAATACCTTAGGAAACTAATTCAATTAGATACACCAAACCATCAGCAAAAAGGAAAACCAGCCTACTCAAAAGGCAAGCGTTTACCTCCTTTGACAAAATTTTGAGTTCAGAAACAAGGGCCTTTATTGTCTTGTCAATGCCCCTAGTAATTTGAATGGGGTTTGCACCTGCTGCAACAACCTAAACAAAAAGGTTTCATTTCAAATTATTTTCCACAAATTTAAGATACAACCATTGTCAATTTTGTATTTCCTAACAAGCTCATAAATTTTGACAAAAGAACCAAATTTTTTTAATACCTGATAGCAATTTTTTCACTCAAAAACTATCTTAGACTCAATAAGCCCAACCCAAAACTAAAAAACCAAACACCATAAGACCCTACAAAAATGAATAGATGATCTTAATCCGGTACTATCGACAAAAAGTTACCTTTACACCCTCACTTATTAAACCCTGTGCTGTTGAATTTTAACTTCAACTGCTGCAGCAGAAGGACGGATGCAGCAGCAACATTTTTTTTTGGAGGTTGCTTGCATGCCATCCAGAAATTTAATTCAGCATTTAAAATTCCTGCAAGTTTTTTTGTAGACGGCCGCAGCCATATTTCTGTACAGGATTGTATTTAAACACAACAACCAGCATTAACGCAATTCACCAACCAGAAATTAAACAAACAGAAATTTACACGACAGTTTTGTAAATTCAAAAGGAGGACACGTGGAGCATTAATATTGGATCGCATGAAATTGAAGGGAATCTGAAAACCTGAAAACCGGACCCGAATTTTTTATAGGGAACATTGGATTGAGAATTCGAGTTAAAATTAGGCAGACGTCAGCATCCCATTTTGGAACGCGAATTTGGTTTGAAATTCAATCTATTTAGACTTTTGAAGTCAGACGGAAAGGGTTCTTTAATGTTTTGATAGTTTAATATATACATATGTTATATATATATATATATATATATATATATATATATATATATATATATATATATATATATATATATATATATATATATATATATATATATATATATATATATATATCATATGCGAAATGAAAGGTGGGCCATAGAATTTAGTTTTAATTTTATTTTTTAAAAAAGAGGGTTTATTATAATATGTTTTAAATGTTACGACATATAAAAATAAAAAGGACAAAAAATCTTGGTAGTTTTTTTTTATAGACAATACGTAAATTTTTTATTACACAACAGTGTGTAAAAAGTGAAAGACCGAGTGTAACTTTTTAAGTGTGTATGCACAACAGTGTGAAAGGGAAAAACACAGCAGAGTGTTTTAGAGACAGAGTATGTTTGTTTTGAACAGACAGTGAGTTGGTTTTATGCACTGCGTTTTGTAGCAGTCATAATTTTGTAATCCCTCTCAGTGAGGAAGTAGTGTAATAGTTTTTTTTTGAGTTATTGAAGGGAATAGAAGTTTGTTTTCAAAGTATTGAAACTCTGTCTCCTGTCAAAGAAATTTTTATTTTCTCTGTGTTAGAGGAAGGGCGATTTATTCTCCATTCATTGTTCTGGAATTTTTCAATATTCCAACATGTGCAAGAACAACAGATGTTGTGGTTCCATCCCCAGCTAAATCATTTGTCTTTTCCGCAACTAGCCTTACCAACTTGGCCCCAATATTTTCAACTAGGTCCTCTAATTCAACCAATAAAAAGGCCAAAACCATAGCATTGAGATACATTTCATTACATTGTCAATAACAATAAAATTTGACTCAGCCATAACCCTTTCCTTTTATTGTTGTGAAAAGATTTATGCATTACTCTAATGTGGCTAGTCCATAGGCCAAGTAGACCACTGGGTAACAAATATGTTTCCTTTCACCTTTGAGTTTTCAAATTATGCCTACCAAATCTAAGACATTTAAGAGAGGGAACTAATACAACGTTAAAAAGAAAACCAGAGCACACATCTACAAATTACCTCCTTAGCTACTGTCACACCATCATTAACTATTTTTGGAGAACCATGCTTGCTCTCCAAGACAACATTTTGCCCTTCGCCCCAAGGGTGACTCCAACAAGATCAGCAAGTTTGTTCACACTGCCTGCAAGACAAATTGACAATGCTTTCGGTAAGTGTGCAATTGAATGCCAAACCATATGCCAAAACAACCCTCCATGAAAAATTAAAATAACACATTAAAATCGAATATAAGTGGACAAGGAAAGATCCACCGCAGTGAAGTTTCACGTGCAGGTGACCTTCCTTTAAATATAATTTTTTCTCTGACCTGCAATTTTTTTGTCACTGAGCCATCCTTGTTGAAGTACAACTCCTTTTCCATAGCTCTTGTATTAACTACCTTCTCTATGTCGCGTAATCTCAGAGTCCCTCTTCTGCTTGAGCGATTAAAGGAAATGGGTGAAAAAACTGAAAGAGAAGACAATTGTCTGCCATAATTATCAAACATTGCACCCAACTTCTTCCCCTTTCCATTGTTACCCGATGAGGTAGATGTGGCAATTGTTGTCATACTGCCCAAAGTAGAGGCCATCTTCTCTTATCCTGAATATAGAATTACAATATCTTCATATTAGTATGAACCTTAAAAAACATGACTCCCATTGCTAAAAACCACTTTTAAGTTGTAACGGGCAAACTAAACAACTATCGCAACTTTTGGCAACTTCTGGAGCATTAAGAGAGAAACAAACAAAGAGAAATACAACCACAATCCTCATTTTAATGAGACCGGACTATATATTTTCATTAAGATAATAGAAAGAAATCACGACTATATTAAGGCCAGCACAAAACAATCTTTAACCAGTGTCTCTCGCGGCCTTCAGGTTGCCATGCTAGAGGTTGCATAATTTTAATTTAAATTCTTGACCTCTCGTGCCCATCTATGAATGCATCTAATGGGATATCTACATCAAATGCTCCTTTATATCCCCAAAAACAAATTCCCTACTACAAGAGCACCAGTATTGATGGATCACCCCACACCATCCCACCCACTAGAAATGGTGAAAAAGGAAACCCGAGAAAACTTTTGAAATATCTCAAGATGACTATATGGGTGGTTCTTATGAATAAACCAACCATTCAGAACATGCTCATCAATCCAAACCATGAGTATTATGTGACGATATTCAAGCAGGCATTGAATCGGATTTGAAGCTATGTTAGAGAAACCCTAAACTCTCACTGAAAATAGGTGAAATGTGGCACCACTCAGAGATTGACATGTGCCAATTGGTACAAGTGGTAGACAATTGGCATGCTCAAACAACGAGGTGATGCAAGAATGACATGAGGGAGAAAATATCAGAAAAGCCCCAAATCTGAAGAACTAAAGCTCATCACCAACCTGAGATTGACAACTTTACATGATGTAACCTATGAAATCGTAAATGGAGAAATCATAGTAACAATAAAGTAACCTATGTAACAATAAAATTGGATTCATCCTGGGAGTGGTAATGGGAGAAATCATAGTGAACAACAGGAAACATGCAGAGTTGCTTACAATCAAATAGATGAAAAAACACATACAAAAAAACCTAGATAATAATCATGAACAAGCTTAATATTGAATTATGAACTGTAAAGGAACTTACAAAATGTGACATTACGAACCTGGTCAAGCGCACAAGCAAAAATATCCTGGACATGACCCTGGTTGACAAGTTGTATTTCTCATGATGCAAGAGGATTTGTACCTGCACTACCAAGTCAATAAAAATCCATCATTATCTATACAATAAATACAAGTAATTGATGTAGTATTTTTTACTCTAAGATGAATTATTATGATAATGTTAGAACATATGTTGAAAATGTCAAAACATACCTGAATAAGCTCCTCTTCGTTTCAAGAACAATTTATTGGAGTCGCATGAACTTGGAACAAGCCTCCCACGATTTGAAAGAGTAGCAACTAAGTCAACAGTGACTTTTTTGTTGCTACGCTGGATCAAGGGAGGTTTGCTCCAAGATTAAATCGCTCCAATAAATTATTCTCTACTAAACAGGGCCAACCACGTGAAGGTGGAAGCTCTTATGGCCCCTCCCCCCCCCCCCTCACATCACTCTCAATTCCCCAATACCCAATCTATGTTTCATTTTTTACTTTCATGAGCATAAAAAAAAAATTCAATAACTAATAAAAAAACAATTCAACAAAAAGTACGCAAGGAAACATTGCAATTAATGCTTGACATAAAAATAGTATGATAAATGAGTTTTTTTATATAACGCAAAAAACGTTCCAAGTATGGTAATGTTTGTCTTATAATAATACAATATTTTACATTATCGAATTTTCTTTTTCTTCTTCCTATTTTTAAAGCTCCTAATTACATCATCAATATCATCATGCTCTGCTTCTGTTTCGTGCCTTTCGACCCGCACTGCTGACCTAGTTGCGTAGTCACGATGTCTGGTCTCATCCAGTGACGGGGCATCGCCTACAAAAACAGATAATATTAAATTTTAATTGTCAGTTTTTAAATATCATTGAAATAGTTCGGTAATATTAATAAAAAAAATTGCAATGAGATTATTTACCTCATGCACCAGTTGTCGCCGCTGACCTAGTTGCATTGTCACGATGTCTGGTCTCATCCAGTGACAAGGCATCGCCTACAAAAATAGATAATATTAAATTTTAATTATCAGTTTTTAAATATCATTGAACTAGTTCGGTAATATTAATAAAAAAAATTGCAATGAGATTATTTACCTGGTGCACCAGTTGTCGCCGTTGGGACTGTTGCCTTGTCTTCCTCTCTGGTGGTAAGATCCTCAAGGGAAACATTCTCTGTCATTTAAACAAAAAACGTTATAAGGACAACCATCAAGGTATAATTAGAAAAAAATATAAGTGGAAATTAATTACCGTCACGACCCTCACTGATAGCAGCATTGTCGGCCTGGTCCCCACTACAATGATCAGGTTGCATGAGAGGATCATCTACATACGGCTCTAAAACTGGGTTATTTACCTCGTCGGTAGTGTTGCTCCCCTGATTTAAACAAAGTTGTTAGACATTAAATTTATGGACGAAAACAAAAATATTGAAAGGTTAATGTTTTACCTTATCAGGCATTGTAGATCTTGGGACTGCCCCAAGCTTCTGCGACGTTCAACTACAGCTTGATAGCCAAAACGGAAAGCAATATTTTTATCTTCCTCTGTAGTTATTGTTCCAAAGTCATCACCCTACATTATATATGATTGTGTATTTTTAATCATATCTGATAGGATTACAAAACCGTTGGAAGGCGATACAATTAATTATAAGATGTTTAGCTACTTAATTACAATTCTTGCAGCTAATTTCAAGTAGCCACCCTGGCCGAGCTTGTGATGGCCCTTTTTCTCAATCCTAGCTTTGGTTTCCTTTGAGGTGTCAGGCAACCTAGCATCAAAATATTGAAGTCAGATATGACATAGCACACTTTTATTTTAGACATAAAGAAAATTAAAGCTATTGAATTAAAGTTGTAATTTACCTTGCGGGTCCAGTTGGCATTTTTCCTTCTTTCTTTGCCCTTTTCTCTTTTCCGTCATGGATGAGTGCTCTCCAATCACTCTCTGAAACTGCGAGAGGACACTCATATCTAGGGTTAAATTGCAATTGCGTCCTATAGGTGTCCCTGGTATATTTCAAATATTTGCCGGCTACCTGAGCCACCGCTTTTCTGTCAAATGTGTCGACCCCAAAAAGGGCTTCTAGATAATCTAGAAGTTCTTTTTTCAAGTTGGAATTCTGGGAATTCCACCCTATACGTATGGTTGGGCCAAAAATTACCAACGCATGGCTCTCCAGAATCCTGTAGAACTCATTGTTTCCTACACAGAATAAAACCAAAAGAAAAAGAAGATATTATCATTAATTTAAAAATAAAAATCATGATAAATATGTTTTAGATAAAGTACATGAAATAGTTAAAATATTAAAATTTGCCTGGGAGTTGTACATGCTTTATAGGGACACCCTCATCGTTCACCAACAACGTGCCATTAATGGTCCCTGTGGAGCTGACACGTGTAGCTCCAGGAAACGCAATAATGTAGTTGGCCATATCGGCCTCATCATTGCCAACACGTTCAGCGGTTGGCTGGGTGTCTGCTTGGGCAGGGTGTGTTTCTTGGCTAGCACCTAAAGGAGTAGAAGGTGTACGAGAGGGTTGTTGGGCAATCTCTTGCCTTTGTGTCCCACTACCACCAACACTGGGTTCAGAAAATGCCAGAAAACGCTACATACAAAAGAACTTTTTGTTAGTTTAGTCAATGTAAAAATTAAAAATCAAACTATCACAATTCATCTCATGCAGAACAAAAAAAATATCCTTTTGACTTTTTATTACTACCTGATATCTATTTAGCTTCCTCATAAGATGTTGTATCCTCTCTTCTATTTCAGGTGTTTGAGGCGCGTCTATCAAAGCATTAAATTCCGACCTTGCATCTCATGCCTTTTTTTGCAACAAGAACACTAGAGATAGGGATGAAGAAAGCTCTTCCTCAAAGAGGGAATCATCAGGCGTACCATGGCTAGGTGTCTGCATATTTGAACAAAATTAATATTATTTCAATTATGTAAATAACTAAATACCTGAAGATAGAGAAATGATAGCACTTTACATGTTCTTCCGCTAGCCTCTTTCCACGATCATCCCGTCTCGAGGTTGTTCCTGCACTGCTCTGATCAGTCTGCCACATTGCAATAAAATTATAAATGTAAAAACTTGAAAACAATATCTAACTTGAAAATACAAAATGAAAACTAAAATAATTTCTAATAAGACACCGGAAGACAGAGTTAGAGTTTCAAATATGCCTTGCATTGAATTCAGTCCTGGAAACATGTCATTGCACATTAAGGCACCCAAACATTCACTCCACAAATGATATATTTAAGTAGGCTTCTCCTATTCTAGGAAAACACCATACCTATAATGCATTCACTTGCATGTATAAAGGGAAAGGAAAACATGTTTTCATACAATGGTGACAAAGGCATCTTGGGGAAAGGTATCTTCACTTTTTATTTATGTTGTTCACCCACACCACTCTCGTGTTTTCACTAATCTTGTTTTGTCATTTTTGGATTAAAATTAAGTTAAGGCCTTAAGTATTTTTTGACCTTTCGGTGTAGTTTTTATAAGTGGCATGTATGGATTTTCCATTAATTCTGCACTTTTTCTCTTCATACGCATGTTTCCCTGGAAATCAAATGCATGATTTAGTCCCATACATTTAACAAGTTGTTGGATCAACTCCATAGGAAATATCATGTTTCCTATTCAATCAAAATTTATCTCAGTTAGGGTAGGTAGGAAAGTTTTCCCTTTGTATTAATAGGGCACTTCTAGCTTGCATTTTTATTATATCTTTCAAATTTAGTGTCGTTTCAATTAGGGCATGAATTTTTGCAACTTTCAAGGTGAGAATGAACAAAGACAAATTTTTGTGATGGATGACTGTATATGACTCCATGGCGAGAGGAAAAGGCACTAATCTACTTCTTCAAATATCTATAGTTCTCATTCACCTCATACGGAAATGGTCCCTGATTTTGAGCCAAATGTTGCAGCAAAAAGTTCCCCCCCTCCATAATTTGATATTCAATGGAAATTTCTTAAATTGATGATGGGGCATGATTATGGAACATTGGCACATACATATGTAATGAAATTCCAAGATCATGATATATGTTTGCATATGTTTATGGCAATGTTCCACCAAGTCCCCTGGAGGTGGGAGCGAGGGGACGAGGGAGCGCGGGAGCGGCCTATGCAAAAGCTCCCTACCAATTTTCAGGAAACGTGGGGGGACGTCGGGGTCATAAAATTATAAAATTTAATATTTAAAATGTAACTATATTTTTGCAAGGAATGCATATACAGTGATCATACACTTGCATCATGAAAGATAAATCATAAATGATAAAATTACAAATCGATGAATGATGAATCATATAATTGAAACAAATTTAAAAGTTAAAAGTTAAAACATACATCATACAATCATGCATGTAAGTTTGTAAGTTTGTAACTATATAATCATTAATGTAAGTACTAACAATGTACAATGAAAATAAAGTTTAAGATATCATATGACATATTATATCAAGATTCAAAATAGAGTTTAAACTGAAGTTTACAACTCAAGTCTGAAACATAAAACTTAAATGCAAATAAGTTATGTCTGAAACATAAAACATAAAACATAAAACATAACATATGAATATCAAATGATATCATCATAATGATAAATGAGCATAAATGCTCAAGTTAATGCCCCACTAGTCTCTGCATCCAACTTCTGCACGAATATATCAAGATCAACCATGTCACCATCTGAATCAGAATCACTTGGATTCTCAAATATGCTAAGTGGCACATCGACTTTTAACACGAAACCATAAACTAAAAGGGGCGGTGAGGGGACGTGAGGGGGCGTGAGGGAAACATCCCCTAGAAGTCCCCAAGACCCCGGAGCGCGAGGGGGTGAGGAATCTAGACCCCTAGGTGGGGGGGCGAGACCCCGTGTAACACTAGTTTATGGAGGTGGTGGAGCAAAAAAGAGCTCAAATAGAGCTGAAATTTTTCACATAAAAAGGACTGTGGGCTTGACTAATGGTTCCATTTAAAAAATGATATCTAGACAGAGAATAAGTGTAGCATGTAAACATGCATTGAAAATCCATCTGATTTTGCATTGTATTACTTATGATGGATTCAAATTTGGGTTTCAAAATGCCAGGTTATGGCATGATTTTGTCGAGAAACCCTTAGTTGGATTCTCATGTTGGTTTAATTTATATTTTAAGTTTGTTTTGCAATATTTGGGTGATAGTAACTCATGAACTAGGTTACTAATGTGTAACAATCATATTTCAAGAATAAATTTGTGATTTTTTTATATTATTATTATTATCTATTAGCTACGAGTATTGACACCTAATGCCTGGAATTTTGACATCTTGATAGCATGGATAATTTCGAAAATGTTTCTAGTAATGTTAACAGAATAACTATCATTACGTGTCTTCAATTTTTTCACCATAATAGACCTGTGATATGGACTCATCACACAACTTCATATGCTATGTCCCAACAAGTTCAAACTGGTTGAACCTACCTCATAGTGTGGTTATTAAGGACAAGTTGCTTGATATATAACTCGATAGCATAGAGCACGTTGCAGTTCTAAAAAGAATCCTCAAGTGTCAAAAAAACTTCACAATATGTTCTACTATAAAGCCTTTTGGGATACCTGAAATAATATATGTATCATTGATGACTTTTAAAGTATGACAAGATCCAGAGGGAAAGGAAATCAATGGAAGAGTGATCCACCAATGAGAACATAGAATTTAGCATCAGATGAGTTAGAGTCTAGGAAATTGAAACCCTATAATTTTAATTAGTGATGAAGGACATCACATAGGTAATTATATTTTCATGTAGAATAATCTGTTAATTCAAATTTAAACTACATAATATGAAAGGCATACCATAAATTTTTCCACGTAAGTCCAAACAACCTATAAAAAAGGAAAACCTTCTTTTTCCATGGGAAATAATTTACCTTTCCTTTTTCAAGATAATCTAAATCACAAAAAATATGAACTATACTGCACACATTCTTGGATAATGTGAAAGTGGAAAAGGAATACCCTACACAAGTGATGCACACATGTACATTTGAACAATAATAGATTTTTGTAGTTGAAATGCAATGCTTGTTTTCATTTAAATGTAGGGTTTTTAAAGCAGGGAGAAATAATGGCTGCCAAATTAATAAGTGTTTCTTTGGGAAAAATTTAAATCTTGTATTAGGTGATGAAGATAATAGAGGGTATTGAATCTTGATTCTTGACATCTAGAGAGAACCCTACAGCCTAACACAATCCAGTGGAATTGACCAAAAAAACTTACCAAAAAAACCCAAATAGAGTCAACCCTACTATAGGAGGAAGGGCCTCGGTAAGAACTTACCATTTTATGGGGCGAGGGCGAACGGCGGGGGCGTGCGAGGGAAAATCTTTGTGCAAGAGGCGAGAGCGAATGCGGGGCAAATGCGTCACGAAAGAGGCGAGGCGAATCCGGGCGAGTCTTTGATACACGAGAGCTCGGGCGAATCTTTGAGGCGAATGTTCTGCAAGATCTCGGGCGAATGCTGAGTGTAAGAGGCGAGGGCGAATGCGAGGGCAAATGCTATTAACGAAGCGAGAGGCGAATGCGCGTGATATCAGACGTTAATGTAGCACACATGTACATTTGAACACTAATAGATTTTGTAGTTGAAATGCAATGCTTGTTTTCATTTAAATGTAGGGTTTTTAAAGCAGGGAGAAATAATGGCTGCCAAATTAATAAGCGTTTCTTTGGAAAAAAATTAAATCTTGTATTGGGTGATGAAGATAATAGAGGGTATTGAATCTTGATTCTTGACATCTAGAGAGAACCCTACAGCCTAACACAATCCAATGGAATTGACCAAAAAAAACCAAATAGAGTCAACCCTACTATAGGAGGAAGGGCCTGCAGTAAGAACTTACCATTTTTACGGTGACGAATGTTTGTTATGATGAGAAGCGGTGGCCGAAGACGAATCTTGAGACAATGCTGTTAAAGGGAAATTTCAGCCAGGCACAGGGGAAAATGTTTGTTACTGCGCGAGCGAAGGCGATCTTAACGTGATATCAAGCGTTAATGTGTTGTTAAACAAATTTTATATAAGGTTGGCCAGAACAAGTGCACGCATGGTTAATTTTCAATATAGCGCGCGTATAAGTTTGGTATTTTTATGTGGCAATAGCGCCGTTATCTGGCGGCCAGGAAAAGGCGTCATTGTCGTGGTGCCTCAACGCCGCCATAGCGACACCTGAACGTTGTGTGGTAGTTGCGGCGTTTGAGGTAAATCTCAGCGAAGTGACGCTTTGGGCCATGGTGTCGCAATTGCGACGTCTTCCTCTAAACGTCGCAATTGCGACACGTTTTTAAGTGTCGACATTGCGACACTTTTCTATAGACGTCGGTATAGCGACGGTTTCGGGCGGGATGGAAAAAATTTGGGAAAATTTCCGACATTTGGTCAAAAGCGTCAGAAACAAGTGTCGGAATTTCCGCCAAATGTAGTAGTGTGAGGATGCTACTTACAAATTTTTCATTGTTGTAGATAATTTTAGTGAAACTATTATCGTTACCAGTTGTTTTGAAGTTTTTGTTATGTTTTCTACTGATCCCATTACCACTACCACTAATTCTATTAAGGATGTTGTTGCTAAAGTTGGTATGGAACTTATTGTAAATATTGATGTTGAAATCACAACTAAACTTCTTGATGAGATTGAGTGTGATATTGATCTTAATAACTAGACTATCACTATAATTTATACAAAAATTCTTGATGAAATCATTGAATTTGCTACCGAGTCTTGTGGATAATATTTCTACAGAATGAACTTTTACTATTAAGGAAACCATTTCTTACAACAATTTCTTTAGAAATAACTATGGAACTTATGGAAACTTGAGAAAATACTGATCTTTGTGCTACAAATTTTATTTATATGGAACCTATAGAAGCACTCATTAGGAGAATAGACAAAGGACGAAGAACTAATCAATTTTTAGAAGGTGCTTATATTAAGAGTAGAGGCCCCCAAATGGAAATATGTAGCATATTTATATGAAAAAGGTATGGTTTCACTAAAGGAGTATCAAAACACTATCTTTAAAATGAGGGAACAATGGGAAAAGTTTTATGCTATAGATAGATCCAAATGGAACATATAGAGAGAATAGATAAAGAAAATTCCTGAATTTGAATCTAAAGTAAGGAAATCAAACAAATAG
The DNA here is from genome assembly GCA_034641835.2 of Pinus albicaulis. NCBI lineage: Eukaryota > Viridiplantae > Streptophyta > Pinopsida > Pinales > Pinaceae > Pinus > Pinus albicaulis. Next base: position 370,905,424 of record CM076570.1, read on the forward strand.
AAGAGACATCTGAACAACCTAACTCATATAAACCTTAGTTGTAGGTTTCCTACACTTTTTTATGTAGTTATGTTGCAAGAAATATACTCGATGCTTTGGTTTGGAGCACTAGGTTAAGGGAAGCCATGATATTTTAAGACTATTAAGTGATTTGTGTGAGCATTTTTGGAACGTAATCAAGAAGATAAAAATATGTCTTATGAATTATATCAGCATGAGATCTTTCTATTTCATGATAGGAAATGGAATCCCAACCCGTTTGTGGGGGATGTCCAATTGAGCGATTACACCTCTTTCATGAGCAACCATCTACATTGGAGAATTGCACAAACATCTATAGAGCACAATGATATAATTGTAGTTTATGGGTTAGGGGTGAGAACACGAATAAACAAGTAATTATTGGAACACACCACACATTCTTAAATGCACATTAGTGGGTACCTTTCATCAATGGAACCTATCAAGATTCCATTTCTCATTGTGAGAACAAGATTAGAAACATATGACTAGAAGCCTTGCTACTATGCTAGCTTGTAGACAAAGAATCTAGGAATGTTTGATTGATCAATTAAAACAAAGGGAACCATCCAACCATCCTAAATTTAGTGTAGTAGTAAATAGAATATAATGATATATATCTTGCTATAGGAAATATGGCACCACATGGATTTTGAAGCTAAAGTTTCATTTCCCTTTGATTTGGTGTGCTACACCAAAGTATCACAATTTTGGTAAGTGGAGGAAAACTAGAAGAATATGAGATGTTGATAGTTGATAGAAAAAAAATATAGGTTATTATATAGGATATGAAGACATACATAAATCCTACAATTTTAGCAACCTTCATTAGAAAGATGCATATGTCGATTTTGATTCAGGTTGAGTATTAAGGTTACATGAGGGTGGATAATAGGCTAAGTTGGGGGGGAAATGATGGGACCCTATTTCATCATTTTTTTGGCCATGTTTTTATTTTTTCTTTGCACCATTTTTCCCTCGTTACTGATCCTTTTGTTATCAAGGATAATAAATTTTCCCAAATGTACTCTCTCTTTCATTACTTGGAATTTCCTTAAGTTTTTTTAATGCATTAAGAGCATTTTGTATACTTCATTTCTAATTTGTATATTGAAGACTAAAACAAATTGTGCTATAGGTTATATATGCCATACACCCAAGTTTCAACTTACTTGTCCCTATTGCTACAAAATCATTGCTATGGATCTACAAGTTCTAGCCATTTCATTATTTTTTTCCATGTGCTCATTGTTGAAAATTTGCATGAAACATTTTCTATAGTTCTATTTATATATAACCACAAAGAAAGATAAATGTTTTACAAACTCATCCCATTACTACAAAACCTGCAAATGCTACATTGGTATATCATGAATTCATGATTTCATTATGTGAATGTAGGGATGAGACATATTCCTATTTGTTGATATTTTGTCATATTTTAGATAACTTGCTTTGTCTTTCCTTCATTATTTCGTCTCTATTAATGAATTGATTAAATTATCATTATGTTGTGATATAGTTTATTATTTTCTGAAGTTATTCTAATGCGTTTCTTTTATTGGATGTTAGGCAGTAGATTTACAGTTTTGATACGAAATTATGGAGGTATTAAGTGTCGATTTTTAGGAGGTATCGAGTGTTGATTTTTAGTGATATTTACTAATATCACACACTCTTTACATCTAATTACAGATTTAGAAAGTATATACACCAATCTAGAAGCTCAATTAACAGAAGTATTTAAATGCACTTGACAAAGCTTAAATGATGGCACACCATAAAGACTCACATAGTGCATAAAGATTTTACTATGGAACCTCTTAACTGGGAAAACCATCCAACTATTTAAGCTTCAAAACTCTTATATGCTAGAACAAATATTTATCTAGAATAAAATGAATGTTGACCTTGGCCCACACCTATGAAAAATGCACTCATACATCACCCAATCTCTACCATTCATGAATTTTCCATCTCTCTCATCAACATTACGTCATGCTCTATTAATAGGCACAAGGAACCATAATTTGTAGCTCACAAATTAGTTGTAGATGGATGAAACCTATTGGCCAAGGTGCCAGGAATCTTAGGATTCCTAACTATTTTTGACATACTTATGACTATAGTCAATTTACCTTTGACCACTAATCGACTACTCAACTACATGCGTGTACTCGACTATGATTTGTTTGATTGCAACAGTCGATTATTGGCTTCCATTGATTGCTTGAGTTTTCATCAACTTTGACTACTATAACTTCTCGACTTCACCATTGACCCATCAACTTGATTATCAACTTGACCTATTGATGCTAATCCCTAGTTGATTTTCCTAACTATTCAATCAATTGGCTAAACTCTAATTGACTAAGATTACTTGCAAAGAACACAACATCTCAACATTGTACCACTTGTTGTCTTTGTTAGAAACCATGATAACATTGAAATGAAGAATCAAGATACATACTTTTTAACCATCTTTCGGATTATTTTTGTTATAACCAAAAAGTAACACCAAAACATTCTAAATCAAACAACACACACACATGAGAAACAAATATTTATGTGGAAACCCATAAAGGGAGAAAACGTCAATTCTTCTTCTTTTTTCTTTATGTAAATACAAGATCCAACATGTTGTTACTTCAAATTTACTAGTACCAACTAGAAGAAGACACCCATCCACTGATTTGCAAGCACCCACTTGCTGGAATCGCCTAATCCCATGATATGAAGGAACCAACCTACTAAAGGCATCAACCTTCTGCTCTTTTTAGGTACCAACCTGAATGAAGCACCCACTCCCTGATATGCAAGTACCAAGTTGCTATGCCTAGAAGATCCTTCTTTCATTCATTTTCATAGTCATACCTTTAGGAAAATTATTTCTCAAAGTAATTTTCAGAATTTACTACATAAACTCTTAAACAACTAGATATTCTTCAACGATATTGATATAATTAACAATCCAAGTTTGCTCTCTTCTTTGCAATTCCTCAGCTAAATTCTTTATTAACACTTACTGAGTACTTCCTTTATGCACTAAATTTTACTTTTCTATACTATTCATCCAACTCACATAGATAGGTTTTGCATCACATTGTGTCTTTATATTTTTCATTACAAATTATCTTATTTTGCTTAGTCTCAAATGTTCTTTAGAAAAACCAACTTTCTGACATGGTTATTCTTTTTCTTTTAAAGGATCAACCTTTCAAATGCCATGGGTAAGAATCCATGGAATTACCCATGGAAAAATTCTTTTGATTGTATCAACTGTTCAAAATTGTTATAGTTGAATTTGTCAACGACACAGAGTTTTAACACAACTCCTTTTTTGTGGCCTTTATCTTCATATGTCCAGAAGTTGGACCCTGTGACTAAGACTTCATGTCCTATGGCTACGATCCTAGGTGATTATCAATATTTCGCTTGTCAACCTTGTTTTATATCATTTGCGATATAGCTTGTCAATAGGTCGATACGCCCTTGGGAACTTTTCCTGTTTAGCACCCAAAACCAAGGGCTATAACCATTTCCCTTCAAAATTCAATTACCGCACTGTTATGGATTTTTCCATCAGTTATCACCAAATTTCCCATCCCGATCCCTGAGTCCCTGGGAAAGATCATTTAACCATCCTTTGCAAACCATTCGAGGATGCAAGGATATGGACTAAGGCTAATCCCTAATTAGGGTAACTTAAGCCTTAATTAATGGCCAAATATCTTACCACGTTAACCAAACAGCTTAACTACCAAGTCAGTGTTGTCAAAAAATCAACAAATTCCACGTGCTATATGATGTCCTCATCATCTACTGATCTAAGTCACTCTTCATTTGCCACATCTTGCTATAGTCATGGTGATATCATTATGTCATGTGGAATCCTTTGATTAGTGCCACTTGACACCCAAAAGGGGAAATTCCACCTGCCATGTGTCACATTAACTATGTGCCATGTCAGATGCTCAGCCACATCACCTACTTATCCACATAGCTTATATGCCATGTCCTCATGGTCCCAGGTCCCCAATCCATTCCAAAATTGAAATTCACAAAAATTAAGGGCCACATTGTCAGGGATTAAACTTAATCCCTAATTATGGATATGTAAGTGCGATTGAGGATTAAGACTAGTCTCTAATTATGGAAACATAAGTGGGAATAGGAAGTCACATTTCATGGCCAAATATCTTTCCATTTTATCTGGACAACTTATTTTCCAACACATCTATGTCAACCTATCTGATCTTACCACTTATCACTACCGTATGGGCTCCACATGTTTCATTTTCCGCTTAACCATTAATTACTCACATATTCAAACTCTCTTAGTAATTTCATGTTAAAACCCTTGTTAGATAAAAGGTTTAGAATCATTTTCCACCCCCTCACCGCCCCTCCCCACACCACCCCCCCTTCCTGCCTGAAATTTAAGGGAAGGGGGTTGGGGAGGGGGGGGGGGGGGGAAGGGTGGCGTGCAATTTTTCGCATATATGAATAATCCACCCGTACTTATATCAATCATGCCATGCAAATATTATGGCTTGTCAGATAAAATGGGCATAACTAAAATCCCCCCCTCTCCCCCCCCCACAAAATTTTCGAAGTTTAATTGGGGGAAGTCCAATATTTTTAATTTTGTGTGTTGGAACTTGGAGGAGTTGGAACCTTGCAAAAATTTAACCTTGATTTTATCTTCACTCCTTTGGAGTTAGATCAAGTTCCATAAACTATTGGAAAGGTATTTGAGAGAAATATCCAACTAAACACTTAGTTTTCTCACTAAAGCTAAGGAACTAAAGTATAAATTCCTTCAAAGATGTTGCCTTAATTCTTGACCTCAAGCTGGTCAACATCACACATTAACATAACTATTATAACAAACTTACCAAGCTCCCCCTGCACCCGACACAGCAAGCTGAAACTACCATCATGCTCAAAAATCTCACATCAATAACATCCCCTTGAACTTGACATTTCTTGTCATTAATGAATTAAATTGACAACAATGACAACCACCACTTAATAGTGTTATCGCATGAAGTGTTGATATCATGCTTTAGTGAACCAAGCCACTAATTCCCACTATATTTATGCCAAGAGAGCTTTAAAAAAATAATTGACTTTGTTAGAAAGCATGCACCATTATTTATTGTGTCTACCTTTACCAATAGCACCTTCTTTCTTTTCACCATATCTCTTATTAAATGTTACTATATATCAATTTTATTTCTCCTTAAATGGCAAGTTAGGTTCTCTACAAGTAAGATTGCACTGTGGTTGTCACAACCTATCCTTAGTGCTTGTTGAGAAAACTCAATCTATGAACACAATTTCCACAACCAAACTACTTCCTTTCTTTCATGTTTGGCTTCCATGTATTCAAATTCCATCGTTTTTATGTTCGTGACCAATTATCGTTTACTCATCCAACTAATAGCCACTAAAGAAATTGAATAAATTTTTTTAGTTTGCCTTCTTCTATTAAGAACTCCAACTTAATTGCCATTGAAAAATCCTTATATAATTTCTCATGGTCTTCCCTAGGCCTTATTTGGTAGTAAATCACATGATCACTTATGGCACACAAATACATGAATACTCTTTTGATATCATTCCAATGCACTTTACGAAGTGTCATTGTGTACTTGCTTAATACTTCCACTAAATGAGCAATATTCGATTGAGTGTAGACCATTGCATACATCAAACTACATATGGCACTGGCATAGGGAACATAAGCCATTTCCTCTATCTCCTCTTGTATTTTTGAACAGTATTCAAAGTCATCCCTGCCCCAATAGGAATCAATACATTCATCCAATTGCAATATTTCCTATTGAAGTGCTTCAACACCATCTCAATGTGCTTCTCTTATTCACCTATAATTCCTAATTTTATGTGGTCTCCATTTATCTCTAGTCCAACATTGAAATGCGCATCACCAAGATCGTTTATGTCAAATTTAGAGGACAACTAAATATTCACCTCCCTAATTTTACCCATGTCATTTTCAACCAAAAACATGTCATTGACATACATCAATATATATATGAAACACATACTTTTCGAATTGAGATATACAAAATGATCAACTTGGATTCTCACAAATCCCAATCCTTGGATGTACATGTCAAACTTCCAATACCACATTCTAGGTGATTTCTTCAAACCATAAAGGGGCTTCTTCAACTTGTAGACCAAGTTTCCCTTTACGTTTGCTGTAAATCCTTCAAGTTTTTTCATTTATATTTTCTTTTTCCAGGTTGTTAGTTTTAACTCTATATGGTTAGTTACTGCAAACATATTCTTAATTAAAATATAAAATATGCAATGGAACAAGTACACACATTTAACATGAAGATTTTACATTGGAGACCCAAAACCGAGAAAGCTTGAAATATTTTCAGCATATTATTTCTTTACAATGTTACAATGCAATATGTATATCCTATGACATGTCCTATAAACCCCCAATCCATTAACCCTATATTATAATAAAATCGTAGTTATTTAACTGAGATTACCAAATGGTGGTTTGAACCAACATGTGCCACAAAATTGATAAAAGTGAAAACCATGTGTTGAAAGCCACCAAAAAATGACACAAAAAATCACCCATTTTTTTTAGGGGATGCACCCCTGTTATGTTCAACACAAGGTATGATGCATGGGTCTAGTCATGAAAATAATATAACACATACCCAACATTCTCCCACTTGTTAGTTTTTTGGAATACAAGGGATCACAAGAGTACATGATTAATAATCTAAGCAAATCGTGGTTTGAACCACCATGTGCCACAAAATTGCTAAAAATGAAAACTAGGTGTTGAAAGCCCAAACCAAAAATGGACACAAAAAATTGCCCATTTATTTTAAGGGCTCCATCCCTAACTTGTCCAACACAACGTATGATGCATTGTGCTAGTCATGCAACAAATATAACAGATACCCAACATTCTCCCACTTGTTTTTTTTTCATACAGGGGGTCATAAGAGTACTTGATTAATAATCTAAGGAAATAATGCCCATTTTTTTCTCTACACTAAGATAACTTCTTAGTATTCATAGAATTTTTTAATGAATATGCAACATTCTTAAAATTTTCCACCTTTACAGTGATATTTTCTTGTCTTCAACCATGTATCTCACAAAGTGATATTGAACATTAATATGTTTTGTTTAGAATAATAAGCTAAGTTCTTCACTAGAACGATTGCAATATGGCTATCACAATTTATCTTTATACCTTTCTACACCAACCCAATACTGAACAAAATCTTTCTAACCACACTTATTCCTTGACTTCATGAGTAGCTACCATATATTCAACTTATATAGTTGAGACTTCCATTGTAAGCTATCTTTTTTTCACCCAACCGTCATACATCATTGTATTTCTGTCATAAAAGGTTCATTAAAATTTGTAGAAAAAAGTCCGACATTATTGTATTTAGACAAAGTTTATTTCCCAAGTTATAGAACCATAAATAAGTGGAGGCAGTTTATGCCAGTATATGTCCATACTAGATGATGTGCCTGCCCAATGTATTTATGGCTCAATAGCCTAAGAAATAAGCTTTGCCTTGTATTTCTGCCATGAAAGGTTCATTAAAATTGGTAAAAAGAGTCTCAGTGAGTGTTAATGAGAAGTAAAGCAAGCGCTAAAGGTAATCATTTAAAAATTGACAGAGCTCACCTTCAATTGCTGCACACAGTGCTACGCAGTCGCTGCTCAACGTTCCTCTAGTGTTGCACAGTCTCGACACAACTCGCCTTTTCACCATCTGCTAATCCTGAGGGAGGTGGAGGTAGAAATCTGGCGGCAGATCTTCAAGAACAAATTGAGGAGACATTGGAGGAGATAACACCATGTTGTATTCTAGATCTACTAGCATTGCATCTGGATGAGGATCACCGAGCAAAGCGAGAAGAGGGTCTTCAAGGGGCACGGAACATCCTATGGGCTATTGGAGGAAGGGGTGTTGTGGCATCTCTAGGAGGATTCACCCATGAGTAATTCATGAATGAAGCTTTCTCCCATATGACAACTGCTGAGCAGGTCTGCAAAAGGTCTATTTTGAGGAGTTAACATCATGTTAATTCAGGGTGGATTGATATGCAGCAACACCTAAAAGCATCCCAGCAGAAAATTTTAAAACTTATATCGCAGCTCTTGCTAATATTGCAGAAGGATTTATGGGGAAAATGCCTCACCTGATACAGGAGGCTGATTCTCTCTTCTTACAACTGCAGCAAACAAATGGGACTCCCATAGAGATTGTAAGTGATTTCAAGGCTGCAGAGCAAGAGTTAGACTTTTCACTTGAAAGAGGAATGTGTTATCTGTTATCAGGAGAACTAGATCATTGTCGTGCCTGGTTAGGCCTCGATAATAAGGAGTCACCGTACATGGATCCTCTTATTGTTTATTTTATTCTGGCAAAATCGGATGAAGCTGAGGAGGATATTATTTTTCCAGGATTGTGCAAGTTGTTTGAAAGTTGGTTGAAAGAGATAGTGTTCCCACGGTTTAATGACACACGAGGTCTGAAATTCAAGCTCAGAGATTACTATGATGATTCTGGTGTCTTAAGCTATTTGGAAAGGTTGGAAAGGGGCATAGGCTCTCCATTGGCAGCAACTGCAGATATCATGAGAATTGGAGCTGGGGCAGGGGATGCCCTTGATAATGTCAAAGCTAGTGCCACTGAGACACTAAAGAAGGTATTCCCTTTGGGTAATGAATGAGGTGGGAAAGAAGCAAGAGTACACTGTGCTTTCACCATCTCTACACAAGAAAAGTCGACCAAAAACCCGCCTCATCAAGACTATCCTAACAACAACATTTACAAGAAACTCAAAATGAGTAATGAAGATATAAGTAATTTATCGGATGCCTCTGAATTTGCAAAACCCACAACAGAGAGCTGGGGTGAAAATAGCAGACACATGCGGGAGATCTTAATGAAGTTGCAAATTCCTATTTCAACGAAGGAGAACATGTTCTAACACGATCAGATCGTGATCAAGGTACCCAACCTGATTGGTTGGAACAGAGTGAACCTCCTGAGATGGAAGTTCGATACCCGGTTGAGCCTTTGCCTTCTATTCCTACAAATTTTCCTGCAGTTGGACTAGTAAAACCAAAGATTATTTGGTAGTCCTATATTCGATGGGAGAATTACATCTTTATGCCTTTTAGGAATTCAATACCATATGTTTCTTATCCAAGAAAAGTGAGAACTATTCCAATTGAGTCGAAGGATGAGGAAAGTCAAGTAGCGGATGAAAATTCTGCACCTGCCATTGAGGAGTTGTCTGCTAGTGTTTATGCACAAGGTCCAGAAGTCAGAGGGACAGTGATATTTGATATTTGATGATGATGGCGAGCTTCCAAGTACTGCATATTCCATTTTCGTATCAGGTTCAAATTCAGAAGGTGGTTACTATAATTCACATCCTCATAGTAGAGAGCATATACCAAGTGCTCCACAAGATACTGAAGAACCTGTTGCATCCATTGAAAAAAGAAATGCTATAGAAGAGGAAATGCTGCAAGCTGCAATTGAGGCATAAAAAATGGAAGCAGAAGAAGCCAACATTGGGCATCCTCAGGGCCCTCCCGATGGAGAAATTGATATGAATGGGATGAAGAGCCCTGGTATAAAAATCATGTACTGGCTATATCGTGTTAAAGGTATTGGAGGTGGTGAATTAGGCTGCATGCATTTTCTGAAAATTGAAGTAGGACAAGATCAACACATTATTTGTTCTCACAATATATTTGTGATAGACCCTATGACAGGGAATGAAGTAGAATTTGCGCTGAACCAGAGTTGTATAGATGTGGAATGGTTATTTCTGAAGGCTATCTTTTATAACATACATACTCGTGTTTTGGAAGTTCAAAGAGTGCTCAAGAGTAATGGTTAGCTTTGCCAGGCCGAGGATGATATTATTTTGGAGCATCCTAGGAATGATTGTGGTACACCTTTGAATAAGATATCAGATGTTTTGCAAAAAATACTGAAGTTGTTGCAGGTTGGAGAGCAATTATTGTGTGTTCGAACATATTGTTTGTCTTATGTGGTTCTTGGAATCAGCATCAAGAATGGATGAATAGACAGTTCAGAGAGAGAGAGATAAATTTGTTGCTTTTAGGATAAATTTGCCAGCCTTTATAGATTTTGCTTTTAGTTTTTTTTTTAAATGTTTCTAAAATAGGTAGATTATATTCAATCCATTTGTTGGATAAAGATGCACTGTATCTGTTTAGATGAACCTACTTTGTAAAACATGTATTAAAACTTAAAAAATGATGAAGAACAGAGAAGGTGGAGAGTTGTAGAACAAGCCCTGTGTGTAAATATTGTATTTGAATAAATATCTCAGTGCAAGCTTGTGTCACTGGTTTTCAGAGATTCTTGGGGTGTTTGGTTTCAATTTTGTTTTCCTTATGTTATAATATCTATTTCTGAAACTGTTATCTTGAATCCATCTTTAGATGCTCAAACCGTACATGGTGGAATTCAATATTGCTCTGTCATGGTTCTTCCAATATTTAGTTATAAGTTTACGCAACATAATTCATAATCATATGTTCTGTTGTTGTAGTTGATTGAATATTTTATGTTTCTCCTATTCCTCACTATACTCCAATTGATATTGACTTGAAATATATGCCTACCTTTGCTCTTTTTTCCAGATGGCTCATGCATGCTCTGATGTTCTATGATCTCATATTTCCATTGCTTTTTCTCTTGATACCTTTCCTTAAATTTTATGTCATCCTTTACAGATCTGGTCTATGTGGGCTTTAGTGTTTTTCCTCAGCGTAAAGGGATTTACTGAGTGCTATTAGGGGTATTTGTCTTTGCTATATAATTTATCTTATATAAATGGTATGAAATGATTTTATACTATTTTGAAGTTTACTATTCTCACTATTCATAATCTTTCTTAATTTTTGTAGACATGGATGTTATGGTTTATGAATGCGTGGACTTATGGAATTTATCTTGCTTATGATGTGTGTGATTACTTAATATCATATCGTTTGCTAACATGATGGATTTAACTCTAAGTGATGTGTAGGTTATCCTTGATACTTAGATAAGCCTCAAGTTTTATGCAAATGGAAGATGCTGGACTATTGTATCTTCTCTTTATGCTTTTCCTATTGCTTTTTGTCCAACAATTTTATGTGGAATGTGTGGTTTCTTAGTAAAGTGTAGACTATTTTCAATTCTTGAAGTGTGTTTTTATATTTGATGATTTTTAATTTAGGTTGGTGTTTCAAAACACTACCATGGGATTAGATTAGGTCTCATTCCATTTTATTTTTATTTTATGTTAAATTTATTTATTTATTTCATAAAAAAACTAAAATGGTAAAATAAATTATAATTGGTAATTTTAAAGAATCAATGTCAAGTTTAGCTATAATTGGAGGGTTCACCATTTTCAACAAAAGAAGGTCTAGCTGAACCATTTAGCCTGGTGAACTTGTGATAATGACAAGGGGAAATTTTCCCACATGTATGGAAGGAAAATGTTTTTACATATGACCCATAAATACATTTAGCAGCAACTTAGAAACCTCTTGTAGAAATAATGGGTGAATATTGTGTCCTTCTATTGTGGCTTACTCTTACACATAGGTATATTTGCTAAATGTATTCATTTAGTTTTTACCCAAGAATATTTATATTAATTTAGATATGAAATTTGATTTAAATTATAATATATTATAGTTGTCTTGCTATAATTAGTTATTACTCTTCAATTTTTGTAAAGTTTTAGGATTTATTAAGAATGTTCAATCTTTTATCTACTAATTCTAGTAATTTTCTTTCCATCTTTTAAAACTTAATCTCTTTTAATCCAAAGATTTTTTTTTTTTTTTTTTTTAACATTTTGTTCATCTCCTAACATAAAATATACAAATCCAATATGTTAAAATTGCATATGTTAGCTACTACCACAAGTTTGAGGATTCACTATAGAGGGTGAGAACCCAAATTCATTGTTTTAGTATGGATCCATTTCATTAATGAGGTTAATATCAAATATGAATAGGTCCTATGGAACTTCTAATAATTATTATGGTAAGATAATGTTGTCTCTAAAACCAATAATTACTCTTTGTTATAATTTGAAAAATATCTAGTAGCATGAATAATGTATATATCACTAAGGAAGGAAAAAATAATTATTTATATCTTAACATCAATAACCATTATTTCAACTTCAACACATTGAAATGTAGAGTGATCATGTATGGAATGGTTAAGAACATGTGCTTTCTCTTAATAAGTTATAGGTTCAAATACAAAGGGGACTAGAGTATGTACACCTTCAAGAATAAAAGATTAGACTAAAAGGAAACTAATAGAGCATGGGCAAAAATTAAAAAAGAAGAAGTATATATAATAAAATGTAGTTGCAAATTATAGAAGGTAAAACTAAACTATCAACATGTATCTTGTAATTTGAAGTTATCTATTTCATATAGAGTAATGAGACATGTGTTACCATCACTAGTTAATCCAAAATTATTAAAACCGATGCAAAGTTTAATTGTAAAAATTAGATGACAAACAAAATCACTCTATGATAATGAAAACATAATGAATAAAAAGTTCCTATGTAGTATATTTAGAAGTTATATTATCAATCCACCATAATCATATATGAAACTACTTTCTGACAATGAGAATACACAGGTGGTAATGAGCGGCATGCGAGAGTTTTGTATGGTGCAGACTAAGGTAGCCCTTGAAAAGTGTGCATTGGCTTCCACTTGTCTCAACACAAGATACACATGGTGTTTCATGGTTGCGATTTATGACTTTATATGCTCGGGGTCTCTTCATATTTACTGCACGAGTGTTATGAAACCAACTCACAAAATAGAAGAAAAGATAGATCAATGAGTTACAAACCAACCTCTTCGAGGGGGAAACCTCCTTTAAATTACATAAATGAAAAATTATTGGATGATACAAATGACAAAACCTACCTTATATATATATGAGTCTAAGGGGTCACAATATAACAATATGGGGACCACATGGGCACAATAATAACAATAATGGGGACTACATGGGCACAACAATAACAATAATGGGGATACACTAATAACAATAAGGGGCTACACTAATATTATAGGGACATAACATGCCTCTCTCCTTCAAATAAGTGTTTTCCCCAATGCTTGAGTAGTTATGGATGCTTATGTATAAGGATTCTCATCCTCCCATGAGGAATATTTAGCTGCTAAGTTCTTCCACTTGATGGGATTCTTTGAAATTGATCGATTTCGTAGTTGTCGAGTTCTTATTTCCGTGACGGTTTCTGGTTCCAATATGATTTTTCCTTCCTCTTCAAGTTCTAGCAATATTGTTTGATCAAGGAGATTGTCACCTATAACCTTCTTTAACTATGAAACATGGAAAGATGTCGAAAGCTTCAATTTGTATCCCATAGTACCAATATTTTGCAACACCTTGTAAGGACCATAATACTTTGGTGATAATTTATTATCCTTCTTAGCTTGCTTGATGAACATTTGTTTGTATGGTTGTAGCCGTAAAACTACCCAGTTTCCTATATCAAAACTTCTTTCGTTGTGATGTTGATTTTCCTGTTGTTTCATTCGATTATGCGCGAAAGTGAGGTTATCCTTTAAGCATTGGAGAAGTTGTTGTTGATGCTCGATGTGATCTTCCACTTCTTGAACTTGTAGTGAGCATAATTGTGCAATTAAGCCTTGTTGTTGTTTATTTAGAAGCTTTGTCATAACATTAGGACTGATTATCTTTCTCGGTTTCCCTGCAATACCCCATAATTCAACTTCCTTTCTTCCAAAAAAATTTCAAGAAAAGTTCTTGAAAATTAAAAGCTATAATTCCCAAGGATTGTAACCATTAGACTCCTAGTACAATACCAACACCACCCATTGGACTAGAAATCATTGAAATTTTCAATACATATTCCCCCATGGTTAGCTTGATATTATGGCACTTTCCAAAGTAATTTATAATTCTTGCATTTGCAACCCTCACTTGACACTCTAGTGTTGGATATAGGAAGATTATGAATAAAATTATGGGTACTACCCGAATCAATCAACACTATTACCTTTTTCTTCTTGATATCTTCTTCTATCTTGAGAGTTTTAGGAGTGGTAATTTCTTCCAATGCATTACAAGATATCGTCAGATTCATTTCTTCTTTCTCTAGGTTTGGTTCCTGGTGTATATCATTTTATTTTGAATTTTCTTGTTCCTTTTCTTCCTCCTCTTCACAATCTATGTAAATTAATTTCTTCTTAGTACACTTATGCCCTTTAGTGTATTTTCTATCACAACTGTAACATAACCATTTTGCTCTTTTTTCCTCCAATTTTTGTGGTTTCAACCTTGTAGGTTGTGGAAGGCTACGAGTAGAAAAATTTCCATCTTAATAGTTGTGATTGGTAGACTTACTTGTTGCCATAATTTTTCTTTCAAATTTTCTTTCCACCCTAAATTCCTTCAATGAATCGGGTTCCCAAAGGGGAACCTCATGTTGGGTGTTATCCTTTAAAGTCACTATGAAGACATCAATCCTATGCTCCTCTGGAATATCTGCTACCATGATATTCAATATTAAGAAGTCCTTAATGTTTACCATCATTGAACCCTTTTGTTTGAGATTTATCAATTAGCTAAAGAAGGTGTTGCTCTTTTTATCCTCATAATGTGCTATCATTTCCTCTGTAAAAATTGACCAAGTGACATATGGTTTACGAGAACAAAGCCATCGATACCATACATACTGATTGGGTTCTAAATATAAAGTTTCATTGTGTACCTTTTGTGTGTTTTTCACATTATGGAGATCAAAATATTGCTCCATTTGTAGTATCCATGTTACCAGAGCCTTGCCATCAAACTTCATCATATTGATCTTTGGAATATGGTGGGTCTTAAATCCAATATAAGAGTATATGAAATCACGATTAATTTTTTTTTTGTTTCATCATGAGTTTCATATACTACCTTTTCGCCAGTAGGAATCATTTCTTGTAGCAAATTTCTCAAACCTTCCTTCAAACCTTCCATGTCTGCTTTTGGATCATTCTTCATGTCTTCCACTTTGCCTTTCATTTTTTCTTCTATACCATCGATCTTAGATTCCATGCCTTTCATCAAACCATCCATCTTATCTTCCATTCCATTCTACAAACCATCCATCTTAGCTTCCACACATTTCTTCAAACCATCGATCTTAGCTTCCATTTCATTTTTGGTTACTTTTTGCGAGAGTAAAATTTGTTGCACTTGGTCTCGTAATGTTGATATATCGTGTTGCACTTCCTCTTCATGCGTCATAGTATAGATTTTTGAGGTCTTAATTGGCATGGAATTATTTTTGGGAGTCATTATAGAACCCAATATTGATATCTATGCTTCAATATGCCCTTGGAATCACTTCAAACTGATTTTTCAAACAAAAGTTATGAAATTTTAAAAAAAGATACACACCTTTTTCTTGATTTTGAGAAGCTCGATATTGAAACTAATGTATCTCTGTGATTTCGGATTCCCAAGATTTGAGGTTCGGTCCTATAGTAACACTCTGAGTGTTCTTTCCAATGCCATAGGTCAGACCTAATTTGGATTCTTCAAGGTAAAGTTATGTCCAATATCCCACAATGACCTAATTATGGATTGGTTCAGTATAGCGAACTTGTGCGGCGTGCCACATGTCACTGTTTCAACCTTTGGCTCTAAAATAGATACATAAGAAACTATATTTCGTGCAATTTCAGCCACTGTTTACATAATTCCAATCTGATGTCTGAAACAAAAGTTATGACGATTTTCCCTCGGTCACCTATTTGAGATGAAATTCTAGAGCCTACATAAACCCTAACTTCCACAGATCATATCTCCGAAAATATTGTGAACCAACGTCTAAAATTTTACACGAAGTTCATCAAGATTTGCGCTTCACATGGTACAAATTTCAGCTTCTAAAGCCTCATAGAAAAAACACTATAGCGAAAATTCCAAGATGAATCCTACAATCCCAAGCTCTGATACCAAATATTATGAAAACAACTCACAAAATAGAATAAAAGATAGATCAACGACTTATAAATCAACCTCTTCAAAGGGGAAACCTCCTTTAAATTACGTAAATGAACAATTATTGGATGATACAAATGAAAAAACCTACCTTCTATATATAGGAGTCTAAGGGGTCACAATATAACAATATGGGGACCACATAGGGACAATAATAACAATAATGGGGACTACATGGGAACAACAATGACAATAATGGGGATACAATAATAACAATAAGGGGCTACAATAGTATTTTAGGGACCTAAAAACGAGGGTGGGAGATTGGGGTTTTGAGCTCACCAAGGATCTTGGGCATTCCCTTTATTCAAACGGTTCAGGCATGTAGCTGCTACCATATTATGGATTGGATGTGACAACGAATTTCCCTGATAGTCGCTCATGACTAAGTTTTATAACCTCACCATGATACATTATCTTTGGATAGTAGAGCCCTAGGGGAAGAAATACACTTGGCATTTGTCTTGCACATTGCAACAAGCCTGGTTCTTCTTAGGTAAAAGATGTAGTTTGTCCACAGTTATATATACCAACTCGCTCATTGTTTAAGGGTGTCGGAAATAAGTTTTATTTCTCTCTAGGAATTTTCTGTAGCTACGTCTTTTGTTATGTACTTGGTTCTTAGTTGTTTATTTTACTCCCACGGGAATGCCCACTCTCATATTCTCATGTGAAAACATTGTAGGTTCACGACAATTTAAGTTCCATTGTAGGTTCACAATTTACTTCTTGTTTTATCGTCTTAAAGTCATAAGTCTATGTATGAGTCTGAGGTGGCTTCACATAGAGGGAAAATGTTTTTAGTGTGTTTTTTACATAATACGGTGTTTGTTCCATCCTTCAGACTCGTGGTTTTCCTCCCAACATTAGAACTTAAATCCCTTGAACCCTATGGGATTTTTTTCAATTGTCCTATATTGGCCTAAGGAGTTTGGTATAGTGGGTTTTTTCCATATGGTTTTAACATCGTCTATTTTCAAATTTTCAAAAGGTTAATATTGAAACAAAAAGATGACCTCTCATTTCCTACGGCTATAGTAGCCTATAAGGAAATCCGTTTGTCTTGGTCCTGGTAGGTAGTGGTTCCAGTGTCTCTACTTGTCAAGGATCACTCCTTCGCAGGTTCCTTGATGACTTTTTTTTATAGAAACCGAAGTGGGTATTTTCAAGTTTTATGTCACTTCGCATTTGGTATTTCATGTTTAGGAAGGGTTACTCTCTTCTGTTCATTGTAATAGTTGGTTTAGTAAAATTTCCCAAAATTTCATTGTTTGGTCAATTTACAGGTTTCGGGTTCTTATGGAACCTCACCAATGATTGTCCAATCGCAGGGGAGGCACTCTAGGGGTGTATTCTTCCACACATCGTTGGTTGTTTGGATGGGAATCATTTACAAAATTATTTGATGTGGCTCCTATGGAAGTGACAAAAGAAATATTCACTCTATAAACCAAGGAGTTTGGGGATCAGATGTATCACTTAGATATTGAAATTTATAGTGGTAACACCAAATGGGTACCAAACATAGGAAAATTAAGGAAGAGAAGACTCTATTTTCTACATTCTTTATCAACACACAAACAGATGAAGATGCTTCTTAATATGGTGCTTCACGACAAATGTGTTGATAACTAAAAACTCTTTACAGGGTAGGAGGAGTTGAATAGGATACTGAGGGACATCCGTTATGATATGGATGATGTTGTGGTCAGACTAAATAGATTTGAGAGCTATATAGTCTCATATTCAGATACTGATTCAAATACTCCTTAGAATGAGGAAACGTTCATCAATGTCCCACCTCTCAATTTGGCCAACACAAACTCCTCTCCAAACTATCCGATGATCATAGTGGATGAATAAGTCCATTTCTGACTTAGTTTATGTATTTTGGATTGTAAGCCAATAGTTGTTTTTTGTTTCTTAGTACTATCTACTTCTTAGTATGTTACTTGTTGCTAGTCCATGAACACTTTTATGTCAATATCTACGATATTTTTATATGGTTGGAAATCCACCACGTAAAATCATAACAATTTGGTGGTTGCTCCTTTGTTTTATTTTTTGCAAGTTACTAGTCGTTTGACCAGGTTAACATTGTGATTAAAAGACTCACCAATGTATTTTTTTTTGATATTAATAGAAATAAACGATCATATATTACAAAAAAAATTCAATAACACACTTAAATAATTCATAAACACAATCACATGAATAACACCATTAAAGAAGAGAAAATATAATATTCTATAGATAATATCTATATTCCATGCATTCTAAATAACATTATAATTCAAATATTTTTCCATCTTAATAATGGAAAGGTAGTAAGATGAAAATCACCTTAATATCTCATATGATAAATTTGAGTAAAAAATTGATATATAATGAAAAATATTATTACAAAATTAATATATTATATTATAATTTAAAATTTATAAAATCATAAAAAATAAAAATAGCTGAGTTAGAATGAAAAAATATTATTAAAAGTAATAATTTAAAAAATATGCTGTATATTAATTATATTATATGAATTTAAAAATTTAAAAAAGAAACAAATAAAAAAAGTAAAAGAAAAACCAATAAATTCTAAGAAAACATAGAAAAAAATAAATAAAGAAAGGAAAGGAAAAAATAAAGAAAGAATGTGTTGCTTTATTAAAAAAATTGAAAAAATGATAAAAAAATAAAAATAAAAACAGAAAATATGTAAAATGTGTGGAAACAAAAGGGAATTTTGTTGTTTTATAGTGTAAAAAGGTCTTTGTGAAGTGCATGATGCACACTTTTCTTTTTGTCATACTCTTAATTAAAATATTCTAATATAATGTGATATTATATCCTTGATTCTCAACTGGTCACACCTATTAGTTTATCGCACATGGCACACTTGTAAAGTTGAAATGAAGCTATGTTTTTATTGATACATAGATATCGACAGAAGATGAGGAATACAACAGTCAACTATACTCTGCTAAGATGTCTCACTAGAAAAATAATAATGGTTGTGCTTATTTTGTTAGTGTTAAATTATTTTTTAGACATGTATTTACAAACTATTGAGAGACACATGAACTATACATCAATGAATTGTGTACATTAAGTTGAGTTGGTTGAAGATATAGTGTAAAGGAATGTAAAAAGGATTGTATTATGGATGAATACAAATGGCATTTTAAGTAAGAAAGGAAAACGTTAGTGGCTCATGGGTGAAGAAAGATGTATTTTTAAATAATGAGTATGTGTATAAAGTTTATAAAACAATGATGAAAAATGCATTTCTTAGTAGTGGATAAAGAGGAATTGTTAAATAAGTATAAGTAGAAATGCATTTCTGTAAGGTATAAAACAATAGTGAAAAATGCATTTCTTAGTAGTGGATAAAGAGGAATTGTTAAATAAGTACAAGTAGAAATGCATTTCTTAGGAGTGGATAAAGAGGAATTGTTAAATAATTACAAATAGAAAAGGGTTTACTTATGGGTAAAAAGAGATGGATTCTAAATTAAGAATATACAATTTGGGTGGATAAAGATGGATTTGAAAACCAAGGCATGTGTAAAAGTTTTGAGAGGTATTTTGACATTGATATTATTAAGTATGAGTGAAAAGGTAAATAATATTTGTAAACTACATGAATTGGGATGGTGGTAATATAATATGTGGTGAGAATTTATGGAATGGTTATAGAAGGGAAATGTATTCAAGTGCTAAGGTAGCATACATAGTTTAAAAAATATGAAATGGATAAAGAAGGTGGTTGTGTAAGGGATATAGGTTTTATGTATAGCTATTGGAGAGATTCTAGGTGATCAAAAACATATGTATAAGTTTATAGGAATGTGGAATTTTTTGGATCATTGGAACAAGTAGCAAGAGGTATTGTTTATTTTATTTTATTTTCCATAAGAGAAATATTTTTGTACTAAAAAATGTTATGAATATACATAACCCTTATATAATTGACTAATTTATGACATATGTAAATAATTCGATCTATCCCAAAAGGAACAAAAAGAAATATCTTTTTCTATTGTTATTTTTCATATAGAAAAATAACAAAATTGTGACCTTTATCATATACTTTCATTCCATAAGAAATGCTAGTATTCCTTCATATAGACTCATTTCAGTTATGAAAATGAAATCATAAGTGGAAACACATGTGTTCAATTTCCTCCTCTTCAAGGAATTCTACAATTACCATAGATCCTAATGGCATTCCCAACACTACTTTATATAGTGTATCGACCTTTAAGTTTAGTTCTCTAAGTATATGAGTGAAATAAGTCCATTCAAAAGTTGTCAAAGCCTCTCAAATAGCTTGGAGAATAAGCTATAAGTAAAACATTTTATATAATGGTCAGTGCTTTCCTGATCGATAACCATGTTGAAATCCCCCAAAACCTGAATTTTTATAACCTTTTTCAGGGAAGATATTGAAAAAAGAGTTCTTAAAGCAATGGATTTTTTTCAATTGTTTAAACCACAACTAGGGGGGACTCTAACCTGTAAATAATGTGAAGGATTTAGATATAAAATCAGACCCACTTCACATCCGGAGGAATGACCCATGTCACTCCATAAAAAAACCCCAAGGAGTGGATTAATATAGGGGAGGCGTTATTAGAACACTAATATTTCTTGATTTTGGATCAAACCTATATTATTTGCATAAATTTTTTTATCAAGCCCATTATTACATCCAAGGGAATATCTACAAAATATAATATCCTAGAATCCCAAGAACACCATATATTGTTGATACGAATGCTAGGGAAACCTTTGAAAAGAGTAGCTGATAAATCCTTTTGCCAGACTTTGAAACACTCCGCCAAGCCAAATTGAGACCATGTATATTGCAATACTAGTTAAGCAATAGTATTAACAACACTTGCATTGTGTAAGGACATGAAATGAAGAGGTGTGAAATGGTTTCATTCTAGAATCTTCTTTGAGTATTTTTATGAAAATACAAGGAAAATATGAGAAAACAGAGTATTTAATTTATAAGGGAGCTCTTTAAATAAAAATTTATTAACTCTTGAAATGATGTGGGTCATGGTGAAAGATTCCCAACCATATCAACAAAATTTTATAGAGAGTATATGAATAGTAAGTCTATATTATGTTCTAGTAACAATGTATCCATCATTAAAACTGGAAAACCCAAACCTAGTATAGGAGAGCATAAGGTTACTAAACTAATATTCTTAATTTTTACAATAATAATCACAAAAGCACATGCAAAAAAAAAAGGAAATAAAGACATTTATAAACTTAAGCTTGTACCATCCATTGAGATATGATCAAATAACATTTACTTTCACTGAAAAAAATTAGAATCATATGTGGAAAGTAAATCATGAAAATATTTGCATAAAGTAAAAGTGGGTTCTAAATCAATATTCAATAAACTTAAAACACATTTAACATTTTTTTATTAATGTTAGTGGTGTTTATACATAGACTTTGGAGGTGATTTACCATATAGACTCAACAATATATTAGACAACGTAACTTAGAAAAGAAAATTGTTTTTTTATATTATACTTTTAGTATATTTAGAATCTTGTACACAAAACAAAAATATACTATCTATTTGTGAAAATTTCTATTAACAAAAAAAAAAATATTATTTAAAAATACTATGTATTAGATTAAAATTATTAGATTAAAATAATTATTAACTAATTGCATTAATTAAAAGTGCATAATAACTTATTATAATTTAAAATTTTAAAAATTTAAAATAGGATTGAAAATTCTTATTTTTTAATTAAAATTTATAGATAAAAATTTAACCAAAAACACCAACACCCAACAATTTAAGGTTACATGTTAAATCATATTACATGAGAAACATAAACTATGTATACACATAATTAATACATTAAAATATAAAACAATATACATACATCATAACAACGTAAAGAGATTTTATACATATTTTCCACTATATCTTATGGCTCTTTAAATTTGTTAGTAGCACCTTTTATCTTATTATACCTACCGAGGTATGTATATAGGGATCACTATGCCACTTACTGCATATTAATTGTGTTGAATTATTTTTTATATCACTTTTTTAACCAAAGTTTTTAGTGTAATTGAGTAGTGTGGGCAAAGATAGTTTTCTTTCTATTTGGCTGGAAAACCAAATGAACCTCTTATTGCAACCTTGCTTTACATTAATTCGAGAAATGTGTTAATTTTACAAAATATTCTAATTTTTATTTTGTGTAGTGTATTGGTTAACATATAAGTATCATATTGTAAGTTTTTATTTCGAGGCCAACTGAACAGTTTCGTGTAACACATTGTTGGCATGTTAGCCATCTTTCAGGCTTCACACAACTACTGTAAAGCTTCTCACATATAATAAAACAACACTAGACTCCTATAATTCATTGTTTGCAGACTCCATACTTGGTTTTTTTCCTATCTTCACTTTATGTCTTCGATCAATGGGCTCTGGTACTTGATCTTCACATGTGCTCCTTTTGTTCATGACAGAGGCAAATGATTCTTGACAACATCAGGAGTAATGAGTAAAGGTAGCATCTGCATCATAGTGCATCATATATCACTAGTTGGCTTAGTATATTAATAGTTGGCTTATTGAATATTAGAATATTGTTAGAATATTTGATTTGACAAGTTCACTTTTGTCAATCTGCAACACAACCTTCACTACAAAAACTCATAAAAACCAACTCAACTCAGAGAGAAAAATTTAAATATTAGAACAATGAATTTGTAAAACCAAATTAGGTAGTTTAAATTCTATAAAATAAATGTGGCCAAACTACTATGTACTTGGGGCAACTGCAAGTAAGAATAGGTGATTTTCATCTACTAGCCCATGACATTATATTAGCTTGACCTATAATAAATAGTAGGTTATCACAACTGGCATACTATATATCTTAACATTGTAATGCATAGAATGAAGGATAGTAAGGTCACATTGGCCACTCATGTAATGGCTATTTAGTTAAATTTTTTAACAATGTTGAAATATCGTGGACTACACAACAACTATGTAATATCCCTAAATTGGGATTACTAGCAAGGCATGCCTGAAAAATGCATTTTTCAGGAATGTATGCTACAACAAACAAGATTAGCCCTTGGATCTCTTAGATCTGATAATCTAAGATCCAAATCCAAGAGGAAATCAGAAACCCAGCAAAATAGGTGAGATAAACAAGCCTCTCACACCTAGAATGGCCAGAAAATGCCCAATAATGGGACTGCAACAATATGTAAACAAAATGCTGGAGCTGCAACAAGCTATTCATCCATGGAATGTGTTAAGAAACACTTCAGAAGCAATTTTATGTACAACAGCAAACATTAGGATTCATTCCTTCAACCCAAAGTGGGGAAACACAACTATTTTATCCCTAAAAACGTTAACTTAAGAGATTTGCGTAAAAATAAGGGCAAAGGATGGTGGGATCCCTTATCTTAGGTCATAAGAGACTTACATATCAAATTTCAGCCCAAAAAATGACTCTAGCTATGTTAAACATATCTACCACTCCTGATATGGCTTAAAAATGCCCAATCCCCATGACTTGACTCAACAGAAAGTAACTGAAGCTTATGCAGCATGATTTTCTGAAGGGTTTGAACACAAAATAACTTGAATATCATATCTGGAGTTCATTACATGAAAGCATGAAGAAAAATGGAGTTTAAGCTCCTTTATACATCACAGAGAATAACTCGGCAAGGGTTTCATGAAATCCACTGCATAAAAGTGCAGATCTGCAGATCTAGATATGAAAAACACAGAATAATGCAGAAGTAGCTTACAAATTAGATCTAGAGCAATATATTACATAAAAAATTATATCTACAACAGATCCATATGTAGAAATGTCTTTATTATACATCCCCCTTGGGGTTCTTAGCATTACATGAAAGAACAAGAGTAGATCTGAGTTTTACTGCAACAGATCTGTAGTATGATTCAGAAAATATGAAGTGAACATAACAGTAAATATATCAGATCTGAAATAGACATGGATTAGATGGCTAATCCATGGATCACCACGGTGAAGGAAGAATCCATACACCAGAGATCTCTCCTCCAAATGATTGCTGTAATACCCTGCAACTTTGCAACTGAAAATAATACAGTCCAAGAGGAAAAAATGCGCTGTAGGCTTGAAGCACAGGTTGGCCTGGTTCCAAGATCAAGATCTAAATCTCAATAACTAATACACTCTTCCAAGAGGTTAAAAGACACACTCACTGAGAAGAGGCACTAGTACAATCTAGATCTGAGCAGATCTAGTCTCCACTTGCTGCAACTCACTGAAACAAGAAAATCACATAGGATTTACGCTGTTTAAGGGAGATGGATCTTGGCCATATGCCTGATAGTGGAAGAGAAATACAATGCCCTCCAAGAGATACTCAATGGAAGGAGAGAGAATTCCTAAACAGGAAATCCTCACAAGTCTCTACTAAACAGCCAAGAGAACTCGAATTGTCTAAGCAGACATCAAAATCAAATATCATGAACAACCTTCTCTTGAGCCTTCCCCTTCCTTTTATAAGATGAGAGCTTTGGCAAACCCTAAACCACCTTGATGAATTATCTCCTTTCACATGAGGGCCTTCTTCTAGAACTGCGCTGTCCCTCCATGAGGTACATTGTATCTAGACAGTGCTGTGATTTGGTCTTGTTGACCCAGTCAATCTCCTCAACCCTTGTTCACATGCATGTGTATTTTATTGAAACAACCCTGATTTTCCTCTGTTCACATTGGGCATTGATTTATTTGGATGTCTTTAGGAGTTTTTATGTTCTCCTTTACATTTTATTCATTAATTAAGAAAACTAACACAAAATGAAATATTCCTATTAGCTTGGGCTAATTAGGAATATTACAGTCCTCCCCTCCAAAAATGTTGCTTTTCCTCAAGCAACTGCAAGGTTAGAACTGAAATGGATTGGGAAATCATATTCTCCCAAGTAATCATCCATATAGAATGAGTCACCTCCCAACATGGTAACTCCAGAAAATTCTCCTCCACCTTAGGTTCCTGCAAAGAAGGTGGGCTGAAAAATTGAACATAGTAGACAAAATTTCCTACCCCACGCTGTCCTCCTCTCCACTTAAGATAAGTGTAGAGTTCTTGCTGATCTTGGGCTGCAATGATATTGCACTCAAGTGGCAACATGAAGATTAGATCTATAAAGATCCTTCCTCCAACACTGTAAAACCAGTTGGCCCAAAATATTCCACATGTGATGGATAGGAGAACATCATCATATGGCATCCCATCACACATTTGGCCCACCTCCATGAGAAACAAATATTTGGCTGTGGTGGACATAACTCTT
Source organism: Pinus albicaulis (assembly GCA_034641835.2). Lineage (NCBI taxonomy): Eukaryota > Viridiplantae > Streptophyta > Pinopsida > Pinales > Pinaceae > Pinus > Pinus albicaulis. Next base: position 370,930,963 of record CM076570.1, read on the forward strand.
TCCATGTTCCCATTAGAACATGTAATGCAGAAAATGTGGGAATCTCCTTCCCAAAAGGACACATTCAAACCATGTGCCTTACTCAACCTCATGTCTCCCATCAAGATAAAAACAACACCAACAAGTGGGATAATGATTGGCATCAAAACAGGGGAATTACTGATGGTTTCATAAGGTGCTGGAAGGTACCAACAGTTTCCCAAGTGGTGACAACGTAGTTTCTCAAACTGCTGCTTCAGAGAAATACATGGCAAATTGTTTCTTGATACATGGATAATCATATGAATCAAATGAACACACATGTAATGACAAAACATCTACCCAAGGCCACATAAGAGATGGCTGTCTCCATCATCTGATTTGGTCCAACATTGGTCAAGGAGAAAAATCAAGAGCTTGCTTATTTTTGGAGCAATGCACTTCCAATAGATGGTAAGAGCATGCAAATATTGTGCTGCACAAACAAAGCTCTTACCATATGTTGGAAGTAATAAGACACATGGATCCATGAATAGATCCTCCATAGTAGTTTGGCACACTTCCATGAAGAGAAAGAGCCAAGTGCTGCTTGCAGATCCTCTTCCTCATGCTTGGAAATCCAAGACAAGAAGAGTACATCATAGTAATATATGTCCTCATCTACTACCTCATCTTCCTTACCTCCTCTTTGCCCATCAAGTGCATCAAGTGTGAAATGATCCTGGGGATACTCCATCAATAAACCCCAGCTCCAAAATGGCAACGCTATTGGCCTATGCAAATAGGCTCCCTCCAACTCATGGCTCCAATCTTTGACATGTAGAATGTCAAAGGCATCTCCCATAATGCTGCTACCCATAAGAAGTCTCTCCCATGGGGAAAGTACCTCTTGAACATCTAAGGACAAGGAGTAGCCCCTTTGCACTATGATAGTGCCATCTTCTACTCCTGCAACATCATGAAAACTGTGAGAGAAAACCTGCCCTTGATCTCCCAAGAACATCCCAAGCAATAAAATATTTTGCTGCCTCCTCATACTTCCATCATCCAAATCATGTAGTGAAAACATGGTGATTGACATGAAGAATGGTATGTCAACACAATGTGTCCATACTCCTTGCTGCCCCATGATGCAAGTATCCTGCCACATACCCTTGGAAAGAGGATGATGACCAAACTCTTTCAAGAGTAACCAACGCAGCCAAGCCTCCTGCTGCCCGGTATCATAGATTTGCAAGTATCTTTCCAGCTTCTTGCTCATTATCCACACCCATCCATCCACATGTGGGTGCGTTCCATCTTGTCCTTCCTTAGCACTCTCCCAAGGAAGATTGTCATTCTCCCGAATCATATCTCTGCTCTTTCATTTCATGGGATGTTGAAATGCAGTCTTCTCAATGATCAATTTGAACCCATAAGGATCCAAATAGGTGGTAGGAAAAAAACTCCCATCATGATGTGTATGGCTCAAGAAGTGTCCAACACAAACATGAGAGATGTTATCCATCTGAAGATGTCCTCCATCATCTATCTGTTCCTCCTTGAATCCATGAAGATCTAAGGGTGAGAAGGAAAGAGCCTCCTCAGACTGTTGAAAAACTTGGCACTCCATGAAATGTTGAAGTACACCTCCCATGGGATCTCTTGATGGGACCTCCTCCTCATGCATGGTCTTCAAAAACCAGTGGGGTCCTGGATTTTTTACAGGTAGAAGTTTCTCTTTGAGCTGGGGAGTGCTCATTGAGAAAGTGTCATCTAGAAAGGAGAAAGGGTTTCTCACTTCAAGATGTCTACTATCTACCCTTTCTTCCTCCTTTGCTTCATAAATGAAGCTGTCATGTGAATGCTCCCATAAGGCATGGGTCATCTTTCCTTCATCACTTCCTTTGCACAGCGCAGTGCAACTATGTTGCTCTAGATCAGCAACATGCAAAGATGTAGATCCCTCCATATGATTTGCTGAAATGACAAGAGATGGAAATTCAAGCATACCTTGGTGAGATGTAGAAGCAAGAGCTCCTTTCTCAACCATGTTGTCTTCCTTCACTACTGAACATGAAGGCTGCTCCTCCAAGGTTGTGACAGCGTTGGTACATGCTCCCTCAAGTGGTGGTGATGATCTCTCTTCCTCTAGCTGAATGAACTGAGGTAAAGCTAGAGTCTCCTTGGAGGCTCTAGATTTAACTCTGTATTCACTTAGAATCTCAGATTCCAAGTGTCCTCTATGTCCCTTGTCTTATCCTCTTTGAGAATAGGAAGTGAATGGCTCTTCCTCTTCTTGAAACCCTCTAGGAGTTTCATTGCAACTCTTCATCTGCTTAATCTCCTGGGGGAGGTCCTTCCTGGATTTGAAAACTGATGAGAGTAATCTCATATTCTTCATCACTATGATCTTATTTTGTCTTCTCGGGCTGAGACTCACAGGCTGAGCCAAGAAAGATGCTTTGATACCACTGTAATATCCCTAAATTGGGATTGCTAGCAAGGCATGCCTGAAAAATGCATTTTTCAGGAATGTATGCTACAGAAAACAAGATTAGCCCTTGGATATCTTAGATATGATAATCTAAGATCCAAATCCAAGAGGAAATCAGAAACCAAGCAAACTAAGTGAGATAAACAAGCCTCTCACACCTAGAATGGTCGGAAAATGCTCAATAATGGGACAACAATATGTAAAAAAAATTATGGAGTTGAAACAAGCTATTCATCCATGGAATGTGTCAAGAAACACTTCAAAAACAATTTTATGTACAACAAAAAACATTAGGATTCATTCTTTCAACCCAAAGTGGGGAAAAGCAGCTATTTTAGCCCTAAAAACATTAACTTTAGATATTTGCGTAAAAATAAGGGAAAAGGATGGTGGGATCCCTTATCTTAGGTCATAATAGACTTACATATCAAATTTCAGCCCAAAAAAATGACTCTAGCTATGTTAAACAGATCTACCACTCCCGATATGGCTTAAAAATGCCCAATCCCCATGACTTGACTCAACAGAAAGTAACTGAAGCTTATGCAACGTGATTTTATGAAGGGTTTGAACAAAAAATAACTTGACTATCAGATCTATAGTTCATTACATGAAAACATGAAGAAAAATGGAGTTTAAGCTCCTTTATACATCACAGAGAATAACCCGGCAAGGGTTTCATGAAATCCACTGCATAAAAGTGCAGATCTGCAGATCTAGATCTGAAAAATGTAGTATACTACAATAGTAGCTTACAAATTAGATATAGAGCAATATATTACATAAAAAATTATATCTACAATAGATCCATATATAGAACTGTCTTTATTATACACCCCCCTTGGTGTTCTCAGCATTACATGAAAGAACAGGAGTAGATCTGAGTTTTATTGCAACAAATATATAGTATGATTCAGAAAATATGAAGTGAAAATAATAGTAAATATATCATATCTGAAATATACATGGACTAGATGGCTAATCCATGGATCACCACGGTGAAGGAAGAATCCATACACCAGAGATCTCTCCTCCAAATGATTGCCGGAATACCTTGCAACTTTGCAATTGAAAATAACGCAGTCCAAGAGGAAAAACTGCACAGTAGGCTTGAAGCACAGGTTGGCCTGGTGCCAAGATCAAGATCTGAAGCTCAACAACTAATACACTCTTCCAGGAGGTTAAAAGACACACTCACTGAGAAGAGGCACTAGTACAATCTAGATCTGAGCAGATCTAGTCTCCACTTGCTGCAGCTCACTGAAACAAGTAAATCACATAGGATTTACGCTGTCTAAGGGAGATGGAGATTGGCCATATTCTTGATAGTGGAAGAGAAATACAATGCCCTCCAATAGCTACTCAATGGAAGGAGAGAGTTCCTAAACAGGAAATCCTCACAATTCTCTGCTAAACAGCCAAGAGAACTCGAATTGTCTAAGCAGACATCAAAATCAAAATCAAATATCATGAACAACCTTCTCTTGAGCCTTCCCCTTCCTTTTATAAGATGAGAGCTTTGGCAAACCCTAAACCACCTTGATGAATTATCTCCTTTCACATGAGGGCCTCCTTCTAGAACTGCGCTGTCCCTCCATGAGGTACATTGTATCTAGACAGTGTTGTGATTTGGTCCTATTGACCCAGTCAATATCCTCAACCCTTGTTCACATGCAAGTGTGTTTTATTGAAACAACCCCAATTTTCCTCTGTTCACATTGGGCATTGATTTATTTGGATGTCTTTAGGATTTTTTATGTTCTCCTTTACATTTTATTCATTAATTAAGAAAACTAACACAAAATGAAATATTCCTATTAGCTTGGGCTAATTAGGAATATTACAAAATACTTCATTTATAATTCATTTAATAAAAGAGTAAAACCATACTAAGTAGTAAGATGGAATGGAAGAAACCACATAAACATAAGAATATTTCTTTCAAACAACCATATTATTCCAATTAATATAGAAAATATTGAAAAAGAACTATTCTATACAATCCCTATAAGACACGTGGGGAAAGCTCAGGGATATCTAAGGTTATGTGAGAGGCACTTTGGTTCATCTCTCAATACAAGCCTTGGGATATCTGAGGTTATGTCAGAGGAAATTTGGTTGATATCCTATTCTATATTAAATAATTCATAAGCTGCCATGGATATTCCACTGGATAGTTTGTCACAAGAGATCTAATAATAATATATTAAAATTTTGAATTTTTACAATATTACAGTTTCATTAAACTTCTAGATCTGTAAATCTAAATGTAATTTGTTCATGCATGAAAAAGGAAATTATGCACAAAAATAGATAATAATGAAAAATAAGCCCACACACACATAGATGCCACACGATATGCTCTAGGAAACCCTTTTAGGAGAAAACCCAGCTGGAAGGTGAGGTCGCTCTGCTCTCTTTCTCTGTATGGAATTATCGCTGCAAGTACAAAGAAGTAATGTGTGTGGCTTGTGGGCTGCTACATTGCACAAATATTCTTTGTGTGCTCTACCTCCTATCTCTGTATTTTTCTACCTTTGTGATTTATCTGTCTACGTCCTATCTCGACTAGATATATTTTCTCATCTATCGAAAAAAATTCCCTTGAAGAATGGAATGCCTCTTCTTCTTAGTGGCCCAGTTATAACACAAACCGATAACCTACTAGTGGTTAATTTTGACTACAAAACTATTAACTAGAGTTACCATATAGACTCTTTTAGAGTCTTTTACATCACAAACACGTGTCTAGCCCATTTTTTCCATGAATAATGGGGGCTGACACGACATCCTACCGAACTATAGGTGTGAAAATATGAAGGTCAAATTTTGAGTGGCATAAATTTTTCATACGGACTTCGATTGACACACTTGTTGAACTATTGGAAATATATCTGTCTGTAGAATGGCATGAAAATTTGTAGTGCAAAAGTGGAAGATTTTACCCCCAAAAAACATCATTTGATGCCTCAAAATTCCCCCGTAAGGTTTCATACCCCGTTTGGCCAAACTAGGTCCTGCCGGTAAAAATGGTCTGGTGAGATGATTCCTCCACTTGTTCCACTCCAAATGCATCAATATGGATGAAAAAAATATAATGATCCAATCAGGATCATTAACTATCATAATCAAATATCTTGGCCGACTGTTTCTATTCTTTATATTCAATATTTATGTAAGAGATAATGACAAGATATTATGATAGACAATTGCAATATTGCATAAATGAAATGTAGTAGTTGTTATGTAAATTCCAAGTGGGTAATTCAAAATTCAATAATAAATAGTAAATAAATTACCAGAATCTCAAGTTCCTAGTCCAAATGGTTATGAACCTTACGTTTTCTCTTCTTGCTCCAATCCTACAGATTCACTCAAATCCTGCATATTCAACTCAAACAATGCATTGACATTGATGCCATTGTTGGTCAAACCAACAAAAATAGAAATGTACAAGGAATTTTTCTTTGCATTCTTTCCATGCAGATAAAAAAATATATCTGATCGATACTCTAAGCCCATGAGAGCCCATGAGAGCCCCCAAGTGTTGAGATAGTTTATTTACAATTGAATGCAAGGAACCAATTAACCATTCTATCTACAAAGTGCCTTGAAGAAAATTACCTCTCTAGAAAAATCAAGAGCTTCATTTTTCTACTTGTTTCCTACTCATATTTCTACTTGTTTCCTTTAATGATTCTAAGTTAGCAACTACCATTTTGTGAACCATTTGTTGTTTATGTTATATATTTTGAATCAGAAATAAGGCTTGAATACTGAAATCTCAAATCCTTGACAAATCCATCAAATTCCACATGCAATCTCTCCATTTGAATTTAGCCTACACATGAAAGATACCTGATAATTCTAAAAATAAAAATCCACATGCAATCTCTCCATTTGAATTTAGCCTACACATGAAAGATACCTGATAATTCTAAAAATGTCTACTAATTCTCTCTTAAGTTGAAGTAAACCTAACAAGCTTCCCCATCCAAGGCCTGAGACTTGTCCTAAATGTAAAATTCAACATATACAAACATTGAATTTGTAGGAATGACAAGTTGTTGGAAAATAGTTTTAATCATAATTTATAATTTCTTAAATCAAAGATTGAACAATCTTCTAATTGCATTTTAATTGTAATTAAATGTGATACACATAGTCACAAATATAAAAAATCCTAATTTATTTTTAATATTAATTCAAAACGAGTCACAAATATTAAACTAGACCTGCATGGACTACACATTTCACTTATGAGTGCTACTTGTCTCATTTTTTTTCTGTAGAAATTATATACAAAATACATGTATGTCCTAGATTCTCCCGATCTAACAATAATATGCTACTGTTAATTACAAAATCGCTTCTGCAAATCTTTGCGGAATTTGAAACACAATTGCCAATTACAATATCATGAAGAAAGATCAATCACACATAACATAGATAATTTGCCGGAGAAAGCTTATAGATAAAAACCCCACTATCTTCTATTATGCATTATATCATGGATCATGAAACAATTGCATAAAAATATCTACTCCAAGATCTCTCAGTACATGAGGTAACTGTCTCACACTGTCATACAAAAATTGGCAAGTTCCTTAGCCAATTTACTGTCTCCAGACAGCCTGCCTCCACTACGCAATCCCAACTGATAGCAACCCCTAAATGAGTGCAATCCTGCTTGCTTTGACTGCACAATCCTTATGAGCACATCCAATGTGTGTGTGGTTGCATGTGTGCAACCGGATAATGTCACAACTAATAGTTTACTTCCCTTTCACCTAGAACTCAACTGGGTCTCCACTGGATCTGACATGCATGCAATTAATAATAGTAAATCTTCAGTTGCATGTGAGACCACTAATTGTGAATTAATTAATAATTAATTCACTTGATCTCTCACTAGTGTATCTTTGGTTACAACTAGCACAACTGAGTTTAACTCACTTAACTAAGTTAAACTACTTTACAACTTGCATAATTGCACTTGCAACTCCGTTACAACTTCGAATCACTCAGTTACAACTAAGTCCACTTGCATGTCCCACCAACCAACCTCTTAACTCGAAATTCCTTTAGCTAACTGATTTTCCACTTTAGTTAACTATTTCCAAGTTCTCATTGAGAATAGATTATAGTTTATTGTCCAACTAATATTAAGGGATAATAATAGTCAACATGCATCTATAAATAGACATGCAATCTATAAATAGAATTTGCACATGTATCTATAAATAGACATGCATCTATAAATAGAATTTTCTTATGCATCTATAAATAGACATCCACCTAAAAATAGCCTGAGGCTCCATCCTAGTGTAGGTGCTTAATTTTCTCTAGGATATTCTTGTTGAATCTCAACAGTCCCTCTCAACAAGAAAGGGATTATCCTTCACCCCGATCCTGTGTCTATGGTATTCTAATTTGCTCCTAGTGAGTGCCTTCGTCAGAATATATGCATCTTGATCCTCTGTAGGAATGTATTGAAGAAACATGATCATCCTCTACACACAATCTATGAGATGATGATATCGGATATCTATATGCTTAGATCTATCATGAAGCACAAGATTAATCGAGAGTTTAATGAAACTTTGATTATCACAATGAATCACTGTCAGATCTAAATGAGAACCAAACAAAACAATAAAGATCTTTCTCATCCAGATAGCCTCACATGCAGATTGAATCGCTGCCATGTATTATGATTTCGCTGAACTGAGTGCCACGAAAATCTGCTTCCTACTGTACCAAGAAACAACTGTAGATCTGATACTAAAGATCCCACCTGATGTGCTCTTTCTGTCCATTGGACTTCCAGCCCAATATGCATCCATGAAGCCATGCAAATTCACTCCATCCATCTCTCTGTACCATAAACCATACTCTGATGTGCCCCTCAGGTATCTCAGGACATGCTTACCCGCCTTCAAAAAGAGCTTGGTAGGATTAACCATAGCTTGACTTAGCAAGTTAACCGCATAGAAAATGTTCGGTATCATGTTCACTAGATACATTAGTGAACCCACTAACTGTCGATAGATAGTAGCATCCACTACCTCTCCAGAAGTAGCATCCTCTTTCCTCCAATTTATTGGAAGAGGAGTATCCAAGGGTTTGCAACCCTCCATGTGAAACTTACCTAGTATCTACCTTGCATACTTACCTTGAGACACAAAATGTTCACCATCCCGCTGCCATATTTCCAATCCAAGGAAATAATGAAGGAGGCCCATATCCTTCATCTCAAACTCCTTTGCAAGATCCTACTTGCATGAGTGTATCAGCTGCTCATCACCAGTCAATATTAAATCATCAACATAAGGAACAATGATTAAAAGCTTACCGTCCACCACAATTTGGTATAGGTTTGCATCTGCTTCACTTTTAGTGAAGCCTAGTCCCGTGAAATAGCTATCTATCCAAGTATACCAAGCATGGGGTGCTTGCTTCAGCCCATACAACGGTCTTTTGAGTTGGCACACATGCGACTTGCTGTTGAAGTTATCAAAATCTTCAGGTTGCTCTATGTACACCTCTTCATCAATGATCCCATTGATAAACATAGTTTTCACATCCATCTGATGAATGCGCCAACCCATCTGCGCTGAGAGAGCAAGGATGGTCCTTATGGAATAATACCTTGCGACAGGTGCAAAGGTATCTTCATAATCTATCCCCTCGATCTGTGAGAATCCCTGGGCCACAAATCTGGCCTTGTATTTATCAACACTTCTATCAGTAGCTTGCTTTACCATGTAGATCCATCTCGAACCTACCACTAATTTATGAACTAACCTTGGAACAATTTCCCAAGCACTGTTTTTGACAATGGAGTCATACTCCTCCACCATTGCATCTACCCATGTGGGCTCCTGCACTACTTCCTGAAAGGAAGATGGTTCAGTCACAATACATTTTCTCATGAGAGCCATGTATCCAGTAAATCAGCTAGGAGACTGTCTTTGTCTGCGCTGTGAAGTGGGGTCTCCCACATTCTATGCATCATCAAGTCTCAGCCTATTACCTTCTATGGTATGCCTTCTACTAGTTCTGATGGTTAGCTTTGCATGAGTGGACTCCTCCACTCCATGAACCTCCTCCTGTGGCTGATCCACATCTAGAGCCTCATCTTTGAGAACCAATAGTTCCTCCTCTGCATGCAAGTCAAGCTCCCTCTCAAGCGACAACCGCATGGCTTTCCCCTCATCGAATTTTATATCTCATCACACAACAATCATTCGACTATTTAGCAAATACACACCATAATTATGGGGTGTTTCTGTGTATCCCACAAAAATCCCAACTCCAGCATTCGGCTCCAGCTTCTTCCTGGTGTTCTTGGACACATGCACATAAATAGATGAGCCAAAAATATTAAAGCATGAAACATCCAGTTTCTTACCAGTGAAAGCTTCTTTAGGTGTACTCATGCTAAGTACTCTGAGGAAAAAAGTTTTGCACATAAACCATAGTGTTGCATTCTTTCGCCCACAAATGCATTGGTAGGCCCTGATCATGCAACATCGCTCGTGCTGCACCCATGATCATTTTGTTCTTCCTCTTTGTGACCCCATTTTGCTATGGGTTATGAGGCACTATGATTTATCTTCGAATTTCTTCTTTGCTGCAGAAGTTCTTGAATTTGTTAGAGATGTATTCTCCACCATTATCGCTCCTAAGATCCTTCACTTGCTTCCTTGACTCTTTCTCCACCAATGCCTTAAACTCACAGAACTTTGAGAATGTTTGATCCTTCTTTTGCATGAAGAAGATCCAACATTTACTAGAAAAGTCATCAACAAAAATAACATAGTACTTATGTTTTGCTGTTGAAGCAACCGAGAATAGTCCACACACGTCTATGTGAAAATTTTCAAGGATCCCCAAAGCACGGTTCTCCTTCTCATGAAAGGTGGAATTTACATACTTCCCCATGGTGCAACCCTTGCACTAATCTAACTGAGCAAGTGTTCCCAATGAAATTCCAGTAGAAATTTGCTGCATGACTTTCAAGGCTCCATAATGAAGATGGCCCAATCGCTTGTTCCATAATTCACCCTCATCTCGGCTCACCACTTTTTCCGCCTTGCCCATCATGGCAGTGCAACCATCTACCTCCAGCTTGTAGAGATTCTTAACTTAAATCCATATCCTCTTGGATTGACCCATTGTTTTATGTCACAGGAAAGCGTTTCCATCGCTAAAAGCAACGTCATAGCCTCTGTCCTCCAACATTGCGACTGAGACCAAATTTTTCTTCAAACCTAGAACATGCACAACATCTTTAAATTGAAATGGTTTACCGAACTCCCTTTGAAAGGTAATGGTACCAATCACGATAGCATTGTACCGCCCGTCATCGTCCATATCTATATGCATATGGAGATATTTCTCCTCCAAGTCACTGAAAAGTTTCTTATCTCCCATCATGTGAAAGGAAGCGCCACTATCCAAATACCACATTGATCCCAATGCACTTGACACCATGCATGCGATCAAAGAGAATTCAAGCTCAAATTGCGAGGAAAGGGAATCTTCAGCTGCAACTCCAAAAAACTTCTTGTTCTTCTTATTTTGTGGATAGTTAGTAGCAAGATGCCCATGTTCGTTACAGTGAAAGCACTTCACCTTGGACATATCCAGCTTCTTGCCTTTAGAATTAGATTTAGAATGGAATTTATTCCCCTTCCCCTTCATCGCCTTTGAATCCAAAGAAAAATCCTCTTCATCATCATGCTTTGATGAAGAGCCATCTCTGGTTTTCCCCCTGAACTCCTCCTGCACCAGATCCGACCACAATCATTCTCATTCCGACAATTTTTCCCATCCGTTGACAGAGTCTTCATATCTGTTCCAACTCTTAGGAATGCCCAAGAGAGGAAAGCTCACCAAATCATCATCAATAACAGTTATTCCCACACTCCCCAATTCGTCCCAACATTGGACAAACTTCGTGAGATACTTTAGAATGTTTTCACCCTTTTCCATCTTGATCTTCCTGAGTTTATCTTTGAGCACCAATTTCCTATGGTCACTGCTGCTTTGGAATAGATCCATCATATCTTTCCACATAGCATATGGTGTGGCTTCCTAATGGAGGCTTGAGACAATGTGGTCTCATACTCCCTCCAACAAGATCCTCCTCGCCTATGCCACTTTCTTTTGCCATGCATCAAGATTGGCAGCATCTGATGAAGCAGGCTTAGGAACATCATTGTCAATGAATTCCTTCAAGCCATTGTCTTCAAGTACTGCCTCCATCCCGTCCTTCCAAGAAATGTAGTTCGATCTGCCCTCGAGTGCATACTCTAACTTCAAGCCATTGAAATCCATTTCGATCTTGAATCAACTGTAGCACCAATAGAGTCTTTCTGCAAATTCGAATTCTTTCCACCAACAGACTCAGCTCCTGCTTCACTACTATAATTTCCTGTGCTCTGATACCATTTAGAAATTATATGAAAAATACATGTATGTCCTGGATTCTCCTGATCTAACAATAATATGCTACTGTTAAATACATAATCGCTTCTACAAATCTTTGCGGAATTTGAAACACAATCGCCAATTACAATATCATGAAGAAAGATCAAACACACATAACATTGATAATTTACCGGGGAAAGCTTATAGCTAAAAACCCCACTATCTTCTATTATGTATTATATCATGGATCATGAAACAATTACATACAAATCTCTACTCCAAGAGCTCTCAGTACATGAGCTAACTGTCTCACACCGTCATACAAAAATTGGAAAGTTCCTTAGCCAATTTAATGTCTCTAGAAAACCTTCCTCCACTGTGCAATCCCAACTGATATCAATTCCTGAATGAGTGAAATCATGCTTGCCTTGCCTGGACAATCCTTATGGGCACATCCAATGTGTGTGTGGTTGCATGTGTGCAACCGGATAATGTCACAAATGATAGTTTACTTTCCTTTCACCTAGAACTCAAGTAAGTCTCCACTGGATTTGACATGCATGAATTTAATAATAGTAAACCTTTAGTTTCATGTGAGACCACTGATTTTGAATTAATTAATAATTAATTCACTTGATCTCTCACTAGTGTATCTTCAGTTTCAACTAACACAACTGAGTTTAACTCACTTAACTGAGTCAAACTACTTTACAACTTGAATAATTTCACTTCCAACTCTGTTACAACTTTGAATCACTCAATTACAACTAAGTCCACTTGCATGTCCCACCAACCTACCTCTTGACTCGAAATTCCTTTAGCTAACTAGTTTGCTACTTCAATTAACTATTTCCAAGTGCTCATTGAGAATAGATTATAGTTTATTGTCTAACTAATATTAAAGGATAATAATAGTCGACATGCATCTATAAATAGACATGAAATCTATAAATATAATTTTCACATACATCTATAAATAGACATCGACCTAAAAATAGCCTGAGGCTCCATCCTAGTGTAGGTGCTTAATTTTCACTAGGATCTTCTTGTTGAATCTCAACATTTTCCTGCAAGGTGTCATCTCGTTTGTTCCTATTTTTTCTCCTTTGTTCAATGCGAGCTTAGATAACTACACAAAATTTTTGAAAGAACCTTTCGAATGAACCTAAATAGCCTATGGGCTAGGGATTTTGGATATCATCATGGGGGCTTCACTGGGGTAGCAATACCATAGCACATGCGTTCATATTAGGGGATATATATCGAGGAAGAAATGATATAATATATTGAGCATGTAATGTGTTAGGGTCCTATAAATATAGGATTCATAATTTTTGAATTGACTTTGATAGTCTTGTAAATATGTACATACCTTGCTTTCTGCAAGTTGTTTTCCCATATTTTGAAAATAATAAATAATAAAAAATGAAAAAAGAGGGTAAAAATTCCTAAAAGAAAGATCAAAGGACTTAGAAAAATATAGACCCCAAAAGAAAAAAGAGATAAAATAAGACCTGAAAGTGAGCAAGTCCAAATGCCACTACTTTTACTTTTACTGCAAGAATAATGATGATGTGCAGAGTGTCAATAAATGCCATAATCCATGATCAGTTAAACAGTTTAATCGTAACTCTTCATGCTTTCAATTTCATTTTTTAGATAGTGAATAAAGATTTTTCAAACAGTTTAAACTTGATAAATAAGTAGATAGGTAGAGAATAATGAGGAGCTCAAAAGTTTAATGTGAGCCCTCGGATGAAATAAGGTAGACATAGATAGTTTTATGCTTTGAAAGAATTTTTTTTTAAGGTTGCAAGCCTAAATGCACCTACAATAATGAAGAAAAAATATTAGAAATAAAGATGGGTAGGTAGAAAGCAGTTGAGCAAGAATGTAATAAAGAATCATCGGGAAAAAATCACTAATTTCCCTTCCCTCAAAGTATTCAATATTCTAAACTATCAGTCAAAAAGGCTTAGAGCATTTCTCTAACTTTTGTTGGGACCGGACCCAAGGCTCGATGACTGGTTAGTTAAAAATATTGAGTTCCTACATTTACCCTTCATTCATCAATCATAACCCATTTTTCCTAAGTAAAGACACATTCTTACTTAGTAAAATTGAAAACCCTAAAAAAATTAATTTCATTTCCTTCAAAAGCATTCATAAAACCCTCAAAATTTCATTTATTCTAAGTATTAGTGAAGTAATATAAAAGATGAGCAATGCTTTATTTTTTCACTTTACTTAGAGATAACATGTGTTTTATTTCCTTTCACTACCCTTTTTTCATATTAACACCTAACCTATTTTATTAAATCCCTAACTACATCTACACGTATATATTAATTCCCTTATATTTATATAAATCCACAAAACCCACTAATTTAAAGTTTAGACCATAGTTTTATATCCCACATGCGAAATATAAAAACCCCCGCCCTAACAAACCCATTGGTTTAAACATATCCATAGAAATTAATCCCGCCCCTATAGTATTCAAGCATATGTCAAAATGTTCGAAGACTATATAAATATTAACACAAACAGATATGTGTAATTTAAACATTTCCTAAGGTCTAAATTAATACATTAAAACCTAAACTTTAGACTTTGATTAACACTTAATTAATAAAGTCTAGAGTTTAGCTCGCCATATTATACAAAGCTTAAGGTTTAAAAACCTTATTCAAGCACCATTTTTATGATGTTTAAAACTCACATCCCGCCACATATGTAAACCCCCGGTCCCACCTCCCATTTCAATGCAGCTCCCAAATGAATCTGGACCCTTCGCATTGATCCCCTGAATCCGACGGTTGACATCCAATATCGCGCAGAAAAGATGCACGATCACCCGAGCTCCAAACTTGCGCGAAATGGGATGTTTTGCAAAACTCTCTCTCCTCCACGTACCCTTCAATCATTGGATCACGTGGGTTGAGCCCAATACTGCTTACCACCCAAAAGCCGCGCGATAACCACTCTGGTTTTCAATCTTTTGAAAACCAAAACCCCTGCTCATGCCTGACGTGAAAATCATTCAATGCATAAGGAATTTAACCAAAATGTATATCAAACCTTGGGAATGCATTCATCCCTTTACCTTATACGCATTAACCTAAACCCACTGCACTGCCGTCCCGATTGTAAAAAACACTATTTTAAGCTGTTTTCTGCCATTTCTGTGCCTGAAAAGCCTACAATATTTTCCCTGAGACCATTGAAGACCGCCAAGGAGCTGTGCATTGCTCCATACGAATCTACAGAAGCTGTGTTCCACTCAAAGGCTTCAGAAACCATTTTCGAAACCCTATTCCTGCAAATAACATGTTTTTATTCCAAATCAAGCCTGTTTTCCATTTGAAAAGCCTTTTTCAAGACAAATTTCATTCATAGATCCAACAATATCAAAATAAATCTATCAAGATAGTCCAAAAACAGGCAAAACCCTATCAAAATTTTCCCAGAAACCTTGTTTCTCTGCTACGCACAATTTTTCAAAGAAATTTGTGAGTTTTTCACACTTTATGAACTATTTCAAGCTCCAAATCAAGCCAGAAAATGTCTGAAGGTATCCTAAGCATCTGTGACCCATTTCAAAAGACTTTTAGCCCAATTTCTCAGTAAGAGACTTAGGAAACCCTTGTTTCTTGTTTAAAACTAGTCAAAAGCCATTATCCCTCCATGCAAACCTCTGTTTTATTAACAATTATTTTTGTTTTACAGGTCATTAGCAAAAGGATAATTTGGATAAAACAATCTAAATACTAGTTAAAAATCTATTTTACTCTAAGAGTTCATAAATAAATGAATTTTAAATGATATTCCTTAACAAAAGATTGTAGGCAACATAACAGAAAGAAGTCATTTATGCAGAGAGAGATCATAATGATGAAATTTGCACAGTGAATGGTAAAAGTGAAATCAGAATTCACAGTGTCAGTGAAAAAAGACACAATTAAAGTGTATCAGTAAAAATCAGATCAAAGTCAGAGTGAAGGTTAAAACAAAGTTACAGAGCAGTCAAGGTAAAACAGTAAAAGTAAAAACAGAGGCAGTAATGGTTAAATAGAGATGAAAATACTTTCACCAACAACGAAATTTATCCAAAGTAAAAGAAAAAAAATTAAAAGAACAAAAAGGTTAAAAGATGAAAGCAGAGCAAGAAGAGACATTTTTGCAGAAATTTCTTGTTTAAGTCATTGTTTTGTAGAAACTATTGTGACCAATTCAAGATGAATTTTTCAAAACTGAAGGAGTTTTATGTTCTTAAGATGTCCAAATACAAAAACCTCTCTCACTTTTCTAACAGCCATTATGGGTTTGGAAATATTAAACAAGCACTTATTACAGAAAATTCCTGTTAAGTCATCATATTTTAGAGAATATTGTGGCCAATAAGAAATACATATTAGAAAAATGGAGGCGGTTTTTGTTCCTAAGAGACCCATCTACAAAAACCTATCTCACTTTTTGAACAGGTATTACAGAATGAGAGATACATGCACATACTTACAACTTATTTTTTAGACTGTGCAAAGCTCTCTTTTACACATCGTTTTGCAGAGCCTATTGTGAAAAGCTGGAGAAGAATTTTAGGGAAATACGAGAGTTTTATCGATAAAACATATTTATAAACAATAACCTCTTTCACTTTTTACATATCTATTTCGGATTGAGAAATACAAAGGTATCATTGGACACCATTTTTGCAAAATTTCTGGAGCAGAATGCACAAAGGAAGGAAAAAACTAGTGACTTGGATGCCTCATCATCAACTAAGAGTTGATATAAAATTAAAATTCTCCTCTTTGTCATCACATATCCATAAAAAATAGTGCCAAATAGATGCATTAGTTTTGAGTGTCCTTTACTTAAGTTCTATTTATGTAAAACAGTTGGAGATATTTGTAAACAAATCTTGATATTTTTTCAAGATATTCTAGTTTAGAATTTGTATAAATACTTCACTCTTTGAAGTATTTTGGTGGAATAAATTGCCGAATATTGTTATAGTTGTTTTTGTTGGAAATTGAAGGCTTTTGTGTTTCGAATTTCAAGTAGCAGGTTGGATCAATTCAATTGGCATCATAATTCAGGATTCCTGTGATGAGCTATCTTGAGTGAAGTATTTTCTTACTTGTCACTATTTTCTTTCTTAGTTACATGCATCCATCTGTTTATTCTAAATTTGAATGAATAACTAGGAGTTTTACTACAGGATTTGTTAAGAGCACCCTGTTTTTAACTAGTTATCATTTCTATTTTTTCCTCTGATTTCCAGTGTAGAGAATTCTTAATTACTCTCTCACTCGTTTGACCTCTGCCTACTACTTCCCTTTTCCGGATCAAAGAATTATTAAGTGCCCTTTATCCCGATCATATCACCTCAAAAAAACCATTTTTACAAGATCTCCAAGGGTATCTATCTTGCCCTGAATATATTTGACCTTTTAGCCTTGATCCCAGTTTCGTTAGCTTGATTTAGACTCCATAGCTCAATGGACAAGTAGATTTCCACTATCCATACCTTCAAGTTATTTTTCCTACCAAATCAATCAAAACCAAACCAAAACTTCCCATTCATAACTAGCCTAACATTTACAAATAAAAAAAAGATAAATTTTAAAGAGAGAGCCCTCTCTGAACCCTAGGAAGGCTAGATCCTAGAGTTTGAAGTAGGTTTGTGGTTACCTCTAGTATTCTTTGACTAAAAACCAAAAATCTCACAACTTTAGAATTACTAGAGTGATAACATTACTGGCGACCATACTGGGGAAGACTAACATTTTCTTCAGAAATATTTTACAGGTTCAGATCTGATCTATGATGGTGGACAGTGATCATACATACAAAGGTTAAAATCATCCACTTGATGACTCCATTGTCCAAGATCCAAAACTTCAAATTTCAGAAGAAATGCCATAACCAAAAGATCCATATTCCAAATCATTAATGGTGATACAAGATTACAGGGTCTGTGGTAAACCTTTCATCTCATGATATTTTCAATGAATTTAGGGATGGATTTTTAGAATTTCAGCTTGATGAGGATTTTCTAAGAGCTATCTTTCTTATTTTGAAATCAAGAAAATTTTCTCCTCAACTTAAAATATGTGTTCTTGAGTTAATTTATGAAAAATATGAAAATGGCATTAAACTTTTGCATTCTCAAATTCAGTCTTATAATTTCCGAGATCCTAAAGAATTCTTGGAAAATCTTCCTTCTCCAAAGCAAGAGGAAATTGTACTACCTTTTGACTTGCAGATTGAGGATGATTATTCTTTCAAGCACAAGAATGAAGAAATAGTTTCAGGGTTTAATATTAAGAATACAACTAATCAATTGGTCATTGAAGGGATAGAAGCACAAATCATACATTATTCTTTTGATGATCCTATAGCAAATTATATGGAGACTATTTTTAGCTCAAGTCTGCAAACATGTTTTATCTATAAGGATCAAATTTATCAGCAATTTCCATTACACATCATATCTTTAATTATGAAGACACATGATCAAGTTATGCTTCCAAGTTTGATGAAAAGCAGTCAAATTATCCATTCATTTCGACAACTACTTGACTGGCTTCATAGGCATTTTTGTATTACCTGATTCAATAAGATTATCAGTAGATTAGAGTAGGTAGATGAGTGCAAATAAGCTCAGAATTCTAAGCATATTTTCAGTTTTTAGCTAGTTTTGAAATAATTTATTAATATTTGAAGCCAAGGAAAAGGCCCTAAGATATTGATGATTCAGTAGTTTGGTTTGAAGGTTGCAAAACCTTTTAGTCTCAGATCAGATTTCAGTTTGCAGAAAAAGGTGTAAATTCAGTTCAAGAGTTTCAGTCACAGAGATTTTACAACAAAGCAAATGCATGTTTAGGATTGGCTCAAAGGATCAGGCTACTAGTCGACGGTGTTCTTGACATCTCACAAGGAGATGCCACCCCCATGTGAAGCCGCTGTTAGGGTCCTATAAATATAGGATTCATAATTTTTGAATTGACTTTGATAGTCTTGTAAATATGTACATACCTTGCTTTCTGCAAGTTGTTTTCCCATATTTCGAAAATAATAAATAATAAAAAATTAAAAAATAGGGTAAAAAGTCCTAAAAGAAAGATCAAAGGACTTAGAAAAATATAGACCCTAAAAGAAAAAAGAGATAAAATAAGACCTGAAAGTGAGCAAGTTGAAATGCCACTACTTTTACTTTTACTGCAAGAATAATGATTATGTGCAAAGTGTCAATAAATGCCATAATCCATGATCAGTTAAACAGTTTAATCTTAACTCTTCATGCTTTCAATTTCATTTTTTAGATAGTGAATAAATATTTGTCAAACAGTTTAAACTTGATAAATCAATAGATGGGTAGAGAATAATGAGGAGATCAACAGTTTAATCTGAGCCCTCAGATGAAATAAGGTAGACATAGATAGTTTTATGCTTTGAAAGAAAAATGTTTTAAGGTTGCAAGCCTAAATGCATCTACAAAAATGAAGAAAACATGTTAGAAATAAATATGGGTAGGTAAAAAACAGTTGAGCAAGCATGTAATAAAGCATCATTGGGCAAAAATCATTAATTTCCGCTCCCCTCATAGTATTCAATATTCTAAACTATCAGTCAAAAAGGCTCATAATATTTCTCTGACTTTTGTTGGGACTGGACCCAAGGCTCGATGACTGGTTAGTTAAAAATATTGAGTTCCTACATTTACCCTTCATTCATCAATCATGATCCCTATTTCCTAAGTAAAGACACATTCTTATTTAGTAAAAATGAAAACCCTAAAATAATTAATTTCATTTCCTTCAAAAGCATTCATAAAACCCTCAAAATTTCATTTATCCTAAGTATTAGTGAAGTAATATAAAAGATGAGAAATGCTTTATTTTTTCACTTTACTTAGAGATAACATGTGTTTTATTTCCTTTCACTACCATTTTTTCAAATTAACACCTAACCTATTTTATTAAATCCCTAACTACACCTACCCGTATATATTAATTCCCTTATATTTATATAAATCCACAAAACCCACTAATTTAAATTTTAGACCATAGTTTTATATCCCACATGCGAAATATAAAAACCCCCGCCCTAACAAACCCATTGGTCTAAACATATCCATAGAAATTAATCCCGCCCCTATAGTATTCAAGCATATGTCAAAATGTTCAAAGATTATTTAAATATTAACACAAACGGATATGTCTAATTTAAACATTTCCAAAGGTTTAAATTAATACATTAAAACCTAAACTTTAGACTTTGATTAACGCTTAATAAATAAAGTCTAGACTTTAACTCGCCATATTATACAAAGCTTAAGGTTTAAAAACCTTATTCAAGTGCCTTTGTTTTCAATCTTTTAAAAACAAAAACCGCTGCTCATGCCTGACGTGAGAATCATTCTATGCATAAGTAATTTAACCAAAATGTATATAAAACCTTGGGAATGCATTCATCCCTTTACCTTCTGCGCATTAACCTAAACCCACTGCACTGCCGTCCCGACTGTAAAAAACACTCTTTTAAGTCGTTTTCTGCCATTTTTGTGCCCGAAAAGCCTGCAATATTTTCCCTGAGACCTTTGAAGACCGCCAAGGAGTTGTGCATTGCTACATACGAATATACAGAAGCTATGTTCCACTCAAAGGCTTTAGAAACCATTTTCGAAACCCTATTCCTGCAAATAACAGGTTTTTATTCCAAATCAAGCCTATTTTCCATTTGAAAAGCCTTTTTAAAGACAAATTTCATTCATAGATCCAACAATATCAAAAGAAATCTATTAAAATAGTCCAAAAACAGGCCAAACCCTATCAAATTGTTCCTAGAAACCCTGTTTCTCTGCTACGCACAATTTTTCAAAGAAATTTGTGAGTTTTTCACACTTTATGAAATATTTCAAGCACCAAATCAAGCCAGAAAACCTCTGAAGGTATCCTAAGCCTCTGTGACCCATTTCAAAAGACTTTCAGCCCAATTTCTCTGTAAGAGACTCAGGAGCCCTTGTTTCTTTTTTAAAACCAGTCAAAAGCCATTATCCCTCCATGCAGACCTCTGTTTTATTAACAATTTTTTTTTTTTTTTGCAGGTCATTAGAAAAAGGATAATTTGGATAAAACAATCTAAATACTAGTTAAAAATCTATTTTACTCTAAGAGTTCATAAATAAATGAATTTTAAATGATACTCCTTAACAAAATATTCTAGGCAGCAGAACAGAAAGAAGTCATTTATGCAGAGAGAGATCATAATGATGAAATTTGCACAGTGAATGGTAAAAGTGAAATCAGAATTCACAGTGACAGTGAAAAAAGAGTTAGTTAAAGTGTATCAGTAAAAATTAGATGAAAGTCAGAGTGAAGGTTAAAACAAAGTTACAGAGCAGTCAAGGTAAAACAGTAAAAGTAAAAACATAGGTAGTAATGGTTAAATAGAGATGAAAATACTTTCACCAACAATGAAATTTATCCAAAGTAAAAGAAAAACAGTTAAAAGAACAAAAAGGTTAAAAGATGAAAACAAAGCAAGAAGGGACATTTTTGCAAAAATTTCCTGTTTAAGTCATTGTTTTTCAGAAACTATTGTGACCAATTCAAGATGAATTTTACAAAACGGAAGGAGGTTTATGTTCTTAAAATTTCCAACTACAAAAACCTCTCTCACTTTTCTAACAACCATTATGGGTTTGGAAAGATTAAATAATATTTGGAAGCACTTATTACAAAAAATTCCTGTTAAGTCATCATTTTTCAGAGAAGATTGTGGGAAATCAGAAATACAAATTACAAAACTGGAGGAGGTATTTACTCTTAAGAGACTCATATAAAAAAACCTATCTCACCTTTGGCACAGGTATTGCAGAATGAGAGATACATGCACATATTTACAACCTATTTTTCAGACTGTGCAAAGCTTTGTTTTACACATCTTTTTGCAGAGCCTATTGTGAACATCTGGAGAAGAATTTTAGGGAAATAAGGGAGTTTTATCTCATAAACATATTTATCAACAATAACCTCTTTCACTTTTTACATATCTATTTCGGATTGAGAAATAAAAAGGTATAATTGGACCCCAATTTTGCAAAATTTCTGGAGCAAAATGCATAAAGGAAGGAAACAATTAGTGACTTGGATGCCTCATCATCAACTAAGAGTTGATATCAAATTCAAATTCTCCTCTTTTTCATCACCTATCCATAAAAAATAGTGCCAAATAGATGCATTAATTTTGAGTGTCCTTTACTTAAGTTCTATTTATGTAAAACAATTGGAGATATTTGTAAACCAATCTTGATATTTTTTCAAGATATTCTAGTTTATAATTTGTATAAATACTTCACTCTTTGAAGTATTTTGGTGGAATAAATTGCTGAAGATTGTTATAGTCATTTTTGTTGGACATTGAAGGCTTTTTTGTTTCGAATTTCAAGTAGCAGGACGGATCAATTCAATTGGCATCATAATTCAGGATTCCTGTGATGAGCTATCCGGAGTGAAGTATTTCCTTACTTGTCACTATTTTCTTTCTTAGTTACATGCATCCATCTATGTTTATTCTAAATTTGAATGAAAAACTAGGAGTATTACTACAGGATTTGTTAAGAGCACCCTGTTTTTAACTAGTTATCATTTCTATGTTTTACTCTGATTTCCAGTGTAGAGAATTCTTAATTGCTCTCTCACTCGTTTGACCTCTGCCTACTACTTCCCTTTTCCGAATCAAAGGACTCTTAAGTGCCCTTTATCCCAATCATATCACCTCACAAATACCATTTTTCCAAGATCTCCAAGGGTTATCTATATTTCGCTGAATACATTTGACGTTTTGGCATTGATCCCAGTTCTGTTAGCTTGATTTAGACTGCATAGCCCAATGGACAAGTAGATTTACCACTATCCATACCTTCAAGTGATTTTTCCCACCAAATCAATCAAAACCAAACCAAAACTGCCCATTCATAACTAGCCTAACATTTACAAATCAAACAAAGATAAATTTTAAAGAGAGAGCCCTCTCTGAACCCTAGGAAGGCTAGATCCTAGAGTTTGAAGTAGGTTTGTGGTTACCTCTAGTATTCTTGACTAAAAACCAAAAATATCACAACTTTATAATTACTAGAGTGATAACCTAATGGAGGGTAAAGGGTTTTTATATTAGTAGGTATAAAAAATGGAGCTAAATGTTAATGAAAAAATTAATACCTACAATGTCTAGTGAAAGTAGGGGTTTTTTAAATTGGGAAGGTGTATTGGGTTTGTATTAGCATGGGTATAAATAATGTGATTTTTATAGGTAGTTTCCAATATGTATTCAAATTAAGGGTATTGTTTAGTATTCCATGAAGACATGTGTGTTGTCATAGGTTCATTGAGTGAAGCCCTCGTGGGTATCGTTAGTTGTGGCAAGGTTTGAGAAACAAACAGTCGAATCTCCTAAGGACATTGTGGGTTCGTGCAAGGGAGATAATGGTCCTATCATGATTAACTTTGGAACTTTGCAAGAGTGTCTTGTGAACTATTTTTATGGAAAGCTTTCATATTTCGTCCATGTTGCAATTGTGTTGGAGCTAGTTCATCCCTACTGCAAATGTGTTGGAGCTTATGTTAAGGAAAAATAATAATCAAAATTAGATCTGATTTTTGTGTATATGTTGATGCATGTCTATTGTTTAGTGTTACTTGAACATGTTTGTAATAATATTGATTAGAACAACTTATTAATCTCATTGCATTTATCTATTTCAATGTGATATCTCATATTATATTTACGAAGTCTATTTTGTTATTTATGCAGTGAGCCAATTTTGAATCTATTGTTGCCACTTTCTTTAAGACTCTCAAGAATATTGATGGGTAAATGAGTCTGAATACTAGTTTGATGCATTTTCCGTCCAAAATGCATTATTTTCAAGTTTCTATAAAGAAGTTTATTGAAATAATGTGCAAGAGGAGTGGTAAATGTCTTTAATAAATTGAAAAAAGTTAATAATTTTACATTTTGATGATAACATAATCAAGTAAAACATATCCCAAGAATAGGCATAAACACAAAGCATAAACTCTCAATGCCTACCGAACTTTTTGATCATGTGCACATGTGCACACCGCTTTCATGCATACCATCAAACTGTTCATTAAAATACATCAAATACTTCATTTCTCTTTGGTAACCAATTAAATATATTCTACAATTCCTTTTAGTCCAAGACAAGTTACCTTTAGTAAAAGAAAAGTTATCTAAACATTAACTATAGTTGCAAATTGAAAATATTTCAAGAAATAAATAACATACACCTACATAAAAAACTACACATAAATATTGATCTAAGACCCTGTAAAAGTATCAAACCATCCATATAAAAATCAACATAATATTCATAGAATCAACATGATATTAAGAGAACGAGGTTATTATAATTGCGAATAAAATCATATTACAGATGTATTTTTATTGGGGATATATTAATGACCACAACTAACCTCCCATCTCACTAACAATTATTTAAATTGACAACATACCAATGCATAAAGGCAACTCATTCACTCAACTCAACTGAGGTGGACGATGAAGCGAGTGACACATTCACTCAACTCAACTAAGATGCGTTGTGAAGTAAAGAGGCCATTGTATAAGTTCCCCTATGGTGAATATGTAAGTACAATCTCACACTCAAGATAGGATTGGAGTTGAATTTCATGATCACATAAACACATAAAATATTACACTTAAGATGGGATTGGAGTTGTATTTCATGATCACATAAACACATAAAATCTTAAACTCCAGATGGGTTTGGAGTTGTATTTCATGATCACTTAAACACATTTGATTAAATTATAAGTGGTTTTTAAAAAAATAATGATTCAAAGCTATTACCAAGGCACACATTAAGATGCAGGTTACTCATAATTTTAGTGTGCTTATTAAACTATTGAATTCACAAATGATAATAAGAGACATTATTCCTGAAATATTGAATAGAGTCTCAGTTGCATCAATAAAAAGAAATTAATCAAAATCAGAAGTACTAAAAAATAATTGAAAATATAACATGTTTCCACACCATTGAATTTACACTCTACCATGTTGGAGAAAAATGCACACCATCAAATTCACAGTCCACCATGTTAGAGAAAAATGCCATCTTGAAAAAAATTCTACGAAAACATATATAACTAGTCTATCAGATCCAATTATTTGCATAGAAACAAATTTATTAACTTTATTCAAAATTTGAGATGCCACCATACACAGTCATTCAAATCTAATTTTGTTAGAAATCAATAATATTCAATCTTGTTGGAAGGTACACCGCCTTCCATGTAGCCTTGAATCTAGATCATGAGGCCATTGAATTTGTCCATACCTTTGAGTTATAAATCATTTTCTATACATATTTTTGTAGTTGTTAGAATTCTTGCAAAATATGTATATATCCTTTTCTCAATGGGTATATTACTTTAGAAGAAATGTTCCAACATAGGGACATAGGGGTCCCAGGTGGCTTATCGGTGATGATCCTTAAAATGTGAATGATGCTCTCCCACAACTTTGATTTTCCAGCCAATGTTATAACTAGTACTTGCTCATTAAAATGAGCTGACGGGACACCGAAGGAGGCGAGCGGAGCATCGGGATCGTCAGAGGATCCATGACGGTGCCACTTGGCAGTGGATCGCGGTGGAGTTGGGAGGCAGCGGATCATGGTACGTGTCAAATTTTAATTGGAATGAAGGGCGAATCTTCTCCCAAGAAAAGCCAGCAATAGAACACCTTCAGTGTAATTAGCATGCGTTTATATTGTATGGGTAACGAACAACAAACGTCGGTGATAGAGCCAAGCTCTACACATGGCCCCACATGGAATTTGCGTGGTGTCTCCACGTCTCAAGTACCTTAGGCCACTTTCGCAGATATTCTCAAATTAATTGCTTGCAGCCGTGATGTGGTGGTTTTTTTAGCTACGAGGATTTGAGAAAGGTCATTCTTTTTGTCTGCTTGGATATGGCATTCTACTCCCATGGCTGATTAGTTGTAGGAATGGAATTATTTGATAGGCAGGGAAAGCTCATTTATGAGCTCATTATGTGACAACATTTTGGGATGGATGACGTATAATTTAGCCAGTACACTTGGCCTTTGTCGTGTAGGTTTTTTTTGGTGCTCATCTCAGTCAATATACTTGTATGTTCTTATATGCAATGTTTTATATATTCTATACTATACTTTCAGGGTAGCAGAAAGGTGGTAGTTTCATCGTGGGCGATCTTCAGGCTCATGTGTTTCTACTTATATGGTGGCTATAGAATAACTAGTTTAGAGAGTATGGAGAGTTGTTTCCATTCATATCCCCTTAGTTTCTCATAATAGGGTCAAGTTGTTGTCTTACTAATTGCTAGTTTTTACAGTGTCTCGTGGTCATCAATTGTCAGGCATTGATAGCTATCCAAGGTCATTTTATTATTCTTATCAAGTGTTAATGTTATTTATGCTATTTCTACACAACATGGGGACTGGTCCATCCTTCGAGTTGGTCACAATACTACCCTCAACGACTCAACAACCCTCTAACCTTGTCAGGATTTAGTTTAGTTATTGAGTGTTGGTTTGTGGAGTATGGTACCTATTGTAACATTCAACAACCCCCTCATTTTTATACTTGGGTTTTAAATAATAAATGTGTGCCCTTTTGATTTTTATGTTTATTTTCCTTTTGATAAGGTTTTATTTTAGGAAATAAACAACAAATTTGAGTTAGTTATAATAATTTTCATAAACTTTAAGCATTTCCCCTTTTCAAAAATTTTATATCAGAGTCACAATTGAAATATGTTACAAAGCCCTGAGGCTCCGATAGGCCCTAATCATAAAAGAATAGTAATATTGGAATATCAGAACTTCATCCCATCGTAACTTTATTTTGGAGTGAGTCACGATAAAACAAATCGTTGATATATTTCTCCTCGATGATTACTTTATTCAAAATAATTCATAAAGGGCTTATTGAGGTTTATTAAATGAGTTGCGCCTTTTTATTTTTCATAACAATTGTTATAAAAATCCCGCTGGGTCCACAACATTTTATATTTACGTGTGTCATATCAGAATTCCTTTTTATCATAACTTTCTTATGAAATTGTTATGATATTCATCACCTACGATATTCAACACCTTTGATATTACTTGCTTCTAATATGAAACATCCTTGATATCAAATACCTCTGATATCCTTTTAATATATTTTAATACTCATATCAGAACTCTTACACATCGGAGTTGTTTCATTAGGGTGTTCTTTGAGAACTACTGATATTCTTATACTTCATTTATCAAAGTTTTTTGAATCCCCCATGACCGTTATATCGGTACCTCCTCATATCGGATATTTGAATTATCGTAACTCTTCAAATTAATACCTCCTATATTATCCCTCCAATAAAGTTATATTACTATCCCACGTGGTTTCTTACTTGTATATTCAATGATTGATAATGCAGTGTAATGGTTCTCAAAATTCTAAATGATCGTAATTAATTTACCTTGAGAGTGAATATTTTCTTAAGGGGAAAAAACTATTGTTATGTATTGTGTTTTTTTCACCAAGTCTCGAAAAGAGAAATTTTCCTGCTCATTTTATGCTTTTTATTACAGGGGAACTCCAATTCCCAGAATAGCGAAGAAATTTCGAAGGCAGGAAAGGGAAAAAAGGAAGTTATGGTGTAGCAACATCCTACTACTCCCATGGTTGAAAATAAATATGAAAAGACCCCTTCTTCTAAATTATTCTTTGAACAATCTACACAAAGGGATTTTGGGAATTCTTCATGGGAAGCCATGTATCAATGTTTCGAGGATGAAATAACCATAGTTACTAAGAGAATAGTAATTGCCGATGATTCTTCCCCAGTTATAAAAACTACCTTTAGTGATGCAACAAATTCATTTTTACACAGAATTGCATCCCGAACCAAAATTATGCCTTATACTGATATGGTTCGGTGGGTCATGGCTAGTTTGAGTATTGATGATAGGAGGACCGTTACAAGAAAAGGCACAGTCATCGGGTCTTTCGCTAGTGAATATTTCTAGAAGGTGCATCATCTGCCTAACCCATAATTGAAATATCACAAAACATACATTGAAGCATTCCTCAAGGAAAATTGACATGCATCAAATCAAATTAGAGGTTGGAGGAAAGATTCAAATAAGAAAAAAAGAGAAGAAAGCGGTAAGTACGTAGTTGATTCTCTTGCTGGGCCTTGTTCTCAGATTGCTACTATGATGTGTAGAATTTATGAAATGACAAATGTAAATAAATTTTATGACCAATGGGTACCTATAATTTATGGGGCTCAGAAGGATTTATATTTGATTGGGAAAATATACTTTATGATAGTTTAGCTACCCATATCCTAGATTTTAGAAGTAATCGCAGAGTTTTTGTGAATTTATTCCCTCCTTTCTATATGAGTGCATATATCATGGATTATTTATGTTTTCCTATGGATTTATCATCTATGGGTTAGAAATGGACTCTACAAGACCCAAATCCCATCTATATTTATCATGATATTCTATGGGATTCAAAGTACCATCAAAATTTCTATAAGATCAGCCACAGGGTCATGTTTCCAATATATCACGTCATATTTGATACCAAAGCACCCCGAATATCTCCAGAGGCTGAAAATGATATTTTCTAAGTAGGAATATGGTTTGGTGAGGAGTCATTTACCTATATCAGAGTATCTGGAAGTTTAGAAAACACTCATGTTCTGCCATTGTTTGTCCTAGATAAAATTTTGTGTAGGGAAATAACTTATCAAAATACAGGTAATGGTATTTCCAAAGTCTTTAGAGAAGCTAAAAAAAAATATGTGGCCTCCTTTCCTGGACCAATTTGGCATATATGCTTTGGAAAAATACAAACATGAAATGATTGAGATACGAGATATTCAAGCTATGAAGTATCCTACTGTACCAAATAGGCAATATGATCCTAATTTTGTTTCAAGAAGATCACAAAAACATAGAGTATTAGACAATTCACGAATGAACCTGACAAGTCTGATGGTCTATTTGAAAACGCGTATTCTTATTCAAAGTGACTCGATATACAAAGGAACAATTAAATCCTGAATAAATCAATAATTTTATCCAATACAAAGCTTTTAGGCTCGCAAATCTTCCATGGATTCATTACAGGTATCCCAAGAGAAAATTTTCAGTGATAATATAATTGGTCTCACACAATCAACTGATTCTTCTCAGTCGAGAGTAATATTTACCTCTACTTCTTTCCAAATAAATGAAATTATGCTTGATACTAATTTGGAAGAGATGTGGAATGAATATAGTCAAGATTTATATTTTAAAATTGATGAATCTCAAATTGTTCAAACTACTCAACATATGAAGGTTCAAGAAACCTTAAAGAATCCTAAACAAAATGTAAAATTAGTGAAGGTCGCTAAGGAACCTTCAGATGATAGGGATAGAAATCATACCAGGATTTCCCTCCTCTAAGGTGGTTTTGAAGATTGAAGAAATTTCTCCATTGGATATTTTCTACAGTCCTCAGCACAAGGCTGTAGTGAAAATTGAAAGGGAAAGGAGAAATCTTGATCAATCCCTGGCTTTAGTTTCTAGTAATGCATATTTTGAAGTATTATGGAAAGGATCTTTAGCCACTCCAACAAAGGAAGAATTGGGTAAACTTACATAGTTTTCAAGTTCTTGTGCCTCAATTACTATTGATAAAGAAACAGAATTACAACAACAACTCAAGGAAAGATATGAGAGAATTGCATTGGTAGAACAAAATGTTGAAATAGAAAAGT
Source organism: Pinus albicaulis (assembly GCA_034641835.2). Classification (NCBI taxonomy): domain Eukaryota; kingdom Viridiplantae; phylum Streptophyta; class Pinopsida; order Pinales; family Pinaceae; genus Pinus; species Pinus albicaulis. The sequence continues at coordinate 370,960,726 of CM076570.1, forward strand.
AAAATATCATAGAACACTGACAATCTCAGATGATAGAGCTTCAACAACGATTTGATTCTATCAAGATTCAACATGATGAAAATATTAAGGCCAAAGATGTACATATACAAGGATTACAAGAAAAAATTCAACATTTAAGTGTCAACCCAAAATTAGCAGAATTCAAGAAAGAGGCTAAAGGGTCGAACACTCTTCTTGACCAACAAAAAATAGTCTTTTTCCAGAAATTGGCACTTATTCATGATCAGTGTAAGACTATGGACTCCTTAGCCAAAGAAATTTGTGATATTAAAAATTACTTTGAGGAGATACAAGAAAATTATTCTAGTTTCCTGACCTAGTAGGAAAGTGAAGAAGGTATATTAGCTAGTCTACCTAAAATTAAATAAAATCATAAAGAAATCATTTTCAGAGAGTGGGACATTCACATTAAGCATACCGAAGCAACATTTTATTAGGCTTGGGACATTTCTAATAGTATCATTGAGGGAATCACTGATAATTTACTTTAGTCTAATCTCATTCCGAGTTGTTTCGAAGGCACCTTACCAGACATCAATTTCTTGACAAAGATGTGGTAGGAATATTCCAAGAAAAGGGCCAATATTATTGATAAATTGACCAATATCAACATATAACTTCATTGGAAATTCTTGGTAAAACTGCACAGTCAGTGGCTAATGCTTTGATGCTTATCGAATACCACCATACAGATGTTGTCAGCATTAAGAGATGCCATCTTCACTAGCCAAATGTGGATTTAGCCAACATCTCCTACAAAATTAAAAAAATTGATTTATATATTTGATTTGAGAAAACACATCGAAGGACAATATTCCTCCTAAGCTTAGAAAATTTTTGTAACTATATTATAATTTGTTCCTTTGTTGTTTTTCCTGTTGAAATCTGCTTGAAGGATTGTTTTGTTCTCTATCTTTATCCTTTTGTAAAGAAACTATAAATTACCTCTCATAGATAGAGACTAGGTTTTGAATTTTGTAAAAAGGAATCTTAAGCTGCACTATTGTAACAGAGTTTTTCTTAATATGAATCCGAACTACCTCCTTTCTATGATGAGAAGATCTATGGTTTATCGTGTACTATTATCCTTTATCTGCCTACTTTCTTAGAGTAGAGTGGTAATTTGTTACTATTCACCATCTATGTGTTCAATCAATCTTTCATAATCACTATTGATGTGTCTGATTGAAATTTGTTAATTATATGTGAATAATGAGATCTCAATATGTGTGATGATTAAAAAAACTAATTGAATTAACTATTTAATTAAAATAGTTTTCTTTCTTTGAGTTAAATTCATGATTACATGTTGATATACATTTTTATGTTAATTGTGAAATATTTTTAAACACATATTTCATCAAATTTCCCCAGATAGATAATAGTATAGTAATTTATATTTCAATTTTTATTTATATTAGAGAAAGATATCCTTATTCATTTCATTTCACATTAGCTTTTAGAAAGGGAAATGGTCCCATAACTCCAGTCGGAGCCATATTTCCAAATGGAAAAGGATCTACTTTAAGGTCTCAACCGGGTGGTTATCCCCAATGTTGATGCAGTCATTCAGGACTATCAACATTTTTGGCACTAGAAGGAGGGCCATGTGACTATGAATGGAAACAAATTATTCTCCTAAAACTAAAGGTCATCCGAGGAGTTTTTCTCCCTCAAAATCCCCACCAACTTAAAGATCTCACTCTAAATCCCCTAGGATCTGAGGTTGCTGAACCACACTCTCAATCTCCTCACTTATAAAACCAATTAGAAAAACCTCTACTTTAATTCAGAGATTGGAAAGAATTTCCATATCTGATGAACAAGATGCTTAGCCCAATTTATCTGAAATAAGTGTTACTTCATCCCTTTAATCTTTTGGAGTTTTAACTAGGTATTAGAGTACAAATTTTGGAGTCAATCCTTTTGAATTTCTATTTCCCACTCATAGGAGAAAGAGAAATACTTCAAAAACTAAACCTTCATCTAGTGGGATTATATCATATTCTCCAACTCATACTCCTTCTGTGAACCTCACTTCTTCTCATTCTCCTTTTCCTTCTTCCTATCGTGCTTTATTCCCTTCTTCCACTCACATTCCTCTTTCACAGACAACGAGTACTATTATAAATGGTAGTACTACAAGGGAAATTATTCAATTGTCAATTTTTCTATATTCTCTTCATCAAGTACAACTTATTCTGGACCTACTACTCACAAAATGGAAAAAATGTTGTGGAATAACCTAGGAGAAGTTGCAATGAAACCACCTTTACATCCTTTTCCTAAGCATCCAGAAATATGGTTTCCTAAATATAATCCAGATGATGGTTTACCTATAGAGGAACACCTTCACAATTTTATGCTGGAAATCAATCTTAATGGAGTTTAAGAGGAAGATGTAGTTTGTAGACTATTCCATTACACATTTGAAGGTTCTGTTGGGGCATGATACTTCTCTTTCCCAGCTGGATCAATCAAAGAATGGGATACATTTAAAGAACAATTGTTGAAAAAAATTGGAGATTATTGAACAATTTCTACTTTGATTAACGATTTATCAAATCTTAAAACTACCCCAAATGAGAAAATCAAAGACTTTAATTAAATATTCAACAAATAATTAAATACAATAGTAGTTGCCTCTAGACTTGGTGTAGATGTTCAAATCAAACGGTATATCAGTGTCCTTCCTTCAAACATTTCCATGTTTGTATATAGGTCTAAACAAATAGTACTTTTAGATAACATGAAAGAAGCTCTATCTGAAGAGAAAGGAGTTATAGATCTAAAGAAAAAATTTTCCATTGAAGAATGAAAATAGACCAAGAAAGTGATCTTTAAACAATATTCCAAGAAAATGGTTTCTAAAGATCATTTTGAATTGGAAGGGTTACAGAAAGTGTTGAGGACAATGTCCAATGTGATGGTTGAAATTAAGAAGCAAGTTGTTGAATCCTCAAGAAAATATTTTAGATATTTTAATATGAATCAACCTTCACAATCTCCACCACCTACCAAAATATCAAATGCAGAATTTGATGATGAAGAAGAAGAAGAGGAAGCTTATGCGTCTGTTGATGAAAAAGAAGGGGACTGGTGGCTTGGTGACTGGTTACAGTGGTAATTTTCTTGTTGACTGGTCGTTGTATATGTTCTATCACTAAAGGTCTTGGAACAACAAAATTAAAGTCCAATAGAATGGTTTTGGGCTTTATTTATAAGCCAACTCACATACTGTTGAAGTTTTATCTTTTTAACAGAGTGGGTTCGTTAATCCAGGTTGAAATGGTTATGTGATGAGTGCAGGGACGTGCCACTTGGAAAGGGGGTTTGAAGTGGAGCAAGAAGGGAAGTGACAATGATGGTGGATGAGCGGATGTGGATGGGGTGTGCCATGTGGAAGAAATGGAGAGGAATGGGAAGGGAAGTGACAACGATAGCTGAGGAGCAGATTTGGAAGGGACATGCCATGTGGAAGAAGCAGAGTGGAGCAGGAAGGGATGGCGCGGAGTCAATGGTCATAAACAGGCGATGTTATCACTCTATAATTTATAATATTGACAAGAATAAATTATAAAGAACAACATAAAAACCACTTGAAGCCTAGGATCTAGCGCTCCTAGATTCAGAGAGGGATCTCTCTATATAAGATGTGGATTTGTTTTAGTCTTTCCAATATTAGGCTAGTTAAATTAAAGTGGTAGCTGTTTTTGTTTGATTGTTCGTGGTTGGATTTAAGGGGTTCCTTTAAACAATTTCCATTGGGCTACGGAGTCGAAATATGCTGGGTATATGCATCAAATTATAGAGAAAACACAAGGCAAGCTAGCTGTGAATGCTGGCATTTATAATTGAGTGGAATTATGAAATGGAGAAATCATTTTCAGTAATGACTTAAGAGAAATTAAGAATTCTTAAACCATACATGAGAAGAGAACATTAAAATTGTAAAGACAATCAGAATTAAGGTACTCTAAACAGTAAATATTAATCTAACTTTCCTGTCTTACAATTAGAATCTTAAATGGTGCACATGAAAAGACTATAGTGGGAAAACATTAAACATGAATAAGGAAAAAAATCACTAGGAAAACACAACAGATGAATCTTGCAGACTAATCTCTTTATTGATGCTCCAGATTGAAAAATTACAAATACTTGCAATGAAAAGCGCTTACAAAACCAGGGGGCAACCCCTAATTCTAGTGAAACGCTATATTTAAACTATTTGAAACTGATTGCCGTTATGAAAAGGGCAATCGGTTCGTTTATTAAAAAGTAACTGAAATTTGACTTGTGCGTCTAAGACATTGACATGTTGCAGCGATTTTTTAACAGATGTTTGAACTTCACTATGAAATCGTCATTCAGTGTAACGAAATTTTTAATAGATGTCTAAAGTCATTAGAAAAGCCATTATTCAGTGCTCTAGCGGTCTACTGTGCTAGCAAACTTGACACTGCTGAGCTGTTCTGATACACTGGATCTATTGACATAGATAATTCTCTGAGCTACCTATTTTTTCATCATGCTGAGTTATCATCCTCCCTGGAGTCCACATAAAATTTTCCATTCCTCTTGAGTCGGAATAAGTTAGTTCGGTTCAACTTTCTATAGACTTCATCAGTCTCGATATACTTCACAAATTTAAGCCTCAATTGAAAGATGTGATTAATTTTGTGCTGTATGAAGACATCATTGCTGATAACTTTATAAAATGCTTTCCCTGTCATAGTGTTCTTCATATTTGTATGCTTGGATGTGTCCTTTGAAATCAATGTGAGCCTTTTTACATAATCTGTCCTAGGCATCAACTTATCATTGATAACAAATAAGGAGGGAAATCCATTTTTGTTCAGTGGCTCAATCCTATTGAAAAACCTACTTACTCCAATCTCCAGCTGATGACATCTTTCTTCTAGCTGTGTAAGTAGATTCTTATTGTTCAACACCTTTTTTACCTCAAGTATGGTGGTTTTTCTGTTTGCTAATTGCATTTTCCCCAATTCATGATTTCTTTTAGAATTCACGGATATGATGATGTTGTTGGCAGTTTGGGGCTTATCCCCAAGTTCAACATTTGTTTTCTCAATGGAAACTTTCACTAAATTAATTAAATCCCTCTGTTAAAAAATAATTTGAATTGATGGCCATATATCATTCATAGATTCAATTATATCCAACCAAATAATTTGTTTAACTCTTCCTACCATGATTCCAATTGAGGACTCCTGAAGGGACTTACACAAACCTTCATTTAACTTTTTGTTGATTTGCAACTCTATGGCATGTGCTGAATCTTTCCTTTTAAAATGCTCTTGTAGGTCACTGAGTTGATCTTGCAGCTTTTTAATTTCTGTTGTCTGTAAGGACATGTTCTCCATTGCCTTAGCTAGCTACTCAGTGCCTTCTCCTGATGCACCTGTAGTTGTTGTGGATGCTAGAATCACTGTGAGAGGAACTGCTTGTAGTGGAATCATGGCTTTAACTGCTTCTTTTTCTACTCCCTTCACTTCATCTCTTATTTCTTTCTATCTTTCTTTTATCATTTTCTCCATCTCACTCTCCATTTTCTTAATTTGTTTTTCTTGCTTAACGATCAATTGCAACATCTCTGCCTTCTGTGTTTCATTTTCTTCTATCTCCTATCTATGAGTATGAATGTAGGGAGTGGACTTGTACTCCACCCTCCTCTTGGAGATGATCCCCATTGGATCATATGACCAAGTGAAACTATGTGTGAACTTCATCTCCTTCAACATCTTATCTGCCTCATTCCCTACTACTCTGCTATTGCAAATAAATGGACCAATTAGTGATTTGATCCTGAATTGTGACTTCTTATCTGCCTCATCCCCTACTGATCTGCTGTTGCAAATAAATGGACCAATTAGCGATTTGATCCTGAATTGTGACTTCTTATCTGCCTCATCCCCTACTGCTCTGCTGTTGCAAATAAATGGACCAATTAGTGATTTGATCCTGAATTGTGAGTTCTTATTGGTAGAGATAAAATGCACCTCATTTGAATTTATCATTTTTCTAATATATTCAAGTGCAAAAATTCTCATAGAGAGATACTTGGGCAGTTTATAGGGGGCCAATTCACTACCATAAACCCTGATCTCTATGTAGTTTTGGTAGAGGTACCAATCTGATGTTCCGATTTGCTCTGTCAGCTGCATCACCTTGTTTATTTCCTCACTAATCCTTGGATCTATAGTACTGCTGAGTGTACTGATTGCATCTATAGTACTGCTAAGTGCACTGATTGCTGGATGAATAAACAAGTCTACAAAGCTCTTGTAGGAGTAATTCTTCTACTCCTTCATCAACAAATTATTACAGAAAATCACTGATTGGGGCTGAGAATCATCATTCAGCTTCATCATCTCAAACTGAAACCTACTGGTGGAAATAAACAAACATGTACACTAACACAGAGGTGTATTTTAAAACCTCTTCTGTCTGAAACTTTAGGAACTGTTCATGAATTGCATCTACAGGAAACTATGCATAGTTGAACATGATTTTGGGCTGAACATATATGGAAATAATAGACAAGAAACCAATCATGGCTTCATCTACCCATTGATAATTATGATACCCTAATAAGTAAGATAAAACAGTGATAATGTGTTTGGTCCTATCATGAAATATGGATTAAGGGTATGGGGGATTCATGGTAGGCATAGGGGCATTTGTGATCAAGAATAATTCTAAGGTTTTGGCCTTGCTAGCAAAGTCAAGTTTCTGGTATAATTCTCTCAGGGCTTCATATGAAAATGGAATCGTATTCTCAACAATGGGGGCCTGCATAATTTCTTGAATGGATTGGGCATTGATGGAAAATAGTATTTCTCCTATAGGGTTCAATATGGCTCTCTGGTTAATGTCATAACATGATTGACATTTTTTGACTAGTTTAGGGTAGTTATGAGTTATGAGAAAGATGAAATAAGGAAATTTGGTCTCCCAAAGGCCTATATCATCTACTTCTTGAAGGAATTTGTCATCAAGCCAACAGTAGACATTGAAAAAGTCGAAATCAGACTCTTTATCGTGGATCTTGTAATCTCTGTCAGCCAGGGGTATGTGATCTAAGTCTACCTGAGGGTAGATCATAGGGTTAAAGGGACCCTAGTCTTTCTTGGGAGGTATGCCTCTTCAAATGGATTTACCCCTGTATTTGGAAAGAATGGGATGAAATAAGGGGGAACAGAGAGGGAAAACTTGTCACAAAATGAGATTTAGACAAGGGACAACTTAAAAAGGGACTGTGAGCAGAGTTAACAAAGAAACCAACTGTCGGGCCTGCGGAGAAATGATGATTTCTCCTTGATGAAAAATATCCTTTCCTCATCTGTGCTCCTCTGTGATTTACCTACGAATTAAAAAATCTATAACAATTTGACCATAATCAGCAGAGTAAACTCTACTGTTATTCCAAATTTTATCTTTAAAAAATGATTTGGTGGTCATTGAATATGTTGGAACACCTAATCCTCTATGGGTAGGTGTGGAATGCGAAAAGTCACAATGGAGTCCAAGTGACCTTGGAATGTGAAACCAAGAGTCACACCATTGTACTTACTATAAATGTACATCATGTATAATGGAAAAATAAGAAAGCCTCACGCTTACCCTTCATTGTGTTGAGTTTCTTGTTGTGTGTGTGTTTATCTTTCTCATACACCATGTGTGTGCTTAACATGGTGTTTAACATGGTATAAGAGCTTCGGATTTAGAGGTCCCCATTAAGCTTCTGAATAGTGCTGGCCTGTGTTACATGAGTGCAATCTCTACATCTATGTTTCGTTATACTGTCTGCACAAAGAACGATTATGTTTCTCACAGTTGAATTGGTATGAATGTTGGATTTCGTTGAATTGTTTTGTTAATAACAGTCTTTGCATTCTAGACTGACTGTGGCATATGTGTGTATAATTGGTTGGAGAACTCCTTCGAAAACCGTGTGCAATGGTTGTGTTTTGACCATAGAAATGAATGTACGCTTGCAAAAATGAGTACAAATGTTGGATTTTATGCATTGATACTCGTTGTTAGAGTGTGCATATGATGGCCTTTGTGCGTTGGAATTTTTTAATAGTTAGTATTCTGTGGGGAAGACCGAACGACTTCGCCTTTGTGAACCGACTCTGCTACATTTAGCTGCATTAACCATTCTGTGCATGCTCTAGCGTGAAATTTCTGAGGGTGCCTATGCATATCAATGGAGTAGGAATGACGTTCGCATTGCCATCATCCATCGCTGTATCATCGTCCATCAGATTCTCTTCTTCCGTCTCGAAATCGACAGTGTCAACCTTCTATGCCTCTGCTTTGTAATATGAATTATATTCATATACACTAGTTCAGTATGTGTTATTTGTTGAGGTATATCACTCTCTAGTTCGTCTACCATGAGAGTGTTTTCTCGGTATACCACTCTCTGGTGCGTCTTATCCTCCCAGTGGTATCCCGGTTCTACAGCTCTCATCCCACCGCATTATAACACATTTTTCATTCATAATATTAGTTTCTCCATTATATATAGCGTTGCCTCTCTGTCATTTCAGATACCATTGTGCATATCCATTCACATACCCTCATAATAGTGCTTTGACTCTTCTCTCGGCATCTCATCCGCGAGCTCCCTCGCCATCTCTCCCACGCCGGCTCCTCCGCTTCACCTCTCACTCAAAATTTCTGTTTCTCATGTCAATACACTTGGCTCTTGACTCACCCGTCCCAGTGCTTTGGGGTGGAAGGAGTGACGTTCCAGAACAACATCTTTGTGCATGTTCCTGTGTTATGGTTTTAAATCCTCTCATACTTAGCATTTGTGGCGATTGGTGGCCAGGTCGAGTTGGTAGGGTCAAAGATTGTTGGTTGGGTTGAGTTCAGAGATTGTTGGTTGGCTCGAGTTGTAGAGAATTTTGGTGGTTACCAAAACCAACCAAGGCGATGCAAGACCATCAGATTGACCGCTAAGAAGATCCATCACGGGGTATGCACCGAGTGCCTCGCCTAGGGTTGGGAGGAACCCGAGATCATTAAGTCAAAATAGCCGTGAGTGGATTCTAACTGTGGTTGAATTATCCAGAAGGAGTTTTGTTAATGTTGCATGTATTTTGTTTTAAATCCAAAGTCTATGAGTCAAAGTTTAGAAATCATGGTTTTATAACCATTACACCAAAATTTTATTTATCATGTCTATTAAATAATTTCCAGAGATGTGAAATTAAATTTTGAAGCACAACCTTCATTGCTATAATTCTACCTATTATATGATATTCAAAAAAAAAAAAAAAAAGGGAAGAAGAAGAGAGAAGAAGAAGAGGGGAGATGGTATATGAAAAAAAGGGTCTTTGAAGTCATTTGTATTTTTTTGAAATTATTTTGAATCACATTGTAAATGGGTGCATTATCGGTTGAAACCGACGCCCTTTATTTATTTTGAGCCTGAGTTGTTGAAAAAAAAATGGCTAAAATCAATGAGGCATTAGAGTTGTTGAATAACCTCATTCATTCAAATGTTGATGACATGATAAAAATGAGAAAGAATGCTCTTTGTAACATTCAAAGTTGTTTGCAAGATGCACAAGAAAAGATTGAGTTTTTGCAGTTGAAATCTCAGCTCCAACAAGATGAACTTCAGCAAAAGAGTCACCATTCTGAACCTGTTTCTGTTCAAAAGATTGAGAAGGAATCTCATCATAAGAAAGAAGATAAAGTTGCAGTTGATTCTCATTCAGTTCCTTGTACTAGAGCATATTTACATGCAGATGCAGCGGTTCAACCTGCACTTCTCAAGCCCATCATCAGACCTTGGGAAGAGCTTGTCCACAACAAGCACAAAACTGGCCTTGGATATGACAAGGATGTGTCCTTTGATATTCCAGACTACACCAAGCCCATCATTTTTCAGAGTGCCGGATTCCTGTATGACAGTTCACCTATAGCTGTTCCAGATCCTGTTCCACTTCCACAACAACATCAGATTGTAAAATGCCAACACTGTGACCAAATTGGCCATATGAAAGATCATTGTTTTGATCTTCATCCATGCAAGCACTGTGGTCGGCACACCCATTCTTCAGAAAGATGCTTCAGAAACAAGCCTCCTGCAAGAACAAAGATTCATCTTGGATGGATCGCTTCTTGGAAATGGGCATCATCAGCCAAGAATATGTTTAAGACACATGTCAGAACTTGTTCACGGATATTGAGCAAACTTGCAGTGGAGTTTTCGCCATCATCTCACCTTGTCCCTGACAGGGGGGAAAATGGTGGTCATATACAAGCTTCGATGACAGATCAAGCGAGCCTGAGCCACAATCTCTCATTCCATGTTCAGAGTTGTAGCCAGCGACACAACAGTTCAAGCGAGCCTGAGCCACAATTCGTCATTCTAGATTCAGAGATGTAGCCAGAGACACGGATGCCCATGAGCATGCCTTCGGTTGGTGGACAACCTTAAACCATCATCTTTGGTTAGTGGATAACCTAAAACCATCACAGGTAGTAGACCTCCCTTATTTTAGGTTGAAGGTCCCCCTTTCATATATGAGGAACACTTCCTCTAGCAGAAGCCTTCAGCTTCTTGCCAGATTTGGTTGAGTTCTAGGAAATGCTTCAAGCATTCCAGAGTTGTTGGTAATCCTAAAACCATCACAGGTAGTAGACCTCCCTTCTTTTAGGTTGAAGGTCTCCCTTTTTTATGAGGGACAATTCCTCTAGCAGAAGTTTTCATCTTCTTGCTCGTTTTGGAAGAGTTCCGGGAACTGCAACAAGTTTTGCGTTCCAGTGTTGGTGGTCATCCTTAAACCACCTCTTTTTCCAACATTTTAGAGAGTTGATTCAGCCCAAGTGCTGCCATGCATACTTTGCAGATTTGTATTACAACTCTCTTCTTGGACTCACACATACACCTTCGGATTAAGGGGGGATGTTGGAACACCTAATCCTCTATGGGTAGGTGTGAAATGCGAAAAGTCACAATGGAGTTCAAGTGACCTTGGAATGTGAAACAAAGAGTCACACCATTGTACTATAAATGTACATCATGTATAATGAAAAAATAAGAAAGCCTCACGCTTATCCTTCATTGTGTTGAGTTTCTTGTTGTGTGTGTGTTTATCTTTCTCATACACCATGTGTGTGCTTAACATGGTGTTTAACAGAATAGGAGCGGGCCCGTTGGATAACAGACTGGCCATTAATGGCACAACGGATGTGTGGCGGGGGCTGATGGGATAGGATGGAGGGAAAAGGCAGGAGCAGACGTGGTGCTAATGGTCAGTTGAAGATTGAATAAGCGCGACGGTTTTGACAACGGTGAAAACCACTTTTCGGAGGGGGCGAGGAGCGGTGAGTGATAACTGAGCGAGGGTGCGAAATAGCTTGGAGGTGACACATAGCGTTATTGGTGGAATTGAATACCACCCACTTCAGACCCTCCCCCCCCACCTCTTTGTTAACGTTCGACGACCGAGGGGGTGCCAAAAGGCATTGTGGGCCATCCGATATGTGGTGATGAGCGGAGATGGTGGATAAGGTGGAGGTCATTTAACTCTTGACATGATGTGCAGTGTGATGGTGGGGTCAAGAAATACAAGCATCGAGGGGTAGAGTAGACTTTAGGATAAAGGGAAAATATGAAGGTTCATGGGGTTGCGATGAAGGGATAATATAATTACTGGGACTTTTAAGAAATAACCATAATAATATGGTGTTTTCATATAAATCAAAATCTCCAATTTAGAGGTAAATTCGTCCTCCAAATTTATAAAATACCTTTTGTCCCTTCGATATTTTATTCCACTATGAGGAAATGCCATTTTTATGCTGTACTTGGTGGAATAGTCTTCAAATTTTCCTTCCATTCTTCTCCTCAGCACATCTACCTACCCAAACTAATCATCTAACATTTTTTCTTCTTTTTTCAGGGTGCATTTGGGCTAGCAAACCCTCAAATCATTTTTCTTTTGAATTTATAACCTAACACCTAACTTTATTTCATCCATTGACTCAGTTTAAACAGTTGGGTCAATTTCATTTTCTACCTATCTACTGATAAGACAAGATTAAACGGTTTGAACAATATTTTTCTCTAACCTATCAACATAAACTGAAAACTCTCCAATCATGATTAAACTATATGATTGGACAAACTCATCTAATGAGTAGTGGCATTTGAACTTGTAGCACTTTCAGTTTTATTTCTTTTTGGGGTTTTATCTCTTTTTTCTCTTTTTCTGTTTTTTATACCCTCTTTTCTTTCTTTTCATATTTTTTTATTTGAAATCATTTGAATTTTGAAAAGCCTTTCAATAATGAAAAATTTGCAAGAAATGTGAAGTATCCAATCACCTTGAGATCCTATAATTTATAGGGTACTAATAGGCAGGAAGAGGGAAAGTGGATTTCGGAGGGGGGGGGGGGTATGAAATCATCCTGGGGGTGACACATTGCAAAGGAGGTAGATATGTATTCCACTTTTCAGACCCCCCCTCCCCCTTGATTAACAGTCAGAGGGGTGGGGTGGGGGAGAGGGGGTCCGAAGTCATCAACCATCGTTGATCTGGGCGGGTGAAATCATGGCCCTCGATTTCTGCTCGGTGTTTATTAAAAAACGACAAATGTGTTGTATCCCAAACTCTATTTAAAACTACTAATCATGATTATATAGTGAAATTAACTTAATTAAACTAAATTCATCAAAACTATTGTAACCGTAATTACATTGTGCGATTAAATATTTAAAATAACTAAAATAATTTTACTAAACTAATCTAATCGCACTTAAATGGTGCGAATAAATACTCAAACATATTTATTTAACTCTAATGCGATGTTTAGACTAGCTACAAATTATATTTTTTATTTTTATTTTCCTAAAGGTATTTCATCATTTTATTTTTATTTTTTCAATATATCTCATTTTTTGAAATGGCATTTGAACTGGCTCACTTATTGGGCATTTTTTTTCTCATTTTTTTTCTTTCATTTTTTCACAAATATATATTTTTTGTATGTCCCCTTTGTCTTTTCTATTTTTCTTTTCTTGGAAATAATTTTCAAAATGAAACATTATTTACAATATGTCATATAAAAATCAACAGATAATCATCAATTTATCCTATAAAATATAGGACCCTAACAATGGCTCCAATGGGGATGGCATCCTCCTCGTGAGGTGTCAAGAATGATGTAGATCAATAGCCTTTATCAATTGGGCATCATGTTCTTATTCTATAACTAAGTTGATTGACTGATGTTATTCTAAAATATGGGCAAAAAATCACCAGAAGATTAGGGCCTTCTCTTCGGGCTTCAATTACTGATGTCATCCACTGTCACTCTTATAGTAGAATACTAAAATGTTATTTACAATTATCTAAATGAAAGCTTAACTACTCTTGAGTAAAATAGTGATTGATTAGTCTTCCATTGACAGGTCCACCTGACAGTTCTTCTTCAGTTAATTCTTTCAACAAGAATGCATTGTTTCCTCTGAAAGTGTCAATTTTGTAGGGCCCTTTCCACATGCTATCAAATTTATCATGCTTACCTTAGTCTTCATTTCTTGAGTCCGATTTTAACACAAGATCATCTAGTTGGAAGCCATCATCTTTAGTCCTTTTGTCATGGATATTTTTTATTTTATCCTGAATTATTTGAGTTTTGTTGTAGGCCTCCTCCCTGGGTTTATGGATCTGTATGGTCGAGTTTATCCTTCTATGTAAATCAATTGGTTCCACTCGCGATTCCTGCAATAATTTTAGCACAAGGATTCCTAGGGAAGTAGGGGAAATTGTATCCACACAATATACTAATTGGAAAGGAGACATTCCAATAGACTTCTTAGTGCTAATTATGTCAGCCCATAGGGCATTAACCAACTTCTTATGCCAAGAATTTTTATTTTTCTTTAATAGTTTCTTGATAATGTTTACTAAACTCTTATGAGAAGACTCAATTAACCCATTCCCTTATGGATAATAAGCAATATATTGTCCTAAATTTATGGTATATTTGTGGAAAAAAGTCAATCATTCTCTTTGATTTGAATGAAAAAACATTATCAGTAATGATTTTGAGTGGAAATTCACATCTGGAAAGAATATTGCCTTCTAGGAACTGAATTATTACAATGTCTATAGTCTGTCTGGTTGGAATGGCCTCAATCCACTTGGTGAAGTAGTTAGTGGCTGTCAGAATCCATCTATGTTGTGCTGAAGAGCTTGTATGGATTTCTCCAATAAAATACAGACCCCATTGTTAAAAAGGAACCTCAATTGAAATGGGCTTCAAAGTTAAGGGAAAAAAGCTTTCTTTTTCCTTCAAAAATTTGGCACTGATGGCATGTTGAAACTCTCTTATGAACATCTATAAACAAGGTAGGCTGGTTAAAACTAGCCCTTAGGATTTTATTGCTAGTGGTCTTCCAGTATAAATTTCCTCCACAATCCCCTTGATGAAATTCTTCTCTGACCTTGTCTGCTTCATCCTTCAACAAAAAATTTAGCAAAACATCCCCAATATATTTTCAATACACATTCTGATCTAAAATTAAAAATTTCATAGATTTTAACTTGAGAAATCTAGCTTTTGTCTTTGTTAAACCACAAGGAACTTGTAAATTTTGTAAAACAAAAATAATATCTGCATTCCAAGGAGAGGTAGAAAACTCTTCTCATACTTGTGGAGTTGCATGCTCTTCCTGTTCATCAAGTGTAACTATAAAATTTATGTCTAGTGCATGGAAATTAGACTTAGACATTAGCTTAGAAAATCCTTGACCTTTTATGAGATTAGCATGTCTTATTTCAATATCATATTCTAGAATTAATGCAATCCATTTGCCTCTCTTCCCATCTGGATCAGTTTGTGTAAGGATGTATGTCACAACAATGCTTGGAATAAATGCAATTATATGGGAATGTAGAATGTACTCTCTAAAGTCTTTCGATGCCTTCACTAAAGAAAAGGCTTGTTTTTCCATGATATTGTACTTTATTGAGGCTTCCCTTAAAGCTCTTCTGAAGAAATATGTAGGTTGTGTTAGCCTCCTATATCAATAGGTTTCATCTTTCATGATTGTCTTGATGGAAGTGTGGAATATGTTCAAACCTTCTTACTTGAGCAAAGGTGTTCCATATTCTTAAAAAACCAAAAAATCAAAAAATTTAAAAAGGTAGGGAGGGGGATGTACCTGGTGAATTGAAAGGACTGAAGGCAAAAAGAATAAAAATGGCCGTGAGAAAGGAATGGAACCCTGTAAGTGTGGCCTGAGACCATGGTGCAAGGTGGGCAAACTGAAAGCAATGTATTTTTACTTGTTAGTAATCACTAAAAAGTAGCCTTGTGTAACCAAAGCACAATTCAAGAAATGAAAGCAAACCTGTTTAAACTCGAAGCTGAATGGTTATTTTGAATTTTCTATGGTTCATGTCCTTCACCGTTTTTCTGCAACAAAATTGTTGCAATAGTATGTTCAGATGCAAAAGAAAAAATCATAAAATATTTGGTAAAGTCAGGGCTTATTAAAAAAGGGGAAGTTGTCAAAGCTAAATTTAATTCACTAAAATATTTGTTGGCTTCACTATTCCACTTTATTTTGATATCTTTCTTTAGCATGTTTGTAAAGGCTCTCAAGATCTCGGCTAGGTTTGGAATAAAACTTCTGAGGAAATTTACCCTATTGAGGAAAGACTGAATCTCATTTTTGTTTCTAGGAGGATCAATTTTCATTATGGCTTCAAATCTATTGGGGTCTATTCTTATACCTTGTTTTGAAATAATATTACCTAGTAGTTTTCCTTTTTCCAAACCAAAAAGAGTTTTATTGGGGTTCAATTAAATACCATATTTTCTGCATTTTTGAATAACCTTTATCAAGTGTAGCAGGCGATCTTCCTCTATTTTGGAAAATACAGTGATGTCATCCAAGTAAATTACAATGAACACGTCTTTCTCATCAACAAAGGTAATATCCATTTCTCTCTAGAAATTGGCTCCTACATTCATAAGGATAAAAGGAATTTTTACATACATAAAGGTCCCCCAAAGTGTAATGAAAGCTATCTTATACCGATCATCAGGATGAACGAGAATTTGGTTGTATCTTGAGAAACCATCCAACAAAGAAATTCTGTTGGAACCAGGTAATTTTTGTAAGATAAGATCCATTTTAGGCATAGGGTAGTTTTCCTTGAGAGAAACTTTGTTCAAAGTCCTAAAATCCACGCAGAGCCTTATTTCTCGTCTTTTTCCTTGTTGGAACTAGATTAGACACCCATATTGAAAATATTAAGGGTACAATGATTTGTGCATTAAAGAGTTTTTTTGACTTCCTTCTCTATCAAAGGTAACATCACTGGATTTACCCTTCTTAATTTCTTCTTAAAGGGTTTTTGATCTTCTCTGATGGGAATGGTATGTTGTATGATACTAGTATCATATGCTTTAAGGTCTTCATAGCTCCAAGCAAACACATCTGAAAATTATTTGAATATATCAACGTACTTATGTTTTTCTGTGGGAGGCAAGGACTTGAATAATTTTAAAATTTTAGGATTTTTGTGACTACCTATGTTACAACCCTCAACCTCATCTCCTACAGGTTCTATTTTTGGTTTCTTGGCTACATCGTTAAAATCAAACATCTCTTCTAATGATACCAATCCTCTTGGTAGCACATTGTCCTTTAATTGCAGAACCTAAATTTCCCCTGGAGTATCACTTGTCTCATTCAACACTATTTCACTAATATTCTTATCTACACCATTATCTACATCAATATGTACATACTCAAACTCATCTTTCAATTGTGAAAAATTCTCTACTTGCTTGTCACTATCAAAAACCTGCCAATATCTAACATTGTCTAGGAGAAATGGCCTATGTTTTACTTCAACCTCTAATTTTCTGTTGGGATGGAATGACATCTTACAAGTACTGGTTGAAGTAGCTAAAGTATCTGCTAGGATGTTTTCCCCTCTAGGTATAAGAGAAAATTGATATTCAAAGAAGCATTGCAAAAAATCTAAGACTAAATTCATGTAGGCCCTTAGTCTTGGGTGCTTATCCGAGTATTTACCTTTAATTTGGTTAATGATGAGTTCAAAATCCCCATGTAAAGAAATTATCTTGGCTCCGAACCTCTTCAAAATTTGTAGCCCTAAAATCAAATCTTCATATTCAGCAATATTATTTGTACATTGAAAATTTAGCTTGTATGAATGTCCTTTTGCTATATCAGTTTCTAAGTTTGAGATCCAAACACCTACCCCTACCCCTTCTTTTCTCACAGCCCCATCAAAGTACATGTTCCAAAGGGGCTCATTCTCTTCATCATGTTTTCCAACATCTATTTTTATCTCTTCTATATTGCTCAATTCATCTTGCAAATGTGACACTTCCTCCTCTATACATTCATCATTATACAAAATAAAGGACTCCATATCTGAATGTAATGAATAAAGGGGGTAATTATTTGGTCTGTCTTGGATACTAACCATATACATCATTAGCGTTTCCCTACATAACCTTATCTGCTGACCAAAAACCTGAATTGTAGCATAGGTCATGTCCATTTGTAAAGTTCCCTGTAACTTTTCTGCCCATGATCTTGATAGAAACATTCCATACTTGGGAGGTATGTCTACTACTACAATATCCATCACAATAAATTTTTTTGGTATTTGAGCCAAAGTAACACATAGATCTTTGATAAGGCCTAGGCATCTTACTTTGATCGAATCGAAGGAATATAAATCTGTGTAGGGCCTTGTGATGTCTAATCCTAGCTTCTCCATGATGGCTCTAGGCATAAGATTGTGGGAAGCACCAGAATCAAGCATAGCATTATGCAAATTTTTTTCATGAATATTTAAACTGATATAGAAAGGTGGCATAGTACCCTCCTGATATTTTCCTTCTACTTTTGGTCCAAACAATAACTCAGTTTGGTCATCAGTGAGGTTGACTGTGTTTGTCCCTTCTCCTATCTTCAAAGCCTTCATAAATTGTGATCTATATGCATTTTTGTTAATTAATTAAGTGAGAGGAATGAAATTTTTTTACCTTGGCCATTTCATTCTCAATACTGAAAGATGTCTGAGGTTTATCTATTTATTTGGAATTTACATTTTTATTTTAGAAGCCTCCTTTTGAGAATCATTATTTGGTTGACTAGTCACAAGGGGCATCACTTAGAGTTTTGTTGGGAGTATTTCCAACAATCTTCTTACTCCTTAAATTGTATTTCTTATGCACCTCCATGATTTCATTTTTGTATCCTTGTTTATACTCATTTGACTCTGAAGGAATGATTTATGGTTATGATAGCAAGAAGGGATCTTTCTCCTCCTTAGTTAAGAAAATAGGGTCAATTTTCATTTCCCCAAATACGTTTATTTGATTTTCTTCAGGATCTTCTGGTAAGTCAACTTCTTCATCAACATAATTTTCATGGAAGGGAGGTCTAATCTATTGTTGATCATTTGTGCCTCTTTGTTCTATTTGTTTAATTTAAGGTGGATTTATCCTAAAATTAGGATTTTTGGTTGGAGGTCCACCTTGATTATCCCTAGGAGGAGTCCTATCAGTTAAACTTATCCTTTCCAGCATTCTCTCCATGTTTTTTTACAAAACTATCCAACTTAGCATTTGATGAAGAAGAAGCAGGTTCTTATTTAATAGTGACTCTCCTCTCGATCTTCAACCTAGCTCTCTTTTCTAGTAAATTACCTTCTACATTGACAGCATTCCTCTGCATTTCCTCAAGGGTAGCAGGGTTTCTCTCTCTCAGTTGGTAAGACATGTCTGGATCAAAACCATCTGGAAATTTGATTAGAGCTAGTCCTAGTGGAGGTTTTATTGTAGCTGGGATAGAGTTATAAATGTTATTGAATCTAACACAATAGTCCTTAACTGTTTCACCAGGGGCTCTCTTAATACTCTCATATTCAGCTAAGATTTGGAGAGGGTTATTCTTTACTTCCCATCTTGTGATGAAATCTTGGTGAAATTGGGTGAGATCTGGGTTTGAGGTAGCTAGAAATGCCTTAAACCATTTCTTAACCTCCCCTATTAGGCTTTGGGAAAATGGTATCATTTTCACATCATTGCCATCAATTTCTTGCATATCTAAATAATCATTCATCCTGTCTATATGCTTTTGCGCAGTGATTGGTCCTGTGCCATCGAATTGAGGTATTCGGCTTTGATAGTCTTGTGGCATGGCATTGAGTTTCCCTGTTAGAACCAAGGGGGAATAACGAGCTTCCATTATGGGAAAATGGGATGAAGATGAAACTACAACGGTTGAGGATATGGAGGGTATAAAATGGGGTGGGATTATACTTTGTTGTGTTGGTGTAGAGGTGGTAGGGATAGTACAGATGAAATGGGTACACTAGTAATGGAGGGAATTACTAGTGGGGTTGATGGGGTAGTAGTAATATAGGGAATTACTAAAGTGTTTGGTGATGAGGAAGTAGAAGAGGAAGGTGAAGATTTAGATGCTTCATGACTCAGAATTTTCTGCACAACCTGATCTAATCCAGATACCAAAACTTCAAGCTTATTAAATTGTTTTATGTCATCTTCCTCAGATTCAGGATTAATAAGGTGATGCTTTGAGATATAGGGTTTCAATATGTTTTCATCAAACAATGTATTAGATACAAAACTGTTTGAATTGGTACGAAAAAGGATATCTTCAAAAGGAAGGTCAAATTCAGTATCCTCTACAGTTTCAAAGATTTCAGGGAAAGAATTGACTTTGGTCAAATGATTATTATTTACTTGGTTATCAGTTAAACCCCCTTTTTTGATAATTTTTCAATATTATCTACAATTTTTGGTGGTTTAGGAGCCAAAATAGCTCTGTTTTATATCTTCTTAGTAGCCATATCTATAATAGTATATTTACAAATATAAAGTATGTACAACTTTTAAGTGGAAAACAACCTTAATCAGATCTATTTCTCAGCCACAAAATTTGTAAGCATAAAAATAAATTTTGCCAGGGAAGAATTCAAAACAGATTTGTTCGAGTCCCCAATATGGTTGCCATAATGTTATCACTCTATAATTTCCCAAGGCTATGAGAAAAACCCATAGGTAACCACAAAAGAATTTATAAGCTTAGGAGCTAGCCCTTTGAAACTAAGAGAGGCATCTCTATATTAGATTTAGATTTGTTGTTTTGGAATTTTAGGCTAGATATTGGGTTCAGAGTTTGGTTTTTTGAAATGTTTGGTTGAAACTGCAAGGAAAGGCCATTAGGCTATGGATTCAAATTCTTAGGGTGATTAGACACAGAAATACCAGAATAGATGTAACAAGGCAAGGTAGGTAGGATATTGGATCTTTGAAGCTTTGTGGAGGGAAAGGGAGGAAAATATTTAGATTCAATTCACATAGAGAATTTTAGAATGAATTCTATATTTAATCTCAGTTTGAAAACATAGATAGTGTTTATAAGCCAGAGCAGAGTGTAATTAAAGAAATTCATCCCTTTAACTTCTTTAAACAATACAAATAGGAAAAACATATGGAATAACAAAGAAATAACAATTACATAAGAGGAAGAACATCACCAATTTGTGTGACACATGAATCCTAGAACCTATTTATATATTAATGGAATGATCAATTTTAGCTCACTAAACATATTTAGATCAAGAGTTTTCTTTCTTCATCCAAATTCCAACTCTTTGTATTTCGATTTATGAAGTATTTATACAATATTTATCAAAATATCTTGATTTGAAATATCAATATTTTTACAAAATATCCTAAAAAATGATTACAAAAATAGTACATAAATATAGGAAAATGAAACTGTTGTAATCCGCTGGCACTGATTTCGAGGATTTCTGGTGATGATTTTTCCCGAAAAAGTGTTGATTTGCTACTGAAGGTGAACATCTGTTTTAATCAAGTAATCGGCACAAATTATCCCATTTGTCTTCATCTGGGGTGTGGAATTTAATTAGCTTCCTATAGTTTTAATCCACCTCGGTGAATTTTTGGAAAGTTGGTTTGATTATCAATAGATGCTTTATCTTAGGTTTGATAAGCAAGTTTAAATTCAAACCTTCCATGGAAGCTTTTCCTGTGATGGTTCCTTTGATAATGGAAAATTTTGACTTATCCCTGGATATGGTGTACAATTTCTACTGATAATCATCCAAATTGACTAACTTATCTTCGATTCCTTTCAAACATGGCAGTCCCTTTTGATTCGATACATTGGATTTCTTGTGGAACTTCTAAATGCTGGCCTCTAAGTTGTGGCACTTGTTCTCCAACTGTAGCATCAAGTTCTTTTTTGTAAGGACCCTTCTAACCTATAGGATTGTCTCTGTCTTGTATGCAATCTCAAATTCCTCTAATTCTTCTTTGGTATTTGAATTTAGATTCTTGATTAATGTTGTGGCTTCACCCAGATTCTATCCTAAATTTTCTTTTACTTTCTGAATGGCTTCTTTATATTTTTTCTATAATTCCTCTTGCTCAGAAATAATTTTGATGAAGGGCCATATTTCATTCATAGCTTCATTTATTTCTACCCAAATGTTTTATTTTGCATGTGCAAGTGTTTGTGCCATGGCAGACTCATTTTCCAACTTTTCAATTTTTTGAGATAACCTATGAGTCTTCTAAAGCTCTGCAATGTATACATTTTCAATCTTTAACTTCTTCTCTTGGAGATTATTTACTCGAGATTTCAGCTTCTTAATCTTTGATTAGCTCCATGGATTTGGTTAGCTCTCCCGATGAGTCTGTGGAATTTACTTCTACTGTGATGGTTGTTGAAGTTGATGTAGATGCAATAGGAACTTTTGTGAGTGGAATGGTTCCCAACTGTGTTGACTGTTCTATTTTCTTTAGTAATTTTTCTATCTCAACCTCCATATTTTTAATTTTCCCATTTTGTTCAATGATGATCTTGAACATGTCTTGTTTTTCTTTCTCTATCTGTCCAACTTATTTTGTGTGTGGATCTTCAGAGGATGGAAGCTTGAGTTGCTTTCTTAGTGCTGCGATATACAAATTCTTCATTCTAATAATCTCCTCTGTATCTTTTACATTGCTGGGATCATATCCCATTTTAATTACTAGATCCTCTAAAGACTTAATTTTTGTGTCTTTAGCTAAAGAAGGTATCTTTTCTAGTTTGATTTGGGGCTAAATGTTGTTGACCGAAGCTTGCATCCTGGAAGCTGCCATTGCTAAGTTGGTTAAGGTTGTATATAACATCTCCCCTTTTATCTTGTGCAAGTCAATATGATCAATTGGCTGGATTTGATCTACATTGAAGGAAAAAATGGAATTTTTATAATCATATGGAGTTTTTGGGAAAGTAACCTCAGCATGGAGGAAAGTTATATGCATATTTCCTTCCTCTGTGTCAAATCCAGAGAGAATCCTATGTTGTGACGATGTTGTCTGTTTCCCAAACTGTGAATAAGTTGTAACTTTTAGCATCTCATTCTTCTTTTTAATTTCTCTACACTTTGTAAATATATTTGGTTCAACATGGTCATGAACCAATTCCCCTAACTGAGATGTATGCAGTGGCTCTTGGGAATTCGAAGATGATGGAGATCCTATGAAAATATCTTCATTCTTGTTGGAAGTGATAAGCCCTGTCAAAACTATAGTGGACTATAATTTTTCCTCTTGAAATGATTCTTCTATTGTATTGGTCTTTTTTTTCTTTTTGTAAATCTGAAACTCTTTCCTCGGGATTTATTTGACTAAAGGGAAAAATCTTCCCTTGGAATTTTTTATTTCTTCTTGTGTGGTGTTGGAGTTTGTGATGTTGTTGTTGGGAGCACTTCTTCTTCTTCCTACAAAGTATTCTCCTACCATTGATCCTTATTCATATATTTTTCAATATTTGGCCTATGAGTGTGAGTGTAGGGAGTAGTCTTCTGTTCTACTCTCATCTTTGAAACTATTCCCAAGGGGTCATATGACCAGGTGAACCTAATTTAAAATTCATTTGCTTGAGGAGTATCTACTTCTTTGTTTGTTTTCTTGGTGTTGCAAATAAAAGGGTCAACTTGTATGTTAATCTTGAATTGAGATTTCTTCTTGGCTGCAAAAAAATGTAGCTCATCCATGTTAATCATTCGTCTAATATATTCTAGTGAAACAATTCTCATGGGGACAAATTTGGGCAAGCTGTATGGAGGAAATTCACACCCATACACTCTGATCTTAGTGTAATTCTGGTACATGTACCAGACATTTGTCTTGGTTTTCTCACTGAGATTAAGAAATATTTTTATCTCAGGTCCTATTCTTGGTTCAACATTACTATTCAATAGGCAAGACACTGTAAACAAAAGTTGGTCAATATACTCACTGAAGGTGAATTCATTGGTGTGCTTCCTTACTAAGGAATTCCAATGAATTATAGATTGGGAATTTCCTTGTTCATCTAATATTTGTAATGGAAATTGAAATCTGTCTCCCTGATGGAATAGAAACAAATACACTAAAATTGAGGCATACTTAAAGGTCCCTTCTCTAGAAAAATTCAGGAACTTTTCATGGATGGCATCTGCCAGAAACTCACCGTAATTGAAGAGGACTGAGGGTTTTTCATTTGCTGAGAAGAATGATAAGAATCTGATGCAGGAGCATTAGGCTCAGAAAATTATTTGTATTTTAAATGACATAGGGGTCTTGTGTTTTCAAAGAAGATTGGTTTCCTATGTGTTAGATTGATGTAATTTTAAATATTTTGAGTGATTTAAGTGAGACATTTAGAATAGGAATTAATTAATTATCGAGAGGAATTTTGTAAATGTTCTCGAATGTTAGAGAACATGAGAGAATTAAGATAGTTGAGATTCCACAGGGAATGAGAGATTTGAGAATTAATTGTAATTCCTAAATTAGAATTGGTTTCATGATTTTGTGGATTTGAAAGGATTTTTAGGGATAAAGGATAGATTTTAGGACTTAGAGGATTCTTAGGAATTTGTTGAGCAAGTTATGGATCTAAACCAGAATTGGTTGTAGAATCCATTTGTATAAATTATAAGCCTCAAGGAATAGAGAGGGGATTCAGGTTTTAGACATATAGGGTTTGTTGTTGTAAGCCTACGAACAAATTAGAGGAAAGGCCATTGATAAGAAAATCAGGCCAGAACGAAGAAACCAGTGTAAATATTTGTTTATATATAAAGAGATTCATTTTCTGAGTTATTAATTGTGCGTTGAGAAATTCAATTCATAATTTCAGGTGATGAATTATATTTTGGCACAATATATGTATGTGTGCAGGTGAAATTGGGCAGAATGAAATGGAAATTCCGTCATTGTATATCTGAGCTATATGATTTATGAATTCATGAGACTGTGTGTTCTTAAGAGGTCGAACATTCATATTATAATTATGTGTGGATTTGCATAGAATGAAGATCGATCATCCATCATAGAATGGATCAATGCACATAAAAAAAACGTGGCCTTTTAAACTACGTAGAAATGAGAAGAAGTCATAGTTGCAATTTCTCAAACCACCGAATCGAACAACTCAATCCATTGGTAATAGAGAACGCAGATTTGTCTCAAGAAATTTATGCATACGTCACTTTTCTAAGAGAACTCTACAAGAAGTGACGACATTTCAATTTATTCACCATTGCCATAGGTTTTGAGCTTCTGAAATAAAAGCTCATTTTATCTTATGAACAATGTAGATGAATTATTCGTATGGACTGAGTTTTCATATACAAGAATTTCTTAGAATTTGTGAAGTGAATTTGATCTACAAAAAGAAGAAGGTTGTGCAGTGAATAAAGGACGAAAATTGTAAATCAGTGAATAGAAAATGGAACCATAAATTGATGGCGCAGTGGAATGCTGAACCATTTTTACAAAAAAACAAATGGTTTTCGCACAACACAAAAGCGGTAAGCGATAATTAACTTAGAAGTGCAATAGTGTCTAGGTGGTGACACGTCGCAATTAAAAATTGCATATTTCGCATGATATGAATACTCTAATTTTCACACATGTTGGAGTGTGATTTCCGTTGGATGCACAAGAATGAAGAGATCATCGGTGTAAGGTAAGTTGGGTAATAGCTGTGGGGTCAACATATATATGTTGACACTTTGGGTTTTAACCAAAGTTAATTCATAAATACGAATTATCATAAGTTGGGTATTTTCATATAGTTTGTAAACATAATTGTGACAAAGGAATTTCCACTGTTTTGGAATGCTTGCATGTGTCAATAATTCATATGCTTATTATGGGTATGTATGGATTTATGCTGTACCATATGTAATAGTTTACGAATGAGAAATGGTGCTACTGTTTGGGGATATTTTGGTTATATGCATGAGAATATGCATTTCCTTTCATACTGTGGGTTTACGCAGCTTAGGCTGCGTTAGAATCCTATGATGGCTTCATTAACCCATTGATCGAATTGATAACCCAGTAAACAAGAAACAAATGAGACAATTTTATTTTTCATTTCGGGGAACATAGAGGATAAATATGGAGGATTGTTCTTAGGAAATTGGACATATTCAGGGAGAAATGTCTCAAATATCTTTTCTCTGTGAGGGAAAGTGAGGCTCTTATAAAGTTCCATGAGGGAATCCACTGAAAAAGGTTTCAGAGGGGTAGAATTACGAATATGTAGCATTTGGGAAATGGATTCAGAGGTAATAGTGAAAAGGATATCATTGCTAGATTGGAGGTTTCTGTGGTGTAGTTTTTCAAATATAAAACTCGGAATATCCATAATCGTCATTTTTAGTCTATGTTTCGAGTCTAAATCAAGACTCATCTTCAGGACAACCTGCTAAGAAGAGAGAAGATCAGGGTCAATAAATAGTGGAAAGAAGGAGAATGAAAGGGCCGACCAACTCTTAAATACTTATAAATTAATTAGCTATTTATTTTAGTTTATTCAAAAAAATTTATTTATTTCATTTTTAATTTAGTAATATTTAAAATTTTTATTATTTTTTATTGAGTTATTCATATATAAAAAATTAGTTTTGATTGTTAATACTAGATTTTTGAGGAAAAGTTTAGGTGGTTATGATAACATATATTATAATGGGTGAATATAAAATTTAAATTATTGATTATAAGGGTTTATTTATTATTATCTTATTAAAATTAATTGTATTAATTTTTTATTTTTATTTTTATTAATACTAAAAAAGAGGGGTGTTAATAATTAAGTTGGTTGTTACTAAAACTAAGGGATACTATTAGGGTTTATTTTAATAAATATATTTAAGAGGGTAAGTAAAGGGATGCCCTATATTATAATGGGAAATATAAATGATCCTAAATATTGAGATAATATGGAGTTTAATATTAATAGTATTAGAGGGGTTTATTTATTAATGGTATTAGAGGGGTTTATTTATTATTAGAGGGGTTTAATATTAATAGTATTAGAGGGGTTTATTTATTATGCAGTGTAGCTTATATACAAAGTTATATAATATTGGAAGTAAAGAAAAAGGCAGGGTAAGGGAGGATAAGGAGAGTTTTAAATATTAAAAGAGGATAAGAAAGTTAGCAGGTTAGTGGGAGGAAAAGGTACCAAGAGCTGATTTAGGGGAGAAAGGAAAAAGGAGGATAGAAGGTAGGGGTATGGTGTGCGGGGCAGAGTATATGAGAGGGATACGACAGGAAAACGAGAAATGACAATGACAAGCGGGAAGATGGACAAGGTGCTGACAAACAACATAGGGGAGGGTAAGTTTATTTGCGGGAAAGAATGTGAATCCAATTCCTGCTAATCTCTAAGCCTCCATCTCTATTGAGGTTGTGAGGGTGTTTAATGATTTCTAGGGCTTCATGCACTTTACACTTAAAATGATGCTTCTCATTGGTAATGACCATTGCATCTTCAAGGCATATGTGGTGACGCGTCTTATTAGAGTGTTCTACCAAAGCCGAGGTTTTGATTCTTCCTAATCTGATGTCTGCCCCATGTTCTTTAAACCTTATTTTGAAGGTCCTACTTGTTTCCCCAATACAATAGTCTCTACACAAACAATTAATTTTGTAAAACCCTTTTTGCTAGAGGTGGTCGGGGTCATCTTTGACAGATTTCATCCCTTTTCTGATGGTCATTAGAGGTTTGAAGGATGCTCTAATTTCTTTCTTGGCTAGAAATTTGTCCATCTTGGGGTCACGGACAAGATGGACAAAGTTATAGCCAAGAAAGACATTAGAGCATCCTTCAAACCTCTAATGACCATCAGACAAAGGATGAAATCTGTCAAAGATGACCCCGACCACCTCTAGCAAAAAGGGGTTTACAAAATTGATTGTTCGTGTAGAGATTGCTATATTGGGGAAACAGGTAGGACCTTCAAAATAAGGTTTAAAGAACATGGGGTGAACATCAGATTAGGAAGAACCAAAACCTCGGCTTTGGTAGAACACTCTAATAAGACGTGTCACCACATATGCCTTGAAGATGCAGTGGTCATTACCAATGAGAAGCATCATTTTAAGCGTAAAGTGCGTGAAGCCCTAGAAATCATTAAACACCCTCACAACCTCAATAGAGATGTAGGCTTAGAGATTAGCAGGAATTGGATTCACATTCTTTCCCGCAAATAAACTTACCCTCCCCTATGATGTTTGTTGGCACCTTGCCCATCTTCCCGCTTGTCATTTTCCTTTCTCGTTTTCCTGTCATATCCCTCTCATATACTCCACCCCGCACACCATACCCCTACCTTCTATCCTCGTTTTTCCTTATCCCCTAAATCATCTCCTGGCACCTTTTCCTCCCACTATCCTGCTGAATTTCTTATCCTCTTTTAATATTTAAAAATCTCCTTATCCTGCCTTACCCCCCCTTTTTCTTTACTTCCAATATTATATAAATTTGTAGATAGGCTACCCTGCATAATAAATAAACCCCTCTAATATTATTAATATTAAACCCCTCTAATAATAAATAAACCCCTCTAATACTATTAATATTAAACTCCATATTATCTCAATATTTAGGATCATTTCTATTTGCCCATTATAATATAGGGCATCCCTTTACTTACCCTCTTAAATATATTTATTAAAATAAACCCTAATAGTATCCCTTAGTTTTAGTAACAACCAACTTAATTATTAACACCCCTCTTTTTTAGTATTAATAAAAATCATTTTTGTTTTAATACAATTAATTTTAATAACATAATAATAAATAAACCCTTATAATCAATAATTTATATTTTATATTCACCCATTATAATATATGTTATCATAACCACCTAAACTTTTCCTCAAAATCCTAGTATTAACAAACAAAACTATTTTTTTTATATGAATAACTCAATAAACAATAATAATTAAAATTTTAAATATTACTAAATTAAAAATGAAATAAATAAATTTTTTTAATAAACTAAAATAAATAGCTAATTAATTTATAAATATTTAAGAGCTGGTCGGCCCTTTCATTCTCCTTCTTTCCACTATTTATTGACCCTGATCTTCTCTATTCTTAGCAGGTTGTCCTGAAGATGAGTCTTGATTTAGACTCGCAACATACACTAAAAAGGATATCAATGTTTTGGGCCACAATGGCCCTCACACTGGGAATGTATCGGAAGTGGCACCATGAAACGAATTCCGGGAAAGGGTGGGTCTGAGGAAAAATAAATTGGGGTAGGAAGGAGTCCCACAACCTAATTCATCACTGAGATTAATGAAATTTTGTTTTAACCAATTGTGGAGTTTGTAGAGGTCGAACTCACAAATGGTTTCAAGGATTTTGTATTCTTGATCTACTAGGGACTGGTAGTCCAAGTCAATTACAGGGGGTAGAAGGGGATTTTCGATTATGGATTTTGATTTTCTCTTAGGAACCATGATGGAAAGAAAAAAATTTAAAATTACACGAGAATTGTGTGGATGGAGACTGATGGCTTGGTGATTGGTTACAATGGAAGTTTGCTTGTTGATTGGTCGATGTACAGGTTTTGTCACTCAGGGTCTTGGAACAACAAAGGGAAAGGCCAATAGAACAATTTTGGGCTTTATTTATAATCCAACTCACATATTGTTGAAGGTTTATCCATTTAATGGAGTAGGTCCATTAATCCGGGTTGAAACAGTTACATGATGAGTGTAGGGACGTGCCACTTGGCAGTGGGGTTTAAAGTGGAGCAGGAAGGGAAGTGAAAATGATGGGGGAGGAGTGGATGTGGAAGGGACGTGCCATGTGGCCGAAACAGAGTGGAGCGAGAAGGGAAGTGAAAT
Source organism: Pinus albicaulis (assembly GCA_034641835.2). NCBI lineage: Eukaryota > Viridiplantae > Streptophyta > Pinopsida > Pinales > Pinaceae > Pinus > Pinus albicaulis. The sequence continues at coordinate 370,990,045 of CM076570.1, forward strand.
CTATGGGGGAGGAGCGGATGTGGACGGGACGTGCCATGTGGCGGAAGCGGAGTGGAGTTGGAAGGGATGGCGTGGAGTCAACGGTCATAAATATGCAGGAAGAGGGAAAGGGATTTTGGAGAGGGGGGAGGGGGGGTCCAAAATCATCCTAGGGGCGACACGTTGCAAAGGCGGTAGATAGGAATTCCACTTTTTGGACCCCCCCAACCCTTGATTAACTGTCATAGGTGCAGGGGGGGGTCCGAAGTCATCACTCACTTTTGATCTGGGTAGGTGAAATCATGGCCCTCTTAAACTAACTTCATCAAAACTAATCTAACCACGAATACACTGTGCGATTAAATATTTAAACATATTTATTTAACTCTAATGCGACATTTAGACTAGCTGCACATTATATATATATATATATATATATATATATATATATATATATATATATATATATATATATCTATATATATATATATATATTTTTTTTTTTTTTTTCAATATATCTCATTTTTTGAAGTGGCATTTGAACTCGCTCACTTATTGGGGATTTTTTTTTTTTTCGCTCAATTTTTTTTTCTTTCATTTTTTCACAAATACATATTTTTTTATATGTCCTCTTTTTCTTTTTCTATTTTATTTTCTTAGAAATAATTTGCAAAATGAATTATATATAATATCTCATATAAAAATCAACAGATAATCATCAATTTGTGCTATAAAATATAGGACCCTAACAAGCTCCAATTGGCCTAAGCGATATATCGCCACACCATCTGCCTACTTCATCCTGACACACTATCCCAACAACTCCTATTATTTCTATTTTAATTAACTTGGGTGGGTTCCAATGAATGATGTCATCCCAATTCTCTTCTCCATTATTCACTAGGGCTCCTCTAATGGGCTTGCATGGATAGTGGGGCAACTCCCTGACTAGTGGGAAAGAAGCTAGGTTGACCTACCTATCCACGAGGTCAAACCTATGTCACCCCGCTCATCATCTCCTAGTTCCTCCCTTAGCCACTCCCCTTGCAACTTCGAGTGGGGATTAACAGTCTTACCTAGCAGGTGGGTCTCTCTTACACTAATCACACCATGCCTAGGGCGTACGTGGAGGCCCTCTCGACCTAGCCCCACATGTTCTACTTCCAACCAATGACATGACTTCCAACACATGTCATTTCGCTTATTTTATCGGGCCACTGCCTTCCTCACATCCTTCTTTTGTTTCCAGGATAAGCCTCTAGGCCACATCATCAGTGGGCCACACTTCCAGCCATTGGTGTGAACACTAAGTTTGCATGTCCATCAATTCATCTCTCCATTTTTTTTTGTGCAATCCATTTCTTCTGGGCTAGATGCTCCGGGCTCACTGTCTTATGGGTTCCACGTCCAACCAATGGTAGGACTATCGAGATTGCATGTCACCAAGCTCATCCCAACTGATGTCATCCTAGTCGATCCCATTGGTAAGCAAGAAAAATCTTATGGGTGAACCTTTCGGGATTTACCTTCAGGCCACGTCATCACATATTTGTCTAATCGCGTTAGAGGGGAAATTAGGCGCACCAATTTGTGGCTACTACAGCGAGGGTTCCACCTAGTGAATGGATAAGGAGGTTTGCTTACATTATAAAACTAATTCCCGACCCTCTTTCGCCACAACACTTGATTTCCTTCAACCTCCAACATGGCCCAACTAGAGGAAATATGTCTCTCCTTAAGTGATACACTCGATTTGGATTTCAATAGGAACAAAGTTACCGATCAAGTGAGAACTATTACATCAAAACGAGAACTCTAACCAAAAAAACATAAAAAAAAAAGAAAAATTAGCCCAAAAACGAAAAGTGTTATTCTGGAATAACCTTTTTTTTTGGGTAAATTTTCCACACTTTTTATAAATGGAACTCAATTTTTTTAAAAGTCAATTAAAAAAAATAAAATTTAAGAAAAAGTAAAAATAAAAAAATAAAAACATTTTTTAAAATAAAAATTTAAAACATTTAAAAAATTAAAAATTAAAAATGAAAAAAAAATATTAAACTAATATTTTTTTAAAAGATAAATTAAATTTAAAATATAAAAAATTAATTTAAAATATAAAAATTAAATTAAAAAATTATTAAATTAAAATAAATAAATAAATAAAATATTAAATTAAAAAAAACAAAATTTAAAATAAAAAAGTAAGTTTAATATATATATATATATATATATATATATATAATAATAATAAATTAAAAAATAATTAAAAATGAAATAAAATTTAAAACAAATAAAAATAAATAAACCATTTTTAAAATTAAAATTTAAAAATAAATTAAAAATTGAAAATAAATAAAAAATTAAAAAATAAATTAAAAATTGAAAATAAATTAAAAATTAAAAAAGAAAAACAAATATATTATATTAATTTTCGTTTTAAACCAATTAATTTTGAAAAATGAATTAAATTTAAATATGAAAATTAAATTAAAAAAATATTAAAATTTATTTAAATTCAAAAAATTTAAATTATAAAATACAAAATAAATTAAATTTTTTTTAATAAATAAATTTTAAAATAAAAAATAAAATTAAAAGAAATCGCAATAAAAAAAAATAAAAAACAATTTTAAAATTAAAAGTTAAAAAAAAAATAAAAAATAAAAATGAAAAAAAAACATTAAAATGGTATTAAAAAAAAAAAAAAAAAATACTAAATTTAAAATGTAAAATTTAAATGGTAAACTTTAAATTTAAAGAAAAAATATTAAATTTTATGTAATTAAAAAAAATGAAAAAAAAATAAAAATAAAAAAATATATGAAATTTTAAATAAATTAAAAAATAAATAAAAAATATTAAATTTGTATTATATAAAATAAAATAAAATAAATTTAATTTAAAAAATAATTAGAAATTTGGCCATCCATGTGTTGCAAAGGGCCGGCTGCTGGGCAGGCAGGAAGGTTGCTTAAAGTCCATCGCCCGCATAATAGCCAACCCCCGTTGCAATGTGTGCGATGCTATATATATATATAATTAAATTTTTTATTTTAAATTAAATTTATTTTTTGATTTTAAATTTAAATTTAAATTTAAATTTTTATTTTTAAATTTGAAGTTGAATTTTTTATTTTCTCAGTTATTTTTTTTAATTTTTTAAAATTTTAAAATGTTTTAATTTAACCCAAAAAAAAATTGTTTTGTTTTTTTTTCAATTATTTTAAAATGTTTTTTTTTTCATTTTTTTAATCTAAATTTTCATTATTTAAAATTATTATTTTAATTTTCTTTTTAAATTTTTATGGTTTTTAACTTAATTTTTTATTATTTTAAAACTTTTATTTTTATTTTATTATTAAATTAATTTTTTTTTTTAAATTCTAATTAATTTTTTTTTTTTTTTTTTTTTTTTTTAATTATTTTTTTTATAAAATTTTTTTAATAATGTGGTTTTTTTTCATAGCTTAAAAAAATTTCTTTGGATGCTTTTTTTGGTTTAATTTTTATTTTTTTCTTTATGTGTTTTTTTGATATATTTGTTTTCTTTTTAGCATTTTTGTTTTTGGTTTTTATTTAAATTTTTTATTTTTACAAGTTAATTTGGCTTTTTTTGTTACATTTTTATTGATTTTTTTAATATATATTTTTAATATTTGATTTTTTGTCATGTTTTTAAATTTTATTTTTATGTTTTATTACCAACATGAAAATCACCACTCTAAACAAAAATGGTTGATGCTACATCAATACATTTCAAAATTAGTATGAAAGTCACTAACATTTTTAAACATATGTTCATACTTCATAAATAAAAAAATTTAAAGTGCCAAAAATATGCTCCAAAAATAAAAAGGGTGATTCTGCATCACCACTTTTCAAAATCGAGTGTTTTTTTTGCTATCACCGACAAACGAGTACGAGGTAATTTTCTTGTTTGATTGCTAACTTTGTTTAGGTATCAAGAGAGCCTACTCCAACTCCTGGTCTATTACTTCTCGCTTGTCATTTCATCCATGCCTCTCCCATAAAGGTTCTCTAGTCATAAAGAATAACATAAACACTTAGTGGTTGTGATGGTGGATTACTAAGGTAACCTACAATGCTATCCCTATTGAGCCCTTCGCCACACATCAAGGGTTCCAGACTCCAAAACAATCTTGTAAGCAACTCCACGTCGCTATGCAGGGGCTTCCAGAGCCTAACCAATAGTGTTAGGAGCTTGTTGAAGACCTCCAAGATACAAAGAATGCAAGGCTGAAGTAGCCTTGATGCAAGGGTTTCAAGCTTCCCTTACACTTAAAGTGAGAATAACTCTTTCAACGCTTGTACAATGACACCTGTGTAGATTCATAGGATTGTAACTATGTGAGTGAATGTATATGCACATACCCTGCTAAGCACGAAACATATTTTGTAATCATTTCATATTAATAGAAGGGATTTTTATGTCTACTACTTCTAGGTCCTTATGGATCCTTCCGCTACTTGTAGAATTTCATAATGTATTGTGTTATTCGCATAGGTACTGTATACAAACACAGTTAAATATTTACTATAGGACAAGATTACAGTTCAGGGATATAGCATAACCCTTGTTATCATGTAATGTATTACACATTCTTTTGCACACACACACAAATATATATATATATATATATATATATATATATATATATATATATATATATTGTTGTGTGTGTGTGTGTGTTCTGAATAACACCAGTAAGCACTCCACATAACACTTCATTCCCAGTTCAAAAACACACACATGCTTGACCTATTTAACAACATCATTAATTTCAGAGATGTGATATTTTATATACATGATTTCATCCCAAAATTAAGTTCCATTTCCAAACAAAAATATATCCACACACATTAAATTAGTAGCACCATTATAGTCCAGAAATACAAAGCCATTTGAGCTAGAAATGCATCATAATTTCATTAACAATTACACAAGTAAAAAAGGATACTTATCTTTAGATTTGTAGGAAAATTGAGTATGGGAAAAGGGCTCTCCTCCCAACCGTAGATAGTTGCAACTAATCTCACTTGCAGATGTGACCCCTGAGCCATATTTGAGAGACTCGGGGGGCTTTCTCAAAGGACTGTAACACCAACTACCAGCATGAGCAAGGACTCCAAAGGACCTATTTCCTCAATCCCACCAGCTTTATGTTGCAGTTAGCAATGCACGGTAAATGTATAGGTTCACCACCTCCACCCTCAAGAGTAAAACCATGGATACACCTGCTTTCCAAGAAGTCCAAAATCCACTACAATACCAAATTGTAAATGCAAAATCCTTCGAGAATGACCTCTACATATAATAACTCAAATATTGATCTCTTCCCAAGTTGTCTAGGGATCCAGGGAATACTATCTCAACCCACAGCCTCCAAGGGAACCAAGTTTTTGTAACACCCTCCTCCTACATTTACCCAAGTTAATTGGTCCACTGGGGTAAAAATGTGATGAGAGGCTACTGTGACTTGATTCAACTCCCCAGGTACATTTAAGGAAGTGGAATTGACACAACCCAACCAAACTGGCCTTCTACACATGCTACATAACCTTAAGGAGGAAACCCACCCTTCTAGGTGACCAACCCCTGAGGAAACTCCACATTTCACAAGGCATTCATGTGGCTAGGACCCTCCAATTGCTACTATAGCAAGGAAACCATGCAATTGGGGGGGACTTTTTCAACTAGTTCTGAGCTAGCAATGCCAGATTATCTGCTATGTTTTCAGGTCCAGGACTCAGGCCACTTCCCAGAACTCCATGAAACCTCCAAGAATGAAAAGTAACATAGAAAAAATGATAAAAAATCAAATACTTGAACAAAGGCTTGACTGAACCCCTACTAGCCTCGACAGGCATTTCGTCAAACATGTCACAATTATGCATTCTACAAGTCATAAAACATATCTGAGCATAGGGGTCTCATACTTATATAAGATTCATACATAATAATTGATGCCTTATCACATTAGCTGCATTATCCTCTATTAGGTTGTATATTCATCGCTCATCCATTTACAAATCAAAACATGATGAGAGCCATACATCATTAGTGTCATACAACATGCTCATAACCAACATAAATAATAAGGATGCAACATCCATAGAATCCACATATAAACCAATACATTTACACATGAAATACCAATAAGAAGGAACTCTTATTTATGGATGCAAAATCCAACCAGGTTTGGGACTGCCACGAACCAAACAACCATAGATTAGCTAAACCAAATATTTCTTTCAACTAATCACCCTCGTGCCATATTATAAGCATGAATGTGGGACTCATAACCAAAATAAAGAAGGGCTTACTAGGCCCTAGCAATAAACATACAATAGCAGGCTTTACTCTAGCCCCCACCAGATCACTATGACATAAAAAATCATGAATGCCACCGGATTTATCCACCTACACCGTAAGGAATTTTTCTGTCTCCTTGTCTCTAGGATTTATCGCAATTCACACCAAATCGCTAGGACCTAACCCATCCCAGGATTCCTAGGCACAATTTAAACTCCACCCTCCAAGTTTTACCGTATATCCCATCTCAGGATTCCTAGGCCCACCGAGGCACACAATTTCTGGATTTACCTCAACCTGTATTCTGATTTAGGGCTTACTAGGCTAGTGGAATTACCACAATCAATAGTTTGGTTAAGGGATCACTAGGCCATGTTTTCTTTATTTCATAGATCCAACTCACTTAGTTTCGAATCCATTTAGCAATCTAAATCAACCAAAACATAAGAACCCCATCATACCATGGCTATCCAGAAATGGAAAGGCTAGGTTGTAAACACTGTCACACCTAGAAAAACCCATGCCAATGATAGCAAGAGAACTAAATACCCACATTCATAACTATGCATGCAAAAACTATTAAGGAAACCATACATGCAACTCAATACCTGCAAAGAATCCCATTGTAGTTGCTTGATCATGCTCTTCCTTACTTAATCCTTGCTTTCCTTTTCCTTTCTTGATCCAATGCTGAAGTGTTCCAAGAAAACTCTAAGTGTCCAAGAGCGAGAGAGAGAGAAAGCTCCAAAACTGAACTGAAAAAATCGATGAACTAATCCTCAAAATCCTTTCTATCAATGAGGCCTCTAATTCTCAAAATTGATGAACTAATCCTCAAAAGCCTTTTCTCCTATTTTCCATTTTTTCATAAATAAAATGTCAATAGTGCATCTTTTCCTCTCAAAATGCCTTTGCCCAATGCCAATTTACTTAGCCATAATAAGCCAAAATGACACCCACTAGGATGTTTTTTCGCAACATTCATCTTGGAATAAGTGTCCCATGACCTTGGTCTTATATTTTTTTTTACATAGATTTTTAACCAGGTTTATTACATACCCCCCCCCCTTAAGGAAACACCATCCTCGGTGTTCAATGACACCAACAACAAACAAGAATGCTGAAAGAAAAAAGTACTGCCCATGGAGCTTTATAACATATCTCGTTGCAGTATTTACAATGACCTCCTGCTTAAAACATGACAATCATATTGTTTACTGGATCTTTATAACACAATTCATTATGGTATTTACAATAAAAACCACATTTTATCAACAAGAAAATAACCATATTGTTTGTGGAGATTTAAAAATCTAGCTCGATACAATATTTACAATAATATACACATATACACATATGCACATTTGCTCAACCACCAAATAAAACGGCACAATGCTTGCATCTGCAACAAGGGAATCCAAAGGCTCACACCTCCACCCTCAAAGTAATACCAAGATTTCCGTCCTTCCTAGGAAGTCTAGAATCCACTTCCAAAGTCAAACCTACATCTAATGTCCAACGCTACAATCCTGCATTGCTTTTCCTTTCAGTGAACAATTACTAACTCATTTTTAAAGGGCACACTCCCAATGTTGATTTGATTCCATTTGGAAATGCTAATGACGAAAGCAATTCCCTGACCTTCCCTTTTCTACTACACAGTCCCTCGGGAAATCTGACCATCCCCTTCCATGTAGTCACTCACCTTCCAAGTTTCGTGGCATTCATTATTCCGTGCGATCCATCCCTTGCAAGGCTTCCTCGCATTCAAAATTCAAACAACCAAGGAATATCGATGCCTCAAAAGCATCATACTAGTAATAGCATGCTCATGGAAATAAATGGAAACTATTGGGTACCCATGTCCCACAATGGCCTTACTCCTGGAGTGCTTTACAGACATATTGTTGCATGTTCGAATTCCTTTTTTGTTGCTACTAATTCTTGCAGTCAATTTCAATCGCCCAACCGAAAATTTTCATGCTTTCCTATACCAAGCACATAATTTCCATTAGACTAAAAAAGAATTAAAATAAGTTTACATCATACGTCATTGGTATCCCATCAACAAGGTACACTTGAAATTTTGTTCAATTCCTGTCACAACAAACCAAACTATCTCTTTGATCAAATAATCATGTATAAACATATCACATCCAATTAGCTCAAACACAATTAACATAATCAAAATAATAGATCACATGCATAATTAAAACTGAAATAAAATACTGATACTTATCCTTTAATTGATCCTTAGTTTCTACCTTTATCCTTTGTCCTTTCCGTATGCACACCAGATCGGTTTCCATACCTGAAAAACACCCCATGCCTTCTCTTAAACCATGTAAACATACACATAGTGTGAATCACACACAAACAACTAAGCACGACATACAACACCATACAATACATTCACTTACACCTGACATACAACACAGAAACCTACACAGTGTACAACACAACACATACACTTGCATCCGGTGTACGACACAACTCATACACCTACACCCAGTGTATGACACAACACATACACCTACACCTAGTGTACAACACAACATAATACATATGCGTACACCCAATGTATGAAAAAACATAATAAATACACCTACACTTGATGTACAACACAATACATATACGTACACAGAGTCCAACACAATGAATATACATGTTGAGATACCACGACTACATGATGCACATTCATAGTACCACATGTACACAAAAAAACATGTACAACATGCACATAACACCACATATGTACAACACAACATGTATGACATGCACAAGATACCACGTGTACAACAATACCACATGTACAACATGTACACAATACCACATGTACAAAACACCACTTGCGCAACATGTACACAACACCACATGCACAACATGTACACAACACCACCTGCACAATGTGTACACAGCACCACATGTACACAACACCATATGCACGGCATGTACACAACACCACATGCATGACATGTACACAACACCCCATGTACAACATGTACACGAAACCACATGCACACAACACCACATGTAAAGTCATACACAAAACACCACATGTACATAGCACCACATGTACAACATTCACACCACGCCATATGTACACAACACCTCATATGCAACATTCACAAAGCACCACATTGTACATAGAACCACATATCCAACATGTACATAACACCATCTATACCCAGCACTGCATAAACAACATGTACACTACACCATCTATTCATAGAATTGGATAAAAAACATGTACATAGTATTATATATACAAAAAACCGCATGTACACCACATCACAAGTACAATATGTACGACATATACACAACAGTAGTATTGCACATCCATAGATCACACACTAATGCTACCAAGCAACCTTGCTTCTAGGTTCCTTTCGCTATTCATGCATGTTCCAGAATGCCATTGATGACACTCTTCCATTTTGATGATGTATCCCTCAACATTACCTATCCATAACATAAACATGGGCATAATACAAACATATAATATCAATTCATATCCACATGATATTTAACTTGTATATATTACAGGGCTACACTTCCCAATTGATTCCTCATAAACTAGGAACCTCTTCATACCATTCACCTACATAAGAAATCATTTCTCCACGAGAATGATTCCCTGATGACCTTGTTAGGCAATGACATACATACATACATATATTTACATATAAACATTAACATGAAACAATCATGATCCCATCAGACAATGACATACAACATGCATATATACATATACACACATTATCATAATCATGATCACAACATAATTACCAGATATCATAAGGTCAATGTTAAGACAACTCCATTTATTCCTGCAGAATGTGCACAACATTAAGAACAAAAGTTCCCAATCATAGCCAAGGCATCTGTTATCTTAGATCCATTTTCTTTACCTTTCATGTTACCTTTCTCATGATTTTCCTATCACCTTGCATTTACACCAATGGACCCAACCAATGCAACCGACTATCATACTATTATCTTCATCTACCCTTAATCATGCACCGAGCTTAATTCAAGTCTTACATTACATGCTAGGTTGCATTCAGGTCTCCCTGAGCTCTATTAACTTTCCTCTTTCCCAACTAATTCCCAAGACCATCAAAACATAAAAGGAAAGGACAAATGCAAACAAGAAGAAAACCATGAAAACCAATAGCAATACGACACCACAAACAAAATGGTATGGCCATACCCTAGTCATAAACAAAGTTGCAAATCAAGCGTAGGAAATCACAAAATACCAAAAACACAAGACTGGAAATAAACACCATGACTCAATCCCCATGGTTCCCAGTACTTCCAAAGGAAATATAAACCTGAGCCTTTTCCAATATTTCATGGCAGTCTCTTTTCCATGAAATTCCCTATATCATACTTCCATAAACACATAATTTTTAGCGCATAAATAAATATACAATATTCCATTTATCTTACCTTGTTGTGCCAAACACATTGCCTTGTAACAGAACACACATGTCAGCCACATGTTCTAAATATCGAGACAACATATCTTTCAATTTGAAATCAAACTTTACCAATTCTAACAACCATTTCGTAATCAACAATCAACTCACGTTCATCAATCATAATACATAATGATACAACTATCACCTACTTACACTCAAGTACGTATCAGTTGTCTCAGCACATAATGTGTTAGTACAACCATCTTAAAACACGGCCATTTTTTCATCCAATCTTATAGACACATAATCATATCATGCAATTAATCAAACATCCAGAAAATAGATAGATGGCATAATAGACACCAAACAATCAAACACCAAATATATGACATAATCAAACATTCAAACACCAAATAGGTGACATAAGCAAACTCATACCTCAATATATCTCAGGGGAGGCTATCTTGTTTACAAAGTCAATCTAGATTAGCACGATATAACTTCTCAGCACATCAACTCAAACAAAAATAAGGTCATGATATCCATAATGATAACTAGCTAGCATGTTCACATCATAAGCTCATAAACAATTGTCGTTCGTGCATAAGAATCATATAGGCACAGTCAATCTAGATTAATATAACACAATGTCATAGATATTTCGACTCGTACCTGAATGTCATAACCCTAACCATATGCATAGGCCAATCTAAATTAGCATGACACATATAATATCAAGATCCTAAGTACAATGACCATGACCATCATGTATATGACCATAATTCATATAACAAGAAGTTATTATCATGCATGAATAACTAAAGCATGCACTTATGATCACACTGATTAACTAACATCCATCATACCTATAACCACAAAAAATAGAATGGAAAGCATAAAATTAACCCTAATTCTTATAACAACCATTAACCACATACCTGCATGCCAAACATATAAACATATATGACGATCCACTCTTACCCTGAGATCTAGTGCTGCAACCTCGCTTTGATGATATGCATATCCTACTCTATCTCAATCAACACATTCGCATCATAACAACCAACAACATCATGATGACGCAAACTACATACAATGACCTCATAATGCATGTCTGACCTATTATACATGCATAACTATAACCATGAAATTGCATGCATAACAACATATAGACATTGACATGCTTAACAAATGCATATACAACTAACATGCACTTATGACAAACACATCCCAACAACAACATCATTAAATTCCACATGGAAACAAAACAACAACAATGACCACCACCATGCATACAAAACAAGAACATATTCAACAAACATAAATAAAATATATGCAACCGACATGTATGCATGATCAACACATCGCCCATCCAGTCCAAGGGGTGAACCATGATTTGATACCACTCTGTAATTCCATCCTACCACATTTACAAATGTTAACTAGCCTACTGGGGTAAACATGTGATGATAGGCTACCATGATCTGATTCAAATCCTTGGGTATAGTTAAGGAAGTGGAATCGACATAACCGAACCAAACTGACCTTCTACACATGCTACAAAACCTTTAGGAGGCAACCCACCCTTCCAGGTGACCAAATCCTAAGGAAAATAAACATTTAATTGAACTAGATCCTCGTTTTCTCCCATGACAAGGCATGCATGCAAATGGGACCCTCGGGTCACTCCCATAATAATAAAACCATGCGACTGGGGAATTTTTTAACTAGTTCTGAGCCTGTGACCCTGGATTATGTGCCACCTTTTCAAGGCCAGGACTCAGGCCACTGCCTGAAACTCCATGAAATATTCAAGAATCAAAAGTAACATAGAAGAAATGATACAAATGCAAATACTTGAACAAATACTTGACTAGACCCCTAGTAGCCTTGACAGGCATTTCGTCAAACATGCCGCAATTATGCATTCTACAGGTCATAATAACGGATCTGAGCGTAGGGGTCTCATACTTATCTGAGATTCGTATAGAAACATTGATTCCTGATCACATTAGTTTCATTATCCTCTATTAGGTCATATATTCATTGCTCATTTTTGGCTTAAGGGGTCCTGACCCAGGTTCTGAGTGTGCTGCGCAACCAAAAAAACCCTCCAAATACTGGCCCTTTTAGCAGTGATCTGCTCGCGTAGACCAAAGTATCACTCGGAGCAGTATGGGGGGGTGTTGGAACTAGGTTTCCACACCCCGAGGGAGGAATATGATGTGGATCTAACTCTTTCTGATCTGATCTAGTCAATATCGTGTTGCACTATTTCTTTTTAACCTAATTCATATCTTAATGCAACAAAACCCTTACGTAGATATCATTCTTGCACAAACACAATGATCTATTCTTATTCATATCTAACTTAACATAAACCCTTAACACTGATATAAATCTTACACAACTATAGAGATATACGATTATAAAATTAACTCAGACAATTATGCATCAAATAGTGTGAACTACAATAGATCTATAAGAAAATCAACACATTAACGCATAAGACGAAGATCATGCAAGTAACCCAGTAATTTCTTCAAAACATTCTCTTTATTAGCAGATCTTTAATGACTACAATTCTTTCTCTTGCACACACAGCTGCAGAGTCCTCGCACCCAACCCAGGACTTAGGTCTCCATGCACACAACCACAGGAGCATATCTCACCTTAGACTTATCACATAAACTTTCCCAAAATCACATTCACAAAAGATAATATGATTTATGATGTTCTTATTGAATGATTCTTGACTTGACTCATACATGCCCTTTTTATATGACTTAGACACACACAAAACATGGACTCAATCTGTGGTTTGAACCCTGTGTTTTACCCTTTTTACCGTTAAAAAAAAGAAGGATATTTGACCCACCCCAAAGCCCCTTGACCTTGCGCGCCGCGCTTTAACAAAAATGAAAAAATAATGACTCAAGACTCGACCTAGGGGACCCTAGCCCAACAAGCCCCCAACACAACCTCATGACTCGTCCTCGAGTCACTCTTCTCTAGATTCCTGCATTTAGGCTTTAAGTGCATGAATGGATTCATGGAGAGGTTGGATGGCCTTGACACTCTGTGTGGCAGTGCTTTGTGCTTCTTCAACTAATTTTTCTATGGTCGGCCCCTCCCCTGCCAAGCTAATGCTGCTTTGAGTCTAGCAGAGTCCCTTGAGCGCACCCTTAATGTTTTGTGACAACTGAAGTGCTTCATGGGGCCAAGGCTGAGTCCTTGCCTCCATGAGCTGCAACATAACCATTTGTTGGCTTAAGGGGTCCTGAACTAGGTTTAGAGTGTGTTGTGAAAGCAACAAAAACCTCCAACTACTGGCCCTTTCGGCAGTGATATGCTTGCGCAGACCAAAGTCTCACCCGAAGCAATATGGGGGGGTGCTGGAACTGGGTTTCTGCACCCTGAGGGAGGAATATGATGTGGATCTAATTCTTTCTGATCTGATCTAGTCAATACTGTGTTACACTAATGATTTTTAACCTAATTCAGATCTTAATGCAACAAAACCCTTAACACAGATGCAGTTCTTGTGCAAACAAAAAAATATATTCTTATTCAGATCTAACTTAATAGAAACCCTGAACACTCATATAAATATTGCACAATTACAGAGATATACGATTATGTAATTAACTTAGATAATTATGCATCAAATATCATAAACTGCATCATATCTATAAGAAAATAAACACATTAACACATAAGACAAAGATCATGCAAGTAACCTAGTAATTCCATCAAAAGCTTCTCTTTATTAGCAGATCTTCAATGTCTACAATTATTTCTCTTGCGCACACACTTGTAGAGTCCTTGCACACAACCCAGTACTTAGTTATCCATGCACACAACCACAAGAGCCTATCTCTACTCAAAATTATCACAAAAACTTGCCCAAAATCACATCCACAAAAGATGAGACGATTTATGATGTTATGATTGACTCATTCTTGACTTGACTCATACATGCCCTTTTTATATGTCTTAGACTTCAAAAACCATGGACTCAAACTGTGGTTTGAGCCCCATGTTTTATCCTTTTTCCCGTTACGAAAATAAGGAGATTTGACCCGCCCCACAGCCCCTTGACCTGCGCGGTGCACTTTAACAAAAATGACAAAAAAATGACTCAAGACTCGACCTAGGAGACCCTAGCCCAACCCTCATTTTTTTACAAACCAAAACATGATGAGATCCATACATCATCACTACCATAAAACATGCTCATAACCATCATATAACCAAAAAAAATAATAAGGATACAAAAACCATAGAATCCAAATATAAACTAATACCTTTACACATGAAATACCAAGAAGAAGGAACTCTTATTAATCGATGCAAAAACCAACCATGTTTGGGATTTCGATGAACAAACCGACCGTAGATTGGCTGAACCAAATATTTCTTTCAACCAGTCATCCCCATGCCATATTCCAATCATGAATGTGGGAATCATAACCAAAATAAACCAGGGCTTCCCGAGGCTAAACCACCTCAGCCTCATTAACAGAACCAGGCTTTACTGCAATCCTCATTGGATCACTAGGCCCTAAAAACAAACATACAATACCAAACTTTACCATAATCCCCACCGGATCACTAGGCCATAAACAAGCATGGATTCCAATAGATTTCTCCACCTATATCGTGATGAATTTTCATGTCTCCTAATCTCTAGGATTTACTGCAATCCACATCGGATCACTAGGCCCTAACCAAGACTCCAATCTATGGGCTTTACTATATATCCCATTCCAGGATTCCCAGGCCCAATCAAGACACCACCCTCCAGGATTTACTATATATCCCATTCCGGGATTCCTAGGCTTGATCGAGGGCACACACCTCTAGGATTTATAATATATCCCGCCATTGATCGGTCGAGGATTACTAGGCCCACTGAGGCACAGAATACTTAGATTTACCGTAACCCATAGTCTGGTTCATGGGTTACTAGGCCAGTGGCTTTAACACAAGCCACAGTCTAGTTCAGGAATCACTAAGCCACATGTTCTTTGTTTCAGAGATCCACCTCACTCCATTTCGAATCAATCTGACAATCCAACTTAACCAAAGCATGAGAACCCCATTACACCATGTTTATCTAGAAATGGCAAGGCTAGGTTGAAAACATTGTCACACTTGGAAAAACCCATGCCAATGAAAACAAGAGAACCAAATACACACATGCATAACCATGTATGAAAAAACTAGCAAGGAAACCATACATGCAACTCAATACCTACAAAGAATCTTGTTGTAACTGCTTGATCCTACTCTTCCTTGCTCGATCCTTGCTTTCATTTTCCTTTCTTGAGCCAAGGCTGAAGTGCTTGAAGAAAAATCCAAGTGTCCAATAGAGAGAGAGAGAGAGAGAGAGAGAGAGAGAGAGAGAGAGAGAGAGAGAGAGAGAGAGAGCTCCAAAAATGAACTGATAAAAGCTATGAACTGATCCTCATAAGCATTTTTATCAATGAGGCCTATAATTTCTTCATTTTCCATTATTTTTCCTTTATTTTCTTCCTCACATGCAGCTAGTGACCTTTCACCTTCCTTTTCTCATATTTTCCATTTTTTCATAAATAAAATGTCAATAATGCCTCTTTGCCTTTACAAATTCCCTTTCCATTTCCTTGCCAATTTACTTAGCCATAATAAACTGAAATGACGCCCACTAGGATGTTTTTACCTAACATTCAACTTGGAATACGTGTCCCATGACCTTGGTCTTATAATTTTTTTACATGGATTTTTAACCAGGGTTTTTACAGTTGTTACAGGGCTTTAAATATTTCTATCTCAACCCACAACCTCCAAGGAACACAAGTTATTATAGAGCTCTATATATTTCTATCTCAACCCATAGTCTCCAGAGAACCCAAGTTGTTACAGGGCTCTAGATATTTCTATCTCAACCCATAACATCCACTAGCTCAAGTTGTTACAAGTCTCCAAATATTTCTATCTTAACCCACAACCTCTAGGGAAGCCAAGTTTCTACAGGGCTCTAGAGACTAATATCCCAACCCAAAACCTCCAGTGAATGAGAAGACCAAATCCCATTCACTTTTGTTCACTTATTTTAACAAGTTCCTACTCTGCTTCCTACTGATTGTTGCTTGAATCACTGCTCTACCTTTCTCCTGACGAGTTCATTTTTTTCTTTCCTTCTCTAACTGCTGCTAGTATCCATGTGAATGCCTCTTTTGTTCCTGCATTTTCTTTCTTTTTCTTGCACGTTATTGACTTATTTTTCTGGACTTGCATTTACTTCTCGTCCTTGTGAACTTGAGAGTGATCTCCCAAGCAATATGGGCCTATGTACCTCTTCTTGCATACCATTCAATTATGATAAAACCTAGTTCATTAAACACACTAATCAAAATTTAATGGTTTTCCAAACCATTCAGTTTTTCTTCACAAGAAAACCTCGACATCCCATGCAAGAAATCCTCTTCCTCAACTCTGGAATTTGTGTCCCTTGACTTAGTCCCCTTTTGAAGTTTATTTCTATAGAAAAAAAAACATTTACAATGCATTTTTATGAGAGAACCATGGGTGGGGCTATCACAGGTGGATTGTTTTTCTACAACATTTCATCCGATCATCAAGTATAAAAAGGGGCTAAGTAACAAAGTTGGTGACATGCTATCTACATCTCTAATCAATGCATCTATTTCATTATATAATGATTCTTTAGCACTTGGCAGTCATGTTGAACAATATGCTAGGTATTTTGACTTCAAATATGTATACAAGAGGTTAACTCATGGTTCATAAGTGGATAATTACCATTTGCAACGTAGTTTACTCTATCATCTTAACAAACTACGTGTTCCATAAGATGAAAGAATTAATGTAATCCCAAAATCTCATATTTCTCACATTTCAGGGCATTTTTATGTAGAAAAGATTGTATATTTTTTAGAAAAAAATTATTATGTGCCTCGAATGAGGGAAATTGTATCTAGGTATGTAACATGGTGTGCATTGTGTGCCACTAGTAAACCCACTAATAAAAATTTGGGTTTTTATACACCTCTTCTAGTTCCTTCTCATATATGGGAGAGCACTATGGACTTGGTAGGATGTTTTCTTATGTCCAAAGAGGTCGTGATCATGTGTATGTAGTTGTGGAAAAAATTAGAAAGATGTTTATATTGATGCCTTGTAAGAAGCAAGTGACAAATGAACAGATTGTACACTTATTATTTTAGCATGTTTGGGTTCACTTTGGATTGCCCACTTCTATTATTTCATATCAAGATTCCCACTTTTGGGAGAATTTTGTTCAAGCTTGTGGAGATTGATGGTCACCAACATAAATATAAGTACTAATTTTCATCCACAAATAGACGTATAGATAGAGATAGTCAATAAGAATGCAATAATTTTTTTTTGAGGATATTACAGTAAGCATCTTAAGGTTTGATATGAGAAACTAAAAACCTACGACCTATTTGGATTTGGGCCAACAACCTAGCCATTAGGCCATGACTTATAGTTAATGTAATGTTGGGAATATTTTATATTTTAATTATTGTTATAACATGTTGCCTAAAGGAGGGGAGGTCTGCGGGATTAACCATACTAACTTCCCGTCAATGGTTAAATTTAATTTACAGTTTAAATGAATTTCAATAATTGATTGACTACCATCTCGTTCATTTCAATATTTCTTAATGACAAGTTTTAAAAATGGTTCAACACATATATTGTTGATAACCAAAATTAAATCAATTCCATATTGCAACCTTTGGTTGGCCCAACCATTATAATTGCTTAATATTTCTTTGAATGGTTATTCTTGTTTGGAAGAAAACACAATGACACACCAACCTAACCTTGGGTTAGGTAGGCTTGAAGTTTTACATATTAAAATGTTGGCCAACGAACCACAACAATTTAGTTGTAAAAGAAAGTTTGAGCCTCACAGTTTTGTTGTGTGTTTTATCATTGTCTATGTGGTAATACACCATTTTAATGCCATTTTGGAGATCACATAAAGGATATATTATTGTGTGGGGTTCCTAAGGCTTTTGTACAATTTCTAAATAGAGATCCAACTTTTGAGATTGAGGAAGTTGATGTAATTTTCATTATTTTGTATCATAATTGAAGATGTTGCTCCATTGGAAGCAGACTTAGAGACGTATCCCACACTATGTAATATTCCTTTTTTTGGTTTCACCTATGACAGGGCTAGGATGGACTCCCAGAGTTAGAAGCAGACTGGTCACAGGTATAGGTTGGTGTCATCAGTGGGCCCAGAGGCTTTTTGGAGGAGTTTTGAGGAGTTTCTATGCGGTCGGGTGGAATTTTATTGATATATTCCATCATACGAGTAGTTTGGCTTTCGTTCCAGTGCATTCCGACAACTTTTGGAAATTTGAGTTATTTTTGGGCTTAACTCAGCTGATTACACTCAAGGTGGCATTTCAGGAGGAATACATGATGGAACACCTTAGTGTAATAGCTCATTGGAACTGGGAGGAGGATACCTACATGGTAGTATGGTTGGACATGGGTTTCAGTGACCAGAGGAGGCGTGGTAGCCGATTTACCCTTTTCTACATTAAAAAGGAATATTTTAATAAGAGGGAAAAGTGCTCCATGAATAAAATAATAATAAAATAATGCTCTAGAAGGCTCCAAGATCCATAAAGGAGGAGTCCATTATAGACATTCGGGATCATATCATTTTCTAGAGAATGTAGTCCTAGGAAAACCTCTGGTGATTTGTGAGTGTTAATTAACCCAACTCTTGAGAGACTATCTGGGAATATTACGTAGTCAGAGATATTTTTGGGAGTGAGGATCATACACAGGCCTTCAAATTGTGTTATTCAATGGAGGTATGCTTGCCTAGGGAGAGGTGTAGTTTTTCTTTGGAGGCCATCACTCTGTAGCAGCAAAGCAGCAACAAATCATATTAAGCTGGCCGCTCTCTCCATCTCAATTATTTTTTGGGTCAAATCTATATGTAACATCGATTATTATTATGTAATAAAAGTTGTATTCTTCCTATTCTATCGATTGCGTTGTCTTATGTATTTTTATTTTTACAGTAATCTTTCTCATAAATGGCTGTTAGATTACCTTCTAATGTATCTCTGTGTTTGGCAATTCATGAATTAGTAAAATATCCCATTTGGGATACATGTTGGTAATGAGCCTGGCTATTGGAGATCAGCCTCAGCCTCAGCCACTAGGATATTTGCTAAGGGCCTACGCAGTCATTGGAGGAGGCTCATTTGTGGGAGCTGCATTGGTGGGATTTTAGAGCTGGGGTGTTGGGAAATTGATAGGAAAGAAATGATTGACAGTAGAAGCTGTAGTGCCAGAAAATGAAATTGGAAGAGGGCGAAACTACAAAGGGTCAGATTTTGAAGGTTGGAATTAGAAGAAACCCTTTCTAGGTTTTTCTGGGTTTTGGGTAAGGATCACCTTCCCAAATTCCTAGAATTTTTTGAGCAGTTTTCAGTGGGTAAATTAAAGGCTGAATTTAGGCAACAGTGTAGTCTTAGAGTAGCAATGCAGTTTCTGGAGGAGCTTGCTATTGGAGAGGTTGGATTTCCTTGCAATCATTACCTGGTGCTTGTAGCTTGCCTTGTGCTTGTAGTTTTCCTTGTGAAAGTCCAAATAAATCACTGTTACTTCCATATATGTCATTAAAACAATGAAGTTTTTAAAACAACTCCTAAATCAACATAACAATGCCTCAGTGGGTTGCGATCTAAACCAAAGACCAAAAAAGATTAAACAATGTAGAAGTTAGTTCCTTGAAATAAAACAACAGACCCTTCTCCAAGGAGGTACATAATTTGCTCCAACAAATGCATCCGAGGAATTTACAAAAGGAGGAAGAAGTGGGAAATTGGCTTTATGCACTTGGGATGGACTTAAAGAGTGGAAGATCAGAAAATGACTTTCCCATGTTAGAAAAACTGGAATCCTGCCTTTCAATGGTAGAAAAATCTGATTGGAGTTTAAATTGGGCTTTGAAGCCATCTATGCTTGCATTGGTACAAGCTAGATTCTTGGAACATCCAAGTGAGAGAGTCAAGCTTAGAGCTGCCTCTTGTTTCATTGATATTTTGAGGATAACAACACCCTTCCCTCCCTATAATGATGAAATTATGAAAAGAATTTTCAGAATAATAGTAGGAACCTTTCGGGATTTGGACACCTATGCAGACTCTACATTTGGGAGGAAGCTTAAGGTTTTCAAAGTCATGGCCATGACCCAGAATCATGAGATCATGTTTGAACTTGAGTGTGATTGCTTGATTATGCAGATGTTCCAATGCTTCTTTAGCATCAGGAGGCATCATTCTGACACAGTCATATCACACATGCAATCCATCCTATCATCATGTATGGGAATCCGTGAGGCCATTTGCTGGGAGTTGCATACTAGGTTGCTGAGCATTTGGAGGAGAGAGCAGTTGGTCTCACCTGCTGCTTATGAGCTAGCCCAAGGGCTAGTTGAGCAGAAAATTGAGCTTTTCACCAAGGAGGAGCTGCTCCAGTTTGGTAGATCAGGCAGTAGAAATGAGCTGAGGAGGAAGGGACTTTGCTTCATCTACAAAGAATCTTGGGGCCCTGATCACTCATGCTTGAGTAATGCAGATGATGTGGTGGAGGTAGAACATGAGGGCATTCCTTCTATATGCTCGGGTGAGGACTCTTCTTTAGATGAGTCCATGGGATCAGTTGAGGACGCTTCTGGGGAGAGAGAGTAGTCATACAGAGATGATGACAGTAGACCGGAGCTGCGTTCCAGTGTGCAGGGTGAGCAGTCAGGGGACTCTACGGGAGATACTCTAGGTGATGAGTCACTTGTGACGATTCATCCAGAACAACATATGATGGAGCCTGAGTCAGTAGAGGAGGATACTATTCACATCAGGCATGATATTCCTTTGGGGGAGAGCCATATGGGTGCTCACATTGAGTCTATGATGGATATGCGGCTAACCTTGGGGTTAGCCATCGAGGTGGAGCAGTCAGATGCATAGACATTGAGTACGGTGACAACAGTTGCAAATCCATATCCTCTAGAGGTGTTGGAGGTTGATGGGATGGTTCTGCAGGGGGTTAGTAAAAAACAGGAGCATGACACTCCTGATCAGGAGTGGGAGGAGTTTTTGGAGATGGTGGAGCATCCATCTGTGGGCCGACACATTGATGAGGTGCAGATAGGTGCACATGCAGTAAGCAGAGCTACGGTACCCTCAGGGAGTAGCACTCTCTAGGAGTACATAGATGTGGCTTGCAACATCTCTTTCCCACTTTCGTCCATTATAGAGAGAGGGACTTTATTCTACAGGCAACTTTTTTTGGCAGACGGGACAAAGCAACGTGAGTTGATTATGAGTTGGCGACAGTTATCTAGGCATATTCTGTATGCAGTTGAAAATACATTGGATTCTTCTTCCAGGATAGATTGGCGGGAGATCATGAGCTGGTACCCTCTTGATGGTATGATTTTCTTCGTAGGGAGCACATCAGAGCAGGGGCCCTTAGACATAGCAGATATTATAGATTCCAGCTAGCAGTTGGGCACATGTTGTCGTTTCTTCAGCACTCCATCCCGATTTCAGGAGAGAAGGATCAACGTGGGATTGAGTCAGGACTTGGATTGGAGAGAGGTGATGAGTTGGTATGTAGTTGGTGAGGAAAATTATACAGTTAGAGGTATAGCACATCAGGAGCCAGGGAGAATTGATGCTTGTTGGTGGACTTCACTTCATGGGGAATCATCTATAGCTAGAGGCAGTGCGCAGTTTGAGCCATGGGACTTGTTCGATGATTTTCCATGGTGGTTTTGGGGTCAGGGAGGATTCTTTGTTGACTGGTACAGTGATAGATCAGTTTGGGATCCCGTCATTGAGGGGTCTATTCCGAGTGGCTTGACACAGGTGCATAGCAGTACCCATGGGTTTGTATAGGATCCAGGAATTAGGTCTCAGTTGCAACGGGCCAACAGGGTGGCCCACATATTTGGATTGCTTGAGGGCAAGCAATCTTGGGGCGGAAGGTCTGTAATATTCCATTTTTTGGTGTCACCTATGACAGGGCTAGGATGGACTCCCAAAGTTAGAAGTAGATCGGTCACATGTACATGTTGGTGTCATCAGCGGGCCCGGAGGCTTTTTGGAGGAGTTTTGAGGAGTTTCTATGCAGTCAGGTGGAATTCTCTTGATATATTCCATCATCCAAGAATTTTGGCTTTAGTTCCAGTGCATTCTAACAACTTTTAGAAATTTGAGTTATTTCTGGGCTTAACTCAGTTGATTACGCTCAAGGTGGCATTCCAGGAGGAATACATGATGGAACACCTTAGTGTAATATATCATTGGAATAGGGAGGAGGATACCTACATGGTGGGATGGTTGGACATGGGTTTCAGTGACAGAAGGAGGTGTGGTAGCCGATTTACCCTTTTCTGCATTAAAAAGGAATATTTTAACAAGAGGGAAAAGTGCTCCATGAATAAAATAATAATAAAATAATGTTCTAGAAGGCTCCAAGAGATCTATAAAAGAAAGGGAGGAGGCCATTGAGAGATATCTTTGGGATCATATCATTTTCTTGTATGAGAGGTTTGAGATGTGGTTCTCTACTTCAGCGGTAGCCCTAGGACGGAAACCCTCGGGTGATTTGTGAGTGTTGGATGGAAACCCAACTCTCTTTGAGGAGACTTCATTCAGAATTTTTGAAAAGCTTCAGAGATATTGGGGTGAGGACCATTCATATCTTCAACAGGTGCTTCAGTGGATTCAGTGGTAGTAGTTGCCGGAGGGAAAGTGCAGCAGTTCAGTTTTGGAGGCCATCCCCGTGTAGCAGTGCAGCGAATTATATTGTTGGCCAGTTCTCCATATTAACTCTTTTTGGGTTAGTTCTATATGTAACCTTGATTATTATTTATAATAAAAGCTGAGATTTTTCCTGTTCTATGTGGTATTGGATTGTAGTGTTTTATGTATTTTTATTTTACATGGCAATCTTCTGTTAAATGCATGTTGATTTCACGACATAATTTCGAGTTTAAGTAAATTCATGTGAAATTAGTAAAATATCCCTTTTGGGGATATTACACACTGGGTGAGCTGCGTTATCAATCTTGTTGTGATATTTTTATTTATCTATAGCTATTTATTTATATTCATAGATTTTTCAATGTTTTTTTTTGAGTTTGGTATTTCGCATTCTATTTAAGATGTCAAATCATAGGCTCATAATAAAAGATCCTGATAATTGAGAGTATCAAAATGATTTTCAAACCAAGTAATCAAGCCCTATTTCTCCCTAAGGTTTGAAATCTTTTTATTCAAGAACATTTTTATCTATTTTAGTGCTCCACTCCCTTATCCTTCCTTGTGGTTGATCTAGCGTTATCTAGTTTTGTCTTATCTACTCTCTCCCTTCATTCTATAGTTCGCTGTAGAATATTTGTGGGATGAAGAGGCAAAAGAAGGGGTATAGTTTCCTCGCTATAATTTTAGATGCCCATGATCCATATTCCTTGCAACCTCAAGCTCAGGAAAGATATTGGTAGGTTATGGATTGTTGTATGGAAGTAATCCAAAAGTGGTATGATGAATGATTTCAGAGGTTGAAGGGAAAGTGCATCATGTTCGAAGGTTTATTCCTGACCATCGTGTTGAAAGGGAAATAAGGCATTGGATCTTGGAAATTGGTACTTAAACTTGATATCTCTGGAACTCTAATATTAGGCTGTCAACCTATATTGGCACATTAAAACATTAATGGGAATAGTTCTTATTGAATGATCAAGAACTTAACAAAATACATTGGTCTGGATATTAGAAATGATGGAGAAAATCAAGAAGTTAGACAAAAAAGTTTCTGCTTTAGCTAAGAAATAGGAAAACAAAGCCTTTACCCCCTATGAAGATGAAAGTGACTCTCCCCCATCAATCATGTGGAATCTCCGTCATGAGGACATGATTATGTGAGCCAATTGTTTTTTTACAATTTTATGCAGTGGAACTATTTTGATTTTTTCCAGTTTAAGTAATAGATTGGTTTAATTTTAGATATGTAATGTAAAAAATTTGAACCTCTACTAATGGTACAGTTTCCCAAATGGTAGACCAGTAGCTTGTGGAAAATTGTTATGCACTTCATTTTTTGAAAATTAATATAAAGTGCCTAACCTTACAAACAAAAAGTTTTAGTGATATTACTAGAAGATTAGATGCAATATTTTCAATATTTTATTCATAGTTATTGTCTCTTTATCCTTATGTTGTGTTTAAGGTACAATAATAATACACCTCCTTCGATTTGTGACTTTCCATTAGACCTGTGATCTTCCTATAATCTAAATTTATCAACATTATTTAATATTGTTCAAACAATATGGCTATTAATCAATCCTCTATCTTCACCATATTATTTAATATAATAAAACATTTTTCCATATTTGATTATTTTGTGATTAATAATGAATATATGTTGCTTAGGTATTTCATTTTGAAAGTTTTTCTTCACAAATTATTCCGGTTAGATGAGAACCTTTAAATAATAATTCTCTGTACAACATTTTCTATTCATCAACCTTAGTTAAGTTTCTCATTATCCTTATAATTAAATGACTTCATTCCTCGCCTCAATTTCCCTCTACTTGATGAATCTCATTACTCAATCTCCCTCTAGTCAATCAAGATTTTTCCTCAATCTCCCCATAATCAACTAAGCTCATTCGTTGATGCATTAATGGAGTGTTTTCATTCCTTAATCTATGTATGGTTGATAAAGAAATTAAAGTTGATTGCATCCCTTTAAACCCTATACATTTCACTCTTAGCCATCCAAGTCATGTTTTGGAATAATCACTTTCTTCCAATGCAATATCTTCTAATTATAGTTTCCTTAGTAAATTTTTTTGGGAAGATTCTTTCCAACTTATTTAACACACAAGAAGGAGAAAAGAGGACAAATTTTTGATTTAACCCATGAATTAATTTGATATCATATATTTTAAAGGGAATTTATATTTATTTCCTAATTGATAAAAATATCTAATAACTATTAGTTTGTAAAAATTGTTTAGTTAATTCCCCAATAGGGGTGTGTATTGAGGAGATCAATGGAATTGGGGGTTGTTCCCACCACCTTACTGAGGGGATTTCATTAAATGGATGGGGTGATGTGTCCACCCTTGTGCATGCATAATAAATATAGTATATTTCATTCCTTCAACCATGATAACTTTCATTCGAAGAAGGAAATGGGGGAGGCAGGTTCATATGAGAAGCATTAACATAGGGAAAATACTTGATGCCCCTATAAATTAGGTCCGACTTGCATTTAGGGTGAACTATGGGTTATCTAGTGATGATTTGTTTAAAATAATATGGGAGTATAACTTCTTGGCATCCCTGGAAGTGGCTCTAGAGGGCAAGACTATTAGAGTGAAGTTGTATGTAAGTTGTGTGAAAGAAAATTGGGTGTTGGTTCTATGTGGATTGGGGATAAGGAAGTGTTACACAAAAATTTGTGATTGTACTTGTACTCCCCATTCATGATCCTGAAGACCCCTAATAGTGACTCCTGTGCTTGTTTTCCATCATGAAAATATGCCTTCATGTCCTTTTCAGTGTAATGAATAAACTCTCTGTTGACCATTCCTGAAGTATCTCCTTGAAAACCTAATTATCTAGAGCGGTGTGCCTTCTCTGTGTCTTGCTCATGCCAATAGCCTTTTTTTAGTCTAGGGATGCATCAATCAACGCTGGAATAAGGCTCATACTCATGCCGATCCTCTTCTAGGAAGTTTTTTAAAAATGGAAGTTAAGCTTCGAGATCTCGAAGCTTCGTGGTGGAGAGCTGTTTTTTTGTTTCTAAGGATAGAGATGAGATTCTACCTTTGGGCTCATTTTTCCTACAAAATTGGAACCACTCAAAGGGATAACCCATTTCCCCACCTAAAGTGGATCCATGCTCCCTCCTCCTTTTGCTATATAATGGACGATCTCCCATAGCTCTGCTAGGTAGAATAAAGATAGAAGAACAACAAAGAGACATTTTGTTTCTATAGGTATCGAGCGAGAGTTGAGACCTTCTTCCATCACATCAAGTTGAAAGAGCACTTTGGAGACGTGCCTGGATCATGACCCATCGAAGGAGAGCTGCGACATCAAGGCACTGGTTGTAACCCCCCTCTCTATTTTAATATAATACGATTGATTCATGATTTCCATTCCTGGCTTCTATGTGTGATTGGATTATTAGTTTTCCTTGATCAGCTAAGTAGGTTGTATATGCATTATATATGTTATGCTTTCACATTTGCTATTGTTTGATCCCTTGTGCAAGTAACTGAGCATCGGTAGTGGTGAAGATTTGACCATGGAACGTGAAGAACCAAAGGATTCAAATGGGAATTAGCATCAGATTGAGGTAGGTGATCTATTTGCGATCTGCATGCATTTAAAATCTAGGACAGTAGGTTTCTAATTGTTCCCTGTTGTTACTAGACCCATCCTAGGGCTAGAGGTATCATCTCTATCCTCAGAGAGGATTTTCCTGCATAACAAATTGACGACTCCACTAGGTCCATCCCCTTGTCTCTGTAGCTCCTGTAATTACCTACAGACTTTTATCTCTCTCCTGAAGTGATAAGCCTGGTGTCAGTTTGGAAAACCTTTTTTATTTTTTAATATTTTCCTTGATCTGCACTGGTATTGCTCTAATAGTCGCGTCGATCATCGCGTTATGCGTTTTGCACAGTCGTGCTTTTACCCTTCAAGCGCAGGTTGCGGCCTAAACAATCGGGCCGATTCCCGTGTTTGATTTTCTAGGTTTTCCTTCATTGGGTTAGCCAGTGAGTCTTATCCTTCTAAATGTTTTTTCTTGTTAGGGTAGCTCCACTCCTTCTCTGTTAAATGACATTTCTGGTTCAAGTTTCACACCTTTTGTTGTCTCTTTTGCAAAGATGATTGCATCCTTATCTTCCTAGGGTTTCTAATTGTCCTCGAGCCATCCAAGTGGTTGCTTGCTTTGTTGAATTCCAGACTTCTCATTGAATTAACTCTTGTCATACCTTTCAAGCTTAATGTTTGATTGGTTTTCATATTTCAGTTGGTTCTCATGGATAGTATTTTTTTTCAAGTGTCAACTCTAAATGCATTTGAGTTTCTATTCGTCGTCAAGCATAAATTAAGTTGCTTGTCTTCTGACTGAAGTTTGTTTTCTTTGAGTGATTGATTAGTGTGTGAATGAAGAGTACTATGTTTTGAAGAAAATAGTTTGTCTCTGTTTGATTTTCAAAATATTTGCTTCTTGCATGCACGTTTTAGATATGTCATTAGTACCCAAAGCGTTGTTTATCAATTCACATTCTATATTTCACATTGTGCTTATAAGAAAAATACAAAAATATTTTTTGTTTCATTTCTCTTTAGAAAATTAAAATTTCATTTTCATTCGCTTCTTAGTGGATTTGGTAAAAGGAAGAAAATTGTAAAATTTTTGTTTTGCTTTGAAATTTCGCACTTGAAGAGAAAATGGATGTCGCCTTATGCATTTGTTTTGTTTCTGCATTGGTTGTGTGAGTTTCTCTCTCCTTCATTAAAGTAGGATTCATTGAAATGAATGGTTCTTTTCTCATTTAGTTGTATTTTAGGGATTCATATGACATTGGTAGGGCTTTGAAACCGAGACATAATTCAAGATCAACCTTAAAATTTATTCAATCAATCTAAGGAGCATTTGGAACCTAATGAATCACATTTAGAGGTCTAGTCTAGATATGTGTTTCAATGTCATTAAGCGTAGGAGCTGTCACTAACAGTCTGCGTTACAACTTGGGGGTTATATCTCGTCTCGCACATGGAATTATATTGATGTATGGAAAGTATATTTTGGGACACTCTCATCGAATGGTTACACATCAGAAAACACTACTATGGATTTGGACTCCCACGTACCATTGCGTATATTTTGGGAGACATCACTAGGCTGCAAACCTGCCATATGTAACTAAGTTGGCCGCCTTGTAGACGTGATACAACAAACACAGCATTCAAGGAGATTGGCTGCTGTACGTTAAGTCCTTGGTCATTTCTCTTTCATTTGATCACCAAGATGTATACTGCAGTTCACAGCTACTTGGTAATCCTTTTGCATAGTTCACCCCTTTTTGATTTGTTTTGTTTTAATCTTTAAAATTTATCATCCACGATAACATTTTACTCGTGCTCATCTTAGATTGAGATAAATGGAAACGATTCCTAAGTTCATCAACCCAGGCGTCCCCTCGGATGGGAATCCTGGTTCATTTCCTTCTTTTGAAAATGTTGGTGCCTCATATATGGCAACGTTGTCCCTCCTGGGATTAACCGTTGGTCTACCAGTTTGGTTATTTTCAACCCCTATGGTTTCGAATATACCAACTGTTTCTCAACCGATATCTCCTCCGCCTGAACCATGTCAACCCCATGTTGATCTTAAGGTTGACCTCTCACCTTCTTCACCTATTTCTTCACCTTGTTCTCCCTCTTCGCCTAGTGAAAGTCTAGATTCTAATAGCCAGGTGGCTAAGAAGAAGAAGAAGTCAAAGAAGAAGAAGTAAAATAAGCTAGGGGGGTAATAAAAAACTATTGCTACCCATGCCACTAATGTTGAGAAACCTCTTTTTACATCCCGTAAAGTCAAATTCCCTTGCAAGCTATGTGAGGGTGACCATATTCTTCATGATTTCCCTAGTATTCCCAAGGTGTTAGAAGTGTGGTCCGTTGCCCCGATTCAACCTTCATCATCAACCTCTGGGATTCATGCTAATGATGAGCCTTCAACTAGAGGTAATAAGAATTGTAAGAAATAGGGTAAAATCAAATTTCCCTGTAGGTTGTGTGAAGGAAACCATCCCATTCACCTTTTTCCTTATATGGATGAAGCCTCTAAAGTGTTGGATACCCTTTTGTCTTCTGAGTCCTATCTTCTCGTTGGTTAGCGGAAGTTTTCTTCGAGTCCTCTACTAGTTGATCAACCCATTGATCAGGATTTATCTCTAGTCGATTCCGCTCTCTCTGAAAGTTAGTCTCCTGATTCCATTTCTGACCAATCATTGGTTGAGAAAAAGGTCGACCTGATTTCACCTACAGTACATCAAGTCTTTTCCATCGAGAGTGGATCTCATCCCAGTCAGGTTCTCTTTGTTTCTTCTAATTCCCTGGGACCATAGGGCGATCCTCTCCTTTCCATGATCCAGGAGAGTGATCCTCCGACTATCGTCACCATAGTTCAATAAAGTGATCCTTATGCTCTCGTTCCCAGAGTCCAGTAGGATAGTATTTCCGCTCCCGTAATGCAAGGGGATAATCCTCTTATTCCTATGGCACCCCCTCCATGTAGTTTGGTTGCTTCCTTTGATTGGAGTCGATTCACGAGATACCATATTCCTTCTTACGTGCCTTTTGAGGTCACTATACATGCCTGAAATATGGTCGTACCAGGTGCAATTACAGATGAAGGCACTTTAGTTAGTATTCTTTCCTCAACTACCTGGCAAGCTTTCGGTTCTCCGTCACTTGTGCCTGTTACTCAAAATATGTTGGCTTTTAACAGAGGAACCAATCAGCCGTTAGGGATACTTCCAAAGTTACTTATTACTTTAGGGGGAAATATTGTCTATATAGATGTGATGGTTGTCCAAGGCCCATTGGATTTTAACTTACTCCTAGGGCGCGACTATGCTTATGCCATGGGATCACTTGTCTCATCCCTCTTTCGCATGATTTTTTTTCCACACAAACGTCGGATCATGACCATTGATCAACTTTCATTCTTTGGTCCTGCTGTGACATCTGGCCTACTTTCGTCCCTTCCTGGTCCTTACCTACTGGTGGAATCTTCCCCGCCACAGGTTAATTATGTGGCAACTTGTTCATTGCCTTCATCTAGTGATAGTTTCGTCACGTACTGTCTGCTGGGGCATTAGATCACGATTTCTAAGATGTTGTTCTCCCATCAGATGAGAACCTCTTGGAAACCATGACTTCTTACATGTTTTGATCAGGTCGTCGGAGAAAAGTTATTTTCTTGTGTCAAGCTCCTTAAAAAATGAAACAAGCTCTTCAGAGAAAATTTCTTTTTATTTTACAAAGCTCTTTAAAAAATAAAACAAGGTGTCATGAGGATATTTTTTTTACTGTGCCAACCTTGTTAAAAAATGAAACAAGTTCCCTTTTCAATTCGAGTCTTTGATCAAATCTCATAAGTTTGCAGTCGAGTCTTTCACTTGATCTTTTAATTGAACCTTCATTCCATCCACCTATAAGTAACTACCAGTCTACTCCAGTGGATGTACTAAAGCTTGGGGGCATGTCCCTCGAATTGAGTCACCATGCTGGGGGCATGCAGATTTACCAATGCCGATTTTACCTCTTGTGATTGGCGTTTTATCATCTTGTTTTTCCAGATGAACTTTGGTTTTCTTTTTTCCATCGTCACTGATCTGAAATCGTGAGAACAAAGAATTTCTCATACAGAGATGGACTGTAGGGGCATTCACTGGATATTTTACCTTTACTAGAAAGGATGAATCCGGAGGCTACCTGGCCCTTCTACAGACTCTGCCTAAAGAAATAAAATGTAATCACAAAGATCCGATCAATGAAAGTATTTGTTTTAACCACAAAGTATTCATTGATCCAACTTTAATGTGTGAATAGACAAGTATACATATTCTTCAAATGAAGTGTAGAGGTTTGATGATGAACTGATAAATTTTGTTCTCTGTTTAAACCTGCTTGGGAAAAGTTTGCTTATAAAAATTTACCGTTTAAAGGAGAAGAATCTGAAAATATGCAGCAAAATTATACAGTATGACAACAAATAATTGTTTAATCGGTTCACCTCTCTCTTGGGCTACCTCCGCTGGATCAAGCCTCCCAAAATGGGCTTGTCCTCTTTGATTAAATTGCTCAAAATGTGAATACAAATGTATAGAAGCCTCAAAGGGAAAAATACACTGCAAATTAAGATTTAGAAGGCTGTAATCAGTATAAAATGACTACAAAATCACCTCCATTGGATGAAGGTAGTCCAAAACAGCTCTTCTTCCCTTGGGCCCTAGTGGCTCCACGACCAAAAATGCTGGTAAATTCTCTGTTAGAGAGCCCTGATGGCTCTGAAAACACTCCCAACAGCTCCAGAATGTTGAAGAGACCCAGAATCAAAAAAAATTTGTATCAAAAGGCCTCTCCTAGCCAAAGTTATGCCACATTTACTCCAGTTGCCAGTTGGCCAAAAAAAACTGCAGTTAAATCTGGCTGACTGCCAGATAATACCGACAAAATAGGGGCGGCCGCTAAAAATGGCACTCCGCCAGTCGTGGGGCTGAAGAAACGGGCCACATGACCCTAACTGTCAGAGTTGGTTTAATAAACATTGAGTTTCATGCGGATTAATATGAAGTTTTAACCATATAATATGAACGTTCTCCGCTCCGGGCGCGGGTCCATAGGACCATGACCCCACCACCTGCGCGCCCAACTAAAACCTGCATTTTTTTAAAAACACGAATCACCGTTCTGGCCTAACGGTCAGGCCTCTCCACTGTTTCCGACCCGACCCGGGTTCAAACCTCACCGTGGCATACAAAAGATTTTAAACCGCTCCAATATTTTGAAATCACGTGCTTAGACACGTCATCCGCTCTAAACCCACGTAATACTGCCATATTAAAAGCACGTGCCTTTTACAAACTTTAGAGTTATGGGTTTAAACCCCTTTTCATAAAAAAGTAACGTGCCATTTAAAATTTTGTAACATATGTGTGGTTTAACATAGTTTTTTTTAAAAACTAATATATGGTATTTTAATTAATTTAATTAAATTTTTTTTTAATATTTAATTTTTATATATATATATATATATATATATATATATATAACTTTAATATAATATATGATTTTAAAAATCAAATAAAATATTAAATATTTATATATATATAAAAAAAAACATTAATATAATTTTAATTAAAATAAAAAAAAATTTCCACACATAGAATTAAAAATTTTCCTTTCAAAATTGAAGGTTATTAGGCGATTTTAAAGTGCAACAAATTTTTCATACGGCGTCGGATTTCAGTGACGTTCATGGCGTTGGGATCGTATTGCCGAGCTCTTTCCGGTACGTGCAATGCCTGAACGGTACGGAACACTTTTCCTTTTTTAGTCTTTTCACATATGGCTTGGACTTGATCCTGATCACCTCCCAAATGAGAAGCTTTTGGACCCTAGCTCAACAAGGCAGGCAGGCGCCGTCTCTCTTTGAAGGTGAGAAACAGCTGTTATCTCTCTCTTGATCTTAAAAATTTTCTGAATTGCCAATTTTCATTACATATGTTGAAATTTTGCCTTGAATGAGCCCATGTTATTGTGCCAGAATCTGGGCTGGGTTTCTCATCACTTCAATCTTGTATCTTAATTCATCTAATTGGCAAAATAAGTGAACACTTTGTGCCCTGCTTGCAACTTGCTTTTAGCTCATGGGATCTTGCATTTGCTTTGCACAGCTTTCCCGTTTCTGGCTTCAATGACCTGAAAACGTGCTCACATCTGTTCATAAGCATCAACAACCAGTTGATAATGAAATGTGCTATACAAATGACACACAAACTCTGTAACAAGTGTGCACACAACCGACACAAGTCGATAAACAACAAGATACATCTTGACAAACATGTGTGTATGTATCATGTACAATGAACTATATACATTTCGTTAATTACACATACAACCTCTATGTACATGTGCAACTTCAACTCTTCTTTTCAAATACCCACAAGTACATCATCCCAAACATGTGGGTGAACAAGAGCTGAACCAAAAGACATTGCTGCAACATAAGTGAGTATCATACTCATCTTTTACACCTCCATGGCGAAATTTTGCAACAACAAATAAATTCCTTCAACTGAAACTTCTTATACATGCAATCTTGCATCAACTTTTCAACTGAAATACATGCATACCTAACTGAAATTTGCATGTACAAAATGAAGATGAATTACTACAATAAGAAGTTAATCCACTTCTTACCAAGCCAACTCCATGGCGTATTTTGCTGCAACTGCAATTCTTCATGTGAATCTTCCATTTCAACATCGATAATGGACTCCATAGATCCACTTGCACCAAACTGTTTGTCCCATAACTGCATACGCTTTGGACGATTTGTTGGATGCAAAGTCCAACAATGAGAGACATCATGTCCCTTTCTTTGACAAACTGGGAAAATCTTAAGCACTTTCTGAGAAAGTTCTCTTTGCCTCTTCTGCTTCCTGTGTGATTTCTTTTTCAACCAGCATCTTGAAGCAACATGGTTAACTCCACCACAAAATGTGCAACAAAATTTTCTTCCATTTGAACAAGAAAAATTATCATTCTTTGTTAAAACATAATCAAATTGATCATGTGAATGATTATACCTCTTTTGCTGCATGGAATGTCCATCTTCTTGCTACAATGAAGGCTTTAAACAATCGTAAGGAAGATTGCCATCATGACATTGAGAACTTGGGACAAAGGTTCTCTTTAAATTTGCATCACATTCTTGAATGCATGTGCTCAAAGCTTCGCCATTAAGCTGCTCATAGCCAAGACCCATATTCTTGGGACGCTCCACAACACAAATAGGCTCAACAATGCCTTGTGCATGCTTGCCCAAACCTTTGCCTTCTTGACAGCCCATTTTCAACATTAATTTGGACCCAATACCTTTTGTATGTTTTTCAAAAGAACCTACATACTTTTAAATGGAGGAACTTGAAGACAAGTTGGAACGATTATCCTTTTCCTCAAGAATTTTCTTGGACAAAGCTTCTTGAGCTTGAAGAAGCTGCAACTCCATATCATGCAGTCTTTGAAGAATGGCTTTTTTCTCTTCCTGCATAGCTAGCAATTGTGCATGAAGCTTAACGCTTTCTCTTTGATCCTCAATGAGAATCCGCACCATGTCCTTCACCTTAAAAAACTCATTCTTCATGTCATCATTGAAGAATCTCGTGAAGGAGGAAACTTCACTTGTAGAAGAAGATGACATGTTTGTGGCTGATTCTAAGGTTATTGAGGATGAAATGGAAGGTGGATATAATGGCACTCTAGCCCTCCTTGGTTGAGTATTAACTTGTTCTCTAACCAATTGATCTTCCCCTCTTTTCAATTTCAGCCTAGTAAGCATCAAATTTTGCAGAATAATACAATTTACTTGCACAAATTTCACAAACTCTTAAGAAAAACCTGGCTCTGATACCAACCTGATCTGAAATCGTGAGAACACAGAATTTCTCATACAGAGATTGACTGTAGGGGCATTCACCGGATATTTCACCTTTACTAGAAAGGATGAATCCGGAGGCTACCTGGCCCTTCTACAGACTCTGCCTAAAGAAATAAAATGTAATCACAAAGATCCGGTCAATGAAAGTATTTGTTTTAACTGCAAAGTATTCATTGATCCAACTTTAATGTGTGAATAGACAAGTATACATATTCTGCAAATGAAGTGTAGAGGTTTGATGATGAACTGATAAATTTTCTTCTCTGTTTAAACCTGCTTGGGAAAAGTTTGCTTATAAAAATTTACTGTTTAAAGGAGAAGAATCTGAAAATATGCAACAAAATTATACACTATGACAGCAAATAATTTTTTGAGCGGTTCACCCCTCTCTTGGGCTACCTCCGCTGGATCAAGCCTCCCAAAATGGGCTTGTCCTCTTTGATTAAATTGCTCAAAATATGAATACAACTGTATAGAAGCCTCAAAGGGAAAAATACACTGCAAATTAAGATTCAGAAGGCTGTAATCAGTATAAAATGACTACAAAATCACCTCCATTGGATGAAGGTAGTCCAAAACAACTCTTCTTCCCTTAGGCCCTAGTGGCTCCACGACCAAAAATGCTGGTAAATTTTCTGTTAGAGAGCCCTGATGGCTCTGAAAACACTCCCAACAGCTCCAGAATGTCGAAGAGACCCAGAATAAAAAAAAAATTCGTATCAAAAGGCCTCTCCTAGCCAAAGTTATGCCACATTTACTCCAGCTTCCAGTTGGCCAAAAAAAACTGCAGTTAAATCTGGCTGACCGCCAGATAATACCGACAAAATAGGGGCGGCCGCTAAAAATGGCACTCCGCCAGTCATGGGGGCTGAAGAAACGGGCCACATGACCCTAACTGTCGGAGTTGGTTTAATAAACATTGAGTTTCATGCGGATTAATATGAAGTTTTAACCATATAATATGAACGTTCTCCGCTCCGGGCGCGGGTCCATAGGACCATGACCCCGCCACCTGCGCGCCCAACTAAAACCTGCATTTTTTTTAAAAACACGAATCATCGTTCTGGCCTTACGGTCAGGCCTCTCCACTGTTTCCGACCCGACCCGGGTTCAAACCTCACCGTGGCATACAAAAGATTTTAAACCGCTCCAATATTTTGAAATCACGTGCTTAGACACGTCATCCGCTCTAAACCCACGTAATACTGCCATATTAAAAGCACGTGCCTTTTACAAACTTTAGAGTTATGGGTTTAAACCCCTTTTCATAAAAAAGTAACGTGCCATTTAAAATTTGTAACATATGTGTGGTTTAACATAGTTTTTTTTAAAAACTAATATATGGTATTTTAATTAATTTAATTAATTTTTTTTTTTTAAATTTAATTTATATATATATAACTTTAATATAATATATGATTTTTAAAATCAAATAAAATATTAAATATTTATATATATATATATAAAAAAAACATTAATATAATTTTAATTAAAATAAAAAAAAATTTCCACACATAGAATTAAAAAATTTCCTTTCAAAATTGAAGGTTATTGGGCGATTTTAAAGTGCAACAACTTCTTCATACGGCGTCGGATTTCAGTGCCGTTCATGGCGTTGGGATCGTATCGCCGAGCTCTTTCCAGTCGATCTGTTTTGGAGCAATTCTGAACACTTTCATTTTTTAGCCATTTTCCATGGCTTGGACTTGAGCTCCTGATTAGTCACCATCTGCTTGGCCGATCATATGCCTTCACTTGGTTGTTTTACCCATTCCCGAGGAACCACTGCGATGAGTGGTCTTGTTAGCCAAATTCTTGAATTTTATCATGTTCTGAGGAGTTCCACTATAACTAGAACCCGCCGCTATCCTTTATACCACTTGTTCCTCCAGGAGGAGTTATATTTCAGCTCTTTTTTGACTCTCTAAACATGAAAATATTGCCGATTTCATGTATTTTTGAGCTCGTTAAATTTCACAAAATGTCATTTACCCAATATAAGTTTACCCCTTTTTTGAGCTGGGATAAATTATTTACGAAAAAGGAATACCTTAGTCAATCGTGACTAAGAGGTTCTCTCACACTTTGTTTTCTACCTTTTCGGATATGAGGGACTATTTACAAAAAGGGTCATATGGAATTTTCTTTTCGCTTCTTTTCAAATTATCTAAACATGAAAAGACGTCGAGTTTCACCTTTGTCAAAATCGTTAAATTTTAATGACATTGGATCCGTCATCATGATGACATTGAGTTTCTCCTTCCTAGGGCTCATAAAATGTACTAGGATGGATTATTTTGAAGGAAAATCTTATATCACAAGCATATGCTATCCCCTTCAAGCTTGTATACAAAAATAATTTGAGTACTCACTAGAAATGGTGGGGGAAAATGGAAAGAATTAATTAGTTGAGTTGGCAGTATGTCGCTCTTGAACATGACACATCCTCATTTCGTGTCGGGTTGGGGATATAATTCATTCGTCACCTTGCCTCCATGGGTTTGGGAAATCTATTTTACCTCTTATGCCATCACCATTCTTGTCCAGCATGACCTCTGATTCCATTTGAGTCAAATACTGCCAAATCCGGAGTCGTGTCTATGATATATTCAAGAGAAGTTCCTTCTATGTCTCATTCATTGCATGGTTCTCTGATCACTCTCATTATTATCCTATTAACTTCATCTCGTGTCGATGATGTGGGATACATTATGTCCCTCCTTCGACGGATCACTTCTTGTCGACTTCAACACATTATCTGGGAAGTTGATCTAGAGATCCCCTTTTTAGTACCTTAGAGCCTGCATTCCCTACTGGCAGGTTGTTCGTGTCTGACGATAGGCTTCCATCATTGGCCTTCGATTGGGTGATTCCGTGAGTGTTCGACAACAACTACTTATTCGTATCTCATGGATTGTACTATTGTTACCTTAAGATCCATTGTCATCATTGGTGGTTTCTCTTGCGTATGTTAATGATTTACATCATTGGCTAGTAATCAAGAAATTTTCTTGTATGTTCGACTTCAAATCATTTATTCACATGCTTGAATTTGTACTTGATCGGGTCGTGACGGAGCCCAAGACCCTAGGTTTTGTTTATAAAGCCTAGGCTATGAGGCGATATGTATTATTCATGATTGTACACATGACTCCTTCATTCGGATGGCTGCGACCATACCTTGAGTCTATATTTGTGATCCTCTTTATTTGGATGGCTGTGACCATACCTCAGATCCTGTTTTATGATCACTTCTACGGATGGTTGCGTCCATACCTTATGTCATGTGATTATTTCATAGATGCCAATTTATGTATATGTGTGCTTGCTTGCCTAGGTTTTTCGACGACAACATCTTGGTCCTGACACTTATTCGTAAATAATTTCACCCCTGACTCTTGTTCGGTCTTCATGCTTTAGGGGGCATCTGTTACACAACAATTTTTCACTGTACTTGTACTCCCCATTCCTGATCCTGGAGACCCCTCAAAGTGACCCATGTGCCTGTTTTCCATCATGAAAATATGCCTTCATGTCCTTTTCAGTGCAATGAATAAACTTTCTGTTGACGCAACTCCTTGAAAACCTAATTATCTGGAGCGACGCTCCCTCTCTATATATTTCTTGTGTCGATGGCCTCTTTTTGGTCTAGGGCTGTACCGATCGGTGCTGGAATGAGGCTCATACTTGCGTCGATCCTCTTCTAGGAAAAATGGAAGTAAAGCTTCGAGGTCTGGAAGTTTCGTGGCAGAGAGTTGGTTGTTTGTTCTTGAGGATAGAGTCAAGATTCTCCCTTTGGGCTCATTTTTCCTACAAAAGTGGAACCACC
Source organism: Pinus albicaulis (assembly GCA_034641835.2). NCBI lineage: Eukaryota > Viridiplantae > Streptophyta > Pinopsida > Pinales > Pinaceae > Pinus > Pinus albicaulis. The sequence continues at coordinate 371,028,953 of CM076570.1, forward strand.
CAAAGGGATAACCCATTCCCCCCCCTAAAGTGGATCCATGCTCCCTCCTCCTTTTGCTATATAATGGACGATATCCCATAGCTCTACTACTTAGAATAGAGATAGAAGAACAATAAAGAGACATTTTGTTGCTATAGGTATCGAGCAAGAGTTGATACCTTTTGCCCTCACATCAAGTTGAAAGAGCACTTTGGAGACATGCCTGGATCACGACCCATCGAAGGAGAGCTGCGACATCAAGGCGTTGGTTCTAACTCCCCCTATCTATTTTAATATAATACAATTGGTTCATGCTTTCCATTCATGTCTTCTATGTGTGATTGGATTCTTAGTTTTCCCTGATCAGATGAGTAGGTTGTATATAAATTATATATGTTATGCTTTCATGTTTGCTATTGTTTGATCTCTTGTGCAGGTAATCGAGCGCTGGTAGCGGTGAAGATATGACCACAGAACGCGAAGGACAAAAGGATTCAAATGGGAATTAGCATAGGATTGAGGTAGGTGCTCTATTCGTGGTCTGCATGAATTTACAATCTAGGAAAGTAGGTTTATAATTGTTCCCTGTTGTTACTAGACCCATCCTAGGGCTAGAGGGATCGTCTCTATCCGTAGAGAGGATTTTCTTGCATAACAGGAAGTTTGTTGGTAGTATAAACTATCTTATGGATGTATACCACCACATTTCAATTTCACTCAATGTAATTGGTATGCAAGAACCCCCAATAGTCATCTTCCCTCGATGCACAAAGGTCACTGCTTCTCGGGTAATTCTTAATCCTTCTTGTTTTTATACTTTAGTTACTGGTATTTTTATTATCTTCAGGTGTTTTCATATTGATATGAATTTATACAAGAACACAATAGAATACATATATAACCATAAATATAAATACGCAGCAGAAATAACACTACATTTAATTAATATCAAAGAATTGAAATTTGTTTATAAACAGAATGAAAATAAACTAGTTAGGGTTCTGGTAACTTATATCTAAGAAGATATGTGGTGTTTATTGTTTAGAAACAACGGAAAACCCTAAACATCCAAAAACCTAACCCTAGGAGATGAAGCGCCAAAACTATGGGCCCCGTTTGGTTAAATTGGTACATCAACTTCCCGAGGACGTAACTTTGGCATATGCTTTCTGTTTGACATGCTCAATACCTCGTTAGAAATATATATTTGAGGAATACAACTTTTTACATGAGAAAAATTGAAGGAGCTCCCATGGTGCTCCCGGTTTTCCCAAAAAACGTTGTTTAGGGCCTCAAAACGGCTCCAGAAGTTCAGGACCCGAAAAACTGCTAAAAATAGTAAGTTGCGCTAAAATTGAAAAACTGAAAGAACTGATGGTGGCGGTCCATATGGAATATATAGGTGGCCACCAATATCCACATGGATCATTCCTATCCCCATAGGAAGAAATGGTCCCCATTGCGTTGATTTCCTCCATGAGATGAGACAAATTCTGATAAACTTGGTATTGGATTTATTGAAGATGTCATGGACCTGCTGGCGGACATGCTGGATGCATTAAAAAAATTTGATTACTTTATCAGCCTCTGAAAGTACATTTGTGGATTCTTTTAGTGTGGTCGCATGAGGTATGGAAACATCAAGAAGCGACACGGCTGGGGTCAGATCAATGGAGTGCTTGACCTAACAGTGTAGAGGAACCTCTGTGAGTGAAGAGAAAATGTCCTTGTATTCCTCCATGAATTTTTCCATCTTCTGCTGCTATATAGGGGAACCCTATTTCGAGTCTGTGGCCAAAATATTCTTCTTGCCCTATGGGCGAATTGTAATGAAAATAAATTTCTTCGTTTGGGAAACAATCTTACTGTGTTGTTTTATAGTAGTCAAAGAGATGGTAGGAGGTGGTACTACCTTCGGTATTGTGTACAATTTATTTCCCAAAGTAATAAAAACAGAATGAAGCCTAGACTCATACACAACATGTCGCTTCTGCAAGTATGGTTGGCCCAATAATACATCAGACACATCAAGAGGAGAAACATCACACATTATCTCATCTGTGAATGGATTGATGTTGTACAGAAGGTGGCACTGCTGGTAGACGCAAAGATCTCTTCCTTGGTGAAGCCACCGAATGATATACGGTTGCAGGTGTGCTATGGTTGGTAGGCCGAGACACTTCACGAACTCTTCTGAAATGAGGTTCTTTTGGCTTTCAATATCGAAAAGGAATTGTAGTGGAGAACCCTTCACCCACATCTGCGAATGGAAGAGGCGCTCCCCCGCCTTTGGATCCTCGGGATCCTCCCCCTAGAGCTTGGTGGTTAAAACAATGGTATTGTGTTCTGTATCAATGATCTACTTCCATTTTTCATCACCCTTTTCTAGTTTTGACTCATGATCAGAACATGCATCTGATTCGGGTGCCTTCAGTTTGGCTACCAGCGACTGTTTGGCACGACACTCGTTTGTGTTGTGAGAGGGATTGTTATGAAATTTACACCACTTCCCTATGTCCTTTTTTGGATTTTTGGTTTTGTTTTGAGTCGCCACACTTTGGCTTTGTCGCTTGTTCTGCGGTTCGGGGGCGCCTTTCCCTGGCTTTGGATTTGTGGATCCAAAGTCTCGCTTCTTCTGCCTAAATTTCTACTCAATCTTGGCAGCATAGTGATATGCCATGCCAAGCGAGGTACTATTGAGGAAGTCCATTTCCTCCTGAATGTACACGTGTAAACAACTACGGTACTTGAGCACCAAATTTCTCTCTGAATCTTTAATACCCAACTTTGTGCGTAGGGTATGGAACAAATTCATCAGTTCGTGCACATCTTGATCCATTTGCGCCACAACGTGGTCCATTGGATGTAATTTTCCTCATAGCTCCCCACAGGGTAATATTATCCCTTGATGTCGTCTTGGAACGAATTTCAAGTGAGTATGGTCGAGAATAGAGAGGGTTCCCTCTCATCCTTCTTCTCACAGTAGGTTTCCCACGAGTCTTTTACATGGGGGGCAACTTTGAGGAGTGCAAAAGTAATATTTTCTTGGTCGTGGAAATCATGGACTGAGAAATACCCTTCCAGAAATTCAACCATTTATCTATGTCACCTTCATCTATTTGGCCTTCAAATATAGGAATGTTGAAGTTGACCTGTACCTTGAAAGGAGAGGCACATCTAGAGTGTTTGCTAGATGTAGATGCACCGCTGGTGGGAAGTCATTGAAGGATCTGGGCAAATTTATCCATCATCGTGTTCCTTTGTTTCTCAAGGGCCTCCTCGAGCAATAATTTGATAGGATATCTTGCTCCCTTGTCTTTCTTTTCTTCCACCATGGGAGGTCATCGGGGTTTGCGAGGTTGATCTTACAAGGGTTCAACCAGATCGAGCCCTAACTCCTTATACCCTGACCTCATTGGGGACATGCAAAGAAAAACATAGAAAGAGCAGACCGCTCTGATACCACTGATCTGAATTTATATAAGAACGCAACATAATACACATAACCATAAATAAAAAGATGCAGCGGAAATAACACTTCATTTCATTAATATCAAGGAACTGAATTTTTTTTACAGACATAATGGTAGCTTACATCTGAGAAGAGATGTGGCGACTATAGGCCTATGAACTTTGTTACAATGAGGCTTGAAGTCATATTTATTGTTTAGAAACAATGGAAAACCCTAAACATCCAAAAACCTAACCCTAGGAGATGAAGTGCCAAAACTATGGACCTTGTTTGGGTAAATTGGTACATCAACTTCCTGGGGATGTAACTTAGGCATATGTTTTCTGTTTGACGCGCTCAATACCTCGTTAGAAAGATATATCTGAGGACTACAATTTTTAACGTGAGAAACATCAAAGGAACTTCCATGTTGCTCCTGGTTTTCCTAAAAATTGTCGTTTAGGGCCTCAAAACGATTCCGGAAGTTCATGACCTGAAAAATTGCTAAAAATAGTAGGTTGTGCTGAAACTGAAAAATTGAAAGAATCGATGGTGGGGGTCCAGATGGAATAGGTGGGTGGCCATCAATATCCACTTGGATCACTTCTCATTTTGGTTTCTAGTGTTGGCTTCTTGTATGGGCTTGGTTGTTTTCGTGTTGGTGTAGTTGTGGTAGTGGGACTATAATCCTATGTTGCAGTTGCTTTCCTTTCATATTTTCCAGGCCTTTCATGTACTAGTGTTTTTTTAATATATGTTGTTGGATTTTCCCTCTATGGAGTCAGGTATGGTTCCTTTTGGGTTTTAGCATCTCAGTTTGGTTGATGAGTGTTACTTTACCTTACCTCTACCCTCAAATTTCTATTCTTGTCCAGTTCTGTGTTGATATTAGAAGGATACGCTTGTTTGAATATGCAGTGCTAGTGTATGAGAAGCATGTGTGGGCAGGGTGGCGTGGGGAGCAGGGAGGGGGGTTTCTGTACATAAGGTTGAAATCTATCTCAACAACAAACCTAGGAGTCTACCGAGAGCTTCCATTCAGTCGTTCCCTTAGAAACATGTAATGAAATTTCGCATTTGGAAACCCTGATAGCTAGAGATAGGTATACCTTATCATATTCAAAGATAATGGACAAAATTAGGCAGTGGGTTTTTGACCCTGGTCATACCATGGTAAGGAAATAGTAGTATTTTAATTCCTAATGATACTGGCAAATGAAAACCCCGTTGGGAAGGGTCATAATAACTAAGAAGCAGGCTTAAAGGTATAATGTATTTGCAAGCCTTTAGGATGTTAAAACTATCTAGAGAAACCAACAGGTCAATCTTGAGAGGATGGATGCTCAACTAGCTCATATTGAGTACCACGTTCCATGTATTACTGCTACGTCAACTCCTCGAAGATCTAATGTCAAGGATTCAACACCTATTACCTCTTTTGATTCTTAGCTTTTGAAATGTTTGCTAGAAGTTTTTTGTTTTTATATTATGTAGTATATACTTTAATTATGCTTCAGTTGTTAATACTTTTCAAGTTTTGGACAATATAATCTATAGCGAGGTGGTCAAAATATTTATTTTTCCACTAGGCAGTTTGAGGCTACTTGTTGACAAACATTTTTAAGATGTCTATATGACTTGTGTATTAGGTAACATAATTTTATGAAGAAATACAATATTACCTAAAAAAAAATATTTAGTTAATTATTTTTTCATTTTATTTGTTTTAAAATATTTATAATTATTTATTAATAATTAATAATTTTTAATAATTATTTGGTTAATTAGTTTTATCACCTCATTTCATTTCAAATATGTTATATGTATTTGTTAAATAACTAATTATTAGTGATTTTTGTGAGGATTACATCTTTTAAATATTAATAGGATTTTCGAATTCATGCTTCTATGATCCATATATTTTATATTGAGAAACAATTTCAGTAGAAATCACATCAGGAATGTTTGGTCGACGTGTTTCAAACCATCCAATGTGGTTCAGCTTGAGGACGAGATGGAGAATCAAATCATGCCATCAGATTAAATAAGGAGAGTGTGATGGAGAGAAGCTTAATTCTAATGGCTAGATTACAACGATTCCTTTTGACCAAGAATATTTATTAATAAGGAATAATTCTTTGGAAAGAAATATTATTATTATTCCTATTATATTATATTATTTATCTATATTTTTAATTAATTATTATATTTTTATATTCTAAAAGTAAATTAAAAAAAGAAAGAATATAACCACTAATTCTAGGATAATAAAGAGGACAAAATTAAAAGAATAAAAGTAGGTTAAGATTTAACCAAAAACAAATCTAGAAAAAATGGAAAAAAAATAAAAAAAAATAAAAGTATATATATATAAGCGAAGTCAAAATCGATAAATACAAAAGGTATTAAGAAATTAATCTGTTAATTTTAATAATAATAATAATAATAAATTTTATTTTTATTTATTTATTTTGGAATAATATAAAATTATGAATAAAGAATAGTAAAGAAATATAGATTACAATTTGAACACATAAATATATATATAAATATATAACCTAAAAAATAAAAATCAATAAGAAAATAATGACATGAAATATGTATATATATATAAATTAATAAATTAATTAATATAAATAAAAATAAGTAAATAAAAATATAAAAAAAAAGGCGAGGGAGAGTAAGAGAAATAAAAAAATCTTAGGAAGAAAGGGAATGGACCCAACAACTACTAATTTTCCACCCGTTATCTCTATTCAGATTACTTGGCCTCCTCTTAATCTCTATCGCTTCCCTAAACTTGTGGTGATGAAAATGATCAATCTTGGCAATGACCTGGGCTTCTTCAATTTAAACGTGGTGTTTTTTATTCTCTTCATACTCTGTGAATGCTGAGGAGTGGGTCCTCCCATGTTTGATGTCGGATGCGTGCTCATGGATCCTTTGATATATTGAGTGGCTAGTTTCACCAAAGTAGGGTGTCCCATAAGAGCATGGGATTACATAAACACCTTTCATATTCTTAGGGTCCATAGGGTCTTTTACCAATCTAAGGGAACTACGAATTGTATTTCGGGGCCTAAAGGTTGACTGAACCTTATGCTTTCTAAGGATGCTAGCTATATTATTAGTGGTTCCTTGGATAAATGGAAGATGCACCCGTGAAGCCCAATCTTTTGGATATTTTTTAACCTTAGGACCTTTTCCAGCTTTTAGGAAAGCTTTGAGACACCGATGCCTACTATATCCATTATTTTTGAAAACATTGAGGAGATGGGTTCTCTTAACATTAAATTGGTTTTCATCATAAAATCTTAACGCACGAGTAGCTAAAGTGTTGAGAACATCGAGCTTTTGTGCAGGGAAATGATGAGACTTAGCATGAAGATATTGCTCCATGTGAGTTTTCTTCCGAAAGACCTCGTCAGAGAAAGAACCATCCTTCTTTTTGGAAATAAAAACGTGAAGGAAATGAAGGCTCCCATTGATTTCACATTCAATAGTGAAATTTATGGATCTAGATTAATGGTTATGATGCTGGAAAAAGAGATCTAATTTTTCCCAACCACCGGGCCAGATAACGCAAGTGTCATCCACAAATATCTTCGATAACTTTGGCTTGAATTAAGCTGAGGCCAAAACCCTAGATTCAAAGTCCTCCATGAAAAAATTAGCCACGATAGGGTAAAGGGGAGAACCCATGGTGACACCACAAGTTTGTTCATAAAATTACCCTTCAAAGCTAAAGAAAGTAGAGGTGAGACAAATTTCAACCAATCTAGTAGTATTTGGATCTGTAATGTGGTTAATGACCTCGATGGGCTCCTTAATAGGGATATTAGTGTAAAGGGATACCATATCGAAATTCACAAGGATATCCTCCAGATGAAATTTTATATCCTTTAACTCCTTGATAAATGATGAAGAGTTTGACAAAGGACTCCATAAGGCCAACCAAGGGTTTTAGCTTTTGGGCTAAATATTTTGGACCCTAAAAATATGAAATGCGTTTATGTAATCCCATGCTCTTGCATAACACCCTACATTGGTGAAACTGGTCGCTCAATAAATCAAAGGATCCATGAGCACGCATCCAACATCAAACATGGGAGGACCCGCTCGTCAGTATTGGCTGAGCATGCAGAGAAAAAAAAACACCTCATCTGCATTGAAAAAGCCCAGGTCATTGCCAGAATTGATAATTTTCATCACTACAAATTTATGGAAGCGATAGAGATTAAAAAGAGGCCAAATAATCTAAATAGAGATGATGGGTGGAAAATTAGTAGTTGTTGGGTCCCTGCCCTTTCTTCCTAAGAAGTTTTTTTTCTCTTAATTTCCTTTGCCTTATTTTCATTTTTATTAATTAATTAATTAATTTATCTATTTTATTCTTATTTATTACTTTCAATATATATATATATATATATATATATATATATATATATATATATATATATATATATTTCATCTCATTATTTATTTATTTACTTCTATTTTATTTTTTAAGTTATATATTTGTATATATTTATGTGTTCAAGTTGTAATCTATATTTCCTTACAATTTTTTATTTCTAATTTTATATTATTCCAAAATAAATAAATAAACAATTAAAATAATAATAATAATAATTATTATTAAAATTAATGGATTAATTTCTTAGTCCAATTTTGATTTTGCCTTTGAATATATATTAAATTTTGACTTTAATGTATTTTTGTTTGTTTTTTCCATTTGTTCTAGATTTGTTTTTGATTAAATCTTGACATGCTTTTATTTTTTTAATTTGGTCCTCTCTTTATTATCTTAAAATTCGTTGGTGTATTTTTCTTTTTTGGTTTACTTTTAGAATATAAAAATATATTAAATAAATAAATAATATAATAGGAACAATAATAATAATTATTTCCAAAAAAATATTTCTAATTAATAAATATTTTCTGTTAAAAATAATCATTGTAATCTAGTCGTTAGAATTAAGCTTCTTTACATCACACTAGATAATTCAAAACACTACCAAACATATGATTTCTACCAAAAATATTTTTCAATATTAATAAGATTTAATAAAAAAAAAAATATTAAACATAGTTTAACTAAAAAAAAATTATATTCAATATTATTTAGAATACTAATTTTAATTTTATGTTTAACATGGTGGAGATAAGCGCATATTCAATTAACTAAACAAAACAAGTTTTAATTCATCTCAATTGAAATGTTTCAATGCTAAACAGAAAATTAAACATAATGCGATGAGATGAATTAAACATATTCTCAATGTCTCAAACATAGATATAGATACGATGGATAAATATAATGCATACGATATATTAAAAATATTTATTAAAATTTATAAAATAAAATTTTATCATATATACAATTTTATTTTATAAATTTTAATAAATATTATATATATATATATATATATATATATATATATATATATATAACATTAATTTCAATGATGAGTAAATATTTACAAATATGATCCATGAACAATATTATTTAATACTTATTATATAATACATTTCATATTGTTAAAATTAAAAAAAGCAATCATAAAAATTAATTAAATTATTTATATATATAAATAAATTAATATATGAATATTTACTCTCATTTAATTATTTAACTATCAATATTTATAATTTATAAATAATTTTTGTTACAATATTATAAGTTATTAATATTATACGTCTAAAAAACAACAACTATTTCATATTGCATTTGTGGCATTTTTTTAATTAATTAAAACAATCAAAAGTGTGGAAATGACATAACTATTTTTGAGATAAATTTCAAACTTTAATATGTCACGGTTATCAAGAATATTTTAGAATATTATAAAAAGGTTATATCTTTATCATCCACATAATAATTCTTCATAATTAAATTAAAATTTTGGAAACTCTATTCCAAAATAAACACCTATCAGTGTAATATTTTTTAGTAGTTAGTAAGTATAGTTAATCATTCATTATATAGTTAGATTCTTAGGTAATAAGAAAGATTGAAATCATAATAAAATTCTTCATATCACTTGTAAAAATTGAATCTAGGTGAAAAAATACCAACCACATATTAGTTTTTAAAACTTACTATAATCAGCTTAGATCCATCTAAAGAGCCGATTTAACATGAGCCCAGAGGGATCAAATTTCTTTTATTGCAAACTTATTTTAAAATACAAAAAACAATGTGTAAATTTTTACTTTTTAAATTGCATTTTTGAATTTTATAGAGATTACATCACATGTGTATTGAGTCATTTTATGTTAATTCATATTAAAATATTAAATTTATAATTCACATTGGATATTCTGTTTTATCCCACAAATATTTTCTTTTAACAATTTTTTTCTATATATAGATATATATGAAGTTGATATGGAGTATTAAAATATTTTTGAAAGGAATAAGGTTTAAACATCTTACTCACATGTTTTTTTTTTTTTTACTTCTAATTACTTCCAATGAAAAAGCACAACACATATTTTTTTTATTTTTATTATAGTCGGTCTTGCTTTGTATATAGAGAATATTTTTCTTTGTATATAGAGAATATTTTATTTTTATTTTAAGAGGGATGTACATACTTACACATAGCCTTCACATTAGGCTATAGAACCAGTAATGATCTACCAAGAAAAGTGAACGTGAAATATCAACAACTAAGTTAATTGTTGTGTTAATAATTGTTTATTTATATGATTATTTAATTTTTGTTTGGCCGAGCTAAAAATATTTCTATTATTTTTTCAGAACATGACGTACTTACACATCTCCCTCATACTCAATTGTAGAATAAACTTATCCTCATACTCAATTGTAGAATAAACTTATCCGCTCAATAATACCTAATTTTCATTTATTAATTCATAAAAAATAAAATACAATTGCATAATAATCATCATAATATATAATATTAAACCTTTTTTTTCTATATATTTTTTTAATCATCTTCAAATCCATTTTATAATGGATTATGAGGCAAATTTGTAATTTCCTTCTACACAATATGGAGTGGATTTAACACATTGGGCAAATTTATTTATTTTTTTACATTTATATGAAAATTGAAACCTAAAATATATAAAATTATTATTATTTTTTTAAAATTTATTATTTATTTTAATCAAATTTATTTACAATAAACTATTCCCAAATATTTGGAGTTATTGATATTTTTTGAAACACTTAGCTATGTTTTGAGTCAATAGTATTTTCATTTTTGCATTGAAATATAAATGTCGAAAAATATTTTTAGAAATAATCACATTATGATTATTTTTAAAGACAATATTTTTCGAAATAATCACATCATGATGATGTGAATAAGAATCCGTTTATGTTCTCAATTTATTGGTACTGAGTTAAAACACTTTTTCTCATCCTTGAAATTACTATCAAAGTAAATTAAATTATAATAAAAAAATAGAAACAGAAATATAAGGTCACATATGATTATTTTATGCTCATTGTCATGAGGAATTCATAAAAATGTGCAAGTGCGTTCCATTGATTTTTGAAGTGATATGACTTGTAAAAAAAGTACAGTGTCGTGTTGAAAATAACAGAGTTATTTTGAGAAATTTTTATCCAAGACACACCCATTAACAACGAGGAGTTCTTTTTCTTTTTTTTCTTTTTTTTCAGAAGAAAAAAAACACTGTATATTAGGAGAAAAATATAACAGTACATATTTAACATTACATTCTCGGCTGTGGATACAACAAGAATTTCCAGATTTCCAAATACAAAACAAACGCCTTGATAATAGGATATTCGATGTATAAGGCAAGCAAAATTACGGGTGGAAATACCAAACCCAAACTGTATGTACAGAGCATCCCTGTTTTCATAAGAATACATGCATGTGAGAACAAAAGCATCATAACAAGTCACAGAGAAGTTAATAGGATGCAAAGAAAAGAAAACAGGGAGGAGAAAGCCAATAAAACAGCAACCCGGATATGAAGGGGCTTCCCATATGTACATACACCCACCCGAGCACCAAAGAAAACCCAAAAGATAACCGGCACCCTAGTCGAAAAGAAAAAATACTTGTCAACTGTGCAGAGTGAGGCACAGTGCAACAGGCTCGCCTGTAATATATGATCTTCACAGAAAAAGCTCCAGGTCCCGCTCGCTTGATGCAAATACATAATCCCAAAAAAGCCAGACAGATCCCATCAATGAAAAACCGGTACGCCTGCAATAGAAGGGCGCCTCGCCTGATGAAAAAAAGTGGATAGGAACATATACGGTAATACCATGCCTAATTGGTTGTCTCATGTGCCATCCAGTACAATAGATTGAAGAAAGATGAGAAAACAGCAGGCTCGCTTGTAATTATGGACATTCGACAGCCATTAGGATTCAGGACCGCATACAATGATCCGTGACCAAATGACAAAAATAATGAGGGCAGAGTGCGCTGAAAGAAGAAAGATACAGCCAAAAACTATATATAAGCAAATAACATAAGAAAAGATAGTAAGAGCTTAAGAAGAGATAAGGAGCACCAGCACCCGACAAAACAACGTTATGGAATTGGAAGAGTCGAAGTCCAGATCACATCCCCATATTTGAAACGAGAGAAAAACATCTGTCCAAACTCTGCAGAGATACCTTTTTTTGATAGACCATCCGCCCTGGTATTGTTCTCTCTATAGATATGACTTATAGGAGGTTGATTTAAGTTCTGCCATAAATAGAGAATCCTCAGCATCCAGCCCCGCAAATTTGGAATAGTGAGATCACATCTACTGTTAATCCATTCAATAACCACCTTTGAGTCACCATAGAAGTTGGGATTCTATAATTTTAGCTTTGTTGCCACCAAAAGGCTAGCCCAAAGTGCCATGATTTCCGCCTTATTATTGGTTCCTGAACCCCCATTCCAGTAGATATGAAACCTCTCTCGTTGGGATATTTTAACCCATACTCCACATCCCATGATACCCGCCGCAGATGCTCCATCAAAGTAAATAGCAGGGAGATGAATCTCATGGGGCCTGTTTCTGAAAGATTTATCAACCACCAATTGGGGAGGAGCACTCCAAACTACAATCCAACTCATGATATTGGATCTGATAATATGTGGGAGAAAAGGCTTATTTTCAAAGATGAGATTATTCCTCCCAATCCAAACTTCCCAACAGAAATAGAAAGGAAGTGACTTGTATTTACCTTTAAGCCTGTCCCAATCCTTTACAGCAGAAATAAAGTCTGAAGCAGTCCAATTAGGATCCATAATGTGAGGTGAAAAGACCCTCCACATATTTTTTACGACAGAACAGGTGAACAATAGGTGCGTAATGCATTCTGCCTCCATACAACATATAGCACATCGGTTTGGCCCTTGTAAACCCCTTTTACAAAGATTATCCCATGTGAGAATTTTTCCCCTCCAAATCATCCAACCAAATAGAGTGATCTTAGTGGGTATCCGGCGCTTCCAATACCGATAGAAGATCTTGGTAGTGGTACCCCCAGATGCATCGATAATGATATGCCTGTAGGCGTCTCTAACTATAATAGCATCCTGCTTCAATGGTCCATTCCATATGACTTTGTCCCCTTCCAGTGAATGACAAAAACCTGCAGATTTGAATGAGATCAGTAGATCCTCCCATTCCGAAGCTTCTTCCCCCGTTAACCCTAATAGAGTTGCACTCTTGAAAGATGGCGCTCCTAATGTCTATTCAGAAATGGTCTGCGATAATACCATATACCCCCGTTGAGAGAGGCATTGAAATAGCCGAGGGGAGATAGCACAAAATTTTGATAGACCTGAGATGTTTTTGAAAGCCATTGGGATTTTCCCCCCATCGCCAAAACTCCAAGTCATCCGATCACATATATAAGTAAAAATATTTTTGAAACCGCACCATATGACTGAAATATTGGGTGGACATATGATCTCCCTGCATAACAACTGATGTAAAATATCACCATTAATATACTTACACCTTATGATGGCACTCCATATATTATCTCCATTGATCGCGCGCCAAAAATATTTGATTAATAGAGCGATGTTGAAGACTCTTGTGTCTAGAATTCCGCATCCATCAAGATCAATGGGTCTACAAATGATGTCCATTTTACAGAGGTGATATTTGTTATCCATGTTTGTGCCCCCCCACAATAATTGGAAAATTATCCTGTTTATCAGCTCCACAATCTTGGCAGGCAAATAGTAGAGGTGACCCCAATATACCATCAATTGTGATAACACAGCCTGGATAAGGATGAGCCTACCTCCCATAGATAACCATTTATGGGTCCACCTGTATATACGAGATCTGAAACGATCAACTAGCCACATCCAATCTTTGCAATGTTAACCACAGGGCTTTAAAAAGCATCCCAGATATTTGAATCCTTCTGTAATGGGCTGAGAATGAACCCCCAATAAATCCGCCACATAATGAATCTCCTGACTATCACTTTTGTCATATAAAAGAAAAGAATTTCCTTTGTTCATCCCTAAACCAGTGGCAGATTCAAACCGAATCAAAAGCAAGTGAATACGAAGCCAATGGTTTCTATTGAGATATCCAAATAGTAGCATCTCGTCAACAAAGAACGAATGATTGGTTGAAATAGAATCAGAAAAGGAAAAAAACTTTTATATAACCCAGTTGTTCAGCATAATGTAAACTCTTACTAAAACCATCAAGAACAAGGATGAAGATGAGAGGAGAGAGGGCGCAACCCTGACGGAGACCTCTGGCAGCATGAAAGAAGAGCGTGGGTACCCCATTAATTAGCACAGCATATCTAATAGTAGATATGCATGACATGACCCATCGAATAATACTGAGAGGCAAACCAATCTTTAGTAATAGAATCCGGATGTATGACCAGTCAACCGAATCGTATGCCTTGTGCAAATCAACCTTCATAATCAAAGCTTCCTTGTTTCCAACATGGGCAGAATGTAAAACTTCTTGAGCGATGGAAATCGCATCGTGAATCGATCGTCCTTGTAGAAAACCATATTGCTCCAGGCTGATGTGTTCAGAAAGGATGGATCTGATACAATTAGAGATAATTTTAGAAGTGATCTTATATATTATATTGCATAAAGCAATCGGTTTGAAATCAACAAAAGATTGTGGATCCGCCACCTTTGGAATGAGTGCTATGAAGGTAGAGTTTAAGTTTGCAGGTATATGCCCACGTTTCCTAATCACTTCGGTCACCTTTGTAAGCTCTTCACCAATAAGATCAAAGAAGAAAATAAAAAATTCTGCAGGCCACCCGTCCGGCCCCGGGCATTTGTCATGCGCAAAAGTTTTCAGTACCCTATGCACTTCATTCCCCGTGATTTCCTGTTCGAGGATCTCGATAGCTGCCGTATCAAATATTTTCGGGACATGATTCAAAAACCATGTTTGGTTTTCCGGCTCAACAGGCTGTTCTTTTTGATAAAAGTCCGAAAAATGTGAGAATGCCTCTTTTTGAATCTCCTCAGCAGAAATGGCAAAAGTACCATCCGATATTTTTATCCTCCAGATCGCATTTCTGTTCCTTCTATCAGATGCATATTTATGAAAAAAATTTGTGTTGAGGTCCCCCTCCTTCAGCCAATCAATCCGACTCTTGAGTTTCCAAGTAGTCTCTTCAATCTCCAAAATCTCTCTTTTTCTCTTCCCAAGCTGTTGGAGGAGAATATATGTCGCCTCTACCGGAGCCTTATTTACAAAGCCTTTATATATATTCTCCATCTGCTGTTTGATGTCCACAAGCTCAGCCTTGAGGGAAGATTTTTTCTGTATTTCCCACTTTTTTGATGCAACCTTTAATCTTTGAAGTTTGTGATGAAAGCTGTCTATAGGTTGGAGATCGTCAAGATCTACATCCTCATTCCAGATTGTTTTAACCATATTGGTGTAATCAACATCATCGAGCCAAACTCGATTAAACTTGAAAGGAATTCCCCTCATGGTGCGCCATGCACTCCATGATATAGATATGGGCATGTGGTCCGACACATCCGAGACCAATACCGATGATCTGGGAGTCCCCCATCTGTCAATGAGATTATCTTTAACCAGAGCCCTGTCCAAACGCTTTCCAATATATTTTCCCCCTCTCCTCTTATTTTTCCATGTGGGCATCATCGGACAGGGTCTAATATCCATCATCTGTAGGTTAAAACACATGTCATTTAAGAAATTTGACAGTGGATCCCCTCGTGCCTCATTACCCCAAATTTCATCAGACTGTAAAGTGATGTTAAGGTCCCCCATCAATATCAGATTTGGCAATCTCAGAATACCAGAATCCCTCATCTTGGTCCAGAATGATTGTCTTCCGGCATATGGTGCATATATATTTATAATGTTGAGAGATTCCACCATCCCTCTCATATGACCAGAGAGAAGAATCCCTCCAGAGAAACTAAAAGCTTTGAAATTAAACCACCTTGGGTCCCAAATAGCAATTAATCCTCCAGAGTGTCCGCAAGAATCAATAGCCACCGCATTCCACCCTTCTTTGAAGCTTAGGAAGGTTCTAATAGCTTTTTCCCGTCTGCTCAAAGTCTCCTGACCCAAAAAAATACTACACTTACAGTCAAAAATCAGTTCACGTAGGCAATGCGATTTGGGGCCATCACCAATACCCCGTAAATTCAGTGATAAAATATGATTCATGGTGTACCCATGTCCGGGTGGCTTGCTCTAAGCGCCCGCGAGACATCCAAATTTACGTCCCCCACCGATATTGGAATGTCAGAGAGATTGTCCTCTCCTTCAGTGAACAGAGAGATGGACTTGAACTTCCCTTTGCCCAGATTCTTGGTGCTCTTTGATTTTTTCCTTATAGTGACATTTTCTTTCTTAGAGAGAGATTCGTGGGAATTCGGGTCCTTAGGGGGCCTATCAAAAACCGTCAGTGCAGCAAGATCGAGGAGTTCTAGGCACAACGTGTATACCTAGCAGAGAAAATAAAATCTTGATTCAACATCGCTCGAGGGCCGGGAATTCGACTTACAAGACGTTTACTACTTTATCAGTTAGTTCGATTCGTGTGTTGGTAGCAGCTGTTAAACCAGAGCCTTCTTCCGAAGGGACATCAAGTCGGCGCAGCTGAATGCGTAAGCGCTCGTAAGTGACACAGACGACACACGGGCTACAACTTCCGAGACTGGAAGTTCCGGAAGCTCATCTAAAATGGGAGCAGAAAAGGAAAAAAAAATGTCTTAAAGGGAAAATATTCAGGTCCTTCGCAATAAACAATATTCAAACAAGTCTGACAATCCACACCTGCTTTCTATAGTCCCACATCCACAGCTCTCACTTGGTCATCTGATCTTTATAACATAGTTACCGATCAAATAGGTAACTAAACTGAGACCTACTGTTTTGAGGTAGCAAAAAAATCATCTGATTTTGAAAAGTGGTGATGCAAAATCACCCTTTTTTTTAAAGCTTTTTTTTGGCAGTTTATTTTTTATTTTTATTTTTTTAATGTGATGATTTTCATGTCGATTTTGAATAATGGTGGTGCATAATCACCAAGTTTTTTTTACAGGGTTGATTTTAACACTATACATTTTCTAATGTTTTCTTCTTCCTTGAGATGTTTATTTTTAATTGCATTTATGTACTGGTTTTTAATTTTTTTTGTTTTGTTTTTGTTTTTTTTTTCGTAATGAAATCTTTATTTTTTCACATAGCTAAACATTAAAAAAAAGGGTCAATATTTTAAAGTTTTGATTTTATATATGTTTATGTATAGCTAATTAATATTTCAATGCACATCAAATAATTGTCGCTAAAAAAAAATATTTTTAACCATATGACAAAAAAATATACATTTTCAATATAAAACGTGCAAAAAAATATACTGTTGAAGACTTTTTGTTTAAAAAACCATGCTAAATAAACTATTTTTTGGGAAAACATTAACACAAAAACTTTAAAAAATATCATTTTTTATGGATTTTATGTAAAAAATTGATAGTAATCACAGGTCTTTTTGCAAAAAACAAAGATTCATCTCATAAAATATCAAAGTCTAAACACTACAAGTAAAACTAATTAATAACTCTTAAAACTAAGCTTTATTTGCAAGCGTAACTTAAATATCATTAATAATATCAACTAATCCATGTTCAACATCTTCTAGAACATCATTAATGTCTTCTTCCGCAACATTTTCTGCTTCAATTCAGTCATTGTCATCTTCTAATGGATATTTCATGTCCGCAAATCTTCCAAAGTGCCATTTTCCAATCATTCCATATAATGGTGGTTGAAGTTCCTTTGTTTTTTTGCCACACGTGATTCATTAAAATCCCCTTTCCTCAAAACAACTTCTTACTTTGCATCTGAAAGAAATTGAAGAACATTAATTCTTTGTTGAATAAATTTGCATTGCAATGGGTCTTTCTCAATGGAAATGCAATTTCTTCATTTTTTTAGGCAACATGCTAGTGTTGTACCTAATTAGCAAGCACAAAATAATTAGATAAGTAAATTAGTATAAACACATAAAAACTAAAAACTAAAATATTTAAATTCAAATTTGTATAAAAAAACTTACCTGAACCTGAGAATAAATCCAAAACTCAATCTCCTTCATTTTAACATAGATATATAAGAAAGTTAATCAATGCTTGCAGTTTCTGATAAATGTTAACTATATCTCCTTTTGCATCTTTACCCTCACATGTTAGTTTTCTTACAACAACATCATGAACCAGTACTTGACTATGACTCTTCCCATCTACTTGATTAAGAAGAATACACTTATAGCTATCTTCTTTTGTCCAACATTCAACATGGATGAACTCACAATCATTTATAATAGGTTGATCTTTGGAAGAAACAAGATTTGACTTCTGCTTGTAACATAACATGGTAAAAGTTCAATTAAATTGTATATAAATATTTTTTTTTAATAGTAATTGAACATAAAATTTCAACATCTTACCATATAAGTTGCATCCTTGAGTTTGTTTTTTCCTTGAATCTTGTTAATAACATTGCAAACCGTGTGTCTGAATGAAATTTCACAAATCTTCAAAGTGGCGATGTTGTGACTTCTTCAAAACCCGTAACCACTTTACTAAAAGCTTGATAAGTATATGGTTCACTATCATATTCAACGTCTCAGAAATTGAAACCATGAGGAATATCTGCGATAACTAGGGCATATTCCCTTTTAGGTATGAGTTTTGCAATGTCTTCACTATCACCTTGTATTATTTGATATTGGACTATCAAACCAATTCCAAATGAGATGATTAAGAGTAGGATCAAGTTCAACATTCATTAGACATTGCTTCCTTATCTTTTCCAACTTAATTTTTTCAATAAAGCTTTTGAAAGTATTTGGTATTCCATTTCCATCATTCTTCGACATCTTTAATGACATAAAAAATATATATGTATAACTAATAAAATAAAAATAGTTTACATATGAATAAAATAAATGTATAAATCAACATACCTTATTGAATGGAATATAAAAATATTTAAGTTTTGTTGTAGAACTTGATTTTCAGTAGTGGCACACAACATCATCCCAATTATCTTTATTCAACATTTTAATCATATGTTATTGTATTTTCATATAAATCCTCTAACTGAATAAATAAAGTTAAAACTGTTAATATAGTGATATGTATAACAAATTCTACCAACGACATTATGTTTTATTTAAAAGAAAATTATAATCAAAGGAAAAGTAGAAATAATTCAAGAAACTTACTTTTGAAATTCTGCATACATTTCATCCGTTGATAATTCACCTAACTTCACATGAGATAGTGTTAATTTGACTAGTTTCTCATCCTTCACTCCTTGCATTGTTCTCCAAGGTGTGATAGTCATATCCTCTGGAAGTTGCTTCATTTCAGGACTTGTCTTATAGTTGGTACGTATTATGGATTTACTCTTTTTAACCTTTTGATTCTCATATCTCATCAATCAATTCCCATATCTCCCCAGTTCTAAATGCCAACTGAAAAATGTTATCCATGCTTCTAAATATATTTAAATGCATTTTTCCATATTTTGATTTTATTTTTTCATAAATTTGATAACATGTTTCCGTTAAACATTAATTCTAAAATGTCCGACTAACTTATGCCTTATCCCCATCACATTTTCTATGAATTCATTATGAATAAATCTGACCCTTTGGATGAAAGTCATTTTCATTATGTACTCATTATCTTCATTATGATCCCATGCCAGTAACTTTGATTTTGTTTCTGTTAAACCAACATAAATGATGCATTTCACTGTTTGAAAAAGATAGTTATTGGGATATTCCTCAATCAATTGTCTTTTAGCCTCTACTGAATGGTTCCCTCCAATTACATAATATTTATAATCAAAACATTATGT
The DNA here is from genome assembly GCA_034641835.2 of Pinus albicaulis. Lineage (NCBI taxonomy): Eukaryota > Viridiplantae > Streptophyta > Pinopsida > Pinales > Pinaceae > Pinus > Pinus albicaulis. The sequence goes on from CM076570.1 coordinate 371,048,760, forward strand.
CTTGTCAAATGCCTATTTTCGGGAACCTGACGTGGATCAATAAGAACTACATAATCCACCACATGCACATATGGATTGAACCTGAAAAATGTTTTTAGATTATGTACATGTATGTGATGTGCCTTTCTAATTTGATATTGAGATTGTCCTTCATATGGCCTATAAAGTTGGCTGACATTAAGCTCAAATGTTTGGACACCACAAATTAATTTATTCTTCCTCAACTCATATCGAATGGAATTTTGTTTTGTTTTAATAATGCCATCCCCTAACTCAACACCCGGTGTTATGATTTCTCTTCTTCCTTTAGAGCTTCAAGTTTGTTCTTCATTGTTTCTCATGACTTTTACAGGTCGACCAAAATTTTATTTCTTCTTCTTATCGGTTAACATATTAGTTTATTGATAAACAAGCTCTTCATCATCGGGTAAAAGAGATACATCTTTGGCCATTTTTCTTTTTGGTGTTTGATTTGTTTTCTCCTTTTGCACAACACTTCTAATCTCCTCCTCATTAATTCTATCATAACTTTCATGTTCATCTTCCACATCTTCAAAAATGACATGTTTAGGTTTACTAGATTGACCCACCTTAGTGACTCTTGGTTGATATCCTCTTTGTCCTATTGCAATGTCATGAGCTATTGATATTTTCTTAATTCTCCTTTCCTCTTCTTTTTCTGTGTGGAAAGTCTTGATCACAGTCATAACATTTGGCTCCATATAATAAATACCCTCAAACATGTTTGAAAGAGGCTCAACAAAATCTTATGAAACAAAATAAAACATGTCAATGATCAATAATTTATAAAAATTTAAATGATTCTTACAATAATGCATAACACAAATATAAATAAGTATACTTACAATGTTATTTGCAATGTTGTTTATGATTTTTGCAGACAAATTTGTAGATGTTTCATTTGTGTCATACTTGACTTTTGATAGACGATATCTAACCTTTTCACGTTTATTAGCCATTCTTGCAAGAACATAAATAGTGTTTGTATTCGGCACCAAACATATGTCTTGTAATATGTCCATCACCTGATATGATTCACATAAGTCAATCATACCGCAAATAAGATATATATATATATATATATATATCATCCCCCGTTTAATTGTCTTCAAGATACCATGAAAAATTAGTTTTATTTATTTCCTCTGCATTCTTCCATTCAGAAAAAAGATTTAATGAACTTGATGGGCCACTTGCTTGACTTTTATTAGGTCTTTCAATTTTTGTGTCTTCAACAGTATGCATAGTGTGCCCAACAATATCCTTATTGCGTCCAGTAGTATCCATAGTACGTTGAGTTACAACTTTAGATTTGGCAGTCGTTGCCCTTGGTCTAGAAACATTCACATAAATATTTTTTGATGCCATTTTACTAATAAAAAGAAATATATATATTAGTTAATGAGAAAACACATATTTTAATTAATCAAATTTTGTTTTTTTTTGTTTTTTTGTTTTTTTTTAAATTTGCCAACATAAATTTAAAATTAATCGAAAATTAATATCTATAAAATAAACAAAAATAAAATAAAAATATTTATAAAACTATATAAAATTAGAATAAAAAATAAAATTAACTATATAATTTTTCGAAATAAATTATAAACACACACACATATATATATATATTTATATTTTTCATTTAAAAAAAAAATATATATATATATATATATATATATATATATATATATATATATATATATATATATATATATATGTATTTTTTATTAAGCAAACCATTTTAACTTTAAATTTTTTTAATGTAGAAGTTTTTTTTTTTTTTGAGAGTTAAAAAAAAAATCAAATGTTAAGGTTTTTTTTTTAATATGAATTGTTTTTAAAATATAAAAGAAAGAAATTTGATTTTAAAATTTAAAATATAATTTTAAAAATTTTAAATTTAATTTTAAAATTTAAAATTTAATTTTAAGAATTTAAAATTTAAATTGTTTTTAAAATTTTTTAATTTAAGTTTAAAAAAATTAATTTTAATTATCAAAATTTTATTATTTAAAAAAAAATTAAATTTAACTGGGTTGGAAGTTGACTGGGCGGCGTCGTGGAGTGCTGCCTGGCCAGCGTCCGACGCCCAGTTGGGCGGAGGACAATTCTAAGAATTGACCTCCGCTTAGCTGGGGAACAAAGGATTCCCAAGCATTGTTGTGGAGCACTGCCCAACCAACCTCTGGCCCCCGACAAGTGGTAAAAACAATTTTATATTTCTATTTTTTTAAAATAAAATAAAATAATAAAAAACATAAAATAAACAAATTTTAAAATAAAAAAATAACAATTAAAATAATAAAATTTTAAAAATAAATTTAAAATTTTTAAAATAAATAATATTAAAAATAAAAAAAAACATTTTAACTCATAAAATTAAAAAATTAAATTATTTTTTTTAAATTAAATTTATTATTTTTTAAATTTCAATTTATTTTATTAAAAATTAAAAAACAAAAATATAATATTAATGGTTTTTTTTTAAAATATATTTACAATAAAAAACAAATGTTTAATAAAAACTACCATATATATATATATATATATATATATAACAAAATTATAAGAAAGAAATCTATTATTTCCTTTAAATAATTTTTTTTTATAATATCTAATGCAATTTAAAAAAAAAAAATTGGTTTTACTTTTAGAAAAAATAAAAATAAAATAAATATAGTTGTTTTTTGATGTGCATGGTTGTTTTTTGGAATTTTGTTTCATGGAGGAACCCAACAACCCTAAAAAATGGAAAAAATTCTAAATTTTTGTCCTAAAAACCCTAAAAATTTGTTTTTTTTTTCCATTTTATTCACTATAAAAATTTAAAAAATAGGGTTTTCTAACATAAAAACCATAAAAAAATAATTTTTGAACATAAAAACCATAAAAAAACCAGATTTTTCACAAATTCATCTTTAAATGGACAAAATAGAAGGAAAACTAACATTTGAAATGCGAAAAACTCTCGTTTAATCTGTTATTAATGCCAACTTAACACCTCCACAAAATTGCTCCAACAAAACCCAAAAGACTTGACCTGATGTGAGGAATAGAAACAGTGATTGTTATTATATAGTGAAGATTGTGTGATTGGTTTAACGTTTTGCGAATGTGGAGATTAAAATTTAAAATTAAGAATATTTACATGTATTTAATAGTATAAGTTTATATTAACTTTTATTGAATGTCGGCAAAAACTAAAACATAAATTTTAAAATTTTATTATAATATGTAGTCAATGTTAAATCATTCAAATAAGAAATTTATTTAGTTTGGAAGGAATGCATGAAAGAAATATTTTGTGGATATTTTTAATAGAAAGTAGGGTGAAATATTTGAAGACGAGTAGTTTATTCAATGACGAATATTTTGTAGGGAAATATTTCAAACAAAAATTTTAGAGGGAGATTTTTTAGCGAAAATTTTTGGGGGGGAAATTTGAAGGGAAAAATTTTAGTGATAATTTTTGTGGGGAAATTTTTAGACTTTGAGCTATATATTGTAATTGGGAGAGAGTGCATTTGTATCATTCAACATATTCTTGTTGAAAGTCATGTGCTCTTCTGATAGCCAAGTTTTTTTTTTTTCTGCAACATCAACATCTTCGTCACACAACTACTCTATTCAAATTGATGAATAAAAAAGGAGTTCGTTCACCATGAATAGAGAGTCAAATTTTCGACTTGCTCATAATCCTAAGGATGTCGAGAACATAATTCATGAAGGGCAGCAAAATGAAATTTTTGTAAATCGAGAGTCAGTTGTTCCACTTAGTCTTAATCCTAAGGATTATAAGAGCACCAGTGATGAAGAGCACGATGAATAATTTCCAGGGTCAAAATTTTCACAACGTCCTAATCCTAAGGATTATGAGGGCACCACTGATGAAGGGGGGGGGGGGGGCAACGGTGGGAAAGAGTGGATGAAGAATTTCTAGAGTCAAAATATCCACTTCGTTCTAATCCTAACGATTATGCGAGCACCACAGATGAAAAGGGTATGAATAATTTCCAGAGTCAAAATATCCACTTTGTCTTAATCCTAAGGATTATGCGAGACTATTGATGAAGAGGGGAATGAAGAATTTTGAGAGTCAAAATATCAACTTCATCCTAATCCTAAGGATTGTGCGAGCACCACTGATGAAGAGGGGAATGAAGAATTTCCATTGTCAAAATATCCACTTCATCCTAATCCTAAGGATTATGTGAGCACCATTGACGAAGAGGGGAATGAAGAATTTCCAGAGTAAAAAATCCACTTCATCCTAATCCTAAATATTATGCAAGCACCACTGATGAAGAGAAGGAATGAATAATTTCCAGAGTCAAAATATCCACTTCGTCCTAATCCTAGGGATTATGTGAGCACCACTGATGAAGAGGGGAATGAAGAATTCACAGAGTCAAAATATCCACTTCGTCCTAATCCTAAGGATTATGCGAGCACCACTGATGAAGGGGGGGATGAATTTCCAGAGTCAAAACTTCCACTTCATCTTAATGCTAAAGATTATAAGAGCACCATTGATGAAGGGGAGGATGAAGAATTTCCAATAAATAAAGATTCAAGGCGTCCACTTATTCCTAATCCTAAGGATTATGAGAGCACCGATGAGGAAGGATGGGGGGGGGGATGAATAATTTATAGTGAATATAGATTCAAAGATTCCACTTAGGCCTAATCCTAAGGATTATGAGAGCACCACTGAGGAAGGGGAGGATGAAGAGTTTCTTGCAAATGATAATTTTAGAGACACTCATAGTGATGAATAATTGAATTCTCCAAGGGAAGAATTCTAAAGCGTTGATAAATATGATGAAATTTTTTGTCTATGTCAGGGTTTCAAAAGCACAAATGATTCTTGTGAAAGTTTTTCTTCAAGTGAGGATGGTAATGAATATTTTTGAGGCAATGATGCTGATGAATTTCTTAACTATGTTGAGAATGATGATAGTGGGGATAATATTCCTCCTAATGGTGATGAAATTTCTTCTACAAAGGATAATGGAATGATGAAGTCGTTGCAAGAAAATATTGTAACTAGGAGTAGGAGTAGACCTTTTCTTATCAATCCAAAACATTCCAGTTATACAAGGGTTAGGACAACATATCTCACAAAAATAAGTTTTGTCGTTCATTTGATTTTAAGTGAATGTTGTTGAAGGTATTGCTTGAAACATATGGATTTCAACTTTTCTTTGGAGAGAAAGAAAAGATATTTGTCAATGAATAAAAACATGAAAAAATCATATTTAGTGGGTTGCATGCAATCTACACTAGTAGGTTATGATTATCATATTGGGAATGCATTTCTCTGCAGAAAGGATTTCAAAATGTTGCATTCAATTGGTAATTTTAGTTTTTCAAGAATTCAAGAAAGACTGGAAAATATCCCACATATTATTCAGAAGTATGTTGTAAACGAGAGGTTTGGCCATTAGCAAATACTGCTATGTCACTGATGAAAGACTTTTTTTTAAAGCATGGAGAGTGTATACCAAATAAATACACAATACATATTTTAGATAATTTCTCGAGACGAGAAATCTACAGCTTATACAAAGATCATGCAGAAGCTGTTGAAGGAGTTGGTAATTTTATTACATATTCATATTTTACAACGGTATGGAAGAAAAAATTCAACAATTTTTGTATTCCTAAGAAGACAAGGATGGGGGTTTGCAGTACATGTGCTTCTCTTAAAGTAAAATAGATAAATGTCAAAGGGTAGAAAGAAGTATGTTTTTGAAACATTATTTTTAAAATTTAGATAGTTATCAACTATGAAAATATATTTCTTCATATGTTTCTTTTATTTTATGTACATATTCCATTGTCAAAGAACTTCAAGAGAATCGCAATCAACAAACAAGTGCAAGGAAACAATTGTATAAACATTGAAAGAAGTGTTATGATAATCCAAATAAATATTTGGGTTTGATAATTGATGGTATGGACCAAAATAAAACATTTATGTCACATTTTGTCCGCACGCCAAAAAAATTACAGGAGGAAAATTTCATTCAGTTTCACTTGGTTGGTTGTATGGTCTTTAATGAGAAGATGTTTCCAAGGGTTTACCTCACAGCTCCAAATATTCATGATGATACAAATATGACCATAACTATAATCCATGATGTGGTTACTCATTGGTTTGGTATTATTCCTGAAGTTCTGTATGTACAATTAGACAACACAAGTCGTGAAAACAAAAATCAAGTTCTTTTTGGGTATCTAAACATGCTCGTTGAATTGAGAATTTTTAAAAAGAGAAAGGTTGGTTTCCTTCTTGTTGGGCATACTCATGACCATATTGATCAAATGTTCAGTCGTTTTTCAGTGATATTGAGGAGGAAAGGTGCTGGGAGCTTGCCATCATTAATTGAATGAATGATCTGAATATGGGAAAACTTGTTATTACTATACAAACTCCCTCATCAGTATTAAAAATGTGTTTAATGATCGGCTCATGTTAACCATTTCTGAAGGGGTTAAATTATCAAGTTTCATGTGTCTTTGATGAGGTCAATTATGAGTTAATTACCAATTAAAAACTCATATACAGAAAATGAAATGAATTAAAATAACTCACAACAATCACATAACACAATGGATGATGGGGTTCACCCCTCCTAGGCTACATCTCCATGGACTTGCTTTAACTAGCTAGGCCTTCTTGGGATTATGAGTCAAATGTCTGATTACAAGCATCTATGATGCTGCAATTGATTTTATGACTATTCCATTAGCTTCATAAGACATGAAAACCCCAAAAATGACTATCTAATCTCTGAATTTGGCTCACAACTCCTCTAGGCTTGACCTCTAACACTGATGGCCATGGGCTTGTTTAATATCCAAAGTGACAAAAACACCTTCAGATGTCCTCCAATGCCTCTATAAACTATACCACCATGTTCATAGCATCAAATACGTCAAAAATAGAATATTCACTCACTGAAATTGGCCTTCAGCTGATCTGGGCATGATCTTCCCTCCTAGTGTCCCTGGGCTTCAAAATTCTTCAACGTGCCAAAAACACCTGTAGATGAGCTCCACTGCCTCTGCAAGATATTCCAATGGATTCAGAGCATGCTAATCAGCTAATATTGACTATCCTTGAGCAAACATTGTTAAAAAATTGACCAAGATAGGGTCCATTCAATTCTGGCCTAGAAAAACTCCACTAAAGTTGGCTAACTACCAGTTAGCCCCACTAAAACTGGAGCTTCGCCGAAATTGGCGCTTTCCACCAAACTGCCACCAACTTAATCGGTGGTTTAATTAAGGTTAAGTGAGGTTTAGTGCGTGATTAGCACGCTAATGGTGTGTTTATCGCTGGCTCCGCCCATGATCATGACCTGTGGTCGTATGGGGAGGGGCTAGCCCCTCCCGCTCCTCCTAGTATCCGCAACATTTAAATTGAAGTATGTTGCTGCAATTTACAATGTATAGGCTCATGGTGTAATGGTAGGACGTTGGAGTGTTGGGGGTGAGGTCATGAGTTCAAACCCGACCTCAACCCCGTCCTTACCATAATATTTGCAACGAATTACATTGAAGCCTTTAAAATATTAATAACCATCGAAGATTGGTTAAGTCCACCATATGAATTTAATCCACGGGGAGGCCCCATCCTTACCATAATATTTGCAACGAATTATATTAAAGCATTTAAAATATTAATAACCACCCGAACACCATATGGATAGTTTAAATCATATAAAATTGAGATTTGGGTTAATATCTAATGAAATTTAATATTAATTTAAAGTTTAATTAATAAATATTAAAATCTATAATAACATAATATAATATATAATTATATGATTAAAAAGTAACCATATGAAATATTAATATTATATATATATCTATATATATATAAACTTTAACACATTAAAAAATATAATTTCTAACACATGAATTCATGAACCCATATTTAACTTTGGAGGATTGAGCGATTTTTACCTTCACAATCCAAATTGGCGAATCCCGTAGTGAAACTTTTCACAGTCCCATTGGAATAAAAACTAAAGAATATTTTATACATGCTAACTGGACTGCGATGTCATCAGTTGTACCTCTTTTGCAACATTTTTTTGAAAATTTCCCTGTTTTGTACGACGACTAGCAGACCATAACTCCTTCATCCGAACTCGGTTTTCAACGAAACGAGTTGCGTTGGATTCCTTGCAACAAGATGGTCTCTTTGGTTTTAGTTTGGTGCAATTATGAGCACTTTCATTTTTGAGCTAATTTTTGCCCCTGATCCAGATTTTGATCACTCCTTCCCACTGACATGCTTTTGGACCCAAAAAAGCTGGTTATCTCATAAGTGTTTAAATGTATTCTGTTGCCCAAGTTCTATCATCTTGATTCTACTTGGAAAATTCACAATGAAAACCACTTGGTCACTAACATGCCTTGCCTTGCCTTGCCTTGCAAATGGCTTGGATCTTGCTTCTGACCCAAACCAACACTTGTTGGCTACTTGCTGATATAATTTTTTTTTTGTACCATGTTGATTCCTTGGTGCCTTCCCACTAAGAATCATGTTCCTCCTTTGCAATGAGTGAACTACAACAAATATCTTCCATCATCAGTAAAAATAAGAAAAGAAATGACCATTCTTTTACCTCCACAGTTCCAAATTCCACATTTGGAAGAATGCATTCGCCATCTCCTTCTCTTTTTGATGTCAACACATAACATGTTCTACAATGTCTGCAAATGTTTCTTTGACATCTTGTCACAAAAACACATGCAAGAAACATAACTTGACGACATATCCTCTTGCTCCTTCAAAGAAATTGATTTCACATAATGTGAACATCGCCATGTACTCTCACATGGTGTCAAAACTTATCGACCAAACACAAGTTGAAAAAAACATGCCTCTTCAAAATACTGACTCTCAAGTCAAGCATAAGCATGTATAATAACTTAACGATTCTTTTCCAGAAAAAAATTAAATTTCACATCTCATGAAATACTTCGTCAACATCTCCTTTCCATCTTTGGAGACAAAATCAACTCTTCCAAGTCGATATGACATGCATGCAACACAAAATCAACACATGTCAACACTAATGCATGTGCAAATGATCAAGACTCTCAAGTTGACAACATACATGTTAAACCAAACAATCGACCAACACAAGTCAATTAATCATGCATGTTCAAGCACAATGAAATCGTCAAAATTCCACTGTTCATACACACAAACTCTCATGCATGTATACAATTCTTCAACTCTCTCACAAGTACAATCATAAGTGCAATAACTCCATTCATATGTACATGTACTTAACAAGCTAAAAGAACAAATTTTGCTGCAATACAGTGAGTCAACATAAGTCCACTTTCAATCACCTTCTTGGTGTAACATGCAACATGCATTCCATTGGCAAAGAAATGCATCAAAATCAAAAGACATGCAAAGCCTTAATTCGATAAGAAATATAACCATCTCTTACTAAACCATTTCAATGGCGCTTTTTTCAATTGCACATCATCATGCGAATCATATTGAACCACATCGATTATGGAATCTTCTTTTCCATTCTTGCCATTCTCTTTCTCCACCTTCTTCAAATGCCATGGGTGACTCGCTGGATACAAAGTCCAACACTTGTCTACAAGATGACATTGCTTATGGAAATGAGTGTAAAATAATTGCCTCTTCTTTACAACATGGTTTTCTTTGCCTTGGGATTTTTCCTCCTTTTCTTTAAAATTTTCTTGTGCATGGCTATCTTATTCCAACACCTTGAAACATTATGGTTATCCAAACCACAAAATGAACATGCAAACGTTCTCCAAATATTATGTGAGAATTTTCCATGTTTATCATAATCAAAAGAAACTTGACTAAAAGTAGATTTATACCTTGAACATTCACCTTTTTCGCCTTCTTGAGGAGGTGAATTTGATGAGGTAGTGGCTCTCTTCAGAATACAAACAATGCATTCAATGGTTTTAGAGATTTCATAATCCTCTTGTTCTCTATTATCATTAGTTCATGGTTATGAGCACCTTCTTGCAAAGTGGGTGTAAAACTTTTGCATTCCTCATGAACACAATCTTCACAAGCTTGAGGTAATGAACATGAAATGACAGTCCTTCTTGGAACACCTTCATGTGCCTCCTTGGTTTTATAGTTTTCTCCATCATGTTTTCCATAACTAAGACCCAAATACTTAGGTCTTTCCTCAACAGCAATTGGCTCAACTATGCCTTGTTCATGTTTTCCTAATCCTTTACCTTCATAGCCCATCTTCATCAATAATTTGGACCCTATTCCTCTATTGTGTCTTTCAAAAGAACCTACACATTCATCTTGAAAAAAAATTGAATATAAACTTGAATTGCATACCTATTTTTCAAGCACATGCTTGGCTAAGGCTTCCTTGGCAACATGGAATTGAGTCTCCATCTCATGTATCATTTCAAGGTTCTCATTTTCAATATGGAGTCGGGTCTCCATTTCATGCATATTTTCAAGAAGCTCTTGCTTCTCCTCCTTCATGGCAGTCAAGTACTCTTGAAGTTTACTTCTCTCCCTCTTATCTTCATACTTCTCTTGCATCCTATCAATCATGATGTAGATTTACTACCTTTAAATTCTCCTTGCACAAATTCAACAACCAATAGCTATATGTTGAAGTCCAACAAGAAATTGCAGCACACACACTAGTGTGGGACCAATACGTCCTAGCGATACATTAGTGTGATGGCCAAATTAATTAATTAATTTGGTGCAGTGTCTAATTTAATTTTCCCTTAATTAAATTGGACAATAAAATGTAATATTATCTCATGATCACTTGTAACAGTTAATTGAGTGTGATAAACTCAGTTAGCTCGTGTATTTCGAGTTGAGGGTGGTTGGTGAGGCATGCAGAGTAATTCTATTAGTTATGGAGTTCAAATTGCAGTTGGTGAATTAGTTTAATGGATGAGTAATCAATTAACTCAGTTAGGCGAGTTAGAGTCAATTTAACTTGTTGTAACTGTTTTTTGCACTAGTGAGATGCCAAGTGAATTAAATATTATTTAATTCAAAATTAGTGATCTTCCATGCAACTGATGATTTACTATTAATATTTGCATGCCTGTCAGTTCCAGAGGAGACCCAATTGAGACAAATGTTAAAGGGAGGTTAACTATCAGTTGTGTGATTAGTAAGTTGCCTGCATGCAACCAAACATCCATTGGAGTGCCCATGATCCTTGCGCAATTTAGGAATGTCAAAATTCATAAATAATAGGGATTGCATTCATGAATAATTTCACAAGCAAGGTTGGCTATTTAGAGGTTGAGAATTGGCTAAGTGTTGGCCAGTTTTTGTCCAGGATAGTGTGAGACATTTGTGAGAGTGCAAGAGACTCTTGTGAGAAGAGTGCATTGTAATTGTTTCATGATTCCATGGTTAATATACAATAGAAGATAGATGGGTCTTGAGAAGCAAGCTTTCCCCAGGAAATTATCTGTGTTGTCGTTTGATTTGATCCTTTCTTTGCTTCATGTGACTGGAGATTGTGTTTAACTTCCACAATTGATTTGTAGAAGCGATTCAGTATCTAGCTTTAGTACATTGTTAAATCAGATTGAATCCATTGATATACATATTTCTGTATAATTTCTACATGGTATCAGAGCATAGGAAATCACTAGAGTGGAGGAGAAGCTAAGTTTTTGACTGAATAGAATTCAAATTTGAAAAAGACATTCTTGGTGCGACAGGCGATTAGGATCGAAATTGCTTTCAATGGCTTGAGATTGGAGTATGTACTCGAGGGTAGCTCTAACTATATTGTGTGGAAATACAAGATGTATGCAATATTGGAGGACAATGGGTTGAAATAATTCATTGACAATGATGTTCCCAAAACCCACTGTAGCAGATGCTGCAAATCTTGATGCTTGGAAAAAGAAGGTTGCAAAGGTGAGGAGGATCTTATTGGAGGGAGTACAAGACCACACTGTGTCAACTCTCCATGGAAAAGTGACACCATATGCAATGTGGAAAGATTTGAAAAATATATTTTAGAGCAATAGTGATCATATGAAATTGGCACAAAAGGATAAACTCAGGAAAATAAAAATGGAGAAAAGCAACACCATGCCGAAATATTTAACAAAGTGTGTCCAATGTTGGGATGATCTTGGGAGCGTCAGCATTACTATCGCGGATGATGACTTGGTGAGCCTAGCTCTTCTAGGACTTCCCAAGAGTTGGCACAGTTATCAAGACTCTGTCAATGGAAGGGAAAAACTGCCAGATTGGGAATGACTTTGGTTGGAAATGGTGCAAGAAGAATTCAGGCGGAATACTAGGGATGGATATTCATCTAAGAACGATGATGAAGAAGATTTTTCTTTGGCTACCAAGATGAATAAGGGGAAAGGAAATAAATTTCATTCCTAATCTGAGTCTGATAAAGATGGCAAGAAGCGCGACATGTCGATAGTGAATTGTTTTCACTGTCATGAGCATGGACATTATGCCACTAATTGTCCACAAAAGAGGAAGAAAAATAATGATTCAGGATCTGTAGCTAGTGAGGCTTTGGCCTCCCAATTTGAGCTTGAATTCTCTCTCATTGCATGCACGGTTTCAAGTGAAATGGGATCAGTGTGGTACTTGGATAGTGGTGCATCCTTTCACATGATTGGAGACAAAGAATTTTTCAGTAGCTTGGAGGAGAAGGACCTCCAGATGCATATCAAAATGGGTGATGACAGGAAGGACAGTGCTACCAGGATTGGTACAGTTACCTTCCAGAGACAGTCAGGTAAACCCTTTCAATTAAAATATGTAATGCATGTACTAGGCTTGAAGAAAAATTTATTCTCAGTCGCAATGTTAAAGGATAGAGGTTATGATGTTGTTTTTAGTGAAGGAAAATCTTTCTTGTGACAACAAACAATAGGAAAATCCAAGAAGATTGGGATTCATGTGAAGAATCTCTATAAACTTGATGTAGATGGCTGCATAACATTGATGGGTAAGGTGGAAAAAGTGGTGAGCCGGGATGAGGATGAGTTATGGCGCAAGATATTGGGCCATCTTCACCACGGAACCTTGAAGTTCATGCAACATATTTCTATGGGTCTTCCCAAGGGTACTCTTGCGTAGTTAAACACATGCAAGGGATGTACTATGGGGAAGTATGCAAAGGCCACTTTTCACGAGAAGGAGAACCGAGCTTCAGAAATCCTTGAGAGAGTTCACTCAGACGTGTGTGGACCATTCTCTATTTCTTTGAGAGAAAAGCATAAGTACTATGTGATATTTATTGATGAATTTTCTATAAAGTGTTGGATCTACTTCATGCAGAAGAAAGATCCGACGTTCTCAAAATTTGTTGAGTTCAAAGCACTGGTGGAGAAAGACACGGGGAAGCATGTGAAGGCTCTTAGGAGCGACAATGGTGATGAGTACATATTTAGTGAATTCAAGAACTTCTGCAACAAATAATGAATTCAGATAGAGTTGATTGTGCCTCATAACCCACAACAGAATGGGGTTTCAGAAAGAAAGAACAAAATAATTATGGGTGTAGCATGAGCGATGTTGCATGATCAGGGCCTACCGTTACATCTGTGTGCGGAGGCATGCAGCACAATGGTATTTGTGCAAAAATGTTGTCCTCATCAGATACTTTGCATGAGTTAAGAGGCTTTTACTGGTAATAAAATTGATGTTTCACATTTTGAGATTTTTGGTTCTTCTGTTTATGTGCATGTGACCAAAGACGCCAGGAAGAAGCTAGAACCAAAAACTGAGATTGGGATATTTGTGGGGTACAATGAAACTCCCCAAAACTATCTAGTTTATTTTCCAAACAATATAATGATTGTTTTGTGACGAGATATAAAATTTGATGAGGATAAATCCATGCGATTTTCCCTTGGGAGGGAGCTGGATTTGCATGTAGAGGAGGAACTCTTGGTTCCAAAGAATGAACCTCAAGATGTGGAGTAGCCAAATGCAGAGTATCATGGAGTGGAAGAAAACACTCATGTAGAGCCATCCACCATAAATGGTAGAAGGCGCACCACAGAAGTTGATAGATTGAGACTTGATGCAGCAGAGAATGTAGGAGCCCCTACTTCACTGCGTAGACAAAGACTGTCTCCAAATAGGTTTAATGGATACATGGCTCTTATGAGCATGTGTATTGTGACAGAACCATATTCCTTTCAGGAAGCAGTGCAACAACCAATTTGGGTTAATTCTATGGTAGAGGAGTATGACTCCATCGTCAAGAGTAGTGCATGGGAGACTGTCCCAAGACCGGTCGAAAAATTAGTGGTTGGATCTAGATGGATCTATGAGGTGAAGCACACAGTGGATGGGAGTGTGGAGAAGTATAAGGCCAGATTTGTGGCCCAGATATTCTCACAAGTTTAGGGGATCGACTATGAAGAGACTTCGCACCAGTCGTAGGTACTCTTCCATTAGATCTATCCCTTCACTCTCAGTGTATATGGAGTGGCGCACTCATCAGATGGATGTGAAACTTGTGTTTCTCAATGGAGTTATTGAGAAATAATTTTACATAGAGCAGCCAAAAGGTTTTGAGATCTTTGACAGTGAGTCGCATGTGGGTCGACTCAAGAGAGCACTGTATGGGCTGAAGAAAGCACCTCATGCTTGGTACACTCGGATTGTCAGCTATTTCACTGGGTTGGGCTTCACCAAAAGTGAAGCAGATGCAAACCTGTGCCAAATTGTGGTTGATGGTAAGCTCTTGATTATCGTACTTTATGTTGATGATCTAATTTTGACAGGTGATGAGTAGTTGATAAACTCATGCAAGGAGGATCTTGCAAGGGAGTTTGAAATAAAGGACATGGGACTCCTTCACTATTTACTTGGTTTGGAAATATGGCAGTAGGATGGTGAACATTTTGTTTCTCAAAGAAAGTATGCCAAAGAGATACTAAGTAAGTTTCACATGGAGAGCTATAAACCCATGGAGACTCCTCTTCCAGGAAATTGGAGGGAAGAGGATGCTACTTCTGGAGAAGTAGTGGATGCTACTGTCTATAGGAATTTAGTGGGTTCACTCATGTACTTAGTGAACACTAGGCCAGGCATTTTCTACGCAGTTAACCAACTGAGTCAAGCTATGGTTAAGCCGACCAAGATATTTTGGAAGGCGTGGTAGCATGTCTTGAGATATCTCAGGGGCACTAAGAGTATGGATTACGGTACACATGGATAGAGGGAGTGAAGCTTCAAGGCTTCACAGATGCAGATTGGGCAGGTAGTCCATCAGATAGAAAGATCACATAAGGAGGGATCTTTAGCATAGGATCGACAAATTTTTTTTGGTACAACAGGAAGCAACGATATATGGCACTCAGTTCAGCCGAGGCAGAGTACATGGCAACAAGTCAAGTTGCATGTGAGGCCATATGGATGAGGAATATCCTGCTTGGTTTGTTTGGTTCTCAGATGGATCTGACTGTGATACATTGTGATAGCCAGAGTTGCATTAAACTCTCGGTTAATCTGGTATTCCATGATAGGTCCAATCACATAGAAATCCGGTACCACCATCTCAGAGATTGTGTTCATAAGTGCATTATGTTACTTCAGTACATTCCCATGAAGGATCAGGATGCAGATATTCTAACGAAGGCAGTCACCAGGAGCAAATTTGAATACCATAGAGGAAGTATCGAGCTGGCAGATAATCCCTTTATTATTGAGAGGGTGTGTTGAAGTCCAACAAGAAATTGTAGCACACACACTAGTGTGGGACCAATAGGTCCTAGCGATACGTTAGTGTGATGGCGAAATTAATCAATTAATTAATTTGGTGCAACGTCTAATTTAATTTTCCCTTAATTAAATTGGACAATAAAATGTAATCTTATCTCATGATCACTTGTAACAATTAACTGATTGTGATAAAATCAGTTAGCTCATGTATTTGGAGTTGAGGGTGGTTGGTGAGGCATGCAGAGTAATTATATTAGTTATGGAGTTAGAATTGCAATTGGTGCATTAGTTTAATGCATGAGTAATCAATTAACTCAGTTAGGTGAGTTAGAGTAAGTTGAAATAGTTGTAACTGTTTGTTGCACTAGTGAGATATCAAGTGAATTAAATATAATTTAATTCACAATCAGTGATCTGCCATGCAACTGATGATTTACTATTAATAGCTGCATGCATGTCAGTTCTGGTGGAGACCTAGTTAAGACAAAGGTTAAAGGGAGGTTAACTATTAGTTGTGTGATTAATAAGTTTCCTGCATGTAACCATACATCCATTGGAGTGCCCATGATCCTTGCACAGTTTTGGAAGGCCAAAATTCCTAAAGAATAAGAATTTCATTCATTAGGAATTGCGCAAGAAAGAGAGGCTGTTTAGAGGCTGAGAATTGGCTAAGTGTTGGCTAGTTTTTGTCCAGGACAGTGTGAGACCGTTGTGAAAGTGCAGGAGACTCTTGTGAGAAGAGTGCATTGTAATTGTTTCATGATTCCATGGTTAATATACAATAGAAGATAGAGGGTTTTTGAGCAACAAAATTTCCCCAAGAAATTATCTGTGTTGTGGTTTGATTTGATTCTTTCTTTACTTCATGTGATTGGCAATTGTGTTTAATTTCTACAATTGATTTGTAGAAGCGATTCAATATCTAGCTTTAATACATTGTTAGATCGGATTGAATCCATTGATACACATATGTTTGTATAATTTCTACACCATAGAAGCAATAGCCAACCTTGGCTAAAATGATTTAAAAATTTTCTCTGATACCAACTTGATATGAATACGTGAAAACTTTTTATTGCTACGCAAGCTCCCTAATCAGTATTAAAAATGTGTTCAGGACCGGCTTATGTTAACCATTTGTGAAGGGGTTAAATTGTCAAGTTTCATGTGTCTTTTATGAGTTAATTAACAATTAAAAACTTATATACAACAAATTAAATGCAGTAATATAACTCACAACAGTCACATAACATAATGGATGATGATGGAGTTCACCCCTCCTGGGCTACAATTCCATGGACCTGCTTTAACTAGTTAGGCCCTCTTGGGATTATGAGTCAAAAGTATGATTACAAGAATTTTTGATGCTCCAATTGATTTTCTAATTTTTTTGTTGACTTCAGAAGACATGAAAACCCCAAAAATGACTATCCAATCTCTGAATTTGGTTCACAACTCCTCTAGCTTGACCTCCAACACTGGTGGCCATAGGCTTGTTTAATCTCTAAAGTGACAAAATCACCTTCATATTTAATCCAACACCTCTATAAACTATACCATTGTGTTTAGAGCATCAAATACATAAAAAATTGACTATTCACTCACTAAAATTGGCCTTCAACTGATCTGGGCATGGCCTTCCCTCCTGGTGGCCCTAGGCTTCAAAATTATTCAACGTGCCAAAAATACTTGTATATGAGCTCAATTGCCTCTGTAAGATATTCCAATGGATTCTGAGCATGCCAATATACTAATAATGACTATCAATGAGCAAAAATTGGTTGAAAATTGACCAAGATAAGCTTCGTTCAATTTTGGTCTAGAAAAGCTCCACCAAATCTGGCTAACTTCCAGTTAGCCCCACTAAAACTGGAGCTTCGCCGAAATTGGCGCTCTCCACCAAAATTCCACCAAATTAAATGATGGTTTAATTAAGGTTAAGTTAGTTTTAGTTCGTTATTAGCACGCTAATGGCACGTTTATCGTTGGCTCCGCCCGTGGTCATCACTTGTGGTCGTATGGGGAGGGGTTGGCCCCTCCCGCTCCTCTTGGAATCTACAACCTTTAAATTCAAGTCTGCTACAATAATTTACAAGGCACAGGCTCATGGTGTAATGGTAGGAGGTTGAATTTTTTGGGGTGAGGTCATGGGTTTAAACCCAACCTCGACCCCCTCCTTACCATATGTTTTGCAACGAATTATATTAAAACCTTTGAAATATATATATATATATATATATTTTTGAATAAGAATAATTCTATTAAAAACGTATAGTAAAAATGGAGTTACAAGAAAGAGAAACTAGATAGCAGGGGATCCTAAAATGAACAGTCAACCTCGGTCCCATATCATAGCCAAGAGAGAACAAGGAGGTTCCAGAAGAGATACCAAGGAACCATGAGTGGTAAACACAAGAGAATGCCCAGATGGGTAAAGTCCTCAATACGACATTTCTTTCCTTTTTTTTATTGAAACTTTGACCCAACCATCAAGGGGCTAGGGGGCGGAAACCATTTGAATATTGTTGATGATCAAAGGAGGAGTCTCCTTATCCGAGTCGGAGGAGGCGAATTCATGAGAATGTTTCTATGTCATCGAGGAAGCATTGGGCCCTCTAGCATATGCCATGTTTGTTTCCTTCTCTTTCATCTATGCCTCCTCATCAGCTTTAGTCTCCTCCTCATCTGAGATGTATGAATCAAAGTCATCCATGGGGTGGGGGGGGGGGGGGGGATCACATGGTTTCCAACTTTTAGATTTTGATTTTTTAAGTCCTTTATGCTATTGGGCAAGGAATACGGTATAGGTGTTCTGAAGATGCCCTGTTTGATGGAAATGGTGACATATGAACGTCGTGTTCTCACATCTAAGGTCTGAGTCCAAAGGAAATCCCCCACTTTGAGGATAATTTGATCGGGTAGACCTTTGCTTAAGTCAATCTCAACACAAATTCTTCCATATGTGTATATGCCTTTCTCTCCCCCAGAGGGATCCGTTGCCTAAAAATGACCCAAGGAGTTTCTAATCCCTTGGAATATAGAGAATTGCCAAAGATCCATAGGGAGGTTCAATAGCCTAACCCAAATAGGAAGCTTGTTGATGACTACCATAGAGGGGTCGAAATATGGGAACTAGGGGCTGCAGAAAAGCCCTGAAGTTCCCCAAAACCATGGGCCTCCAGTTAAGGCTTTTTGATAGTCTTCGCTGAAAGCAAACACTACTATGAAGAAGTCCTTGGAGAAAAATATAAACTTGCAGTTGTTGGTCCAGGTGGAGTGAATCCATTGGTATAGATATGTTGTGTGAGGCCATAGTCCATTAAATCGACAAATGATTGCGGATTCTGCATAATTTTGAAGTTGATCATCCAAGGATGGATGTGAGATTTCTATGAAGGGAAATTCCTCCAGTTTATCAACCAGAAAGGGCTTGGGAGTAACTGAGGGTTGAGCAGTTTTCTTGGGTGGCTGTGCATGGACCACTTCCTTGTAGGAGAAAGCAAGAGCAGAGGATGGCTGCCCGACTGCTCCCCCTCTCAGCTGAAGGGTTAAGAATAGCGAAGAATATTTTTCAATACTGTAAAAAGAGAGGGGAAGAGAGACCTCTAGTTTTTTACCTTCAAAGAGAAGATTTTGAAGAAAAGAGGAGATCTCCAACTTGAGTTCAAGATCATGCGTGAGGTTCTGCACCAGATCCGTTGAACGCACTCATTGAAGCATGGTTTTTCCTGTGAGAAGAAAAATCTGGATCTGAAAAGAATGAGAGGAGAGATATGAGAAACCTTGTCTACCCGAGCAAGTTTGAGACGGGAGCGTGCTTGGTCCCTGGAAATCCTGCTCGTCGTGGCCATGCACGGGCTTGATGTTGGCTGAGTGTTGAGAGTCACATGGTAAGGCCCTTTCAATGTTATGAACACCATTCTTATTGGTGGGTGCATGCCGTTGAAGCTAGATCTACCCAGCTAGTTGCGACTCCGTTGATCTTCCTGCTCATATATGCTGGAGGCTAAATAGTTGTAGGGCTATGATAGAGGGAGGGTCTGCATGTTTGCAACAGCCGTTTCCTTCGGCCGTGTGACTACCGTGAAGCAGAACAACTATCAAGGTTTTGGATCTAGCTCTCGGATCTTGCTCTCATTACCGATCTAGCACCTCGTGGGAGGATCAAACCCTCCTTTCTGTGATTGACGGTGCCTCGCTGCAGATTGAAGGGAGCTACACCTAGAACTTCTGCTGCCGCGAAGATCTTGCTCAAATTATCGTGGTTGATGGCACCTCGCAGTCGGATCAGGCCCTTCTGTCTGTGCTTGATGTCACCTCGCTATAGATCGGTGGGAGCTGCGACTACATCATCTGCTGAAGTGGAGAACACCGTGATGGAGGGAGTGTTTGACCCTGAAACCCTAACCTTCTCCATATCGCTAAATGCCTTTGAAATATTAATAACCGCTCGAACTTTGGTTATTTTCACCATATGAATTTAATATGCTACATATGAATTTAATCCACGTGGAGGTAACGTTTGGACTTGGACAATTTAAATCATATTTCCACCATAATATAAATGTATCCACCATAATTCACCATAATATAAATGTATCCACCATACTGCCAACGTATAAAAACATTTGAGATTTGGGTTATATTTAATGTGTGAAATTTAATATTAAGTTAAAGTTTAAAGTTTAATTAATAAATATTAAAATCTATATTAACATAATATAATATATGATTATAAAATAACCATATAAAATATTAATAATATATATATATATATATATATATATATATATATATATATATATATATATATATTAGTTAACTTTAACACATAAAAAAATATAATTTCCAACACATCAATTCATGAACCCACTTTCAACTTTGGAGGACATTGGGCGATTTTTACCTTCAAAACACAAACTGACGAATCCTGCAGTGACACTTGTCACAGTCCCATTAGACTAAAAACTAAAGAAGATTTTCTGCATGCTGACTGTAATGCCATGTCATCAGCTCTACCTGTTCTACAATATTTTTTTTTTAAATTTGCATGTTCTGAATGATGATCAACAGACCATAACTCCTTCATCCTAAATTTGTTTTCAATGAAACTAGTTGCATTGGATTCCTTGTGACGGGTACGTTGCTTTGGTTCTAGTTTGGTGCAATTCTGAGCACTTTCATTTTTGAGCTAAATTTTGCCCCTGATCCAGATTCTGATCAATGCATTAAGAAATACTACATTCCAAAGCTTGTTTTCATGTGTTGGAAGAAAATATTGACATGCGAAGGTTTATTCTGGGATCGTATGGTGAGGAGAAATGCATTGAACAAATTAATGACATTAGCTTCCATCATCAATTTCGTATCAAAAAAATTGATGGGATAACACTTATGTGGGGCAAGAAGTATTCAACTGCTGCAAAATGGGGGCCATCATCAGGTTTATAATTTTTGAAGTTCATTCCAAAGTATCCAATATTTTCATCAAAGATATTGTTATTACAGTCAGTTGCTGAACTCCATAATGCACAAAGGCATAAGAGAGATGTAAATTATTATGAATTTATGGAGGAAATCAAAATATGTATTAGAGATACATATGAGTACTTTGATGTTGTTGATTCAGTTTGGTGCGAGTCTTTTTTAAATAATCAAAGTGATATGATTTCAAGATAAATAAATGAGGATACGATTTTGAAGAGTCCAGTTTTTTGGCCACAAAATATGCCAAATGAACATGAGGAAACACACATTTTTGAACAACAACAGTATGAAGGTATTATTAATTCTCCACATGTAGAGGAAAGAGAAATCTATATTGGTTCTAGAAGGTCATGTGCACAATGTGAAGTCATGGAAGACCTTTACAACGGTTCTATGCAGGATGCTGAGGGTTGCATGATAACAGTGTTAGCAGATAAATATCCACTTGGCTATCCATTCTGGATTGCCAAGGTTATAAAGGTCATTAATGAAAATGAAGATATTATAGCTGTTGAAGTACATTGGTATGCCACAAGTACCCACCCATTCAATGGTGTGTACAAGGAAAATATGGTAGTTGAAAAAAAAATTGGCAGAAAGAGAAAACGAAAGGGCACAAATATAAATTGTCGCTACACAGATGTCTTAGAAATTAATGTTGAATTTTTAGATTATGCAGTGATATTTCCATGATATTATGTATTGTTAACATTTGGTATAAGATACTTTTAAAAGTTTTAAAATTTTTATGCCTCATTGAAAGGGGACACTTTGTTTTGATGGTTGATTTTTAGGTTTTGGTTGCAATTAGATTTAAAGTTGTCTTAGGCTAATATTTGAAAAGAGATATATTTTTATCCTATAAAATAAAATCACTCTTGGAATAATAAATATTTCATTTACTTGTTCATTTTTAAAAATTGTTTAAGTCATATAGTTTCTCCATAATTTCATGGTTCAAGTATGTTAAAAACTTGAGATTTAAAAATTGTCATTAAGTTTTTTATGCGCTACGATATTTTATCTTTAATTTTATGGTTGAAAACAATTACAATTTTAGGGTTTTTTAGAGTCAAGATATTTTATCTTTAACAAGATGGATGAAAATTGTTGGAAATGATAAGGCCTTAAGACATGATATTTTTATCTTTAACATCATGTATCAAAATTTTTAGAATTTTACGATTTTTCAATGTCCTAATATGTTGTCTTTAATTCCATTGTTAAAATGTGTCAAAATTGTGACACAATTTTTTTTTTGTTATTCCACCATCAACATGTTTTGTTTCAAGGGTGTTTTTTCAATCCTTTTTCTAAGAAACAATTTTGTTTTTAGCATAATTTAAAAAAAATGTTGAAATTTGACCCTCGGGAAAAAACCAATGTGTTCTGGAATACACACTTTTCGTTTTGGGGGATGTTTTTTCATGTTTTTTGGGTCTTTTTGGGCTATATTTCTCGTTTTGAGGTAATAGTTCCTGTTTGATCAGTAAATATGTTTTATGCGAAAGACTGTTAAATGTAAAAAAGAGGTTTGAGGTTGTAGAAGCTAAAGAACATGAAAGATATTGTACAATCCATATAATAATAGTTGAAAACCAAGCTTTAGTAGAAAGAAACAAAGTTTTAAAGGAGCAAGTGGCATTGATACAGGAAGCTCTCCTGACAGGGAAGAAAAAATGGCAATGCATGAAGGCGGATGTGCAAAACATGAAGAAATTTGCAGTGGAGAATACAAAGGTGATGAATGCGAAACCATCCCAGGATAAAGGGAAAGTAGTTTCCCAAATAAACAGCCATGAAGAGACAACAAGAGAAGAAAGGAAAGGATATTACACAAAAGTTTCCAAAACTTGGGCTCAAGTTATTAGAAATTATGCTAAAAGGGAAGCAGAAACAAACTTTCAAGTTGACAACATGCAAGATAGAGAAAGAAAGGAAATGCAAGATAGAGCAACAAACATAATTATTAAAGGGGTGAAAGATTATGGGAAAAATGAATGTACTCTTGACCATGCAAGAGACTTCTTGAGAGACAAGCTACAATGGAAAGGACAATAATGCCAAGCATGGAGAGTAGGTAAGCTTAACATTGAGAGAGACATGCCCATAAAAGTAATCATGCCTAGATTGTGTGATAAATATATCATTCTAAGCAAGAAGAAGCTCTTGAGGAGTTCTTGGTTTTTTCTAGAAGAAGATTTAACTCTAGGACAACAAGAGGAAAGGAGGGACAAAATGGAAAAAATTAGGCCAACAAGAGATGAGGGAAAGAGAGCATGGATTTATAAAGGTAAAGCTATGATAACACAATTTTGACCTCCTTCCAAAACAAGGCAGAAAAACAATAACAAAGAAGAGGCAACAAACTCTTCAACAAGAAATGAGGAAGCAAGGTCAGTATGGCCAAGCAGGAACAAAGATTCAACTGTGAGTCTTGCATGTAAAAAAAATAGCAATAAATTTGTACCCACGTTTCCTTAATATTATCTTGTTGGAATTGTAGGGTTAGCCATGGAGACGAGGACCTGGGTTAGGGCCTATTGCGGAAGGTAGAGACATAATTTGCCTCATAGAAACACATGGGCATGAAGGGTGAAAGACACCTTTGTTTGAAGGGTACTGGAAGATATCAGTGTGGAAAAAGGCATCAGGGAATGGAAAAGGACACAAAAGTATCATGGTATTAGTGAGAGAAAACGAAGCTCGTTTCATTCAACTAGAAAAAAAGACCCAAATAAGCAATTTATCTAGCTTAAAATATCAGAAAATGGAAATCAAATCATAATTGTAGCATGCTATTTTGTGCCACAAGTTTAAAAAATATACAAAAGTAGAGGGCTTGACCAAAAAGATCCCTTTGCAGCTGTAAAAGCAGATATTGCAATATATTCTCAGCTAGGTGAAGTCCTTATAATGGGGGATTTCAATGCTAGGACTACGAGTGAGCAAGCTAGCATTCTTTGTTGTAAAGAAGACTGTGACCCTATCTCGCTTAAAGAAGAGAGTAATCATCAGTGGGAAATAATTTCAAAAGATAAAGGCTGCAATCTCTTTGGAGAACAATTTCTTACGCTATGTGGGGCTTTTGATTTAGTCATTTTTAATGGTTTACCTAGATGGGAAAAGTCTGATAATTTGACTTGCAATACTTACAATGGAGCAAGTGTAGTAGATTATGTAATTATCTTGAATAGTTTGTGTGAGAAAATGGAGCAAGTGTTGATTGGATATCAATTTTGGGACTTAAAATCATATCACAAGCCAATTTATTTAAGTTTCTCTTGGACCGGAAATATGCAATTAGGGTCAAAAACTCAGTGTGTTCAACAAAATCCCCCAAAGGGCACAATTCTTTTGACTCCAGAAAATTATAATACCTTCAAAATAATGCTAGAGAGGCTCTTCGAGAAGGAGGAAATATTATTTCACGACCCTCATAGTCACAAATTAAAACACTTAATTCAAAGTGCACTTGCAGAGTGAAAATGAGAAAAAATTAAGAAGTCCGAAACAAATTGCTTTCCGGTTAATTCTTGGTTTGATGAGGAATGAAAAAAGGAAAGGAGAATGTGGAAGGAATCAGACAAGGATAACATAAATCTCAAAGCTTATAAGCATATATTAACAAATAAAAAGGTTGATTTCATGGTTTCGAGGAGAGAAGAACTAATATTCCTTGGGAAAAATAACCCCAAATTATTCTGGAAGGAGCTCCAACCAAAAAAGGTGCAAAATGAAAACAACATTACAACTTCTAAATGGTTCGACTATGCAAGAAAAATTTATGAGCAAGATCCCAAGGTTGACCCTCCTCCCTTGTTCAACATAGACACAAAACTCTTCATGGTGCAAGAGGCAGAGATGGGTATCAAGAAGTTGGGTGCTGGAAAAGCAAAAGACTTAGCTGAACTCCAAGCAGAGTATCTAAAGTGGGGCTTAAAAATTATTGCACCTCACATCACAAAATTTTTCAAAAACATCATACAATAGGTGTTCCCCACAGATTGGACAACTAGTATGGAAATACCTATTTTCGAGAGTGGTGACATCAATAATCCCTCCAATCATAGAACCATAATGATAAACCCCTTGTTTGCAAAGTTATTTGGAAGCGTGTTAGAAAATAAAATCAGCAAGTGGGCAGAAGAAAGAGATAAATGTGCTAAAGGGCAAGCAGGTTTTAGACCTAAACATTCCATAGTTGATCATTGTATAACTTTAAGGCACATCATTGAAAAATCTTGGAAAAAAAAGGAAGAAGTATTTTTTTTTTTTTTTTAAATTTCAGAAAAGCCTTTGACATGGTTCCTATGGATAATATTTGGTGCAGTATGGAAGAACTCAGGTTTCTAAGGCATTTGAGAGTAGTTGTGCATAGGCTGTATGAAGAGGTGAAAGTAAAATTAGATCTTCAACAGACATTTTTGAAATTTTTAGAAGCGAAATAAGGGTCAAGCAAGGTTGCCCATTGTCTCTTACCCTTTTTGGCTTATATATTAATAAGCTTGAAGAGTTTCTAAATTCGCAAGGGGGAAACGCCATCCATTTGGGCAAGTTCATTATAAGGCTTATTTTGTACACACATGACCTTATACTGATTTCTAAATTGACTCTTGGTTTGCAAGAGCACTTACTTTCCCTTGAGAATTTTTGTAGAAGGGTGGGGATGAAAGTCAATATTAGCGAAACGAAAGTAGTGGTTTTCTCTAACAAAAGAAAGCATAACCAACATATTTTTTACTTTGAAGGAAACATTCTGGAAGAAGTTGCAAATTAGAAATAACTCGAAATTGACTTCAACATAAATTTAATCTGGGATCAAAACAGGTGTAGAGAGGCAGAGCTATGGAATGGAAAACCACTCTAAATCCTTTTGGGCTTCTAGTGATCCTGGTGATTCTCTATGTTTGTGAACTATGCGCCAACAACACAACCGATATGCAGTGGAAACAAATTGAGAAAATTCAGAAGAATTTTATTACGAACAAATTCAAAATTAAAAGTGTAGTTCCTTATGGTATCTTTTTAAGTGAAACAAGAGGTGCTCCTATTGAAGCAATTGCTATTGTGCGAGTCATAAGGTATTTAAAAAAAATTCAGCAAATGGAAGAGGGTAGATGGCCTAAGGTTGTGTTTAATGCTAGAAAGTGAAAAATAAAGAAGACTTGGATGCAAAAAAATAACAAATGGTTTAGTAAACAGGGTATTTGCTTGAGCATGTTTCCTACAAACAATATAGAGATAAAAACTTTTGTTATGGATAAATTCCACAAACGTACTTGGGAGAAAGAGCTAGGGAGAAATAAGAAGTACTACCTTGAAGAGTTTAACCCCACTCATAATCATCAACAAAAAACGTACATTGGGGCAAATATTTCTTGGATATCCAAAATTATTATTGCTCTATTAAGGACTAATTCTCATCGAATTCATTGTGAAACAGGGCACTAGAAAAGGCCAAAGGAAATGTGGGAGGAAAGAGTATGTATTTTTTACTCTTCTGGAAAAGTGGAAACATAAAAGCATTTCATTTTAGAATGCAAGGCCTTCAAAGACATCAGAGAAAATTATGCAGATATTTTGGCAGCTAGCTCTTGGGATAATCTATTCAACAAAGAGTTTGTCGAGAAGTTAGGACTGTTTATTGCAAGGTTCCACAAGAAAAGGGCTGAATGCAAGAACCATATGGAGAAGCAATCTGTCCCATAGGATACTTTTAGCCTCGTGGACATAAAAAATGCTTTCTTTCTTTCTAAATGTTATCATTAATAAATATAAAACAAATAAAATTTATATAAATGTTATTATTAATAAATATAAAATAAGAGCTACGTGGTGGTATGTTACTTTTTCTTTGTATATATGAATTGTGTGCATACATTTTTTTATCTTTTTTAGTTAAAATGATATGTATGAATATGCAATCATTACAACAGAAGTCTTTAACACATCAGATATAGCCCAAGCTCACACGTACAAGTTACAAAATTTTGTTTCCCCTATCCCTTTGATGTCAAATCGAGAACTTAGATTGAAAAATCATTAATCACAAAAAAAAACATATAAATAAATTTAATAAGAAACTGATTACAATATATGGAAAATTTAGTCCTAATTAATTCCTAAAAACAAAGATAACATAAACCTAAGTATTTTGAAACTAATGCAAAAATATTCAAATTTAATTTCTAATCTCAAAATATTCAATTTTAATTTCTAAGTGTAATTTTATAGATTATTCTTAATTCAAGAGAAACATCAGCTTTCGATAATACCAATTTTTTTTCTAGAGAAACCTATTTTTATTGGTATTTATTTACATGGGATAGAGAAACATTTTTTGTGCAAAAATGACTTTTACCTCTCCTTTTCCAAAATGACATTTGTGTCTTTTTTTATTTATTTAATTAGATAGGCAAAAACATTGCGCTATAAATGTTGTAGGCATTTGAAGGAAAGCCAAAGGTCTTATAGGTGGCTAGAAAATACTAACAGAATGATAAGGAACAATAGATGAAGAGGACCATGTTGCTAGTGCAATTGAGGAAGCATTAAATAATGTCAATGTAGAAAAATAGAGCACCTAGAATGATATGTTGTTGAAAATACATCTAGAATGGTGTTGCTACAATCACAAGAATTCCAAGAGTTCGTATGAACAACCAAGGAAAATTTTCCTTTAAGAGTGAGAGGATTGTAACACCCCATTCTTTAATCCCCCACTGATATTCTAACTATAATTAATTATGTTAATGATGCCTATGTGAAATTTAAGTAAATGTAAATAGGTCAAAAGACGTAGAACAACCATAATATTCATTTTTATAATATACTACCAAATATTGAAGAACAGAGTAACCAACACAAATCATGATTCCTAAGATGAGAGTTGTAAGTGGGATTTGGGAAGTTCCTAGCTAACCTTAATTAATTGTTCTATTTTTTCACCTAATGATTAAGTTACCCAATTGCCAATAGTTATGAGGAGAATGGTGGAATTTGTAGTCGACTTGTTAGTTATGAAAGAGCATGAGGAACCAAACCCTGACTAGTCATAGGTCGGGCCATTAGATGCCAAGTCGCCATGGAGGTGTGAAGACAGGTTCCGACCTCCAACCATACATCAGGTTAAAACCCCCCGACTAGCTCCAGCGAGAGAGGCACAAGAACTGAATCCCAAATCCGTTGTTCTTTGGTGCACATGTTTTCGTTTGTTTTTAATAAATAATTTAATCATGGCCCCTATAGCCATTAGATTAAATTAATATTCCAAGATCATACTTTGGTTAATGAATATACCAAAAATTTTAAATAGAGAAGTAGGTCTGCTGATAGACTGGTAAAAAAAATACGTTCATATTTTTTTAGAATCAGGTGGTAGGATCTCTTCCAAACAACCTGACAACCAATTATTTTGTACTTTTGATGTGTATATGAATATATAATTAGCTAAATTTTAATAAAAGCATGTCACTACTAAAGAAATATCAAGCATCAAAAGATAATTTTGAAATAATAGAAATTTCTAGTTATTATTTTAATAGAAAATTTATTTCCTATAACAAATAAGAAAACAATTGGAGCACTTTTACATTTTATCCACTTTACATCAGATCAGGGAACAAGGATAAAGAACAGAAAAGGGGTTGTGGTAATTTTTAGTTTTCATAATTTGAATAGAATTTTATTATCTATGTGATGGTCCCACCCAAGGTTTTGGTATGAGCCATATTGTAAAAAGGATGTAAATATGTTGCAATATTTGAAAAAAAAGGGGGGGATTGATTCTTGGGACATGGATTCTAGAGCTAGGGATGGAAAATTGCTGCTAGGGATGACACAATTTATTGTGCGAAGAAGAAACATGAACTTGAGGAGAGGAATTAAAGGCTGGCTGGTCCATGAATTAAAGGGAATCGTTCCTAAAATAAAATAGGTTGATGAAAGTACTCAGGCCCATGCTTCCTTGAGATAATACAAGAATAAAAAGATGATAGAATTTATGGAGGGACTGCAACAACAATGATGCGACAGTAATGGAGGGTCGAGAACCTTGCCCCACAAGAAACATAGGCATTGAGAAAATATGACGTGGATAGAGGGAGAGACTCAGTTTCACTACAGACAAAAAGATAAATATTGTATGATTATTGTTTACAATTAATGGGTTATGTTGCATTGTCATTATAATAGATATGGATAAAGATGGACGACAATGTGTTGTTGTGTATATATCTATGATGTAATTGTTAAGGGATATTTCCCTGATTTGTATATGATTGCGACTATCATTATCCATGGGTACATGTGTGCTATGATTACATGAAAAAGTAAATAAGTTAATATCCTAAACAATAGTAATCACAAAGTGTCTGAAGTTCAAAGTGGAGAAGAGTCCCATAAGAGTGTTGCCTAAATGTTTAGCGATATCATAAATAATTCAATAATTGAAGTTAATGAGCTCAATGATATATTCCAGTTGCAACCCATGATCATTTAGAAGAAGTGGTTTCTGAGACCCTTTGTATTAATGTACAAATTTATAAGAGAGACCCTTTGTTCGCTAGAGTCGGTCAATATTTACATTAAGGTATCTGTTTACAAAGTGTTGTGTTGACATGCGAACGATATGCGAAATATCAAGGGAGTGTCCTGGGGCCGATCATGACCTATTGGCATACTTCCATAGGCTTTATCCTTGCTTGTGCACAAGCCTCCATTCCTGCCACAAGGAATTTTGCAATGAGGGCCATTAGCCCTTTCCAATAGCCAAATTCTTCGGCAACCCATGAGAAGTATCAAGGAGTTGCTGAGAGAGTTCATGAGGATTCTAGAATAGTTGGTGTGTGAAAGGTGAGGTGGAAGCCCACCATAAGGTCACACCAGGCTTTTGATAGATAAGAGATGCAGGAAATCCTGCGCTACCATGTGAGGAATTCCCTAGCCGAAGGCAGGGAAGGCCCACGGGATTGTAACCCCTCAATGTAGCTATCACCCCAACTTAGAAGGGGTAACATCATGGAACATCTTAGCATGACTTCGACAGAGTGGCGAGGTCCCGTTGTAGATATAGAAGATGAATGGATCCCTAAGAGCAAGTGACAATCGAGAGGATTAGCTTGAGGTAGGTCGTGCAATAGTATATCAGGTCTCTAGGGAGAGCACAAAAATATCCACTGAAGGCTTTTCATGGTGCAGAGCCAAAGAATCATGACCCAACCATTCTTGAATAATAAGGAATCGCATTTATTGTGGAACAAAGGGGTGAAACCCCAAAGTTAAAGAAAGGCTTAGATAAGGCTTATCCTCTTGCAGTCCGGACTGCAGAAGGAAAATATTCCAATTGGAGTAGTGGGATTCTCCTCTTGCGAGATTGGACATCGGACATGGATTATTTGTGGGGACCACACAACCAAGAAGATAACACAGAGATCGAAGGACAAAGTAATACTTGGATAATAGCATAAAGAAAGTGGTGCTAACCATGACTTAGTTAGAGGTCAGGAGGTCAGGTCATATGCGCAGTGGAAGGACGTGCAGGTGATATGCCAAACCGACTAGGTTGAAGGTTAGGGGTGGGGTGGCCAGAGGGAGCCTAAGTTACAATCTTCAGGATGAACCGACCGCGACTAGTTTGGGAAGTAAGGAGTCAGGGGAAAGATTATTACATGAAGTAAGAGACGTGTATGCCCTGACCATTTGTGCATCCGCTGAATTGGTGGACCCATGTGGACTTCCACGTGGCAACATACAAATGGTTATCTTCATCCTCTGTGAGCAAGAAAGGTATGGACCAAAATGCACGATAGAAGATGGAAAAGAAAAGAAAATGAAACCGAGGGTGTGACCCTCCTAATCCATTTTCCATGAGTGGATAATGAGGACTAGATTCACTAGTAATGAATCCCCCTCCTTAGTGAGGTAAAGGGGTTTGTTACAATCTATTCATCCACATGTTTCCCATTTGTCATGGAATTTTATGTATCAGAGAAGCTATTGACTATGTTTTCCTTTAAGAAAAATATAGACCAGGAGCCCCCTTGTCTAATGCTTCAGTCTAATGCCTAGAGTGTAAGATATATATTTTTAATTGATTTAGCGAAAATTTTGATATTTTTGTTGAGAATGTAAGCTATTTTTTTTAATTGGTTTGGAAAATAGTTGAAGAAAAAGCTCAATTAAATTTTTTTTTTCATTATTGTTACATATTTAAGTTATTTGAAACCAATATATGTGTAGTTTAAGATTAGAATCAAATCATATCATATTAAACAAGTTGTTACATAAATATATGTTGACAAGTCTCTTTTAGATGAAAATTTGCAAGAAATGCATTTGAGTTTAATTATTTTATTTGTGTTTCTTATGCATGAATATTAGCAAGAGTTTTGACACAAGTAATGATATTATTAAGAAACTTGATACTAAATTGACTCAATATAAAGAACAAATAAAGAAGACTATATTTGGCTTTGTCTAAGGGGTTATCAAAATACGACACAATTGAAATTATTTTCTTGAGTCTCAGGTAAATGATTGATATCGTGAGTGTATATGTTATTTGGCACTATAAATTCTTTATAAAATTCTAGTAACTGATTCTCAAATCCTACATTTCCTGTTTGTTTGTCTCTACACCCATACCTAGCAATACATTACTACATTTTTGTCCTTTGGTATCAATGCAGCTAAATAATAAGATTTATCTAGTTGCAGTTGTATTCACGGCTAAATAATTTACATAGATGAATGCGAGAACATAGTGAATGGCAGGGAATTTTTTTACGAAATGTGCAAATATTACCACAACTCCTTGTGCTAGTTATGTCTATAAGAAAATTTTTGCTGGAACTTTGGGCACACCCACTCTCGAACCCAAGTTGAACATGAAATTGAGTGTCACGTTCTGCTTCATCTGATAAGCATAACTATTTTTGTGGACATAATGACACACATACAATACAAGTAAAAATACTACAACACAAACTTAGAATAGAATGTACCCTCTTTGGGAAACTTGTAGAACACTTGCTAAAAACAATAGTAACTCCATTGTGCCATATACAATGATAAAAATTATAACAAGAAATAGATGAGTCTATTATATTATAAGAATTACCAATGTCAACAATGATCAAGTGACAATTATGACTACAACAACCATTATGCTTGCATCCAATTTACATAAGGAATTGTTGACAGGTGGAAAAAATCCTCCTGCAACAAGTGAGTTTTTTGCCAATCAAAGTTCCAATTAGACATTTTTTTCGTTTGGTATGTTGTATACCCCCTGTAACAAATACATGGTTGCCTATCTAAAACTAAAATTAAACTAATAAAAATTGTAATTAATTTAAGAAAAAATATGTTATATATTCTAATAATTTACAGAATATGTACACGGTCTGCTAAAATCATTTAACCAATGTAAACAACATAAATTAAGGATTTAAATGAGCATAATACCACGCGAAATATCATGATATTTAAAATCCTAATTGAAATTGAATTCAGAAAACCCAAACAGATAAGTTTTGGCCGAAGATTTAAATAGAAACTTCGAAAATATTTTTAGGTTTTGATTATATTCAAATATTTCGATATTTTCTGAAATATTTATGCATGCACAATCTAAAGTAAATAAATAAAAATTTCCATCTCATAGACGATAGAAAATCTTCCTATATGTATATACTATATTGGAATGATCAACCAATAATAAGTAAATTAACAATTTTTTAACTCTTGATGATAAAAGGATGTAGATTGCCACATTGTCATAAGGAATATTAAACATAATTATCAATTATTCATTCAAAATCAAATAGCATAAGTCATAGAGTAATATCAAAGACATTTATTTATTTATTAAAATGATGTACTGACATAAATCTCATAGTTCATTACACATTAACATTGAAAATCATTTTGAAAAAAGGTGGTAATTAAAAATTGATTAAAAACATTCAAGTCTGTAGTCTTCAATTTTTCTCGACCCTTTGCACCAATGCATAAGGGTCTATAAATACCAAAAAATAATAAAATAAGTATTGAAACAAGAAAATCAAAATATTTTCTGAAAGTAAATACTCAATTCTAAAAATAAAAATTTTATGTTTGTTCAATTGATATCTGGGAGAGAAGCAAACATCCTTTCATCATCTTTAGAATCTTCATAATTGATACTAAGTAGCAGACTAGGCACATGTACTTCGATATAAGTTTCCCATTGTGACTATATCTAGTACACTGCAAAGAAATAAATGGAAGGAAACTGGTTTATGTTGATATGGAATCTCACAATCAATCCTTAGACCTTTTTCTTCTTCTTCTAATATTTGACCTCAAACTTGGAAATAAGCTTGATTTGTTCAAAAGGCAATTGCAATTTTTTTTGGAAAGCTTGTTGTTTTCAAACTGTAATGTTTTTTATTTCTATCTGGTCCTTGGAAACAAGATCTTTCGTAAACTATTTTAATTCTCCTGGAACTTCTTCCTTTAATGACTTAGCACCTGATAGGTAAAATTATTCTATAAAGTTTGTTCCTTTTTCCCAAATTGTTAAACATTGCTCATATGTTGTTTGTATGCATGCTCTGATTTATTTTTCCTATTTCTCCCCGTGACTTAAGGATGTAAGCATCAATATTTTATCTATCTTAGAAACTTTTGGAATTTCATTAGATTGAAATTCGTTTTCATAGTCAAGAATAGACAAAATTTTGTTTTTAATTGATTTGTATTCTTCTACCAATGAATCAAATATTTCATTTAAATTTCTAATTTATTGATAAATCTTGAGATTTTATCCATATTTTTATAGAAGTTTCATTGATTCTTCCTTAAAATTAGACAAATTTGTAAAGCTTGTTTCTTAAAAAATTATAGACTTTATGTTACTTGTTGATTCTAATTCATTTGATTCTTAAGAGATTCAATTTTATTTTTCAAGGTTGTGACCATAATCTCATAATTGTTTCATTCTTCTTTCTTCCAGATGCGGGTTTGATCTTCATGTAATTTTCTCAATTCCTGAATTTCCTGTTGATGTTTTTCATTTTCTTCTTTCAATTATTTTTGAAATTTTTTCTGTATATTTTCCCTTTCCACAAAAATCCTTGAACTAAAGTGGCAAAATTCCTCTCCTAGTTTTCTTCATTGAACAATTCACTTTTCTTCAATTTCTCCTCCAAAAATTTAATTTTTTGCAAATTTTTATCATATGAAGTTGTAGTATCATTAAAATGATATTGATTGTAATTAACAAAATCTCCTAAATCTTGAGAGGATTCTTGAAAATTTTCGTTTACATCCCCCTGAGCCTGCCATTTGAATTCGGATACAGTCTCCAGAGTATCATGTTTCCTTTTATTTGTTCTTCTAACAACTCATTTTATTTGAGTAATAAAATAATAATCTATCAAAGAAGGGATTTTATCTGCAACCAGATCTAACTTAGAAATTGGTTTAAAAAAAAACACAATGAATCTTAGTAGAAATGGGTGTTACTGATGCTTGAGGAGATGTGGCAGATATAGTATCCATCTTATTATATGATTCCATTTTTTTCTCATTTTCCTTTGCGGTGGTTTCACTAGATACCTGTTTTTCTTTCTCCTTATCTACATCCATTTCTTTGAGTTTTGTAGTTTTTGGTTTCTTTTGCTTTGTTTCCTCGGGAACATTAATCCCAATAATCTCCTCCTTTGTTTTTATTTTTATTTTTCTGGAGTCTTTGTTGTTCTTATACTTTCCTACTTCTCTTTCAGATTTTTTTATTGCTATGACTTCAACTTGTTTACTTGTGACAAAAAAATCTTCTATTCTTTCAATTTCTACCCCTTGTTTCTTTTGAGAAACAATAGAAGGATTTAGACTGAGTTAGTTGAAATTAAACTAGAAAAATTCAGTATACTTTAACTATTTGAATGGAATGTTGAGATACATAGACTTTTCTTGTAGGAAATTTTTTAACATATTTTCCATAAACTATTGCAATTGTTGTCTTGTTTCACTATTTAAGATTTTTCCTCTTTCAACAGACTACTGAAAATCATCAATGTTTATAAAAATATCATTGAAGGGGGTTTTATGATGAATACTTTTTTTTTATTATTATATAATTGAATGTTATATAATGAATGCCAATGATTCCACTAGGATCATAGTCATAACGAGGAAAATGAAATAATCAAAATTCTTAAAGCTCTTTGACTTCTTTGAATATGTTCCCTTTGTCTCGGATATTGATGTCACCAAACTTGATTGGAAAAATAGGCCAAATTTTCTTTTGCAACTTACTCAATTTTTTGGCTTGCCCATTGGAAACAACTTGATTAGCCACTTCTCTCAAAGAAAGTATTTCCAGTATATTTAGGGGTAGAAGGTGGGGACCAACCTCAGTTCTAAAAAATATGACGTAGGAACATAATTCATCAACAAACTAGTCACCTATTGATTCTAGGCCTTGTTTCAAACTTTGACTTATTTTGGGAGGTATTGTTCCAAACTATATTTCATGGAAAGGAATCAAAACATAATGGAAAATATCATATTATTTAAAATTAGATTCCCATAAAATAGGAGCACAATTTTGAATGGGTAATTGTCGGTCATATGGGTAATTCCATTCATGAGTGGTAGTGGAACAAAGGCAATAAAAATATCTATCAAATAGGCAAACATACAGAAAATATGTTTGAACTCGGGGGGAGATGATAATGATAGTTTTAATGAATCTGTGATATTCTGTGACAATATGTCAACACATTCTAGGCATTTCCCTTGATTCAAAATTCTATGGATTCTTGGGATCCATTTAATTTTTCAGTGCTCAGAATATCATTCCCCATATAATCTGGTTAGAATTTCTATAAGAAATATAATAGGGTTCTTAAAAATAGCTATAGGATTTTCCTTTTTTTCTTTGAGCTTGAAACCTTGCTCTTCTTCTCTCAATCGGTCTTCAATTACTAAATGATAATTATCTTGACATTTCTTCAAGATAATACTTTGAAACGTATTAAGAAAGTCAACATTACGGTGGATTTTTGGGGGACTAAGCTTGTATATGGCCGATACGACTTCAAATTTCGAGGAGAATATGAAATTTTTTTGATGGTCTAATGTTGTTCAAGTTTTAATATCAGTGTGAGAGAAAATCCATGAAACCATGTCATAACAGGGAAAATGTATTTCCCTAGATACTACTTTATGTAACTTTGTTTCTCTAATTTCTTCAAACTGATTGTTCTTTGATTCAGTAGTCCTTGTGTTTTTTAACCATTATCTTTGCTCAAAGAATTAAAATATATCCTCCTTTATCATCATACCTACTTTTTGTGTTTTTTAAGTTGGGTCTGAGATGAGTAATGCTTTGAATTTGACTTGCTCTGGTAGTGGATCATCCATCTCTTTAATATTTTCCCTAATTTTCGCCATTTATTGCTTTGCTGCTAGAGATTTTCCTTTTTTTCCCATTTTATGACCTACAAATTATAATAGAGAATATATAAGTTTCCCTTATTTAAAATTTGAAATTTAATTCAGGAATTTCTAAAATAGCATTATTCTTACACATAAATTTTTGAAATGGGTACAATGTTTCCTTAATTCAATTCTTCTTCAAACAAGACTTAAGAAAAGTGCATGCAGTCATAACACCATAAAATCTTAGAATTTTCTTAAGAAATATGAGAAAAGCACAATAAAACATGTTCATCAATTTCCTGTAAACAGGCCAACTATTATTTTTTTCTTGAATCAAGAAAACATTAGAAAATTTATTATTGATTTAACAAATAATCAATTGAACGTGAAACAAAAAAAATTAAAAATATTTTTCAAAAGCAAGACTGCATGCAAATCAAGAAAAATATTATTTTATTCATATGATCATATAGTTGGGAGGTCAGGCGGTCATGCATTTTTTTATTTTATGATTGTTTTTTTCTATCTCAACTCTGATTATACCATAGTTGGGTCTTTTCTTTAGGTCGGGTAGTCGGGCAGTAAGGCGATCAGGTGGACTATTTATAAAAAATTTGGTAGTCAGCTGGACTTGCTAGTCGGGCTATAGGAATACTCATGTAATCAAGAGGTTATAATTTTATTTACAAAACCTCTATGAATCTGAAATTCAAGTTAAGTTTTCAAAAAAATAAAATTATATTTAAGGCCTTTTGTTTTTATTCATTTTCCTATGTACAAAAAAAAAGAGGGTTGTTGTAAACCTGGGAAAAGATGGTGACACACTTAAATAAGAAATTATGTCTGCCAAATTTAAATTAATAATTTAAAATTAGAATTTTTTTTTTTTTGTTTTTTTTTGTTTTTTGTTTTTTGTTTTTTTGTTTTTTTTTTTTTTTCAGAAAATTATTCTAAATTATGATCTATCGCTGAGATACTTGAAAAAGGGTCAATGGTACCAACAATTGGACTAGAAGTACTAACAAAGAGAATGAAACTTCTATGCAATAAGGGTCGAATAATGAATTTATTTGTATTTCTTATAATCTTCTAATTCCATCATGATATGAAATTATAAACACTAAGTTTAGGATTTTAATATTGGTCAAAATTTTATGTACTTTGTGATATAGTCATATCTCTATGAAACTTTAAATTGAATTACTTTTGATGAATGAAAATATGCCTTCTAGCTGGATTAGAAACATCAACCGACTGATAGCAAGTGTTCATATCTCTGATGAATTTGTTCCTTTTCCTTTTAATGTAAAACTTCATGTTCTCACATTTTGGCTTATGATTGATTTTGACATTTATCATATATAGTGAAGTCACAGAAGCAAAGTTTTTTAAGACACTTTCTTTGATAGAAAATACTTTCATGGATTAAAATAAACTCAAATTATGTATCAGATTATTCATCTTTTTTGAGACAATTTGTTTTATTTCTTCAAATTATTTGAATATGATGGAACTTTTATAACATAAAATAGCCAATCTATCATTTTCCATACTATCAAATGTTTAAGAAAGAGTTAAAATAACATTAAGTGCTTTTGGAATTATGATATTTTAAGAATACGTTGTCCTTTAACTTCAATTTTAAGAATAATTTGTCCTTTAACTTCAAATTATTTTATAATATAAGATAATATATAGTAAAAATATGTTTTTTAAACTATGTATCATAGTTTTAATTGTACAACTAATTAAATAAATTTAAAGAAAGAGTATGTATAAAGAATTGAAAATAATAATAATTATAATAATAAAAAAAAGATTTGTAAAGGATACCAACATCCTTGTTAAAATGGAATATTTACATGTGTTCTCGGGAGATTTTCATTTATTAAAAATATATTTTCAATATTTTCCTATTTATTGGCAAATTTTCTACTTGGCCTTCTAATGTTCGAAGAATATAAGTTGATGGACCAAGTTTTGATAACATTTGAAAAGGACCAATCCAAATATTTTTTAAAAATTAGAATGCTTAGCTTTCTGTTTATGATTTTTATGTCATTTGAGAAATAGGTTACCAACAAAAAATTCTCTATGGGTTGAAGCTGACTTTCTCAAGTTGCATATCACTCATCTCGTTAATCTTTTACCTAATTTTCTCCATTCATTTCCTTGCTGCTGAAGATTTTTTGTTTTTTCACATTTAATGGTAGGTGAACAACAACATAGTATACATATGTTTTCCTTATTTAAAATTTGAAATTGAATTCAGGAATTTCTAAAATGATATTTCGGCTACACAATTTTTTTTTGAAATTTTTACTATATTTCCTTAATTCAATGTTTCTTCGAACCATAATTAAGAAAACAACATGGAGGACGACACTCTAAAATCATAAATTCTTGTAAGAAGACTAACTATTTTTATTTTCGTGAATCAAGAAAGCACGAGGAAATTTATTATTGATTTAACAATTAATCAATTGAACGTGAAACAAAAAAAATTGAAGATATATATAAAAAGCGCACTGCACACAAATCAAGAAAAATAATATTTTATTGGGGTAATCATATAGTCGGGAGGTCAGGAAGGAAAGTGCTTTTTTATTTTATGATTGACTTATTCTATCTCGACCTCGACTATACCATAATCGTGTGTTATCATTAGGTTGGGTAGTTGGAAAAACGAGCAATCGTGCAGTCGAGAAGATTATTTATAAAAAAATTCGTAGTCGGCCCAATTTGCTAGTCAGGTGGTCAGAAGGTTGGGTAGTGGGGAGGTTATAATTTTATTTACAAAATATTTATGGATTTGACCTCTGACTTAAGTCTTTAAAAATAAAAAATATTTAGGGCCTTTTGTTTTTATTCATTTTGCGATGCAAAAAAGAAAAATGTGTTCTTGTAAACCTAACAATAGGAATGCAAAATGTTCTGTGAATTTTTAAATTAAATGTTTCATATCAAAAAATTCCACAACATGGGTCATGGAATGAACGAGAATTAGATTTTTATTTTGAAGCAGAAACAACACTAGCAGTAACATAGATCCATTCTATCCCTCTTGCATTCAATTTATTTATGCTAATGTCTCTAGTACATATGAGAATGATACATGACTTAGATATGCAATTGTTGCTTCAGTTCTTGCATGCTACCTACTTATCATTAGCAATAAAGACTAGATTTATTAATGTCTAAATACAAATTTTCATTCTACTTACTTGAAGCTAACAATGAACACTAGCTTTGGTAATTTCTAAATAATTGTCTGCGTGTGACAAAGTTAATGTTACCAGTGAAGATTCTGTTTGATAATCTCTAAAATAATTATTTAGAAAACCAGAAGCATACTACATACTTATTATGCATATAGTTATTCCTCCAAGTAAAATCCAAAGATGTTTTGATTTTCTTCTGAAGTAATCAAAGACATTTTTCGAACAGAAATCTTTGAAGATGCTTGTATCATGTCTGGTGATATTCTAGATTTCAATCAAGGCAATAAAGAAGAACCATATCAAAATAGTAGGGGAAAATGAGTAACCAACATTTTGGATTCTAAATCTCTAAACAAAGAAGAGTATAACTAAGATCTCCATAAATATCATAGTTATCATGTTTTACATTGTTTTTCTCTTCAGTGGCACAAATTTGAGGGTATCCTACACAATGCATAATTGCAAAGTCAGTAAGAGGAAATTTATGAACATCGACCAAGTACAGGAAAGGAAATAACATTGCTAATACTTGCCTCTATTTCAATCAGAAATGTGGAAAGTGAGTATTAAAATGGAATGTTTCCCAATGATTGGAAGATATACCTTGTGTTCTTTGTTAATGAAAATTTAGCAATAAGTACTCTAGTTAGGGTTGCATACAAATGATTTGTATATGCAAGGATCCTTAGATTTACTTTATGGTAGTAAATGTAATTCTCATTCATATATGAATAAAAAAATACCAGCTCTATAGCAGTATTTAAATTGGATGAGAAAATACAAAGAGAGATATGAAAAATAAGGTAAACCTGCAATTTTTTTTATGGTAAGAGCGATCCTAATAGAAGAGTATATAAAGTACATGGTGGTTGCAACGGTTGAAATGCATGAAATTTCCTACAAGCTTGGAAGTTGACACAATATAAGCTTTAACACACCAAATGTAACCATGTATATATTTCTTGATATCTGACAATGAAAACTTTTCTCTTGTTCATGAAAGCATGTTGTATTTTTTATCGCTCTATTACAAAAAAAATAGTTAGAATTTAGTACATATCAAAATAATCTCTAGCCTAACCAAAACATACCCTAAAAATATTTTAGCAAATGCAAGGTGTTGCTAGGTTGAAATTGATGCTTACATCATGAGATTAACTCCTATAATTATGTAATAAATTAGACACCCATAAAGATTTTAATATTGAGCCCAAGCAACCCACGGGGTGGCGGCTTGTTGGTGATTGAGTGTTCTGTTAAGGCACTCGTTTGTAAAGGTCACCGGTTCAAACCCCGTGGGTGCCTGTTAGGCGTAAGCTTGTGAACCTTGCTATGTATTATCAACGGGGGATGATGCCAGCCAGGAGGGTTTTGATTGGCAGCAGCGCGATGTGATCTTGTGTGGCAGATTGATTGTATGGTTCTAGTTACCGGTTTCCCTCCTTATATATATATATATATATATATATATATATAAAATAAAAAATAAAATAATAATAATAATAATAATATTGAGCCCAAGCACATAGGGAGACCTTGTATCCACCTAGTGCAAAAATAAATATATCATAATTTGTCTTGTGAAAAAAATACCTTAGTATGAATGTAAATAAAAAAAAAGTTCAAAAAGTACGAGAGTAAAGCATGCTATTCATGACTTGTTGGTTTACCTAGAAATGACCTTCACACCATCCCTATTTTTGTAGTTTATGGATTTGGTGATTGGGTGCGACAACTTGTAACATTCTATAAGTAGAACAACAATATAATACACAACGCATGAGAAAGGCAGGAGAATGGGCTATTTGTAAAAGCGCATGATAAAATAAATACTTAAAATAAAAATCACAAAATTTTAGGAAAAATAACCTATGATCAAATAAATTATCATATTGACATTGAAATATTAAAATTTTCAATGCATGGAGACTAGTTTCAGGTTCAAAAATGATTGCATTGCTAACTGCATCATGATTATCTAGGTGCATAATACTAGCATGTTGAACATATTAAATGTCATATCAGTGAACTAAAAGTGAATTTGATAAAACTCTCAAAGAATATTAAATAATATGTAAGAGGTGCCTAAAAAACACATACCTCTATTCATAGGTTTATGCTTTTATGTTCACTAAGTCACTCCATAATTTGAAGTGTGGTGCATGTGTTTTGCATCATCATTGAGCTTAGTTCAATGATTCATTGATAATATTGGAGGAAGAAGAAGAGGTGGCTCAAGATAAATTATTG
This sequence comes from Pinus albicaulis, assembly GCA_034641835.2. Taxonomy (NCBI): domain Eukaryota; kingdom Viridiplantae; phylum Streptophyta; class Pinopsida; order Pinales; family Pinaceae; genus Pinus; species Pinus albicaulis. Next base: position 371,090,916 of record CM076570.1, read on the forward strand.
GCACATTCTTTGTTACACTTCGTAACTATGTTTTTAAATTCTCATCTGACATACATTTGTTTATTCTTGCATTCATAGAAATAGTAGTTTCATCCTCAAATTCAGGGATAAATGAAACTAAATTAACATTGGCCATAGTTCTACTATGCTTAATATATGAATGGATAAGAGCACTCTGCTCAACGATTTAAGAGGTTTGCAATATTTCTGAAGTAGGTGAGTGCAAATATAGAATTTTACTAATATTTGTATCAATAACACTGATTGGCTATTGTTACGGCCAAAGCATAAAGCCTAAAGTGACATGAGAGATCAAAAAGAAGCATTCATGTCACCAATGATTCATAGATTATTTTACAAATCTATGAATGTTTTTTTTACAATATATATGGAGTAATAAATTGGATATGTTAAATAATAAATACACAAAATACCCAAGAGAATATTGCTAGGAAGAATGCTATCCTAGTGAGAGAGTAAAATGTGTAATAATGCCCAAGTAAAATTGATTATATAGGTCTATGAAAAATTTATCATAACAGTTCAAAGTTCAAAATAACTAATATATTTATTATTCATAGCAATGAAATTGTGCTATAAAAAATGGATGACTGACTGCAAATAGTGCATATATGCTTCACCATTCACTAAAGATTCATTATCACAGGCCAAAAATTCAAAACTATTAACATATGCTATGATTAATCAATCTCAAAATAGCTTGCAAAGGAAAAACAAGTGGTTGTAGAAACCACACACGCTTGTTACCATTCTTGGCTGGGGAAAAGGAGCCAAGAAATTATTTGGTATTTTAGTTATAGAACTTAGCAATAGAAGAACCACAATTTCCTTATATTATAGTTGGATTTGCAATTTTTTGTAAGTTGGTATGATTATAATCTAGGAAACACAAAAATTAGAAAACATAAATAAGATGCATGTTTTGTTAATTCATTAGATCATAAATTTTCAACTATATATACCTGCAATCAAACATTATATAACTTAGAAAAGGAAAACTCGTGTACATGAAATTCAATCAACAAAAGCACACATGAAAAAAAGCAATTGTGCAAATAGAAAAATAAATTTTCTGGAAGATTTGATATATGCGAAAAAAAAAGAGAACATAGATATCTCAATGCTCCTATAGAGACTTTTTTTAACACTGAGCATTTCATTGAAGATATACATAAATGAAGCAATTGACACACTTGCAACTCTTTCTTATTTTATTCATTTATTTATTTTTCTTTTGTTCCTTAATACAACACAACTTCAAAATGTATAGAAAATGAGAATTCAAGTTAATATTGCAACAATGGAAAGAAAAACTTGGGCATATATATAATATGGTATATTAGGTTTTTTGGAATTACATTATGTTGCTGTTTTACTAAGATATTATGGTCCTATTAACAAAATGATGCACTAGTTTGGCATAAATTTTGGAAAGAACAAGTGGTTGCAGAAACTACAAACATTCCTCTCCATTTATGCCTCGATAAAAACAAGGAAAAAAATATTGAGAAACATAGTCAAAGAATCTAGCACCAATAAAACCACATCCTCCTTATATTATAGTTTAATTTGCCATTTTTTTCTCTTCTTCTAAGTTGAAATGCATTTTAAGAGGAGATAAAAAAACTAGAAAAAAAATTGAGATACAAACTTTCTTAATTCATTGGGCGATAAATTTTCAATTGTATATAATTGTAAAGAGACACTAGATAGCTCAGTAAAGGAAAATAAGAAAGCTAACGAACAAATGAAAAAAACATGAAAAACAATTATACAAATAGGAAAATAAGGAGTATTTGATATATGGGAAAAGAAAAGGATAACACAAATATTTCAATTCTCCTGTAGTGTCTTCTTTTAACACAAAACATTTCATTCATCATATAAAAAAATCAAGACATAGATACACATGCAACTCATTTCTTCATTTTTTTTTTCCAAACAAAACATAATTCCAGAATTCACAGCAAATGAAAATCCAAGTTAATATTCTAATAATGAAGAGAAAATGATGGGAATATATATAATATGGTATTATATGTATTTGGGAGCTACATTATGTTAATGTGGAACTAAGATATTATGTTCTTATTAACAAAATGATGCCATATTCTAGAAGAATTTTTGATGTAACTGAATTATTTTACTGCATAATGTGCATCTACGTCTCGATTTTCATTTGCAACAGGAAAAAATGTTTGATTCAAAAGTTATAGGAAAAAGAGAACAAGAACTAATTATCCAAAAAAAGAAGAAGTTATTGATTCATATATTGTAGGAAATATCAACAAACAGTGAACAAGATGTTTTTGTATTTTTCAATTATGGAACCTGCACTAAAAGAAAAACTATACATTAGTGTTGGTGCAAGTATTTGTGAATTATGAGTTGGTGAAATGTAGGAAGTAAGAATGGAAAGAGGAAGAATATTTTAACTATCAAAATGTATAAACTTGATCTACAAAGGAAATACTTTTTTTTGTTGGTCACAACTATTTTATCTCAACAATAATGTTGTTAACTATTAAAGTGAGAGGACCTTGAAAACAAAGTTTTCTTAGATTGAAAATGGTATATGATATGATTTTCATGTATTAAAGTTATTTCTTATCTCAGCAATAATTGGGAAATGTTCTTTTAGTTGCGGAATTTGAAACATTCAATCAATTTTGTAACAATTTGTTTCGAGTGTACATTCAACATTGTGCTCATAATTAAATGGTGTACCATATTTACATACTACACATTTAGTTGTGTTTGGATGAACGAGTTGTTTGCATTTACTGCAAATTCACTAAAATGGAGGAGAGATTTGTTTTTTGGCTTTCGGCTTTTTGGCAAGATTTTGTACATCAAAATAAAACTATTATTATTTGAAAAAATAAGGTATTGGGAAATATACATGTGTTCTTAACTTGACAAAAGATAATAGATGCACTTCATCATTCAATGGGTCAAAAAAAATTATTGATCCATAACTCAACTGATGATTGCCTTTCACATCATTTCTAACAATGTTTTTGAACAAATAGAGTGGGGTCGTTTTTTATTCCAATTCATGTTGTATTTTGAAAAAATGGTGCCTATGACTATCATTTAATAATATTTGTAGTAAATCAGATAACATATCTTTTGTTAAGAAATTTTCCCAAGAAATGGTAATATAATTGCTAGATTGATAACAATTGAATATAAAGATACAAGAACATAGCTTGAAAGAAACTATTAGATTTTGGTGAAAATATAAGTATGGCTATTGTAGTGGCAGACTTACAATTGCATTTTCATCTGCAACTTCACCATCTTTTACATTGAGTTCAAGCGGCTTGTTATTTTGCTGACAACCTATCGCTATTGCTCCTATTGAACTGATTGCATATGTATCACTTGAAACAAGAAGATTGGGTATTATTGTATTTGGAGCTAGTCTATTCATTTTGCAAACATGCGCAATTGATTCAATAGTGGTTTTGTCTTGTAACACTACACAACATATTTCATCTCCTCATTCATAAACTCCCTTGTTTCTTATCGCAAAATATTTAATTCGAATATTGTTTCCAACGGTAAACATGTTTTGGAAACTCTCCATAAGATTGTTGCACATGTTCACTGTGATAGTCAGTTGATCATGGCTATCAACCAAATAAACATGGAACATTCACACCTTTGTAGGATATTTGGGACTTTTAGTTTGTGGTGGCCCATAAATAACCAATATATCGCCTTCAAAAATCTTTGCATATGCTCTTGAGCATATTTCAATGATTGATGAGGGTGTTGGTTGCATTTTTTTGGGTCTGTTGATATGCAAAGTTAGAACAATATGCTTTAAAAACATTGCCATTAATTTAATGCAAATATGTCATTTGACTATACAAATATCCATTGCAACACAAATCTAAGCTCTTTGGATTCTCATCTTCCACCATTTTTTTTTCGAATGCTTGTTTGTTGGAGCTAGTTGTTTTCATGATGTTGTTGCAAATGACTTGACCAATTACTCCCAGAAAACATAAATCCAAGTGGTTAAGTTTGAAACAAGTGTATGGAGAACCTTTAAAACATTAATTTATGCGCTCTCTCTCTCTCTCTCTCTCTCTCTCTCTCTCTCTCTCTATATATATATATATATATATATATATATATATATATATATGAAAATAGAATGTAAGGAATATAGAAAAAAATGTCACAAAGTGAAAGCTAAAATGCGTAAATTCCATGGTAACTATGACATAAAAATATACAGTTATGGAAGACAAACTGAATAGATTTATGTTTATGGTTCAAAGACTTACAGGAATTTGATATTTGCATTTTTTTGTTTGTTTTTGTGCACAACTCCTTTGTTTTTCAATGTTTGAAAATCAAAGAATATGTCTTAGGTGGAAATTTTCAAATGTGACAAGTATTGGGACAGGTGAACAATGAAATTGTATGACATGAACATTGGAAAAATGACTCAAGCCAACAAAAAATATATGGTAAGAAAAATTGTATGATGATCTATCCAATAAGCATCAAAGACATGGAAAGAAATAATACTAACTGAAAGGTTTGTCCAAAAGTGGTCTAACATTGAGCTATAGTCAATTGTTTCTTTTTTTATATGAAAATTGAAGCCAATAATTTGCATAAATGAAAGTAATTTTATTTGTTGATGGCTATTTTGCAACATGTCCAAATTGAAATCACCCACAAGCACAATTGGGTAGTTCTTGCATGTGTACTCTAAAATTAACCTGGGGAAATGATTCTCAGCTATACTATTTTTTGTGTAGTATGTGAGAATTCCATGTAATTGGTATATACGTATGTAGTGATATCTGTTTGAAAAAAATGGATTTGATGGAGGCGATGTTGTTTTTGTTTCTTGGAAATAAATAATGTAAGCATTCATTACATAATAGTCAACAATGATATCCTCAAAATGCAAGGAGAAACTACGTGTACTCAATCAACATATTTTCAAGTCATTATTCGTTTTACATTGATATATGTTATATTTAAGTTGATAAGAGGCATTTTCTCTAAGTCTATATAGCTCAGCAACAAATTTTTCATTGAGGGAAAATTTGCTATGTTCCAATTTGTTTACCAAATACAAGGATTTAATATCTTTAACATGATAAAGTGGAGTATAGATGAGTCCATGTTTCCTAACCCCTTTTGTTTCAAAATACAATTTGTTCATTTTCAACACTTGTGATTGATGTATAGTTCGTGCACATGCCAGTTGAATAAGGAATTGTTCTCTTGTAAAAATAATTTTGTTGTTTGATTCATTATTCCTACAAACTCTAGTAATAGGTGTCCAGGTAGACATTATTCCATATTTGAACATATGTGCCATTTTTTTCCATTGAATAGTTCCAAAATTTGAATCAACAAATTCAATCGAAATTTCACCATTTTCAAATGTCGTGGATGCTCTAAAACTTCCTTCATCACAATTGACCAAGCCATCCTGAATATCGTCATTTCTGCCAATTAGTTCAATAAGCATATTTTCTTTGAGCACAATGGTGGATGGAAACTAAATTTTGATTGTTTTATTGTTATTTTTATTTTTTTATTCAATTGTTCTATCATATGTGTTTAATATGATTTATTCTTTGTTGATGAGAGGCAACATTATTTGATTATGTTCATGTACATTCTTGTTTAAGTAGAAGAGGTATGGAAAGGTTGGATCATTTGGTGTACATCTATAACAATTTTTTTTCAAGAATTCATGGTCATCATCAATATGTGAACATGTCCCAATTATGTTTAATATGGATACAAAATCTTTATTGTATTGTCACATTACTTGTTTTAGTTCATAAGTTTTCACGTTGTCTTTCCAAAATTTGTAAGGAACAATAGTTCTTTTAGGACACAGTTGCTCAAATATCCAACAATCACATATAGGTTGTGCTTGACATAGGTCACCGCAAAATATTATGTCAAGATTCCCAAAAGGGGAAGTTGGAGTGCGAATGATTTCACGAAGTCGCTTGTCAATGTTATATAGCAATCGAGATCCAATTAATGAAGCTTCATCTATAAAAAAAAATTAAGTTTTTCATATTATTTTCTCAATATATCAAATGTGTTAGAAGCCAATGACACCATGTGACATGGTGAAAGTGGAAAATGAAGAGTTGAATGGACTGTGATACCATGTGCAATATATGAAGCTTTGCTAGTAAATGCAAGTATTAGACCCTTTTTTTTCAAGGGGCCACTTTGTAATTCTTTGTTATAAATACACACTAGTACATGGTAAAGTGCTTATGTAATGAATGCATTTCCTATACCTACACCTCTAGTGATGAACAAATAGAAGCACTTACCTGGATTTTTTTTTTCCAGAGAGATATTTGTTTGAATATTGATTATTGGTCGTGATTTAACTGTCTCATAATTTCATGATATTCCAATGTGTCCAAAACAAACAGATACTTAAAAAATCCATCATTTTTTGTATATTTATTTTGAGTGTTTATGAATTGCATTTTCTCGTGCAGGTCATGCTGAATGTCATATTTTTCATTAGAACAATCCCTATTGTCATCTTCTAATGGGAGTGAAGCATACATATTTCGTCATTTTGGGTTGAAATTGTAGTAGAAGCAGTTTCAATATCACCCCATGGTGTGATTAAATATTTTTTTTTCAGTGACATTGACTATGCGTTTATGCGAAAAGTATGATTCATCCCATGTCTCGTAATTTTTATTTCATGTGTATTCAGACACTCTGTATGGGATGAAGAGCATCATTTTTTCTCTATAATGGTTTTCTGGGTCTATGTATTCATTGTATTGAATGAATCTTATGACACATGGGCATTTTATTTTATTTTTGTTTTTTTGTGATTTAATAAGAGGAAAAATATTCTGCTAAGCAAACTTTCTCAAGGGAAGTGGGTCATGTAACATATCTATCAATGGTTGTCATGAAAACAATATATTCAGAGTTATCGGGGTCTTGTTGTAACAAGATAGGTATTTTTAGAACATATGTTTGTTTTTCAACTGGAGCAGTGTTAATGAAATTTTTTTTCTAGAAGTTGAATACAGAGGAAATGACAAAGCAATGTGGATTGCTTGTCGACTTGACATTGCTGGATATTTAGAAAGGTGTTTCCAAGTTCATGAATAGCTTCAATTTTGTTTCATCCAGAAAATCTGAAACTTTATTAAATTTGTTTGAAGGCAGTTGTCATGGAGCGATCCATTTTTGTCATAAAAGAGTTGCAATATGTTGTTGCAGCATAGGCATCTAAAATCAATTGAGCACAGTGTTTTCTTGCCACAAAAAAGGGATTTTTTTGCAAATGAATTTATCCGCACATCCCAAGGATTTATTTTGAATAGTACAATTGGTTGAGTAATACAAAATTGTAAGAGTAAGATGTATGCTTGTTTTGTAATTCCAAGATCGACTAAAAACATGTCAAATGTTATGTTTTTTGAATAGGATTTGTTATGTAGAAGAAATTAAAGTTTCTTTTGCATTGCTTGGATATCATTGTTTTAATTTCACAAAGGGTGTAAGATACATGTTTCATCAATTGGTGGAATAGGGAAACCCAATCTACAAGTAGAATTTTTACGTTTTTTGCAAGTTTTTGTGTGGCGATGAGTTTGAAATTGAATCATTTGATTCGGGAAAATTGTTGAATTAGAAATCAAATACTTATTAATGAAAGCTATGACATCAACATAAGGATAATGTTGATATATTGGTGAATTTTGAATCCAAATTAATCCATGGTCATTCTATGTTTCTCTACTTTGGAACTTTGTGATAAAAATAATAATCTTGCCCTTGACCAAATAATTCATTGTTTTTTGTTATTAAGGAACGTAATGACAAGATTTTATGCCTATAATTTCAAACACATATGACTGGTTGATTTTTGATTAGTGTCAATGCATTCACCATCAAAGTTATTTTTCTTATTTTTTATAGAGTCGATGCTTTGTATTTTTAGTGCATTTATTAATGGATCCCAAAGATGCTCAACACTAGTCAATGTGACAAAGAAAGTGAGTGGACCAAGTTGTTGTATCATTGCAAAGGTATATTTTTGTTGGCTATATGATGCAATGTGTTGTCCTTGATGGCAACCTACTTGATGAAGTTGTCCTTGATGGAAACTGACTTGATGAGTTGTCTTTCGATAAGCAACCTATTTGTTAATAATGTAAATCTGATGTATCTACAGAGCAGTTCAGAAGTAACAAAGAAATAAATTCAAGTAAGTGCCATAGTAATGATGAATTAGATATGTCACAAAGCATACGCGGGTTTGTAAAGGCAAAGTAGCGTATGTACGTGGAAAAGTACGTACCAAGTAGCGTATGCCTATTTGCGCTCTAAATTTATAAAATCAAGGGACAATACCATGGTATTGGCCCACCGTATTGAGCGCTGGATTATCTATTTGATCCTGTCCAGGAAAACCATCAGCAGTTGAGTGGTTTTGACTCATGGTATTGACAAAGGCTAAATCTATATAAGGAGAAGAAGATCATAGTGCAACAGTGTGCATGTGCAAGGGTTGTTAATAAATAAATCTCTTTAAGAGATATCTGCATGGTTTAACTCTGATAGATCTGAATCTATGATGCACCTACGGATATGATGAAGGTTCAAGATCTCTAGATCTAGAAATGATGAATCTCTAGGATGATCTGCAAAAGAAATGATGAAGATTTGGCACAAGTCTGATGAAGAAATTGAAGAAATCTGGGTAAGTTTATAGATCTGGTCTGTTCTACAAATTTTATCTTTTTAATATCTATACGCTAGTTTGTCTCAGTAAAAGCGCGTATATACGTGGGTTTGCTTAATGAAAAACGCGTATGGCAGTTAGGGTTTTTGAATAATAAAATACAAAGAAGTATACACGGGTTGATGTGTAGGAAAGCGCGTATGTACGTGGCTTCAGTAAAGAAAAGTAGCGTATACTATTTGAATCAATGTCTATTCAGGGTTGAGTTTGTATCTGCATATCTATTCTGAATTCTGGGTTTTAATGAATACTTCACTCTGAAGTATTTCTGCATGGAATGGGTAACAATTTATTGATTGATCTGAATTAATAATGTACCTATGAAGAAAATTATGAAGAGGGATCTCTAGATCTGAAATGACTATGTATTTTCTAGATCTGTTTATGGAATGTTTAGATCTGTGATCTAGCGAATCTTTGTTAAAGTAAAGGGTGAATCTGAGTTATCTGTTCTAAAGAGCTGCATAGTTCTGAAAAGTTATATATCTATATGCATGTTCATCTTAGCGAAAGCGCATATATACGTAGCTTCGTTTCAGCAAAAGCGCGTATATGCAGGTTTGTCTCTATGAAAGCGTGTATATACGCAGGTTCAGTGAAGTAAAAGCGCGCATGAAATCTAGGGTTTTGCTGAAGTGTGTGGAATGAAATGTCTGATCTGTTTTGTTGTTATCTGTTAATGATGTATTCATACAGTTCTGGGTTTTTTGAATGTTGAAGATACTGCTAATTATGTTGATTGAAGATCAAGTTGTTGGTTGATTGGTTGATGAAGTTATAAGTTTCAGTTTGATGTATGGAATGGGTGCAGTCTAAGAATCTGATGAAAAGTGGCCTACAAGGTATGTTGTGTGGAAGCTGTTGGATCCATTATGAAAATTGATGAAACGTGGTCCATGCTGGTGCTGAGGGTCGAAGCCTTCAGTGAGGGGGTTGGAGCTCCCTTCCAGTAGTGGCTGGAGAACGAGAGAAGGTTGTAGCCTTCTGCAGGTGGGTGCCTATGTGCTGGTATGAGTCTGCACCAATACAAAATTGTAAGAAGTTTTCTTTATAATAAATATTGAAGACAGAGACGACAGCAGCGGTGGTTTTCTCCCGAATTGGGTTTCCACCTTAAATACTGGTGTTCATGTGTGTTGCTTATGTGTGATGGTTTATTTTGTTATTACTGCACATGTTTACTGCTTACTAAACATCTGATGAATGAATGATGCAATGATCTAAGTAAAGAATTAAATGCATAATAAGATCTCTGGACATACGCAAGTTTTCTTAAGGATATCTGCGTGTATACGCGAGTTGGGTTCAGTAAAGTAGCGTATGGTTTTAAGAGAAAGAAAAAGTAAAAAGTTTTCAGTCAGCTATAAATATTGATTCACCCCCCCTCTTAGTATTTTTCCCAACAATTGGTATCAGAGCAGGTCCTTCTGGAAAAAGCTTAGCCGCTAGAAGGAAGATCAAACAAGATGAGCAATCAAGATGGAACAGCATCTATCAGGCCTCCGCTCTTCAACGGAAACAATTTAATCTTTTGGAAAACAAGGATGAGATCCTATCTTCAGTCTCTGGGAGTAGATGTATGGGCTATTGTTGAAGGAGGATATCAATATCCATCCGCAATACCAACAGATCCAACGGAAAGAAAGAATTATGAAACAAATGCAAAGGCGGTCAATGCTCTATTGGGAAGTCTAACTGAATTAGAATTTGTCAAAGTCATGCAGCTGGATACAGCAAAGGCAATATGGGACAAAATCATTCTAAGTTATGAAGGTGATGCAAAGGTAAAAAGTGCTAAACTCCAAACTCTCAGAATTCAATATGAGAATCTAAAAATGCATAGTGAGGAGAGTATTGCCAATTTCTTTTTACGTCTTGATGATATTGTAAATCGTATGAGAAATATGGGAGAAACAATAACTGAATCTACTTTGGTTGAGAAAGTTTTAAGATCACTAACGGCAAAATTTGATTCAAAAGTTTCTGCTCTTGAAGAAAAGTAGGATCTTCAAAATCTTACTGTGGTGCAATTTCATGGCATACTAACTGCATGTGAAATGAGAAGAGGAGGACCATCTGAAGTCAAAGAAGTCGTCTTTAGAGCTTCTACAAAAGGGAAAGAAGTACAAGAGACAGAAGGATCAGGGTATATCTCAGAAGAAGATGAGGTAAATTTTGTAAAGAAACTCCAAATTGGCACAGGACAGTTCAGAGGCAAGCTTCCTTTCAAATGTTTTTCTTGTGGAAGAGTTGGTCATTATGCTGCTAAGTGTCCTCATAAAGAAACACATGAAAAAGGGAAGGAAGTAGCAAGAAGGAATAATAATTGGTTTAGCACTAGAAAAAGTTAGTATACTCATGAAGACAGTGATGGATTATCAGACAGTGAGGAAGAATGTGAACAAGATCTTAGACTTCTCATGGCTTTTGAAAAAGAGTCTAGAGAAGAAAATAATAATTTTATGGATGCTTTAGAGGACAATGATTTTCTTGATGAAATCAATCAACTCAAAATATGCTTAGAAGAAAGTAAAATATCCATAGAAACTCTGAAAAAACAGCTTGAAGAAAAGGAGAAACATAATGAGAAATTAGAATGTGAAATAGTAAGTCTAAGAAAAGAAATTGAGAAAGTAAAGACTTTGAATCTTAGATTTTCTAAAGGATCTGAAACCTTAGATGAGATTATCAAGGTACAACGTTCTCCTCTTATAAAGACAGGTCTTGGATATATCAGAGAATCTTCTCAGGTTTCAGCACCAAATTACCTAAAAGCAGCTACAACCAACATACAACATTCTGCCACTCAGCAAGGGAATAAAGAATCTTTACAGGTAAAGAATGACCATCTCAATTCAAAGAACACTAACAGGAATACCTTTCAAAGAAACACCAATCAACAGGTAAATTCAAGTAGAAGATTTCATGATCGCAGAAATTTCTTCTTCAATGGACAATGTTTCTCATGTCACAATTTTGGTCATAGAGCTGTTCAATGTGTTGCATATAAAACCATCATGACAAAAGAAGCAAGAAAGAAAAGGATTGATATTGGAACAAAGAAGAATACCTATAACAACTTTTATCCTCTTCAAAATGAAGTTGAATGTGCTTATTGCAATAACTTTGGCCACGAAGAATCTGAATGCAGGAGCAAAGTTCAGCCAAAGGAGCATTTTCCTTCAAGCTCCAAAGTGTGGAAAAAGAAGGAATTACAGGTTGAAAATTGTGGCATAGATTTATTTGCAGAAGGTGAAGAAAATCAATGGTACATTGATAGTGGATGCTCAAAACACATGACAGGTGATAAAAAAAAACTTCTTGCATATAGTGCTCTAGAAAAGGAAAAGAATGTTACTTTTGGAAATGATACTCCTGCTGTCATTAACGGAAAAGGGTCTGTTTTTCTAAAAGAAAAGGTGAAATCTAATAATGTCATGTATGTGGATGGATTAAAGCATAACCTGTTAAGTGTAAGTCAAATGTGTGATCAAGGAACTGAAGTTGTCTTTAGTTCAAAAGAATGTATGGTACGTGATCTTGATACAGGTAAAACAATTATAAAAGGAAAAAGAACTCCAAGCAACTTGTATGTATTGAAGAACTGCAAAGAACAATGTTACTTGAGTAAATCTTCAGAAAACTGGCTATGGCATAGAAGGTTGGGGCATCTAAGCTTCTCTCAAATCAACAAATCTAGCAGACTTAATGTTGTTCGTGGTCTTCCCAATATTTCTCTACCTGAAAGTATCATATGCAAATCCTGTCAATTCGGTAAGCAAACCAGAGTGCAATTCAATGCCAAGGAAGGATCGTCAAGTAAGCCTCTTGAACTCATTCATACTGACATATGTGGACCTATGAGGAAAAGTCACCACGTGGTGAAGAATACTATATCTTATTCATTGATGATTTCTCTAGAATGTGTTGGATTGGGTTGATCAAACACAAAGATGAAGCATTTGAAAAATTTCAGATCTTCAAAGCGCTGGTTGAAAATGAATTAGATCTAAAAATCAAGTGTCTTAGATCTGATCGAGGAGGAGAATATACATGAAATGAATTCTTTGAATTTTGTGAACAACATGGCATAAAAAGACAGTTTTCTGTAGCAGGCACTCCACAACAAAATGGCGTAGCAGAAAGAATGAATAGAACAATTCAACAAATGGCTAAGCTATGCTTGATGATTTTGGAACACCTGACACATTTTGGGGAGAAGCAGCACATACAGCGGTAAATATTCTTAACAAGGCACATGTTCGTGTAAATAGTGATAAAACACCATATGAACTCTGGTATGGTAATCCTCCCACTGTGAAGCATTTTAGAGTTTTTGAAAGCAAATGCTTTTATAAAAATAATGATGAAAAACTTGACAAGTTTGAACCCAGAGCAGATGAAGGAATACTTCTTGGTTACTCCTCTAGGAGTAGAGCATATAAATGTTACAATAAAAGACTTCAGAAGATTGTTGAATGTATTGATGTTGTTATTGATGAGTCTCCTGCAGCCCCAAAAGAAGAAAAACAAACAACAAATGAAGACGATGGTGACATATGTCCTTCTACATCAAATAGAAATGATATAGACAGTGAACCCAATGAAGAACCTGAAGATGATTTATCTGAAAAAGCTCCATCCAGATATGTTCAAAAGAATCATCCAGAATCTCAAATTTTGGGAGAAAAGGGATCAAGTGTACAAACAAGAAGGACTCTTGTGGGATCTTCTAGATATCTGGCATTTCTATCCACTATTGAACCACACAATTTCAATCAACCTAGCAAAGATGAATGTTGGATTAAAGCCATGAATGAAGAACTTGATAAAATTGAAAAGAATCACACTTGGGAATTAGTACCAAGACCTCATGACAAAAATTTCATTGGAACTAAATGGATATTCAAAAACAAGTTAAATGAGAATGGGGATGTTATAAGAAATAAAGCTAGACTTGTGTGCAAGGGGTATGCTCAACAAGAAGGTATATACTTTGAAGAAACTTTTGCTCTTGTAGCTAGACATGAAGCCATAAGAATGTTTCTTGATTTTCAAGCTTCCAACAAATCAAATTTTATCAAATGGATGTTAAATATGATTTTCTCAATGGTGATCTAGAAGAAGAATTTTATATAGAACAACCAGAAGGATTCATTTTGGGAAATGATGAAAAACTTGTTTGTAGACTTAAAAAGGCTCTATATGGTCTCAAACAAGCTCCAAGGGCATGTTATTATCATCTTGACAAATATCTTCATCAACAAGGATTTTCAAAGGGGTCTGCTGATAGCAACTTATACACAAAAAATGAAAATGATAAACTATTTATTGTGGTTGTATATGTTGATGATATCATTTTTGGAAGTAATGAAGAGTCTATGAGTTAGAAATTTGCTTCTGTTATGTAGCAAGAATTTGAAATGTCTTTACTTGGGGAACTAACATTCTTTCTTGTCTTGCAAGTCCAACAAGCAACAGATGGCATATTCTTATCACAAGAAAAATATCTTAAGAAAATTCTGAAGAAGTATGGCATGGAAGAGTGCAAACTTGTAAGTACACCAATGATAACCGGATGTAATCTTAGTTCTCATGATGATTCTCCCACGGTGAATCAACCAGAATACAGATCTATGATAGGAAGTCTACTTTATCTCACTGGGACTAGACCAGACATTATGCATGCAGTTGGGATTGTTGGACGATTCCAAGCTAATCCAAAAGAGTCTCACCTTTAGGCTGTCAAAAGAATATTCAAATATCTACAAGGAACTCAAGACTTTGGACTATGGTATCCAAAGAATGCTGATCTCACTCTTCATGCTTACACTGATGCAGATTGGGCTAGAAATGTTGATGATCGGAAAAGCACTAGTGGTGGTGCATTCTATATGGGGCCTCGGTTAGTATCTTGGTTCAGCAAGAAGCAAAGCTCTATTTCCTTATCTACATCAAAAGCAGAATATGTGGCTGCCGCATCATGTTGCACTCAACTTCTTTGGATGATGCAAACCTTACAAGACATTCAAATCAAATGTTCACCTCCTATCTCAATTATGTGTGATAATACAAGTGCCGTCAGTATCTCAAAGAATCATGTTATGCATTCCAAGACCAAGCACATTCCCATCAAGTATCACTTCTTACGTGAACAAGTGCTTGAACAAAAGGTGAAGTTGGATTATGTTCCCTCCAAAGAACAAGTGGTTGATATATTTACCAAACCTTTACCCAAGGAAGCGTTCGAATATCTTAGACAGAAGCTGGGAGTAGTCTTTGCCATGCAGAAGATCAGATCTACTTAAATACAGAAGATTAAATTGGATACACAAATTTCCTGAAGGACAGTCGCGTATATACGCGAGTTTATACCCAGAAAACCCCGTATGGATATTTGTTGACAAAATTTTTCTGGGTCAGGATTCTTTAGCACAGCTGCGGTGCTGTTGGGTATCTCTGGTGATGTTCCAACTCTCATATTTCTATTTCATTCTCTAATGCTTCTGATGAAGATGCCTTGATGATTTGCTGTTGAAAGTGTTCAGGATGCACAATCTAAGGGGGAGCATTGGTCATGTGGAAAGGATGCATTGTTGGCATTCTAATTATTTGTTGTAGTCTGATCCCATGCTTAAGAATCTTTGATCTTGATTGTATAATTCATTTCTGTAATTTGATGAAAAAGGTCATGTTGAGACCCATGATGTAAAAATTGATATATTCAGTCATGTAAGGACTTCTTCAAATTTGTAAACCCACTTGGTTGGGTACTTGAGTCACATATGTAAATCCACTTGGTTGGATCATTGATGTAAGCATGAGTCATTGGTGATAGAAAAGGTCATAGAGTCATGTACTTCATTGAAAAATAAGTTTGAAGATTCAGCGTGAACTCAGGGGGAGCATGGTAACTTCAGTGCACATCAGATCTACAGAGTTCTTATTTCTACAAGATAAGGAAAACCTTGTTTTGGTTTTGATCCGCCCTTTGCGCTTGATATCAAAGGGGGAGAGTATCATGGTGGTTGAATAATGGTTATAATCGATGTATCTATCTGTTGTGGTGATCAAACACCATCATGGTTGCCATCAAGTCCAAAAGGGGAGATTGTTGGCTATATGATGCAATGTGTTGTCCTTGATGGCAACCTACTTGATGAAGTTGTCATTGATGGAAACTGACTTGATGAGTTGTCTTTGGATAAGAAACCTATTTGTTAATACTGTAAATCTGATGTATCTACAGAGCAGTTCAGAAGTAACAAAGAAGGAAATTCTAGTAAGTGCTAGAGTAATCATGAATTATATATGTCACAAAGCATACGCGGGTTTGTAAAGGCAAAGTAGCGTATGTACGTGGAAAATTACGTACCAAGTAGCATATGCCTATTTGCGCTCTAAATTTATAAAAATAGGGGACATTACCATGGTATTGGGCCACTGTATTGAGTGCTGGATTATCTATTTGATCCCGTCTAGGAATACCATCAGCAGTTGAGTGGTTTTGACTCATGGTATTGACAAAGGCTAAATATATATAACAAGAAGAAGATCATAGTGCAACAGTGTGCATGTGCAAGGGTTGTTAATAAATAAATCTCTTTAAGAGATATCTGCATGGTTGAACTCTGATAGATCTGAATCTATGATGCACCTATGGATATGATGAAGGTTCAAGATCTCTAGATCTAGAGATGATGAATCTCTAGGATGATCTGCAAAAGAAATGATGAAGATCTCGCGCAAGTCTGATAAAGAAATTGAAGAAATTTGGGTAAGTTTATAGATTTGGTCTGTTTTGAAAAGTTTATCTTTTTCAGATCTATACGCTATTTTGTCTCGATAAAAGTGCGTACATATGCCAGTTCGCTTAATGAAAATCGCATATGGAAGTTACGGTTTTTGAAGAATAAAATACACAGAAGTATATGCAGGTTGATGTGCAAGAAAGCGTGTATGTACGCGGCTTCAGTAAAGCAAAGTGGCGTATGCTATTTGAATCAATGTCTATTCAGGGTTGAGTTTGTATCTGCATATCTATTCTGAAGTTTGGGTTTTAATGAATACTTCACTCTGAAGTATTTCTGCATGGAATGGGTAACAGTTTATTGATTGATATGAATTAATAATGTACCTATGAAGAAAATGATGAAGAGGGATCTCTAGATCTGAAATGACTATGGATTTTCTAGATCTGTTTATGGAATTTTTAGATCTATGATCTGGCGAATCTTTGCTGAAGTAAAGGGTGAAATCTGAGTTATCTGTTCTGAAGAGCTGCATAGTTCTGAAAAGTTACAGATCTATACACATGTTCATCTCAGCGAAAGTGCGTATATACACAGGTTCATTTCAGCAAAAGCGCATATACGCAGGTTTGTCTCTGTGAAAGCGCGTATATACGCAGGTTAAATGAAGTAAAAGCACGTATGGAATCTATGGTTTTGCTGAAGTGTGTGGAATGAAATGTCTGATCTTTTTTTCTTTACTACTATCTGTCAATGATGTATTCATACAGTTCTGGGTTTTTTGAATGTTGAAGATACTACTGATTATGTTAATTGAAGATCAAGTTGTTGGTTGATTGGTTGATGAAGTTATAAGTTTCAGTTTGATGTATGGAATGGGTGCAGTTTGAAAATATGATGAAAAGTGGCCTACAAGCTATGTTGTGTGGAAGTTGTTGGACCCAATATGAAAATTGATGAAACGTGGTCCATGGTGGTGCTGAGGTTCTAAGACTTCGGTGAGGGGGTTGCAGCTCCCTTCCAGTAGTGGCTGGAGAACGAGAGAATGTTGCAGCCTTCTGCAGGTGGGTGCCTGTGTGCTAGTATGAGTCTACACCAATACAAAATTGTAAGAAGTTTTCTTTATAATAAATATTGAAGACAGAGACGACAGCAGCGGTGGTTTTCTCCTGAACTGGGTTTCCACCTTAAATACTGGTGTTCATGTGTGTTGCTTATGTGTGATGGTTTATTTTGTTATTACTAAACATGTTTACTTCTTACTAAACATCTGATGAATGAATGATGCAATGATCTAAGTAAAGAATTAAATGCATAGTAAGATATCTGGACATATGCAAGTTTTCTTAAGGATATCTGCGTGTATACGCGAGTTGGGTTCAATAAAGTAGCGTATGGTTTTAAGAGAAAGAAAAATTAAAAGTTTTCAGTCAGCTCTAAATACTGATTCATCCCCCCTCTCAGTATTTTTCCCAACATATTATTCTTTAGAGTGAGTAAGTTGAATACCATAATCTTCACAGAAGTTTACCAATGGAGTAGCTTTAAAAGCAACTGCATTATCTGCTACTAACGTTGATGGATGTCCAAATCTGGTTATGATTCCCTCCATAAATTTAATGATATCTTTATGAATAGGATTCTTGATAGGTATTGCTTCAATCCATTTGGTGAAGTAATCAGTTGCAACAAGAATCCAACTATGTTGTCCACTTGAAGGTGGATGAATTTCTCCAATTAAATCTAAGCCCGATTGCTGGAAAGGTGCATAAACAACTATGGGCTTGAGAGGAAAAGACTTCAAATTTTTCTTACCAGTGAAATTCTGACATTTTTCACATGCTCTCAGCTGAGCACATACATCAAAAAATAAGCTAGGCCAAAAATAGCCAGCTCTTAGTATTTTGTATGCAGTAGTTCTCCAATAATGATGTCCTCTACACACACTACTATGCATATCAAACATAACTTTATTAGACTCATCTGAGTCAATTCATCTAAAAAAACTCCTGTATGGTATTTCCAATATAAAAATTTATCCTTGATGCAAAAATTTAATAGTTTCCAGCTTCAAAGATCTTACTTTTCTTTTATCAAAATTTGGAGGAGGTTTAAAATGCTGCAGAAAATAAATGATATCCTTATACCAGTTGCACTTAGAAATATTTACATCTACTGCCATGCTATCAATATGTTCTGAAATTTTTCTTTCTAGGTTGCCATCCATGAAATTCAAACCCAAAACTTTACAATTTTCTTCAGTTAGTATTTTGGCTAGTCATTGACCTTTGATTAGTTTAGTAGGCTTTATCTCTAAATCAAACTCAAGAACTTTAGTCACCCACTTACTTATTTTTCCATCAATATCAGACTAAACTAATATCTCTCTAACAACAGATGAAAGTACATAGGAAATAATTTTAACATGTAGAATATAAACTCTAAAAGCGGTCAGAGCTTTCACTAATGCATAAGCATGCTTTTCCAACATTTCATACTTCAATTTTGCATCTCTAAGAGCTCTGTTGAAAAATGCTATGGGAGCTTCCTTATTTTTTGCATCTTTTTGTAATAAAACACAAGAAATAGTATCTTGAGAGGCAAATGGGAAGATCAAGAATGAATTTGAGTATTTAGGTCTTACCAACTAAGGTGCTTCAATGATAGCATTTTTTATCAGCTCAAATAAATTCCTGGCTTCAAATGTCCACTTGAATTATTTATCCTTCGTCAACATGCGAGTAATATGCTTCACCACTTTAGAAAAATTGGGAATGAACCTTCTTAAAAAAATGATTTTACCAAGGAAATATTGAATCTCTTTCTTGGATCTTGGAAGTGTTAAGTACTAAATTGCAATCACTCTTTTGGGATCAATTTTCACTCCATCTTTAGAAACTATGTGACTGAACATCTTATCTTCTTTAAGATAAAAATGAGACTTCTTTGGATTCAATGATATACCATATTTTTTTGCAGTTAACAAATACTTGTCTCAATTGTTGAAGATGTTCTTGATATGAAGCTGAAAAAACGGTAATATCATCCAAATAGATGACTAAGAATTTATCCTTTTCTCCAACGAATGCAAAGTCCATATCACGCTAAAAAGTAGCTTCGACATTCATAAGCCCAAATGACATCTTTGCATACATGAATGTTCCCCAAGGAATAGTGAATGTTGTATTCTCTCGATCTTCCGACCAAACAGATAATTGATAATACCTGGAGAACCCATTTAACATGGAAATTTTGTCTGATTTGGTTACCTTTTGAAGGATATGCTCCATCTTTGGAAATGGATAATTATCTTTCTTGTTGCATTTGTTAATATTCCTAAAATCTACACATAGTCTGACTTCACCACTCTTCTTTCTCACTGGAACTAGATTAGCAACCCAATATGAATATCTCAATGGAATGATGATTTTAGCATCCCAAAGTTTCTTAACTTCCTTCTCCATCACTGGTAACAAGAGTGGATTAATTTGTCTTAATTTATGCCGAAATGGCTTAGTACCATATTTCAATGGTATCCTATGCTCAATCATAGTTGTGTCATATGTCTTAAGATCCTCATATTTCCAGGCAAAAACATCAACAATTCACAAAACAACTTTGGGTATTCAATATTTCTTTCTTCTGACAAAGCTTTTGACAACTTAACATACCTTGGCTCCACTTTTGTACCCAAATTGAAATCTTCACATTCTACATTTGTTTTAGCTAACTGTAGTTTCACTGAAACATCATTGTGATCAAAGAGCTTATCAAGTGGGATTAAACCCTTGGGAATATGATTGGTAGTAAGTTGTACGATAGGCTGATCAACAATATGTTCTTTCATATTTTTGGTGTCTTGAAAATCAACATCATTATTCATGAGATCTTCATCCTGATCAATGTTTAGGACAACAAATTCTTCAGCAGCTTCAATGAATCTTCTAATCTCCTGGTCATCCTCGAAAAATTTCCAATGCTTGAAATTATCAGGAATGCCAGGTCTGAACCTAACTTCCACTTCATATTTTAGCTTTATAGGTATTGGAATATTGAATGAGCTTGCTGAATTAGAAAGTGAATAAGCCAAAATATTACTTTCTCTTGGAACAAAAGAAATGTCAAAGGCTAGGAATGAGTCTTCTATAATGCTCCATACTACATTTCGGTAATCTCTGAGTCTGGGATGCTTAATTTGATAAAATTTCTGATTACTGAATAATGAATTTAGCATCTCCAAAAATAGAAATTTCTGAAATATTCATGTTTTTTTTTTGTTTTTTTTTAAACCAATCAAAAGCACTTCATATTCAGCCAAATTGTTAGTTTCTTCAAATTCAAGTTTGAAAGAAAAAATGGAGATCTATTTCAAAGGGGAAACGAGAACTATTCCTGCACTAGCTCCTTCTCTAGAACATGATCCATCAAAATAAATTTTCCACACCTGAGAACCCTCATGATTGATTTTATTTTCAGCAGGCTTCAAAATTTGAAAATTTTTTGTAGGCTAGGAAAAATTATCCATATGTAAAATGCTTGAAAAAACATCAGTTGTTCTTACATAAACTTGATGATTAGTGGGTTGTTTGTTGTTACCAATGATATATGCCAATTGAGCTTCTCTATAAATTCTTCTTTGTTCTCCTCCAAAAATAGGGACAATAGCATAAGTGAAATCCATTTGCAAAGTTCCTCCCAACCTTCTAATCCATGATCTAGAACGTAACATGCCAAATATCGAAGGAATATCAGCTACCGCAATATCCATCGCCATATCATGGGTAACTGAAAGAGGCTTACTGCAAGGTCTTTAATGACACCAAGGCATTTGACTTTCCGGGAATCAAAATAGTATAGATCTTGGTGTTCTCTAGTTACTTCAAGACCTAGTTCATTCATGACTTCCTTGGGCATTAAATTATGTGAGGCTCCAGAATCCATTAGCAAATTATGCACGATCTTGTTTAGTCAATTTAATGTCTTAAATTGCTATCATAAATTATCTACCGAGGTTGGTAATATGATGAAGTGTGGTGCACTATATATGCTTAGATGCCCTTCTTTCTTACTTCATTGTGTATTTTATATATTGATTTTGGGGGGTTTGTATTTTATGCCTAATGTTAAGAAGTAAAATTGATCTAAGTAATGAAATCTAATCTTCTCAATGAAATCGTTAAATGTTAGGAACAACAAAATATGAAGGAAATTTAATGATGAAAACTTAATCTTAAATAAGGAAGAAAAGGAAATGTTATTTAACTAATCTATTTTGCATAAAAATAAATCAAACTTTGAATCGTTGAAATATGAGCTATGTTAGAGTAATTCTAGGTCGGCAAAACATCTATGGAAAACATCTAATTAAAATGATTCTTCATTCAAACCAAGTATTGTTCTAATATAATTGAATTCTACTGATCTCTGAATAATTTTCTAGCTATCAAGACAATGAAAATAAAACTATATCCTATTTTATCAATTGAAATCATTAATTCTATGAAAACAAAGCATTTGATCTACTTTTAAGAATAATCAAAGTACAATTCTAATCTAATTGTGTCCTAGTTTTAAATCTAAGAATGATAAAAATATAACTCTATTCTACATTCCATGTAACGAAAACATATATTGCTATGAGATTAAAATATTATGCTAATTGAAATCAAATTTAACTAAGGCAAGCAAGAAATGATAGAGTATCTATTGCACAAAACATCATGTATAATATTAAATCCTATGGTTGATGTGTAATCCAATGCACGAATATATTCAGTTGGAATATGACAGAGTCACATTCACGAAATGATTTAGGCGAGCAATAGATCTAACAGTCAACTGTAAATGTAAACAACTAATTCAAAAAACATTTAAAAATTAATTGACATGAAATTAAACTATGAAACAATGATCAATTAACTATGAATCGATGATAATCTAAATATGAAATGACACAGAATTAAACTAAGAATTGACAAGAAATTAAATATGAATCAAAAGGAAATTAAACTATGAAATTGACAGTAAACTAAACTACGAAATAAATATAAAAACCTCCTTTCTGTGTAGGTAACCTCTGCAACAGAATGAGTGTGAAACCTACTTAGAATATCTACGCATCAGTGATATGGAACTGGTCTTCTTTATTATCAGAATAGAATATAAAAGCATATCACAGTATTATCACAAAATTAAACTTATTCCCAAACAGATTGGTATTTATACAGGTTTTTGAATTAACTATCTCAGACAATTCTGTCTATGGATAGAAAAATAAAACTAAGACTAGAAGTTTTTTCAGAAGAAAAGTCTTCATGGCTTTCTCTCGATTTGATATATAAGAGAAAATAGAGATTCTTCATCCACTAATATTGTTCATTGATTGATCTTTGTGTGGGCATGTTTCCTTCTCGAATTCGAACATGTATGTAAGATACGATCCATATGTGGACCATTTCAAAGCTACCCATATGACTCGCTTCTTCATTTTCTTCTCGAAACCTATCAAACAATAACAGTGGCTGCAAAAACAAAGGTTTTCTACAAAATTGCACTAATTATGTAGCTAATTACATAAATTCATCTAAATAATAAGAAACATTATAATATAAAGTAGAGATCATCTAAATGCCTTCTCATATGTAAAATATGTCAAGTATCACTGATTGAGTTTATGGATTTGTCAAAAAGGAAGAAAAGATGGTGGAAAAGGATGTCAAATTAGGAACAGTTTTGAGGTTCAACATGCCCCCACTAAGAGACCATTGCATGTCCTCATGCAATTTCAAAAATTGTTAGACTTCACCTTCTACTGCATTCGTTCTGATACCTCTGCGAGTACATTAGTACATCAAATTCCTCTTCTTTCTTTTCCTTCAAGTGTTTTCCATTCTTGGTTTCTTCACGAGGAGTTTGTACTTCAAGATGATGACTTTTCTATTCATAAAGCTATTCCTTTTCTTCATTTTCTTGTTATTTTTATACCATAGCCGCAAATGTAGAATACTATTGTCACTCATGACCTTTTCTAAGTGATTTTGTTCCTTTAGAGATCCATTTTGTTGCTTGATGTTCCTGTTCAGTATCTCTAGTTCATATATTTCCTGCTTCAAAGTGTTCACTAGAGGTTCTTGTGGGCTGGTAGGCTGCTCTTCAACACTTGGATTTGCTTCTGCATGTCTCTTTTCCAAGGACTCAATGTAGCCATAAATCTCCTATTGTACCGTGTCAATTTATGGGGTCCGTCTGCTTGGACTGTGTATAGGATTGTGTATAGGATAGGCAATCATAAGCGATGTTACTTGGGGCTTTTCATCTAAATTAAAAAATTATACTTCTCGTGGGGATGTATTCTTCAAGGTTTTATGAAGTCTGGAGCTTATCCTTGGTTGTGGAGGGCTTAATATTTCTGAGTTTATAACTTTGCCCTTTTCTTTTGCATTACCTCTCTTTTTGACCCCACTCTGTTTCTTATTCTTCAGTAATTTTTCAATGGTGATTTCTTCCTCTTCTTGTTGTGGTTGAGTTGAGGACTTGTCTTGAATGCAGGTATCAAACTTTCTCCTCCTACTTCTTTTGGTTTTGTCATCCTTAAGCTGTTCTTGTGCTTCTTCTTGAAAATGATTCCTAACTAGGAAACTTTCCCAACAGTCCCCTATACTCTTTAAATAGAATTCAATGGGTATATTTATCAGTCCATGATGGTACATGGTATTTTCTATAAATTGGACTCTTTTATGCACATTTTTTGACATTTTCTTTAATTTGTTCAATAGGAAGTATGGGAGGTTTATTTCTCTGTCCTATAGGAAATTTATTAACAGTCTAGTATGGTAGACAAACATACAACCAAAGCTACTCTCACAAGTAAAAAATTATTGTATAATTAACAACATGTTCCTCCATTTTTTTTTTAGTGTCGTATTGGGAATTCCCTTCTCAAAAATACTAGTGTCCATAC
This sequence comes from Pinus albicaulis, assembly GCA_034641835.2. Classification (NCBI taxonomy): domain Eukaryota; kingdom Viridiplantae; phylum Streptophyta; class Pinopsida; order Pinales; family Pinaceae; genus Pinus; species Pinus albicaulis. The sequence continues at coordinate 371,115,439 of CM076570.1, forward strand.
CTAGATTCTTTAGAAAAATCTTCCATTGTTTGCCATGAATTTCCCTCTTCTTGAACCATATTTTGCTGGTTTTTTTAGAGTTCTGAGGCTTCAGCTACGAAGACCTATGTCACTAAAAAATTTACGTCCCCAATTTCTACTTCTGTCCCATCAAAGACTCTCACAAAAGATTTGGTGACCTCTTTGTGGAACCCATCAAAATTCTCTATGAACTGGAGCCATTGTTCCTTCTGTAGCATTTCCTTCATGTGGATAACCTTCCGTGAATTTTGATCCCACAGGCTCGGTTCTCACTATTAGACCCATGTCTCTATTGTAAGGATTTTCACCTACATAATTGTTCCTCTTCGACCAGGTGGATTGAGGGTTTGGATCTAAGTTAAGGGCGTCGAAAGGAAATTGTAGAGATGTGTAGGTAAAATAGATATTCGGGCGAGGGTTTAGGAATGTGAAAAAGTGCGTTACGGATTGGGATATGACCGTTATCATTATTGAATGAAATAATTCTTGATCATTATGAGATATGATATAGATGAAATGGTCGAATTATGGAACTATGGTGTGAAATGAGTACAATAAGTTTTAATGATGACAATTTGAGTTGGCAACATATGATCATCTAAATTATATACACTAGTGTTTTTGAACCTTATTATTTAAACAAAATTTTGTAACATATCTTGGAACTAACCTTTTTTTATCTTATTTTTGTGTTGATTCCTCAGGTGTCTTTTCAGCGTGATCTTAAATGGAGTCTTCAATTGCTTCTGTTGAGTATGTCCTAATTCAATAGGCTATAAAAATGTAACAGAGTTGCAGACTGTGATGACAACTGCAGATTATTCTGAGAGCTGCAGAAATGTAGCAATCCTGTAGCTACTTCTTTTATTTCTTTAGAATAATAAAGGGAACAAAGAATTTGGGATTTTCAGAATGGGAGAAAATATAAGATGTCAGAGATGACTCTCATTTTCACCTTGTATTTTCTATATAAGGATGCAAAGCATTGATTGTTTTTCATACTTATATTATTAGTATTATTATTATTTTGAATAATATATATATTATATTTTTTTCTCTCTTTTTTTTTAGATATGAAAAGTAAAAAGAAGACTAAGTTGGGGAAGAAGAAGGACTCTTCTTCACCAACTTGATATCAGTATTGTCTTGACTTTTTTTTTTTTAATTCCTCCTTTGTAATTGGTTTATGATAGACCTTTAGCCGATGTCCATTCACAAGAATAGGTATATTTTCTTCATCTTTTTTCCTTATCCTGATTGCCCCATTGTCAAATAATTTTTCGATCTCATAAGGCCCAAGCCAAAGAGTTTGAAATTTTCCTTGGAAGTATTTGAACTTTGAATTGAAAAAAAGTACCCAATCTCCTGCTTGAAATTTTCTTTCTTTTATGTACTTATCATGCCATTTGGACCTTTATTGTTGAAGTAGGTTGGTTCTTTGAACTACATCTTTCCTGGTCTCATCAAGCTCATTAAGTTTCTCCATTATGTGATTTTGGGCTTCTAATAAATCAAGTCCCAATATAACTACTGTCTTGAAGGTTTTGATCTAGAATTATATTGGGAACAAGATTTGCTTCCCATAAACAATTTCATAGGAAGTATGTCCTATTGTATTCCTCCATGTAGTCTGGTAGGCCTATAAGGCTTCAGGAAGCCTATCTTCCCAATCCTTCCTATGTATATGTACAATCTTTGTGAGGATTGCTTTGATCACTTTATTGGTGGACTCCACTTTTCCATTTTCCTGTGGATGATATGGAGTATACTTTTTATGTTTGATCTTATATTCCTCCACAATAATTTGCACCATCCTGGATGTAAACTCAGATCCTTGATCTATCCAAATTTCCCTTGGGACACCAAAATGAGTGAAAATATCCTCAAAGAGAAATGAAACTACATCATTTTCATTAGCAAAAGAAAGTTCTTTAGCATCTACCTATTTAGTGACATAATCAGTGCAAACCAGAATGTATCTCTTTTCTTTTATGGTGGATTTATTGGTCCAACAAATTCCAGAGCCCATTTCTCAAAGGGTTCGATGAGTACCTAAGGTTGTAACGGAATTTCATTTGTAGGAATAGGTTTCCCCATTCTCTGACAGCTTTCACACATTTTGACATACTCCTTGGGATCCTTAAAAACGGATGGCCAATAATATCCTAAACGAAGGATTTTATAGGCAGTCCTCTTATCAACAAAGTGTCCACCACAAGGTTCATTGTGGCATGCCTTCAGAATTTCAGGTATTTCATCTTCTCGTGCACATATTCTGATGATGAGATATGGACCTGTTTTATACAATTCATCATTAACCCATGAGTATAATGCACTTTTTTGAAATATTTTTCTCTTTTCTGTAGGAAACAAGTATGCTGGAAATTTTCCTGTAGCTATATAGTTATTAGTGTCTGCAAACCATGGAGATTTAGTAGATATTGAAAATAGATATTCATCAAGAAAATTATACTCTACTGGAGTATTATTATTGTTTTTTTGAATTATAGACAATAAATCAACAACTGTGTTTTGTTTTCCGAGTCGGTCTAGAATGGTCATGTTAAATTCTTTCTTGAGTAATAACCATCTTGTGATTCTGCCGTTAGTGGTATATTTATTCATTAAATAACTAATTTCAGAATGATCTATCTGAATAAAGTTTTCATAGTGGATGATATAGTGTCTAAACTTGTTAATAGCATGAACAACAACTGCAAATTCTTTTTCAGTAGCAGTGTAATTTAACTCAACAGGAGTCAAATTTTTTCTTGTGTAATAGATCGCATAGGGGATCAAATATTTTTTTCCTAATACATCTCCAAAGATGTATCTGAAGCATTTGTTGAAATGTGAAAATGTATTTTCCAATTTTGTCCTCTTGAGATGGGTGCCTCAAATATTTTTTCTTTTAAAGTTTCAAATGCAAATTGGCAATCAGGATTCCAACTAAATTCACAATCTTTGGTAGGTAATTTGAAGAGTGGGGATGCAATTTTCATGAAGTTTTATATAAATATTCTACAGTACCATGTAAAACCAATAAAACTTCTAACATCCTTTTAACAATTTGGAATTCATAATTTGGAGATGACTTCAACTTTGGATGAGTCTACTTTAGTTTCATCCCCTGAAATGTGATGTCCTAAAACAATTCCTTCAATAAACATCATAAAGCATTTTTCATGACTTAGTGAAAGATTTTCTTCTTTACATCTTTTAAGAACATTTTCCAAGTATCTAAGAGCTTCTTCAAAATATTTTCCTTAAAATGTAAAATCATCCATATATACTTCCACACAATCATGTATTAGATCATAGAAAATTCCTAATACTGCACTTTGGAATGTTGTAGGTGCATTGCACAATCCAAAATTAAGTACTCAGTAATCATAGGTTCCCCATGGATAGGTGAATGTGGTTTTGTCTTGGTCTTCAGGTGCTACTTGAATTTAATTGTAACCTCTAAAACCATCCAAGAATGAGAAATACTTCTTCCCTACTAATGTATCCAATACTTGATCTATGAAAGGAAGTGGGAAATGATATTTTAGAGTAGCCTTATTCAATTATCGATAATCAATGCATACCCTCCATTAACCATTATTTTTAGGTACAATCACCAAGGGAGAAACCCACTGACTTTCTGAAATTGGATAAATGAAGTTTACATTCAACAATTTTTGCAATTCTTCTTTCACAATTTCCATAAGATTTGGATTCATCCTTCTTTGAGGTTGTCTCATAGGCCTAGAGTTTTCCTCAATTTAGATATGATGTATGCATGTCTCAGGGTTAATTACCTTCATGTCAGTGTACTCCCATGCATATGCAGAAGAATGTTTTTGCAATGTTTTAATTAACTCCTCTTATTGGAATTTCTCCAACTTTTTGTTTATGTTTAAAGATTTTCCTGGAAATATTTCAACTACAGAGTTATCAAATTCTTCCATAGAATAAAAATACATATGTTTGGATGAAAACTATTCAATATTGCATTGTTCTTGAAAATTATGATCACCTTCACATTGTGAAGATGTTTCAAAATTTTCTATTGAATTTAAAATTTGACTTTCTTCACTAATATGAGTAATAGTAAAGAGAGGTTGTATATCATTGTCATCATCCATCCATTATTCATTTTATATTTCTGTGATTGTTTTTGTTGGAGGATATAGAATGAGCTTATTTTTTGAATTACCATCAGAAATAAACATATCACCAGATCTACCACTAATGAAAGCATCAACTGTAGCTAACCAAGGTCTTCCTAAAATTAATGGATTTCCCCCTAGGTTGTTCTTGGGAGTTAAGATCATGAAGTCAACTAGATATTACCAAGAGTCTAAGGACACATATATGTCTTCTAATACACCATCTAGCTTGATTACTGATATGTCTACTAATTGCAGTAATGTTGGTGTATACTTAAGATTTGGAAGCCTAAGTTGTTCCATGGTTTATTTTCTCACGATGTTTATGGCTACTCCTAAGTCAATAAATGTATTTGGAATATCAATACCATTGATATGTGTTTTTAAAACTAAATTCGTGGGTCCAAATATTTTTGTATGGCTATTTTTCCCATCATAATGTCTGCAATTTTTCCTACTAACTGAATCCTTTTTACTTCTTTTTTTTCTTCCTGATTTTTTTATGATAAACTCCCTTATTGTTTTAGCTAGGATAAGAATCTATTTAATGGCCTGTAACAAAGGAAATTTTATACATACATTTTTCAATTCATCTAGAAAATCATAGTTAGGAAACAAAATTTGTTTTTTTTATCCCTCTATCAATTTGTAATCTTTCAGGGAAATGAGGGTTAGAAATAGATACTGAAGGTTGCTCTATGATAGGAGTTTAGTTTATTGGTTTTTGACTTTTAGAATTTTGATTTAGTTGAAGGGATGTCCCTCCTCTATAATTTTTATTTTCCTGTAGAGAAATTTCTTCGTCAAGATCATTTTTTTTCTTGAATAACAACAGAAGGCTTTTTTCCTTCTAATATCCTACCAGATCTAAGTTGGACATTGTTAAGGTCTAGTGGAGGAATAACATAAGCTGGAAAATTTTGTCCTTCCATGTTATTAGTAGTTTTAGTGTTTTTATTATCTGGGTTTGGTAATGATTGGGAAGGTTATTGATTTGGTCTTTGTAGAAATGGTAATGAAAGTTGTGGGTTATGATATTGGAATTGGGGTTGTTGATTATGTTGTAGAAAATGTTGAGGAGGATAGTTTGGATAGGATTGTGGATACTAGCGATACTGATAGTATCTACCATGAGGATTTTGCATCCCTTGTGTCCAAGGTTGAGTCTAGGACCAAGGTTGATGCCATGATGAATTCCAATTGTTTGGTGGGGGCTGATTATACATTTTATTATTAAAACCTTGAGCTTGTAGCCTCTGCCATGGTCTTCTAGAGACAAATAAAAGAGGTTATACTGGATGTGGAGCTACTTCTTCTTAGAAAACAGCCTTAAGACCTGGTATAGAGGGACATATTTTTGTTTCATGGTTTTCCACACAAATAACATAAGTCTCTATGACCTTTATATCAAGAGGACATTCTCTTAAGGCATGTTTCTTTCTACATTTAGGACAGAAAATAGTTAAGGCATCAGTTTCATCTTTCTTCTTGTTTTTTAATTTCAGGGTGTCTATTTGTTCACTAAGACTCCCTAAGATATATGTATTAAATTCAGGAAGCATATTTCCAATTTATGCCCTACTTACTGTTCCAGTTGCAGATTTATTCAATCTAGAGATAATAGGATATCTTATATTTTTCCCAATTTTTTATTTTCCTCTCGAAAAATGAATGCATAATTCAACAATTCTAGGTAATGATAGTTAAGAGATGCCTCCCTTTCCCATCATGTTAAGGGTATCTATCCATTCATCTATGATGGCTTTCAACAAGAAAGTATATTGATCTAATTTTTCCATTTTATGAGTATTTTTATATTGTAATTGAATCTCTCAATTAAGTCTTCCAAGTTTTCATCCTCTTTTTGCATCATTTTAAATAATTCATCCTTCCTATTAATAGGTGTTCAATAATCCAAATATCTTTGTAAAAATGCACTTTTCATCTCATCCCATGTCCTAATAGATTGTGTTGTCAAACCCATGAACCATTTTAAAGCTGTACCCTTAAGTGTTGTAGGAAATAGCTTCAACTTTTTAGAGTCTTGTAAGTAGTGATATGATCTACATAAAAATTCAAATTCAAATAGAAAATTTTCAGGGACTTCTCTCCTTAATCCATGGAAATTGGGAAGGATGAAAGGTGAAATATTTTTCATTGTGTCATTTTTATCCTCATCAACTATAGGAAATCCAATAGTGTTATGGTCTTCCCTATCTTCTCCTCTTCCTCTACCTCTTCCTCCACCTTGTCCTCTACCTCTTCTTCCTCCTCCTATTCTTAAGGCATCTCCATTTATAACTTCTCCTTCTCCTTATCCTTCTACTACCATTGTAGATTTCTCATAGCTAATGTAAGGTTCTAACTGTAGAGTTATTTGTTCTTCCTCTGGTTCTTCTATCAATGGGATATTGAATAAATTTTCTTCTTCTTCTTCATCACTAGGGATTTATAAATCTTGAGCTAGAATATGTTCTCCTGTAGAGCTGAAAAAGGGTTACACCTTCTGTTGGAGATCTAGGATTTTCCTCTTCTAAGACTACCTCAGTAGATGAAGTTGGAGAATCTCCTGGTTGTATTTTTGATATTAAGACTTCAGGGAGTCTATGTATTGTAGTGAAAAATGGAATATGAGTTTGAGATGGTGGTGTGGCTCTTCATGGTATTGGTGGAGTGAGTGGTGTTGCTAGAATTAAACTTCTACCTCTAGCTATGAATCTTGTTGGACATTTTTTTCAACGCTCCCCATGCATTTTGTGACATGGACTAACCGCCTCTCATGGATCCTAACTCTCACGACTGTAGCGGAGACTAAATCCTGTAGGTTTTGGTCTAATGGCAATCGTGATTCCAACAAGTGGTATCAGAGTGACAGGTCTCGAGTTTGAAACTCACCCGGCTCGCGTTGGGGGGGGGGGGGATTGTTGGATATTGGTTCAACGCTCCCCATGCATTTCACGACCTGTACTAAACACCTCTCGTGGATCTTAACTCTTGCGATTGTAGCGGAGACTAAGCCTGCAAGTTTTGGTCTAACGACAATTGTGATTCCAACAAATCTACCCCTAGATTCTCTTTCTCTACGAATATCACTTTTTTTTACATGTAACAAATAAGGCTTCCTAATTACACTTCCCTGGCAACGGCGTCAAAATTTTTAGTCAATTTAATGTCTTAAATTGCTATCATAAATTATCGACCGAGGTTAGTAATCTGATGAAGTGTGGTGCACTACATATGCGTAGATGCCCTTCTTTCTTACTTTATTGTATATTTTCTATATTTTTTTGGGGGGGTTTGTATTTTATGCCTAATTTTAAGAACCAAAATTGATCTAAGGAATGAAATCTAATATTCTAAATGAAATCTTTAAATTCTAGGAGCAACTAAATATGAAGGAAATTTAATGATGAAAACTTAATATTAAAGAAGGAAGAAAAGGAGATTTTATTTTGACTATAAGAAAGGAAATTGATTGACAACTTACTTTTAATGAAATGAATGAAATATAAAATATAAAATAAGGAAGAAAAGGAAATGTTATTTAACTAATCTATTTTTCTTAAAAATAAATCAAAATTTGAATAGCTAAAATCTAAGCTATGTTAGACTTATTCTAGGCCCCAAAAACATCTATGGAAAACATCTAATTAAACTGATTCTTCATTCAAACCAAGCACTATTCTAAATATAATTGAATTCTACTAATATCTGAATAATTTTCTAACTATCAGCAAATGAAAATAACACCATATCCTATTTTATCAATTGAAATCATTAATTCTATGAAAAAAAAGCATTTGACCTACTTTTAAGAATAATCAAAGTACAATTTTAATCTAACCCTGTCCTAGTTTTAAATATAAGAATGATAAAAATATAAATCTAATGTAACTCTATTATAAATTCTGTTGGAAATATGTTTCTTGTATCCTACTACATTGAATTGGTTGTCCTTAATGGCAACTCTCTGGAAAAGGATGCAACTAATGACTGTATCAAGAATCTCAGAAATCCATCAGCAGTTCTATACAAGCAGATTGAATTTTTCCATATAGAATAATGTATACGCGGGTTTGTAACAACCAAGTCACGTATGTACGTGGATAAGTACGTCCCAAGTCGCATATGCCCTTTTGTGCTCCAAAATTATAATACCAAGGGGTATTACCATGGTTTTGGCACACAGTATTGAGCGATGTATGGTTTATTTGATTCCGTCCAAGAATACCATCGAAAGTTGTGTGGTTTTGGCTCATGGTATTGGTAAAAGCTAAATCTATTTAAGGAGAATAAGATCATAGTGCAAGGTGTGCATGTGCAAGGGTTGTTGATGAATAAATCTCTCTAAGGAATATCTGCATGGATGAACTCTGTTCTTAATTGATAGATTTAAAGCTATGATGCACCCATGGGTATAATGATGGTTCAATATCTCTAGATCTGATGATGATGAATCTCTAGTTTGATCTACTGACTAAATCATGAAGAATGGTGCAAGTCTACTGAAGAAAATGAAGACATCCTGGTAAGTTTTATAGATCTGGTCTGTTCTACAAAATTTATTTTTACAGATCTATACGCTAGTTGGGTTCAGAAAAAGCACGTATATACACGGGTTCGCTTAATGAAAAGCGCGTATGGAAGTTAGGGTTTCTAAAGAATAAAATACACAGAAGTATATGCGAGTTGGTGTGCAGGAAAGCACATATGTACACGGCTTCAGTGAAACAAAGTAGCATATGCTATTTGAATTAATGAATGTTCAGGGTTGAGTTTGTATCTGCATATCTCTTCTAAAGTCTGGGTTATTTTTGATATTCTGGTTACAATGGTCTCATTATTCTGTTTGAAGTATTGGGCAAAGTATGCTTGTTGATGTTAAGTGAAGGGTTGTGTTGAAGCTGTTTGATCTAGTATGAAAATTGATGAAACATGGTCTGCAGTGGGTCTGAGGGTTGAATTAGAAGCTTTCAACCAGTAGAAGCTGGTGTTGAAATCAGGGGGTCGAAGCTCCTTTCCAGGAGAGGCCGGTAAACGATATCAGGGGGTTGGAGCTCCCTTCCAGTTGCAGCTGGAAAACGAGCGAAGGTTGCAGCCTTCTGCAGGTAGAAGCCTACGTACTGGTATGAGTCTGCATCAGTACTATGTTGTAAATGTTTTTCTAAATAATAAAGATTGAAAACAAAGACGACAACAGTGGTGGTTTTCTCCCAAATTAGGTTTCCACCTTAAATATTGGTGTTCATGTGTGTGATGCTTTATTCTATTGATTACTGCTCATAACCTGATACATAACTAATAAATCTGTTTATAAGACTGCTTCTGATAATTTTCTAAATCTGGAAAGTTAAATCAGTATATGCTAGTTTCCTTCTGCATTTCCGTGTGCATACGCTAGTTTCGTTCATAAAAACCGCATATGGAAATATGCTCAAAGAAAAATTTGAATTTATATTATAAGCTCTAAATACTGATTCACCCCCTCTCTTAGTATTTTTCCCAACAATTGGTATTAGAGCCAGGTTCTTCTGAAAAAGCTTAGTCCCTAGAAGGAAGATCAATCAAGATGAGAAATCAAGAAGGAACAACATCTATCAGGCCTCCGCTCTTCAACGGAAACAATTTAATCTTCTGGAAAACAAGGATGAGATCCTATCTTTAGTCTCTGGGAGCAGATGTATGGGCTATTGTTGAAGGAGGATATCAATATCCAGCCGCAACACCAACAGATCCAATGGAAAGAAAGAATTATGAAACAAATGCAAAGGCGGTCAATGATCTATTGGGAAGTCTAACTGAATCAGAATTTGTCAAAGTCATGCAGTTGGATACAACAAAGGAAATATGGGACAAAATCATTCTAAGTTATGAAGGTGATGCAAAGGTAAAAAGTGCTAAACTCCAAACTCTCAGAATTCAATATGAGAATCTAAAAATGCATAATGAGGAGAGCATTGCCAATTTATTTTTACGTCTTGATGATATTGTAAATCATATGAGAAATATGGGAGAAACAATAACCGAATCTACTTTGGTTGAGAAAGTTTTAAGATCACTAACGACAAAATTTGAGTCAAAATTTTCTGCTCTTGAAGAAAAGTAGGATCTTCAAAATCTTACTGTGGTACAACTTCATGGCATACTAACTGCATGTGAAATGAGAAGAGGAGGACCATCTGAAGTCAAAGAAGTTGTCTTTATAGCTTCTACAAAAGGGAAATAAGTACAAGAAACAAAAGGATCAGGGTATATCTCAGAAGAAGATGAGGTAAATTTTGTAAAGAAACTCCAACTTGGCACAGGACGGTTTAGAGGTAAGCTTCATGTCAAATGTTTTGCTTGTGGAAGAGTTGGTCATTATGCTGCTAAGTTTCCTTACAAAGAAACAAATGAAAAAGGGAAGGAAGTAGCAATAAGGAATAAGAATTAGTTTAGCACTAGAAAAATTTACTATACTCATGAAGACAGTGATGGGTTATCTGACAGTGAGGAAGAATGTGAACAAGATCTTAGACTTCTCATGGCATTTGAAAAAGATTCTATAGAAGAAAAAGATACTTTTATGTATGCTTTAGAGGACAATGATTTTCTTGATGAATTCAATCAACTCAAAATATGCTTAGAAGAAAATAAAATATCCATAGAAACTCTGAAAAATCAGCTTGAAGAAAAGGAGAAACACAATGAGAAATTAGAATGTGAAATAGTAAGTCTAAGAAAAGAAATTGAGAAAGTGAAGACTTTGAATCTTAGATTTGCTAAAGGATCTGAAACCTTAAATGAGATTATCAAGGTACAACGTTCTCCTTTTATAAAGATAGGTCTTGGATATATCAGAGAATCTTCTCAAACTTCAGCACCAAATTATCTAAAAGCAGCTACAACCAGTATACAACATTCTGCCACTCAGCAAGGGAATAAAGAATCTTCACAGGTAAAGCATTATCATCTCAATTCAAAGAACACTAACAAGAATAATTTTCAAAGAAACACCAACCAACAGGTAAATTCAAGTAGAAGATTTCATGATTGCAGAAATTTCTTCTTCAATGGACAATGTTTCTCATGTCACAATTTTGTTCATAAAGTTGTTCAATGTGTTGCATATAAAACCATCATGACAAGAGAAGCAAGAAAGAAAAGGATGGATATTGGAACAAAGAAGAATACCTATAACAACTTTTCTCCTCTTCAAAATGAAGTTGAATGTGCTTATTGCAATAACTTTGGCCATAAAGAATCTGAATGCAGGAGCAAAGTCCAGCCAAAAGAGCATTTTCCTTCAAGCTCCAAAGTGTGGAAAAAGAAGGAATTACAGGTTGAAAATTGTGGCATAGCTTTATTTGTAGAAGGTGAAGAAAATCAATGGTACATTGATAGTGGATGCTCAAAACACATGACAGGTGACAAAAAAAAACTTCTTGCATATAGTGCTCTAGAAAAAGAAAATAATGTTACATTTGGAAATGATACTCCTGCTGTCATTAAGGGAAAAGGGTCTATTTTTCTAAAAGAAAAGGTGAAAGCTAATAATGTCATGTATGTGGATGGATTAAAGCATAACCTGTTAAGTGTAAGTCAAATGTGTGATCAAGGAACTGAAGTTGTCTTTAGTTAAAAAGAATGTGTGGTACGTGATCTTGATACAGGTAAAACAATTATAAAAGGAAAAAGAACTCCAAGAAACCTGTATGTATTGAAGAACTGCAAAGAACAATTTTACTTGAGTAAATCTTCAGAAAACTGGCTATGGCATAGAAGGTTGGGGCATCTGAGCTTCTCTCAAATCAACAAATCAAGCAGACTTAAAGTTGTTCGTGATCTTCCCAATATTACTCTACCTGAAAGTATCATATGCAAATCTTTCCAATTCGGTAAGCAAACCAGAGTGAAATTTAATGCCAAGGAAGGATCATCAAGTAAGCCTCTTGAACTCATTCATACTGACATATGTGGACCTATGAGGAAAAATTCACCACGTGGAGAACAATACTATATCTTATTTATTGATGATTTCTCTAGAATGTGTTGGATTGGGTTGATTAAACACAAAGATGAAGCATTTGAGAAATTTTAGATCTTCAAAGCACTGGTTGAAAATGAATTAGATCTAAAAATAAAGTGTCTTAGATCTGATCAAGGAAGAGAATATACATCAGATGAATTCCTTGAATTTTGTGAACAACATGGCATAAAAAGACAGTTTTATGTAGCTGGCACTCCACAAAAAAATGGCGTAGCAGAAAGAATGAATAGAACAGTTCAACAAATGGCTAGAGCTATGCTTGATGATTCTGGAACACCTGATACATTTTGGGGAGAAGCAACACATACAGCGGTAAATATTCTTAACAAGGCACATGTTCGTGTAAATAGTGATAAAACTCCATATGAACTCTGGTATGGCAATCCTCCCACTGTGAAGCATTTTAGAGTTTTTGGAAGCAAATGATTTATAGAAAATAATGATGAAAAACTTGGCAAGTTTGAACCCAAAGAAGATGAAGGGATACTTCTTGGTTACTCCTCTAGGAGTAGAGCATATAAATGTTACAATAAAAGACTTCGAAAGATTGTTGAATGTATTGACGTTGTTATTGCTGAGTCTCCTGCAGTTCCAAAAGAAGAAAAACAAACAACTGATGAAGACGATGATGACATATATCCTTCTACATCTAATAGAAATGATATAGACAGTGAACCCCATGAAGAACCTGAAGATGATTTATCTGAAAAAGCTCCATCCAGATATGTTTAAAAGAATCATCCAGAATCTCAAATTTTGGGAGAAAAGGGATCAGGTGTACAAACAAGAAGGACTCTTATGGGATCTTCTAGATATCTGGCATTTCTATCCACTATTGAACCACAAAATGTCAATCAAGCTAGGAAAGATGAATGTTGGATTCAAGCCATGAATAAAGAGCTTGATCAAATTGAAAAGAATCACACTTGGGAATTAGTACGAAGACCTCATGACAAAAATGTCATTGGAACTAAATGGATATTCAAAAACAAGTTAAATGAGAATCGGGATGTTATAAGAAATAAAGCTAGACTTGTTTGCAAGGGGTATGCTCAACAAGAAGGTATAGACATTGAAGAAAATTTTGCTCCTGTAGCTAGACTTGAAGCCATAAGAATTTTTCTTGCTTTTTCAAGCTTCCAACAAATCAAAGTTTATCAAATGGATGTTAAATCTGCTTTTCTCAATGGTGATCTAGAAGAAGAAGTCTATATAGAACAACTAGGAGGATTCATTTTGGGAAATGATGAAAAACTTGTTTGTAGACTTAAAAAGGCTCTATATGGTCTCAAACAAGCTCTAAGGGCATGGTATTATCGTCTTGACAAATATCTTCATCAACAAGGATTTTCAAGGGGGTCTGTTGATAGCAACTTATACACAAAAACTGAAAATGATAAACTATTAATTGTGGTTGTATATGTTGATGATATCATTTTTGGAAGTAATGAAGAATCTATGAGTCAGAAATTTGCTTCTGTTATGTAGCAAGAATTTGAAATGTCTTTACTTGGGGAACTAACATTCTTTCTCTGCTTGCAAGTGCAACAAGCAATAGATGGCATATTCTTATCACAAGCAAAATATCTCAAGTAACTTCTGAAGAAGTATGGAATGGAAGAGTGCAAACCTGTAAGTACACCAATGATAACCTGATGTAATCTCAGTTCTCATGATGATTCTCCCATGGTGAATCAACCTGAATACAGATCTATGATAGGAAGTCTACTTTATCTCACTGGGACTAGAGAAGACATTATGCATGCAGTTGGGATTGTTGGACGATTCCAAGCTAATACAAAAGAGTCTCACCTCTAGGCTATCAAAAGAATATTCAAATATCTACAAGGAACTCAAGACTTTGGACTATGGTATCCAAAGAATGTTGATCTTACTCTTCATTCTTACACTGATGCAGATTGGGCTGGAAATGTTGATGATCGAAAAAGCACTAGTGGTGGTGCATTCTATATGGGGCCCTGGTTAGTATCTTGGTTCAGCAAGAAGCAAAGCTCTATTGCCTTATCTACAGCAGAAGCAGAATGTGTGGCTGCCGCATCATGTTGCACTCAACTTCTTTGGATGATGCAAACCTTACATGACATTCAAATCAAATGTTCACCTCCTATCTCCATTATGTGTGATAATACAAGTGCCATCAGTATCTCAAAGAATCATGTTATGCATTCCAAGACCAGGCACATTCCCATCAAGTATCACTTCTTACGTGAACTAGTGCTTGAACAAAAGGTGAAGTTGGAGTATGTTCCCTCCAAAGAACAAGTTGCTGATATATTTACCAAACCTTTACCTAGGGAAGCGTTCGAATATCTCAGACAGAAGTTGGGAGTAGTCTCTGCCATGAAGAAGATCAGATCTACTTAAATTCAGAAGATTAAATTGGATATGCGGATTTCATGAAGGACAGTCACGTATATACGCGAGTTTATACACAGAAAACTGCGTATGCGTGTTTGCTAACAGAATTTTTCTGGGTCAGCATTCTTCAGCACAGCTGCGGTGTTGTTTGGTATTTCTGGTGGTGTTCCAATTCTCATATTTCTGTTTCATTCTCTGATGTTTTTGATGAAGGTACATTGATGATTTGCTGTTGAAAGTGTTCAGGATGCACAGGCTAAGGGGGAGCATTGGTCATGAGGAAAGGGTGCATTGTTGGCATTCTCTTTATTTGCTATGATCTGATCTCATGTTTGAAATTCTTTGGTATTAATTGTATAATTCATTTCTGTTATTTGATGAAAAGTTCATGTTAAGACCTATGATGTAAAATTGTAATATTCAGTCATATAAGGACTCGTTCAAACATTGTAAACCCACTTGGTTGGGTAGTTGAGTCAATTGTGTAAATCCACTTGGTTGGATCATTGATGTAAGTATGAGACTTTTGTGATAGGTTGAGTTATAGAGACATGGACTTCATTGAATTTTATGTTAAGAAGTTGCAGCTTGATCTCAGGGGGAGTATGGTATTGTCAGTACAAAGTATCTTGATTTACCCTTTTCCCTTGATGTCAAAGGGGGAGAATGTTGTTGCTAAATATACTCCTATATACTTCTGATCATGGTTTCCATCAAGTCCAATGGGGGAGATTGTTGGCAATATGTTTCTTGTATCCTACTACATTGAATTGGTTGTCCTTGATGGCAACTCTCTGGCAAAGGATGTAGCTAATGATTGTATGAAGAATCTCAGAAATCCATCAGCAGTTCTATACAAGCAGATTGACTTTTTCCATATAGAACAATGTATACGTGGGTTTGTAACAGCCAAGTCGTGTATGTACGCGGATAAGTACGTCCCAAGTTGCGTATGCCCTTTTGTGCTCCAAAATTATAATACCAAGGGGTATTACCATGGTTTTGGCACACAGTATTGAGCGTTGTATGGTTTATTTGATTCTGTCCAAGAATACCATCGGAAGTTGTGTGGTTTTGGCTCATGGTATTGCTAAAAGCTAAATCTATTTAACGAGAAGAATATCATAGTTCAAGGTGTGCATGTGTAAGGGTTGTTGATGAATAAATCTCTCTAAGGAATATCTGCATGGATGAACTCTGTTCTTAATTGATAGATCTGAAGCTATGATGCACCCATGGGTATAATGATGGTTCAATATCTCTAGATCTGATGATGATGAATCTCTAGTTTGATATACTAACGAAATCATAAAGAATGGCGCAAGTCTACTGAAGAAAATGAAGACATCCTGGTAAGTTTTTATAGACCTGGTCTGTTCTACAAAATTTTTTTTTACAGATCTATACGCTAATTGGGTTCATCAAAAGCACGTATATACACGGGTTCTCTTAATGAAAAGCACGTATGGAAGTTAGGGTTTCTGAAGAATAAAATACACAAAAGTATACGCGATTTGGTGTGCAGGAAAGTGTGTATGTATGCAGCTTCAGTGAACCAAAGTAGCATATGCTATTTGAATTAATGAATGTTTAGGGTTGAGTTTGTATCTGCATATCTCTTCTGAAGTCTAGGTTATTTCTGATATTCTGGTTACAGTGGTCTCACTATTCTGTTTGAAGTATTGGGCAAAGTATGCTTGTTGATTTTAAGTGAAGGGTTGTGTTGAAGCTTTTTCATCTAGTATGAAAATTGATGAAACATGGTCTGCAGTGGGTCTGAGGGTTGAAGTAGAAGCTTTCAGCCTGTAGAAGCTGGTGTTGAAATCAGCGGGTCGAAGCTCCCTTCCAGGAGAGGCTGGTAAACGAGATCAAGGGGTTGGAGCTCCCTTCCAGTTGCAACTAGAAAATGAGCAAAGGTTGCAACCTTCTACAGGTAGAAGCCTGTGTACTGGTATAAGTCTACGTCAGTAATATGTTGTAAAAGGTTTTCTAAATAATAAAGATTGAAAACAGAGACGACAGCAGCGGTGGTTTTCTCCCGAATTGGGTTTCCACCTTAAATATTGGTGTTCATGTGTGTGATTCTTTATTCTGTTGATTACTGCTCATAACCTGATACATAACGAATAGATCTGTTTATAAGACTACTCTTGAGAATTTTCTAAATCTGGAAAGCAACCGCAAGATACGCTAGTTCCATTCATAAAAACCGCGTATGGAAATCTGCTCAAAGAAAAAGTTGAATTTATATTATAAGCTCTAAATACTAATTCACCCCCCCCTCTCAGTATTTTCCCCAACACATTCCATGGAAAAAAAAACATAAAATCTATTTCTATGAGATTAAACTACTATGCTAATTGAAATCAAATTTAAGTAAGGCAAGCAAGAAATGATAGAGCATCTATTGTGCAAAAAAACATGTTTAATCTTAAATCCTATGGTTGTCATGTAATCAAATGCATGAATCTATTCAATTGGAAGATGACAGAGTCACATTCATGTAATGATTCAGGTGAGCATAAGATCTAACAGTCAATTGCAAATGTAAACAACTAATTCAGAAAACATTTAAAAAGCTAATTGACATGGAATTAAACTATGAAACAGTGAGAAATTAAACTATGAATTGACGAGAATCTAACTATGAAATGACTAGAATCTAATTATGAATTAACGAGAATTTAACTAGGAAATTAAGCTATGAAATTGATAGTAAACTAAACTACGAAATAACTATAAAAACCTCCTTTTCGTATAGGGGCCCTCTGCAACAGAGCGAGTGTGAAATCTACTTAGACTATCCATGCATCAATGATCTGGAACTGGTCTTATTTATTAGCAAAACAGAGTATAAAAGCGTATCACAATATTATCACAAAATTAAACCTATTCCCGGTTTCAACAGACTGATATTTATACAATTTTTTGGATTATAAATGTTTGAGAAAATTTCACCTATGGAAAAAAAAAAAAAAACTAAGAGTCTATTCAGAAGCAAAGTCTTCATGGCTTTCTCTTGATTTTCTACGTAAGAGCAAATCGAGAGTCTTCGTCCGCTGATTTCGTTCCTTGACTGATCTTTGACTGTGAGTGTAGGCATGATTCCTTCTCGAATTCGAACAGGTAAGTAGGATACGATCCATATGTGGACCATTTCAAAGCTACCCATATGACTCGCTTCTTCATTTATTCTTGAAACCTTTCAAACAATAATGGTGGCTGCAGAAATAAGCTACAAAAGTGCACGAATTATGTAGCTAATTACAAAAATTTATCTAAATAATAAGAAACATTATAATATAAAGTAGAGATCATCTAAATGCATTATCAGATGTAAAATATGTCAATTATCATTGATTGAGTTTATGGATTTGTGAAAAAGGAAGAAAAGATGGTGGAAAAGGGGATCAAATTAGGAATAATTTTTAGGTTCAACAGATCTTATCATGAATATTCAGAAATATGTATAAGGGAGGAGTAGATTCATTCTTTCTTCTATCAATGGACCTAAAATAATAGTGGGCTTGTCATCTTGAAGGTTAACAAAATCAGAGGCTACTTCGGTAGGTGTAGGTTGAAGATGTTAGGTCCCTATATTACTATTATAGTCCCTTATTTGTGTTAGTGTAACCTCCTTATTGTTATTGTTGTACCCCTATAACCCCAATATTGTTATTATTGTGCCCTTACATTATTACTGTTAGGTCAGCTAGAATTATATTGTGACCCCATGGAGTCCTATATATAGAAGGAAGTTTTGTCATTTGTATCACCCCAAGAATTGCTCATTATGTAATGTATTTGAGATTTCCCCCTCGAAGTGGCTGATTTCTAAGGCTTTGATCTCTCTTTTCTTCTATTTTTTGAGCTGGTTTAATAACATTTGGTATCAGAGCTTTGGATTCTAGGGTTTCGCTACTCCAATAGGTCATCATGGAATTTTCGCTATAACCTTTTTTATACGAAGGTTCAGAAGTTGAAATTTTTACATAGAGAAGAAGAACTCTTGAGTACCGTCGTGTAAAAATTCCAAATATTAGTTCACAATATTTTCAGAGATATGATCTATGGAAGCTGTAGAAATTTGAATAATAGATGATTTATTCACTGAGATTATCTTGATTACACACTATTTGAGCTTCATGCATAATACATAACATCTTCTACCATTTATCATCAATTTGCGGAATTAAAAACAATCGCATGCGCACATTGAAACATTAATCAATCACACATATCAACACAGTATGTAATGGGGAAAGCTTACAGCTGAAAACCCCCAACTATATGTATATTGTAATGACAGAGAACATGTAACAATCATAGTACAAACTCCTCACAAGCTCTCAGCACTATCTCAAATTGTTACACACTAACTAGCTCAGATATGAACAAGTCACAAGTTCAAATCTCCTCCACCTGTTAGTCTGCCTCTACTGCGCAATCCAAGATGGTTAATTTTGAGATCCAAGTTCAAATCCCACTGGCTTGTACTGCGCAATCCTCATTGGCAATCTCAATCAATGTGTGTGAAAATCTCATGCACTTCTATAGTCACAACTGATAGTAGACTCGCCCTTCACCCACCTCTAACACTGGTCTCCATCAATCATTCATGCACTGAGTTAACTGATGTGTTCTTTAGTTGATTTATGAGTTAATAATTAGTGAATTAATTAATAATTAATTCACACCACTCATCAATAGTGTATTTTTCAATTAGACTAAATACAACTAGTTCAACTAAGTTAAACCGAACACAACTCCATCAACTGCCTCATCAACTCCACCAAACTCTACCACATGAGTTCTAACTAAAGTCAACCATGCAATAACTCAACTAACCCATACGAATAACATAATTCCTTCATTCAGATGCATGTGCCACATACATAGCTCGAACTGAAGTGCTCCAAGAGGATAAGATAATGTTTATAGTCTAAATATTATTAAGGGTTAATAATATTTGACTGATCTATTTTTAGCCCGGCAATCTAAAAATAGATTCCGCCCAATGTCTAAAAATAGAGGTCCATCTATTTTTACCAACATGACCAATCATCCATAAATAGCATCCTGCAACTCATAGACCATGATCCATATGTCTAAAAATAGACATAGTCTAAAAATAGACTTTTGTGCTGCAAAATAGTCACAGGACACTTAGTGAAGGCGACTCTTTTCACTAAGGTCATCATCTTGTTGCATTATCAACACTCCCTCTAAACAAGATATGGATTATCTGTAACCCCTATCCTACCTCTGTGGTATTCGAATTTGCTCCTGGTGAGCGCCTTCGTCAAGATATCAGCATCCTGATCCTCCGTAGGAATGTATGAAAGTAACATGATCTTCCGCTGCACACAATCTCTGATATGATGATACCGGATATCAATGTGTTTAGATCTATCATGAAATACCGGATTAAGCTGAGAGTTTAATACAACTCTGGTTATCACAATAAATCACAGTAGGCTCCAAGTGTGACCCGAACAACCCGACTAGGATCTTCCTCATCCATATGGCCTCACATGTAGCCAAGCTTGCTGCCATATACTCAGCCTCTACTAAACTGAGTGCCACGGATCTCTGCTTCCTGCTGTACCAAGAAACTGTTGTCAACCCGATACTGAAGATCCCTCCAGATGTGCTCTTTCTGTCCGTTGGGCTCCCTACCCAATCTGCATCCGTGAAGCCACACAACTTCACCTCATCCTCCTATCTGTACCACAATCCATATCCCGATGTGCCTCTAAGATAACACAATACATGCTTGCCTGCCTTCCAGAAGAGCTTGGTTGTCTTAACCATAGCTTGTGAAAGCTGGTTAACAGCATAGCATAGATCGGGTCGTGTATTGACCAGATACATAAGCGACCCCACCAACTGTCGATAAAAAGTGGCATCCACTACCTCCGCTGAAGTAGCATCCTCCTTCCTCCAACCTCCAGGAAGAGGAGTATCAACAGGCTTGCAGCCATGCATGTTGAACTTCTCCAGTATCTCCCGAGCATAATTACCCTGAGAAACAAACAATCCACCACTGCGCGGCCAGATTTCCAATCCCAGGAAATAATGAAGGAGGCCCAAGTCCTTCATCTAAACTCTCTTGCAAGCATCCTCCTTGCATGAAAGTATCACCTCATCACTCCGTCAAAAAAAAATCATCTCGCATAAAGTATCATGACAAGAATTTACCCTCCACCCCAACTGCATAGGTTCGGATTCCCGCTCTCACTTGGAGAATCCAAGTCCGGGTGAAATAATCGTTTATTTAGGTGTACCAAGCACGAGGTGTTTGTTTCAACCCATATAGCGCTCTCTTTGAGCCTGCACACATGCGAATCGCTGCTAAAGATCTCGAAACCTTCGGGTTGCTCTATGTACACCTCCTCCTCAATCACCTTGTTGAGGAACACAGTATTCACATCCATCTGATGAATGTTCCACCCCATCTGCACTGAGAGAGCATGAATCATCCGTATGGAAGAATACCTTGCGACAGGTGAAAAGGTCTCCTCATAATCGATCCTCTCAATCTATGAAAAGCCTTGGGAAAAAAATCTTGCCTTGTACTTCTCCACACTCTCGTCAGCTGCATGCTTCACTTTGTAGATCCATCTTGAACCCACCACTGATTTCCCCTCCGGCCTTGGGAAAATCTCCCACACATTATTTCTGACAATCAAATCATACTCTTCCACCATGGCATATACCCATGTGGGATCCTCCACATATTCCTTGAAAGAGGATGGCTCTGTCATGATACACTTGCTCATAAGAGCCATGTATCCAGTGTAATGATTAAGTGACTGTCTCTGTTTGTGCTGTGATGTAGGTGCCCCTACAACCTTCTCTGCATCTTGAGCGCTTCGCCTTCAGAGTGCGTCACCTCTGTCGGGCGCCGCATGAGTGGTCTCTTCCACTCCATGAACCTCATCTCGTGGTCAGATCCCACACTCGAGACTCAAAACTTGTGGAACCACAGCTCCTCATCTGCATGCAAGTGTGGCTCCCTCTCAAGCGAACACTGCATGGCTTTCTCCTCCTAAAATTTGATATCCCGTCGCACAACAGCCTTGCAACTGTCTGGAAAATACACACGATAGTTGTGGGGTGTATCAGTGTACCCCACAAATATCCCAACCACTGCGGTCGGATCCAGCTTCTTCCTAGCATCCTTCGTCACATGTATGTAGACAGGTGAACCAAAAATCCTCAAATGGGAAATATCAGGCCTCTTACCAGAAAACACCTCCTCCGGTGTACTCATGCCAAGTATCTTGTGAGGTCAACAGTTCTGCACATATACTGTAGTGTTGCATGCCTCTGCCCACAAGCGAAGGGGTATGCCTTGAACATGCAACATCGCCCATGCAGCACCCACGATCGTTTTGTTCTTCTGCTCAGCAACCCCGTTCTGCTGTGGGTTATGAGATGCTATGAGCTCTCTTCGAATTCCTTCTGCGCTGCAAAAGTCCTTGAATTCGCCAGAGATGAATTCACCACCATTTTCACTCCTAAGAGCCTTCACCTACTTCCCTGATTCCTTCTCAACCAGCGCCTTGAACTCACAGAACTTTGAGTATGTCTCGCTCTTCTTCTGCATGAAGAAGATCCAGCACTTTCGAGAATAATCATCAACAAAGATCACATAGTACCTGTGCTTTTTTGTCGAAGCTACCAAGAGAGGTTCACACACGTCTGTGTGAATTCTCTCAAGGATCGTCATGGCGCGACTATCCTTCTCGTGAAAGGTGGCTTTCACAAATTTTCCCAAGGTACATCCCTTGCACTGATCTGACTGCGCAAGAGTACCCTTAGGAAGCCCAGTAGAAATCTGTTGTAGTATCTTCAAAGCTCCATGGTGAAGGTGGCCCAATCTCCGGTGCCATAGCTCGCCATCATCTCGGCCTACCACTCCTTCTGCCTTGCATGCCATTGTTGCGCAGCCATCTACCTGCAATTGATAAAGGTTCTTGACTCGAACCCCTATCTTCCGGGTTTCTCTAGTTGTCTTACTACGTAGGAAAGCCTTTCCCTCGCTGAAAAAAACATCATATCCTTTGTCTTCTAACATCTCCACAGAGATAAGATTCTTCTTCAATCTTGGAACATGCATCACTTCCTTCAATACGAAGGGTTTACTAGACTCCGTCTCAAAGGAAATGGTACCGATACCGGTCACACTGTATCTACCATCATCACCCATCTCAATGTGCACTCCAAGATCTTTCTCATCTAGATCAGAAAAAAAATCTCGATCTCCTGTCATGTGAAAAGACGCACCACTATCCAAGAACCACACTGAACCCATCACACTTGATACCAATCATGCGATCATCGAAAAATTCAGCTCAAACTACGAGGCTAAGGCCTTTCCTGCTGCAGATCCAACATCTTGCTTATTTTTCTTCTTCTACGGACAATTTGTGGCATAATGTCCATGCTGGTGACAGTGAAAGCACTTCACCTTGGACATGTCCTACTTCTTGCCTTTCGCATTAGATTGAGAAGATTTCTTGCTCTTCCCCTTCTTTTCTTTGGCAGCCAAAGCGCAATTCTCTTCATCAGATGACTTTGATGAAGATCCATCCCTGGTACTCCACCTTATCTCCTCTTGCACAAGATCCGACCAAAGTCGCTCCCATCCTAGCAATTTCTCCCAACCATTGATAGTGTCCTGATAGGAATGCCAACTCTTCGGAAGCCCAGGGAGAGCCAAGCTCACCAATTCGTCATCATCTACAGTCAACCCCACACTTCCCAGCTCATCCCTGCATTGGGTGAACTTCGTGAGGTACTTGGGCATACTGTCTCCTTTCTCCATCTTAATGTTCCTGAGTTTATCCTTGAGCGGAAACTTCCTCTGGTCGCTCTTGCTTCGGAATAAATCTGTCAAGGCTTTCCACATCAAAAATGCAGAAGCCTTACCATGCAGGCTGGACACTATGGTATCCTTCACGCCCTCCAACAGAATCCTTCGACACTTTGCTGTCTTCTTTTACCAAGCCTCAACCAAGGCTGCATCGCTAGGCTTTGGAACTTTAGCATCTATGAACTCCTTCAGCCCATTTTCATTGAGCACTGCCTCCATCCTGTCCTTCCATGCAATATAATTCGAGCTGCCCTCAAGGGCATACTCCAATTGAAATCCGTTGAAAGACATCTCAACTTCGACACCAAGAAAACACTGCAGCAAATTCGAATTCCACCAGCACAAAACTCAATCTTTCTTATCGAATTTGTGAGCAAAAGTATTTCTAGTACGAGAGATAGTATCTGTAGGGGCATTCTTGGATATTTCACCTTTCAAAGAAGGGATGAATCCGAGGCTACCTAATGTCTTACAGGACTACTTTCAAAAAAGAAATAAAATGTAATCAACGTTTTTGATAAAATTGATCAACTTTTACCTTTGATACCATGTAGAAATTTGAATAATAAATGGGTTATTCCTTTGAGATTATCTTGATTACACACTATTTGAGCTTCATACTAATACATAACATCTTCTACCATTTATCATCAATTTTCCAAATTAAAAACAATCGCATGCGCACATTGAACATTAATCAATCACACATATCAACACAATATGTAATGGGGAAAGCTTACAGCTGAAAACCCCCAACTATCTGTATATTATAATGATAGAGAACATGTAACAATCATGGTACAAACTCCTCACAAGCTCTCAGCACTATCTCTAATTGTTACAAACTAACTAGCTCAGATATGAACAAGTCACAAGTTCAAATCTCCTCCACCTGTTAGCCTGCCTCTACTACACAATCCAAGATGGTTAATTATGTGATCCAAGTTCGAATCCCCTTGGCTTGTACTGCACAATCCTCATTGGAAATCTCAATCAATGTGTGTGCAAATATCATGCACAGCTATAGTCACAACTGATAGTAGACTCACCCTTTCACCCACCTCTAACACTGGTCTCCACTAAACTGTCCATGCACTGTAGTGAACTGATGTGTTCTTGAGTTGAATAATGAGTTAATAATTAGTGAATGAAATAATATTTAATTCACTCCACTCATTACTAGTTGATTAGCTAGTTAAACTAATCTCAACTAGTTCAACTAAGTTAAACCGAACACAACTCCACCATTTGTCTCATCAACTCCACCAAACTTCTGCCACTGAAGTCCTAACTGAAGTCAACCATGCATGAGCTCACCAAACCCCTAGGAATAGCGTAATTCCAAATTCCTTAAGCCATTGCATGTACCACATCGTAGCTCGGAAGCTGCACGTGCTGTGAGAAAGGATAAGATAATGTTTATAGTCCAAAATATTATTAAGAGCTAATAATATTCGGCCAGTCTATTTTAGGCTGATAGTCTAAAAATGAGCTACTTGATATGTCTAAAAATAGAGGTCCATCTATTTTTACCAACCAGTATCCACAAATAGCATCCTGCAACTCATAGACCATGATCCATATGTCTAAAAATAGACATAGTCTAAAAATAGACTTTGCACCAAAAATAGCCTACGGGCCCACTTAGTGAAGGCGACTTCTTTTCACTAAGCTCCATCATCTTGTTGCATTCTCAATAGAAGTTAGGTTTTTTTTTAGGCTCTCAAATTTAATCTAAACAGGCTATAGTGGAATTTTCGCTATAACTTTGTTTCTAAAAAGTTTCAGAAGCTGAAATGTTTACAAAGAGAAGCCAAAATCCCAATGAACTTCATGTAAAAAATTCAGATCTTGGTTCGTAATATGGTCTGAGATATGATCTGTGAAAGTTAGGGTTTTTTTAGGCTCCTGAATTTCATCTCAAAGAGGTGACCGTGGGAAATCATCATAACTCTCTCTCTGATCATCAGATTTGAATTTGGTAAAAGGTGGTCTCAAGTACACGGACTATAGTTTCCTTTGTATCAATTTTGGAGCTGAAGGAGGAAACATTGACACATGGCACACCGTACAAGTTCACTCTACTAAATTAGTCCATAATTAGGTCATTGTGGGAGATTGAACATAAATTTTCCTTGAAGAATCCAAATTAGGTCAGACCTGTGGCATTTGAAAGAATCTTCGGAGAGATACTACAGAGCCAAATTTTAGATATTGAAGATTCAAAATCACAAAGATAGTTTAGTTTCAATATCAAGCTCCTCAAAAGCAAGAAAAAAGTGTGTATTTGTTTTTGAATTGCATAAGTCTTGTACGAAAAATCAGTTTGAATTGATTCCAAGGGCATATTGTAGAATAGATATCAGTATTGTGTTCTAAAATTCCCCCTAAAAATAATTCAAAACCCATTAAGCCTTTAGAAGGCTCTACTATGACTCATGAAGACGAAGAATGACAACATTACATATCAAAATTACAAGAGCAAGTGCACCAAATTTAAATCTCGCAAAGAGCAACAAAACATGAAATGGAAGTTTTGAAGAAAGACGTGGAAGCTAAGATGGATGGTTTGAAGAAAGGAATGGAATCTAAGATGGATGGCATGGAAGCTAAGATGGAGGGGATGGAAGATGGCATGGAATCTAATATGGATTACAGGGAAGGAAAAATAAAAGACAACATGGAAAACATGAAGAATGATCTAAAATAAGACATGGAAGGTTTGAAAAAGTTGATACAAGAAATGTTTCCTAATGGCGAAAAGATAGTAGAGGAAACTAATGATGAGAACAAAATAAATGTTAATCATGATTTCATAAATTCTAATGTTGGATGGAGGAACCACCATATTCCAAATATGGATATGAGGAAGTTTGATGGCAAGGATCTCGTAACATGGATACTATAGATGGAAAAATATTTTGATCTCAATAATGTGCAAAACACACAAAAGGTACGCATTGTAACTTTACATTTAGAGCAAAATACATTGGTATGGTATTGATGGATTTTCTCCTGTAAAAAAATTATCACTTGGTCAATTTTTATGGAGGAAATGATAGCACATTATGAGCATACAAGGAGCAACACCTTATTTAGCCAATTGATAAATCTAAAACAAAAGGGTTTAGTGGTGGATCACATTGAGGACTTCCAAAAATTTAATATAAGGGTAACTGATATTCGAGAGGAAAATGGGATTCACGTCTTCATAGGGACTTTAAAGGATAACATCCAACATGAAGTTCACATTTGGGAACCTGATTCATTGGTGAATGCATTCAGATTGGAAAGAAAAATTGAATGTATAATTATGGCAATAAGGAAGCCTACCACTCACATCTATAAATATGGAAGTGTTGCTACTCCTAGACTTCCAAAACCTACAAGGTTGACACCACAATAGTTGGAAGAAAAATAGAAAATGGGCTTTTCTACAGTTGTGATAGAAAATATACTAAAGGTCATAAGTGTGCTGAGAAGAAATTATTTTACATATATTGTGAAGAGGGGGAAGAAAATGAACAAGAAACTTCAAAATAAGAGGATATACACCAGGAACCAACCCTAGATGAATAAGAAATGAGCTCGACCATATCGTGTAATGCATTGGCATGAATTAACACTCCTCAAACTCTCAATATAGAAGCACATATCAAGAGGAAAAATTTAATAGTGTTGATTTATTCGAGTACTACCCATAATTTTATTCATTGTAAGGTAGCCAAGGAATTTAATTGTTTCCTATACCCAGCACCAGAATGTCAAGTGATGGTTGCAAATGGAGGAACTATAAATTTCTCTAGAAAATACCATAATATCAAGCTAACCATGGGGGAATATGTATTGAATAGTCCAATGCTTTCCATTCCAATGGGAGGTGTTGATGTTGTACTAGGAGTACAACGGTTACAATCTTTGGGGATGATAGCTTTAATTTTCAAGAAATTTTCTTGAAACTTTTTTCGGAAGGAAAGGAAGTCGAATTATAGGGTATCGCAGGGAAGCCAGGAAAGATAATAAGCTCTAATGTCATGACAAAGCTTATGAAGAAATAACAACGAGGTGTAATTGCACAATTATGCTCACTAGAAGTTCCAACATCAAAATCTTCTATTTCTCTAGATCTCCAAAAAGTCTTGGAGAATCATTCCAAGGTGTTAGAAACTCCCAAAGTACTCCCACCTATTCATGATCATGATATTGTTATTAATTTGATTCGAGTAAGTGTTCCTCCAAACATCAGGCCTTACAGATATCCTTATGTCCAAAAGAGAAAAAATGAACGTATGATTGTAGAAATGTTAGAGGCTGGTATAATTCAACCTACTCAAAGTTATGTCTATGCTCTAGTAGTATTGGTGCACCAGAAGGATGGATCATTGTGCATGTGTCCGGATTATAGGGAGCTCAATAATCTCACTATTAAATATGAATTTCCCATACTTATGATTGATGAATTATTCGATGAATTACATGGAGAAATTTATTTTACCAAGTTGGATCTTCGTTCAAGATATCATCAAATTAGAATGAAGACTAAAGATATTCTGTAAACAACATTTCGAACTCATGAAGGTCATTATGAAGTTTTGGTCATGCCTTTTGGCCTTACCAATGCACCTTCTACATTTCAAGGGTTGACAAATTCCATTTTCAAACCCGTCCTTAGAAAATTTGTGCTAGTATTTTTTGATGATATACTTATCTACAGTAGGTATTGGAAGGATCATGTTCAACATGTTGACAGGGTGCTCAAACTATTGGAGGAGAAACATATATATGAAAAAAAATCCAAATGTTTCTTTGGATTACAAGAGGTGGAATATCTAGGTACCTTATGAGGGTGTTAAGGTAGACCCTAACAAAATTAAAGCCATTAAATAATGGAAAGTCCCCACAACCATAAAGAAATTGCGAGGATTTCTCGGGTTAACAGGGTATTATCCCAAGTTTGTTAAGAATTATGGGAGAATAGCATCACCTCTAACAACATTATTAAAGAAATATGCATTTTCATGGAATATTGAAGCAGCTAAGGCCTTTGAACATCTTAAAGAGGCAATGTGCCTAGCACTAGTCTTAGCTACACCAGACTTCACAGAAACCTTTATTGTTGAATGTGATGCCTCAGGAAATGGAATTGGTGTTTTTTCAATGCAATAAGGAAGACCCATTGCTTTTAAAAGTCGTCCAATCAAAGGAAAGTATTTACGTAAAACTATTTATGAGAAGGAAATGTTGGCAATACTACATGCACTAAAGAAATGGCGACCTTACCTAATGGGAATACACTTCAAGGTAAAAACTAATCATGATAGTCTTAAAAAAAAATTGGAACAAAGATTATCTTTAGAAGAGCAGCATAAATGGGTCACAAAGATGTTGGGTTATGACTTTGAAATCATCTACAAAAAAGGGAAGCTAAATGTTGTTGCAGATACACTCTCAAGAAAGGATGAAGAGGTGGAACCATTTCTTTGTGTCATTTCTATTATCCAACCAGATTGGATAACCAAAGCAAGGGGTGAATGGAAGAATGACGAAGAAGTGTGGACACTCATTCAAAAGTTGCAACAAGATCCTAGTACTTCTGATACATTAAGTTGGAAAATTGATTCCTTATGGTACAAAGATCGCTTATATATTTGTAAGAATTCCCAACTAAAACAAAAAATTCTTTTGGAATTACACACTTCTCCATTAGGAGGACACTCAGGATTTTTAAAAACTTACCATAGGGTGAAGAAAGGATTTTTTTATTATGGAATTAAATCTGATATTCAAAATTTTGTGGAAGAATGTTTCGTTTTCCAGCAAAATGAAGTTCAGACAATTAAGATCCCGGGTCTTCTACAAACTTTATCCATTCCAAGTCAACGTTGGGAGGATATTTCAATGGAGTTTATCACAAGTTTACCTTAGTCTGAAGGAAAGAGTGTCATCATGGTGGTAGTTGATAGACTTACCAAGTATGCATAATTTTGTGCATTATCTCATCCATTTAAAGCAAGTACAATTTCTACTGTATTTATGGAAACAATTCAAAAGCTACATGGAAACCCAAAGATTATTGTAAGTGAGAGATCCCATTTTTACTGGATTTTTTTGGACGGAATTATTTTCTTGTTTGGGTACTCAACTAGCTCATATCTCATCTTATCATCCTCAATTCGATGGTCAAAATGATATAGTGAATAAATGTTTGGAAGGATATCTTCGTTGTTTTCTATCTGATAAGAAAACCCAATGGGTCAAGTGGTTACCTCTCGATGAATGGTGGTATAAATATTCCTTCCATACTGCAGCATAAATGACCCCATTTTCGGCATTTTTATGGATATCATCCACTATCCATCACATCATCTTTAAGAGAAAATTATAGAGTTCAAGCAGTGGAAGATCACATCGAGCATCAAAAAGAATTTCTCCAACTCTTAAAGGATAACCTAAATTTGGCACAAGATCGAATGAAACAATAGGCAGATCAACATCCTAGTGAGAGAAGTTTTGATGTAGGAGACTGGGTATTTTTATGGCTACAACCATACAAACAAATGTCCCGAAATAAACCTAAGAAGCATAAT
This sequence comes from Pinus albicaulis, assembly GCA_034641835.2. Lineage (NCBI taxonomy): Eukaryota > Viridiplantae > Streptophyta > Pinopsida > Pinales > Pinaceae > Pinus > Pinus albicaulis. The sequence continues at coordinate 371,145,490 of CM076570.1, forward strand.
AAATTATCACCAAAGTACTATGGTCCTTACAAGGTGTTTCTAAATATTGGTACTTGGCATACAAATTGGAGCTTCCTGCTTCTTCACGAGTGCATCCATTTCTCCATGTTTCATGCTTAAAGAAGGTTATAGGTGAAAAAATTCTAGTTCAAAAAATATTGCCAGAACTTGATGAGGAAGGAAAAATCATATTGAAACCTGAAGCAGTCACGGAAACAAGAACTCGACAGCTACAAAATCGATCAATTTCAGAGTATCTCATCAAGTGGAAGAACTTACCCACTGAATATTCTACATGGGAGGATAAGAATTTTATATGGAAGCATCTAGAGCTACTCAAGTGTTGAGGACAACACTTTTTTGAAGGAGAGGGGCATGTTAGGTCCCTATATTACTAGTATATTCCCTTATTGTGGTTATTGTAACCCCTTTATTGTTCTTATTGTACCCCTGTAACCCTAATATTGTTATTATTGTGCCCTTGTATTATTATTTCTACGTTGGCTAGATTTATATTGTGACCCCATGGAGTCCTATATATTGAAGGAGTTTTGTCATTTTTATCACCCCAAGAACTATTCATTTATGTAATGTATTGGAGGTTTCCCCCTCGAAGTGGATGATTTCTAAGGCGTTGATCTCTCTTTTCTTCTATTTTTAGAGTTGGTTTCATAACAGAAGATCTTTCATAAAAGCAGTTTTGAAATCATCATTCTTCATGAGTTCTACAAGAGGAACAAGAATTTTTATCTTTTGTATCTCATTCTCAAAATTGAAAACAAGGGGCAGTTTGTGAGCAATTTTTACCTCAAGTGAATGAGGGTTAACTGCTACCAGAATTTCCGGTCTGCTTGGTTCAGCCACTTGCTTTTCTGATAAAATTTTAATTACATCATTATTCTTCTTTGGCTGTGAAACATGCTTGGAATTATCATCAACCTTCTTTGATATTATATTGTATCTACTTTGATGATCAATTGCAATCATGGATTGATCAGAATTCACTTCATTATTCTGAGTATATGACATGAAGTCTTCAAACTCTGCTTGTGTAAGATGAATCTACCCTTATTTATCTTATAGAAAATTTATTTTATCACTTTTCTCCAACCCTATAGCTTCCCGTTCATCTTCAAATATATCATTATGCAAAGGGGGCTGCACTTTTTGATCATCAACATCTCTTCTTTCTCTCTGTCAAATTTGAGGAGCGTTAGGTCTTCTAAAATGATTCCTATTAGGTTGATCAAATGAAATATTTCTAGTAGTAGCTGGTCTTGCTTCCATATTGAGCTTGGACATCTAAGTGGTTAATGACTTGACCATATTGGTCAACTCATCTAGCTTAGGATCTATGTCAGAAGTTCATGAAGATGAAACTTCAGCTTTTTGCTTCCTTTTTTTCTTTGTCAATCCCTCCTCCGAGCCTATCAGCTGCTAATACATTAGATTCTACTTCCACTGCATTTTCTTTCATTTGTGTAGATCTTGTTTCTCTCAATAATAAACAAAAATTAGGATCAAAGGCACCAGCATAAGTGATTTTGGATGAAGCTTTAGTAGGCTTGATTTTAGTAGGTATTTTGCTATACATCTTGTTAAATCTCTTAGAAAAATCAGAAATTGATTCTCCTTCGTTTCTTTTTATTGCACAAAATTCACTGATATAATACAGAAACTCTTTCTGATCACCCCATTTCCTTAAAAATGTATCATCTAGGGTTTAAAAATGTGCTAGCAGATGTCAAAGATCTAAACCATTTCCTAACATCACCCTTAAGGATCTGAACAAAAAATTTCATCCAGACATCTTCATGCTCAATATTCAGATTATCAACATAGGCATAAAAATTGGCAAGGTGTTCTTCAGCTGTTACCTCTCCCTTGCCGCTAAAATTAGGCATATACATGAGATAATCTCTTGTAGATAATGCATTTATAGGTTAAGGTAAAACCAAAGGGGCATAACTTGCAACAAAAATTTCATCCATCCGGTTAGGGGGTGGGTTTAGACCTGCCATGGTACGAGTTGTTGGAATTTATGGAAAAAAATTTGGTGGATTTTGAACATCAGATGATGAAGCACCAAATTTTGATGTAGAGACTGTTTGTTGGTTGGAAAACAAGGGAGGTGCAGGATTTTCTACAAAATTAGGGGATATAGTTTGCAGGACTTATTTAGGGACAACCTTTGAGAAAACATTAGCAGAGGCAGTAAACTTTCGTTTACTCTTTTTATTGATTATCTTTTCAGGGTCATGGGCTAGGATTCTCAAAGGGGAATATGGGTTAGCCTTGGTTCTAGCCCTTCTAGGATTCATAACTTCAACAGTGGAGTCATTGGGTGTAAAGCAGACTAAAAAGACAGTTGGAACTGTACAACTCAGATCTAGACTTAAAACTTTTTCATTCACCCAAGGAAAAACATCCATTTGCCTCCCCGTGAACCGTGCTAAATATTTTCCCGCAACGAGTCACACCTTGACTACAAAAGGAGTAATTATTACACATCATAGTTCATTTAAAATTTAAATGTTTTGAGTGGTAGGATGGATTCTAAAATATTTTGAAATGATTTTCATTTTTTAAGACTTTCATGCATTTGGCAAGTTGTGGCAATTATAAATTGTATGGGTAAATTGGTAGTATAGGGATGAGATTGTAACAAATGAAAGGAAATAGATAGCTAGTACTACTCTAAGTAATACACATATCCCAAATCAGTCCCACAATTATAATAGTGGCCCTTTACATAAACTCTAATTTATGCAAAGTAAACAAAATTTAGAAAGTAGCATACATGTATAAATAATTTCATAAATCCTTCATGAAACCTTTGCTAACATGCTCTAATACATACATATGATTTTGTATAAGACTAAATATCAGATAATTTACCATTATATCCTCTAACATTTTTCTTACTCACACCTTACTAGTTGTGAAACTCATAAATTAGAAGAATAAAATAATGAGAAATACACACCATACATTAGATAGTCCTTGAATCAAAAAATCCTCTAGCATGAAGTGCAAAAAGGAGTTTTATTTATTATAATAAGTCTTCAGGTAGACCAACATCCAACCCTGAAAAGTTATTTTCAAATGATATACATATAGAGAGAGGCACCAACTCCATCTCTCCTAAAAAGAAGGAACCACTCTTCCTCACATTACATAAGTGTTATAGTACATTAAAGATACATCCCATCAAAATCTAACTAACAAGACAAATGTAGATGAGAGAACAGAAGACATTTTGAACTGTATTGTTGAGTGTGTTGACATGCTGCCCCTTTTTCTATTGATTTGTCTCCTCATGACCTTGGTTCTTTAATATCAATGTGTCTTCATTAAATGTGACCTTCAACAACCTCATAACCAGTTATCAACCATCACTTGTTACATCCATATCATTATGAGTCCTTATATTTCCTGAACTTGCTCGAAAACTCTACTGACAGCTGTCAAAAATCATTTAAAACAAGCGCTGCCAGAAATTATGGTAAAAATTTGTGACTGCTCAAAAAAATTAATGCTACCATAATTTCTGATAGTGCTCTGTTTCTTTTTAAAACATTCACAACAAATACTTGAAAAACCTGTGTAGACTTATACACTTTGAAACTTGAGTTTCTGTTAAAAAATGTACATAGTAAGAAAAAAGGTATTTTATTAGAAAAACCTTTTACCTTTCTTCCATATGGGTTGCTTCTTCTGCAAGTCTATCCAAGTTTGATTTGTTTTCAACAACTAATTTTGATCTTGTGGTCCTGGTGGTTGTTTCTCTAGCAGTGGTCTTTTTCTCTTTGGAACCCTTTTGAATTTTTCTTATTTTTGAGGAATCTTTTTGATGGTATGAAGGGGCTTTTCCTTTTTCTTTCTTCTTGGATTAATTAGTCTTTTCAATTGAGGGAGCTATAGTCTTTAACCCTTCATATTAATTCTCTATATCTATGACCTTTTTCAACAAAATTGGATTATACAGGGCCTTAGATTTGAGCCTAAACTTGTTGTTGTCTCTGGTGTGTCTTTTTCTGCTACCAACAACTGGTTTTGCATCCTCTCTCCCTCTCTTGATGCTAATTTCACACCCTAGATCATTTAGGAGCTCTTCATCAGACTTAGTGGGTTGATATTCCTTCTGAATTTTTTGTTGAATGTCTGCTTCTGAAACTTCTAGTAGCACCTGTGCTTTGGATTTTTTTGCAGTTGCAAAATTTTCTCTCCAAGCTCTGGTATAAAATTTGGGAAAAGGAGGAATGGTAGGTACCATCTTCATTGATTTAGGTTTATTAGGTGATGAACCTTCTCCTTTCTCAACCTTCTTCTCAACCTAGGTTGAAGGAGTATTTTCTTTTCTTCCTTTAGCTTTTTTTATGGATGTTCTACTTCTTAGCCTTTCTCTTAGTTCTCTTAGCAGGTTGATGATGTTGTTGTGAGGATGGAGATATTTTAGTTGGAACATATGGTGTAGGTGCAATTTGGAATGCCCTATAAAACATAAAATGGTCCCATGATTGGTATCTTTTCCTGAGTTCTTCCTTAACCAACACTTTGATAAGAGCTTGATGATATAAGATGCATTCTGATGCAACTATGTGTGTTTTAATCCTAGCTAACATCTTTGTAAAGCTCTTCAATAGAAATAATGGTAACTTGAGGGTCTTCATACCTGCAATATGAAACAAAAATCTCATATGATAAAGAAAAACCACAGTATACCTCCTCTCACAGGTGAGGTAAATTTTGATGACCTTGAAAGTCTCAACCCAATCATTTTTGAGGTAACTGTTGGGAATTATTTTAGCTCGGTTGGGATATTTGTGTCAATATTTAATGAAAATATTGAGTTCTCCTCCAGTGATGACTTATAATTTAAACCATTTTTCTCCTTCCTGTGGAGGTTGAAAGCTTTAACAATTGACTCTGTTGATACCTATAATCTGAGACCATAGATAGCTACTTCTTATCGATTGAAAGAGTGAAAATTCCTTAGCTACTTGTAAATGAGAGCTTCCCAATATTGAACACAATGGATACCACTCTTCTTGAAGAAAAATGCTTCTCACATTTGGATTAGCATCAAATAGATCAACACCTTGGGGTTCAATTCATTTTATCTTTCCTCCTTTCTTAGTCATCTTCAGTAATAAAGAAGGTTTTTTGTTGAAATATGATAGTTGTCAAGACTAGAGGAGCTCACCTAACAGGTGTTGTTGTGTCTTCTATGAGATCCGTCTAAAATCCAAGTCTCTTTCCTTAAGCTTCTCATTGGAATATCTTGTTCACCAATAGTTAGACTCAATAATAATGGTCTTCCTTTCTTTTTGGTGGTTTAAAATAGATACGTTGGTTCACCTTCTCATGCATGAGATTTTTCATTATGGTAAATATCTTAGATCATAACATACACCCTTTGGTAGTCATGATGAAATTCAGTTGGTTGCAGAGTTTTTGATCATATTTTATAGGTGGTTGGAGATGAGTAGAGTTGGAGCTAGCAATCTCCTTTAATGTATCATTATTACAGGCCTAAATTTCTGGCAGTGTCCATGGGTGATCAAACCAAACGGTCATTGAATTAAAGTTGTAGATCCATGATCTATCTTAACACATAGAACGTACCTTGACATGTGGATGAAATGACTTAGTTGACAGATATGAAAAACAAATGTAGGCTTTTAAAAACTGTGGATTTACACCTAGTGTGCTCCACGTATAAACATGACTCCAACTTAACATCAATCAACATAAACCTTTCCTATCACGTGACCTAACTCATGATAAAAGGTTTTTTAAAAAGCATAGTCGATAACGGGAACACATGGCTTAACACAAAAGTAGATGCATTTCATTTTTATTTTTTCAACAAGGGAAGTTACCGGAATTTTTGGTAGCATCCGGTTAAATAAAAATAGACATAAAACATAATTTAAAAAAACTATCCGAAAAGGGCTAAAACAGACGCTGCCAGAAATTTCGGTAGCGTTAAATTTTTTTTTAATTTACAAAGTTTTACCCTAAAAACAAAAAATTTAAAACCTACTCATGACTTAGCTTAGAGCTTTGCTAACAATGGTAAAGCCAGGTATTGTGTGCCTCGGTGGGCCTAAGAATCCTAGACCGATTAATGACGGGATATACGATAAAGCCTAGAGGTAGTTTCCCTTGTTTAGGCCTAGGAATCCTTGCTAGTGAATGGCGGGATATACAATAAAGCCTAGAGGGTGCGGTCTCAATTTAGGGCCTATTTATCCGTGTGGATTGTGGTAAGCTTGTGAGAGTAGGTGACAAGAAAATTCCTCACGGTGTCGAAGGACAAATCTAGTGGCATTCATGCTTGTTTTATGGGCTATTAATCCATGATGGATTACGGTAAATCCTGATTTATATTGATGAGGGTGAGGTGGTTTAGCCTCGGGATTCCCTGGTTGGTTATTTTGGTTTGAGTCCCAAATTCATGCTTATAATATGGCATGGTGGTGATTGGTTGAAGAGATATTTGGCTCAGCCAATCTATGGTCAGGTCGTGGTAGTCCCATCCTGGGTTAGCTTTTGCATTCATTAATAAGAGGTTATTTTCTTGAAATCTTATGTGTAAATGTATTGGTTTATATTTGGATTCTATGGTAAATGTAATATTGATATTTATGTTGCTATTATGCTTGTTATAAGCATGTATTATGACAATGATGATGTATGGATCTCCTCATTTTTGTATTTTAAATGAGTGAACAATGTATCTATGGCCTAATAGATGATAATGCAGCTAATGATGTAAGGGAAAAATGCTTCTTAGAGATTCTTAGATAAGTATGAGACCCATATGCTCAGATCTTGTATTTAAACCTGTAGATTACATATTTATGACATGTTTGATGAAATGCCTTTCATGGCTAGTAGAGGTTCATTCCAGACCTTGTCAATGTATTTTAAAACGTATCATTTTTCCATTGTTATAATTAATTTATGAACTTTTAATTGAGTTCTTAGCTATGGTCATGAAAAAGTGGCTCAAATCCCAGGGACACTGGCACATGCCCGAGGAAAATATTCCATGGGCACATGCATACCCATGTTGTGGGAGCATCCAAATCCTCCCATACACATCCATGTTCATATCAAGGGAGCGTCCAGGGGTTTATTGGTCTAAGAACTTAGTGGGACCCAGGAGATGGCTACCTAAGTGGTTGGGATGGCTGTTGAGAGTTTTTTTGTTAATGTGGAAGGCCGATTTGATGTTTTTCCGTCGATTCCACTTCCTTAAGATCAAATAGGATGTTGAAGCCAATTATAGTGGCCTCTTGTCACACATTTACTCTAGTTGGCCAGTTACTTGGGTAAATGTGGGATGAGGGTGTTAAGTGAATCTCTAATTGTTCAAGTATTTCTAGTGAAAAGTTAGTGTATATTGTTTTGTTTGTTCTAGACTTCGTTATTGAGTGCAGGGGGGATGATCTTGTCTACAAGAGAGAATATTCTTCTAACAAACATAGAGACTTCACAGGGGAATGTTTTAGTTCTTTGGTGGCTTCCTTTTTCTTCCTTAGACTTTCAGAACCTCTAATTATTGTAATTTGATTATGAAAAATGAATTTTAAACCTATCGTGTTTTTTTTTCTCTCTTTCATCTTTCCATTCATCTCACTTTTATGTTTTGCACAAAGAGATTAATCACACTTCTTTTTACTATAAAAAGTGATTAATCACATATTTATTGTTTAAAAATTGTGACATCACACTAGTTTCAACTGCTTATCTGTGATGATATCATAAATCTAAAAAAAAAGTAGGGTTTAGTACCTACTAGGTCTAGAATTTGTTTTTCCTTGTGCTTTCCTGGATCTATTGTTTATCTGAAAAAGTGAATTATAGCTTCAATTTTTTGTTTAATTGTATTTTTGTGTAAGTTTTTTATATTTACATATTTAATATTTTGGAATTGATTAGTTTCGTTGATATATCAAAAGTTAGTTTCTTACTTCTAGTAATTAGTTGTATGAATCTATCTTCTTTCAGTGATCTGATCAAATAATTCATTATGTCTATTGTAAATTACTTTAGATTATTTTCACAAAAAGATAGATTTATTTGAGCTTGTTTTTTTGTTTGGATTGGATCAGTTTTAATCATTCTCTCTATACAAAAACAAAAAATTACATTTCTATTATTAGAGGATTTTCTTTTGAAAGATAATGTTTCTAATTTCTATTTGGTTTTTAGAGATTTGTTGTAAAAAGGATTCTTGAATTTTGGGTTCTTTAAAAATTTTCTCTTTCCTATAAATAGGATTTCAATGAATCAAAAGTTTGGATTTTCATATTTGCTACTTTAGCATTTGGGTTGTCGAAATATTATCAGTTTCATCATCATTAATACTTTTTATATTTATGTGGCTTATTAAACCTACATTAGATTAGTTGTAGGGCATTGGAATAAGAGTGAGGGTTAACTTTCCAAATATGCAAAAAAACAATTGTATCTTGTGGTAGGGAGTAAATATATTTATTATAGTTTGTCTTTGGGAAGCTCCTCTTACACGGGATTTAAGCATGAGATTATATTAGACCAAGTGAAGTAATTGACCCTTCTTCATTGGTTATAGTAACACAATTTGTGCATATTACAAATAATATTGAAAGGTGCTTCAGAATCAATTAAAAGGAATACCTTGCTTTTGAAAAGGATATTTCAAGGGGATTGAGCTTTCTTACTCTTCCCTTGCATGTACATCCAATATACAACTTCCCCCCCAATTCAATTTTTTGTACATGGTAACCTTACTGACCATAATAATATGGATTTTACCTAAGGTGACAGCAGGGGGGCAGTCCCTCATTAAAGAAATTTTAAGGTAAAAAATGGGCCTCAAAGAAAAAGTGTACAACGAAAATCAAATTTATAACAACTAATAGGATTCAATATGATGATGTAAACCATGGAGGATGATTCACCATTTTTTGAGTAAAAAAGAAAAAGTATTAAAAAAAACTACTTTTTCAACTCATATTTTCTATGTATTTCCCTATGGTTTTACTCAAATTTTTAAGAGGAGCACTCATTGGGTGTAGAATTAAATTCCTCATCCAAGGATTACTCATGTTGCATACTTTTGGTGGACCCTGCTACATGAAAAATGAGAAATACATAAAACAATGTGATTGAAATCACTTGGGCCTTCTTGGTTTAGTTCCACTTGGCTTAGTCCCTCATTATTTCCACTTGGTTTAGTTCCTCTTCCCCTACCGGTTACGTCTCAAGACATTGTGATTTCAAGTGATGAAGTATATCTCTTGTCACCCGTTCGGTTCAGAATTGAATACATTACTGAATAGGAAGTTCCTTTTTACCTTCTTCCTACTACAAGACCATTTTTACTTGTTTAAATTCCATCTTGTTTTTGATCGGATACAACTCCTTTATCCTATTTACCTAGGGGAACTCCCTAATTACCCACTTATTTATCTTTCTTACCTAGGTGAACCATGACATAACCTTCAACTGTAAGTTAGTCTTCATCTACTCTTGAGAATAGACCTACCCAAATAAGTATGACTTCCATGTTTACAGGTCCTCTAGAATAATTTATACATGGTGGACCCTCTGTACATGTTGGGTTTCAGTCACTTTGACAACAAAAAAACTGAAATTCTAGCCCCCAAGGAGAGCTGGCCTCTATAGTAGTTCTGTCAACATTTTCCGATGGATTACTCAGTTCATATCCACATAGTCTTCCTCAACTCTTTTGTAATTTTATTTATCAATTTCAGAGAAATTGACAAATAAATACTTTAGCAAGCTTGGGAAAATTAAATATATATCTCTGAACTTTAATTCTACCACCGAACCTTAGAATCTAATATTGATACCCCGACGCATTATAAATAAACAAATTTAGACCTCGGGCTCACCATACACAATAGAAGGTTCAATTAAATACCCACGCCTTACCTTAGATTAACCTCTGGGAAAGTTTGTGTGCGATCACCGTTCGATAGCTAGCCTCCAGATCGGATGGTGTACGCGGATATCACGCTGCCTCCTCAGTCGATAGTTAATGCGGGATGAGGGCAGTTTTGGAAGCTCGCCTTATGCCACGTGCCAGTCAGTCTATGGGATCGCTCCAAATTCTCGAATACTGCTCGTCCCACAAGGGCGGTGCGATAAAAACCGCTTCTAGCCTTTGCACAGTGATTGACCATGGGTTAACGCCTTCCTTCTGTGCTCACCCGTTTACTAACTCAGGTTCGATTCTCGGGATGGCATTCTCAATTCACAACCAACCGAACTATCTCTATGTAAGCGGGGTTTTCACCACCACTGAACAGAATTCGACGACCACGATTATACACGGACCTCTTCTACGAGTGGGATTTAATTCCACAGGGCTTGTTCAAAAAATTCAAGAGAAAACAATGGACAGAGAGATGTGGAGTTTATAAAACCACTCTATTCAACAATTCTACACAGGATGGTGTTTCAATCACCTCTCAATTAAACAATTCTCACACAAAGATCAATTCAAGACAATTTGAAAATCAACGAACACTGAGATTTATTAAATCGGAAGCAATTTCTTAACAAACAAGTTCACTATAGAAATCTCTTTTTTCAATACATCCTGGGGATAAAATTTATATGCATTACAATGTGTCTCTTCGGTTCCTCAGTGAGGACCGTTTATCTTCTAACAAAACTTAAATACATTATTCGAATAATTGAACATGACAGATGGACTAAAATAAACTATTCAACTTCTATTGACTCTAACTGATCTAATGCAATAGTCAGCTAAGGTATTGACACCTTGCTGTTATAATTTCAAATGATTTTGAACCCTCCTAGCCACAACATGTGGAAAAAACCTCCTACATTGCTGGCTAGTGTCTAATGCCCCTGCATCAGACTCCCAAGTGCAATTTTCTTCATGGAATCCTGTCCATGAGCTCTTCCACTGATCTGCCTATTTTCTGCAACATTCTTTCAGTCATCCAATTGGCATCTTCCTCTGGCTGGTCCTTCCATTTGATCAAGTACTGAAAATAATCTTGTCCTCTAGTCTTTCTGAACGTTCTTTTATCCAATATCTTCTCTGGTTGCAATGGTTGTGCTCAAGGTAGCTGCTTTTCCCACTCAGTCTGTTTCTTGTCTGCTGGTCCCTCTTCTGCACCATCATCTTCATACTTGTACGAATCTGAAACATTAAAAATGGGAGATATAACAACATCAGGGGGTAATTCAATCTCATAAGAATTTGTAGAAAAATTTCTAAGTATCTTGCATGGCTCAATCTTTTTGAACTTCAGTTTGTTATAATGTTTCTTTAGGAATCTCTCCTTTCTTAAGTGTGCCAAAACTAGATCTCCTACTTCAAAATGGACTTCTTTTATGCTCAAATCTACTCTAACTTTGTATTTGATGCTACTGCCTTGTAGCTGCTATTTCACTTGTTCATGTATGGCTTGGATTTCTAAAGAAAATTCCTCGCCATCAACACTTCTCAGCTCTGCCTTTCCCATATTTCTTAACAATGATATTCCTCTGGGGTGCATTCCATAAACAATATGGAATGGAATCTGCCCTGTTCTTTTGTTTGGTGAGTCATTATATGCATATTCTGCCTGGGGCAGTATATGGTCCCACTGCTTGGGATGCTCTCCTGCAAGACTTCTCAACAGGTTTCCCAGACTCCTATTCACTACCTCAGTTCGTCCATTAGTCTGAGGATGATAAGTTGAGCTGAAACTCAGTTTGGTACCAAGTTTCTTCCACAGTGTTCTCCAAAAATGGCCCACAAATTTGGTGTCTTTATCTGAAACAATACTCTTGGGAAACCCATGCAACCTAACAACTTCTTTGAAAAACAAGTTAGCAACATGGGTGGCATCACTATTTTTATAGCAAGGAATAAAATGTGCCATTTTGGAAAATATGTCCACTACAACAAAGACTGCATCATTCCCTCTTTGAGTCTTGGGCAATCCTAGAACAAAATCCATACTCACCATATCCCAAGGCCCGTCTGGAATAGGCAAGGGAGTGTACAATCCTGCATTCTAGCTCCTTCCTTTGGCATATTGACAGATTTTGCAATTTTTCACAAACTTGTCCACTTCTGCTCTCATCTTGGGCCAATAATAGAAGTGACTCAGATGCTCATAAGTTTTGTCAGCACCAAAGTGTCCAACAAGTCCACCACTATGCTTCTCCTTGATCAAATTTTCTCTCATAGAACATTTTGGTACACACAGTTGGTTTCTTCTGAATAGTAGGTCCTCCTGTAAGAAATAATCCAACCACTAGCTTCTATCTGTTAGGACAGGGTTACAACATGCCTCAAATGCTTCCTTAAAATATGAACCTGTTTTATACAATCCCTTGAGAAAATCAAATCCTACAACTTCAAAATTGGTTTCTTGAACAAGCACGTGCCTCCTACTCAAAGAATCAACTACTTTATTTGCTTGGCCACTTATATGTTTCAAAACAAAGTTAAAACCTTGGAGATACTCAACCTAGTTGGCATGCCTATGATTCAACTTGGGCTGCTGTACAATGTACTGCAAAGCATGATTGTCAGAGTATAATACAAATTCCTTGGACATCAAATAATGCCTCCACTTTTTCAGTGCCTGAACAACTGCATAGAATTCCTTCTCATAAGAGGAATACTTCCTTCTGGTGTCATTCAACTTTTCACTTAAAATAGGCTACAGGCCTATCATTCTGACTCAACACAACTCCAATGGCTTCTCCACTAGCATCACACTTCACTTGAAATGGTTTAGTAAAATCAGGCAGAATTAAAATAGGTTTTTGAGTTATCTTTTGCTTCAAAAGTTTAAAGCTTCTTTCTGATTCAGTAGTCCATTTAAATGGATGTTTGCTCTTTTTTATTGTCTCAATAATGGGTGCATTAATCTTACTGAAGTTTCTTATAAATTTCCTATAAAAACTGGCAAGTCCATGGAAACTTCTTACCTCAAAAACATTTATGGGTGAAGGCCACTCCACAATTTCCTTAACCTTTTCCGGGTCCATCTTCAATCCTTCTGCAGAAACAACAAAGCCCAAATACACCAACTCTTCCTTCATGAATGAGCATTTCTTTAAGTTTATCAGTAGTTTCTCTTGGTGCAGCTTCTTCAAGACATAATTAAGATGCCTTAAATGTTATTCTTTAGTTTTGCTAAAAACTAATATATCATCTAGATACACTATCACAAATTTACCAATGAATTCTTTCAATACTTCATTCATAAGTCTCATGAAAGTGCTAGGTGCATTTGACAACCCAAAAGTCATTACCATCCATTCATATAGTCCTTCATTCGTTTCAAAGGCAGTTTTCCACTCATCACCCTCTCTTATTCTAATCTGATGATATCCACTTTTTAAATCTATCTTTGAAAAATATTTAGCACCACTCAAACAATCCATTAAATCCTCAACTATGGGAAAAGGTAATCTGTACCTAATTTTTATCTTATTGATTGCTCTGGAATCAGTACACATCCTCCAACTTCCATCTTTCTTCGGGCTCAATACTCCTGGTACTGCACATGGACTCAAACTTTCTTTGATCAATCCCTTGTCCACCAATTCCTGTACTTGTCTCCTGATTTCCTCATTTTTCTGTGCGAGTCATTTTGTAAGCTACCTTATTTGGCTGATTTGAGCTAGGGATAAAATCTATCTGATGGCTGATCTTCCTCACAGGTGGCAGCTCATTAGGTAAATCATCCACAACAATGTCACAATAATTGTCTAACTTCTCTTGGATTTCTATTGGCAAATCAAAAATATTTGTAGAAGTAAGAACTACCTTAGGCTTGCAAACTAAAGGAAAGCTTACATCTTCTTCTTCTATCTACTGCAGGTATTCATTCTCCCTCAGCAACAAGGTCTTTGGATCAAACACTCTGCTTGATGGCTCTCCTTTTTCCATGGGTATCAATGTATGATGTACCCCATCCTTGAAGAACTTGTAAGTGTTCTTCTTGCCATCATGCACTGCTGCTCTGTCAAACTGCCAAGGTCTACCCAGCAGTATGTGACACACATCCATGGGCATCACATCACACAGGACTTTGTCTTTGTATTTTCCCATTTGCAGCTCTATCTCACACTGTTCTTTTACAATCAGCTGGTGACCTTTATGCAGCCAGGACACCCTGTAGGGAGTTGGATGCTCCCTTGTCTTCAGCTTCAACTTATCTATCACCTCAGTGGAAACCAGATTGTCTGTGCTGCCACTATCAATGACTAGCTGGCAGCATTTCCTTTGGACTTTGCATATGCTCCTAAACAAATTCTTCCTTTGTGCAGGCTCAGGAACCTCTTTGGCTTATTTCAACAGGACCTTATTAACCACCAAGGACTCTCCCCTCTCTTGTATAATTTCTTCTTCAATTTCTACCTCTTCTCTAGCCTGGGCAACAACAACATTTCTTGGACCAGCACCCACATTCTCTAGGCACTCATAGTGCTTGTGTCCCACTTGCTAACATCTATAGCACCTCAATTCTCTGCCTCTGCCTCTGCCTCCTCTTCCTCTATAAGAACCCCTTCTGCCTCTTGCATCACCCTCTGTAGATGCATTCTGAGGTGAGCTACTCTTAGCTCCATCTTTGGGTGTATTAGGCTTTCCTCTACCACCCTGACTTCCCTTTCCATGGAAAGTACCTCTCCCTTTGGTAGACTGCTTCCTCAGGAGTTTCTCCTCTGCTTTCAAGGCCATCTGATAGGCCTCTTCAACTATCTTAGGAGACAGAAGACCAATCTCATCTTGGATCTCCAGCTTGAGTCCATTTACATATATGGTTGTCTTCTCTGGTGTATCTTTAAATTGCCCAGCTCTTATGCTTACTCTGTAGAATTCTTCTTTGTATTCCTTTACTGTCAGCAACCTCTGTCTTAGGTTCTCCATTTGCCTAAACAATGTTAGTTGATAATCACTAGGCAAGAATTTACCTTTTAACTTAGCCATCATTCTGGTCCAGCTCTTGATAGGCTTCTTTCCAACTCTCCTTCTTTCTGCTTGCACTCCATCCCACCAAAGTGCAGCATGTCCCTTCAGCTTTGTTACTGCAAACTTGACCTTTTTATCTTCACTCATTTCTTCATAGTCAAAGCACTTATTCATTTCATTAATCCAATCCACCAGCTCCTCTAGATTCAGTCTTCCTGCAAAACTTGATACTTCAATCTTGGGCTTAACTGCAGACCCCAGAACAGTTCTGAGGAGCCTCATGTCTGGAGGAATCTTAGAAATTTCTCCAGCTTCTTCTGTTTCAGGTTAATTCATGTCTTCAGGATATCTGGGCTGTCTTCGCTCTATGGCATCCATTCTGGCTTGGACCCTTTGCAAGGTCTCCAACACTTCTGCATTGGCAATGGGTCTCCTTCTGCCAACACCTCTACCAACTCAGATTACCATGTTAATTATCTGCAAAAAAAACTCAAAAACACGCTCTGATACCACAATTGACAACAACAAAATTGAAAGTATAGCCCCTAAGGAGAGCTGGCCTCTATAGTAGTTTTGTCAGCATTTTCTCACGGATTACTCAGTTCATCTCCACGTAGTCTTCCTCAACTCTTTTGTAATTGTATTTATCAATTTCAGAGAAATTGACAAATAAATACTTTAGCAAGCTTGGGAAAATTAAATATATATCTCCGAACTTTAATTCTATCACCGAACCTTAGAATCTAATATTGATACCCCGACGCATTATAAATAAACAACTTTAGACCTTGGTCCCACCATACACAATTGAAGGTTCAATTAAATACCCAAGCCTTACTTAGATTAACCTCTGAGCAAGTCCGGGTGCGATCACCATTCGATAGCCAGCCTCTAGATTCGACGGCGTACGCGGATATCGCACTGCCTCCTCAGTCGATAGTTAGCGCACGATGAGGGCAATTTTGGAAGCCCACCTTATGCCACGTGTCATCCAGTCTATGGGATCGCTCCAAATTCTCAAATACCGCTCGTCCCGCAAGGGCGGTGTGATAAAAACCGCTTCCAACCTTTGCACAGTGATTGACCGTGGGTTAATGCCTTCCTTCTATGCTCACCCATTTACTAACTCAGTTTCGATTCTTGGGATGGAATTTTCAATTCACAAACAACCGAACTATCTCTGTGTAAGCGGGATTTTCACCACCACTGAACAAAATTCGACGACCACAATTATACACAGACCTCTTCTACGAGTGGGATTTAATTCCACAGGGCTTGTTCGAAAAATTCAAGAGAAAACAATGGACAGAGAGATGTCGAGATTATACAACCACTCTATTCAACAATTCTACACAGGATGGTGTTTCAATCACCTCTCAATTAAAAAATTCTCACACAAAGATCAATTCAAGACAATTTGAAAATCAACGAACACTGAGATTTATTCAATCGGAAGCAATTTATTAACACACAAGTTCACTGCAGAAATCTCTTTTTCCAATACTTCCGGGGGATACAATTTATATGCATTACAATGTGTCTCTTCGATTCCTCAGTGAGGATCGTTTATCTTCTAACAAAACTTAATTACATTATTCGAATAACTGAACATGACAGATGGAATAAACTAAACTATTCGACTTCTGTTGACTCTAACTAATCTACTGCAACAATCAGCTAAGGTATTGACACCTTGCTGTTACAATTTCAAATTATTTTGAACCCTCCCAGCCACAACATGTGGACAAAACCTCCTACATTGCTAGCTAGTGTCTAATGCCCCTGCATCACACTTAGTTGAACCTTTTCAGGATTTTCTCCTGATACTCCCTTTTATCATTTTTCTACTTTGTATTATGGAATCCCATATGGTTTATCATTAGTTAATGTAGAACCTACTACCAAAACCATGGCACTTGCATAAAATTTAAATTCTTGAAATACCATCAACATTTGACCAACATTATATTTATTATATAGCGTTGTAGGTACCCCTCAACAAAACCCAATAGGTTCTTACTTTCCGGTTGTGGGAAAATTTCCTATAGCCCATATTTTCCTCTAGGAGGAGGAAATTATCCTCCATATGTGTGGAAATATGTTTTTGGAACTTACCCAACCTCTAGTCAAATGCCACAAGTAGTCTTGAATCAACCTATTGTGAATCAACCTTTGATTGGTACTCCATTCCAAGGAATGGGAGGTAGCATTTGGAACTCTTTTTTTGGTGGTGTACCCAGTTACCCTTTATTCAAGTTGTTTAGGATACTCCTTAGACATCGGATTATCAACCTATACAAACTATTGTTTAGGCTACACCTTAAGCATATGTTCAATAACCCATTCAAAGTACACCTAAAACACATGTTTAGACTGCAAAAAAAAATAATTGTCCAAAGTATACCTCAAATACTAGTTCAACAACCTATTCAAACAATACTTCAAACATCTACTTATCAACCTGTTCAAAATGTACCACAAATTATTGTAGATATAACTATCCAGGCTATCCTACCAAATGCCTTCTGATCAACCTATTCTAGGTGTACCCCAAATGCCATATCAAGGTCAACCCTTTCAAGGCCAACCTTTACAAGGTAAAGCCTTCTAAGGACAACATTTTCAAGGATTTCCATTTACAACTCAACCTAGTATGGGTTAGCCTAGTTATCCTAATGGAATGCAAACACGAATGGCTCAAACTATTCCAAGATATCTTGTATATTCTCCCCCAATAGTTGGAATTTATAATCACACTTACCAGTATCCTCAACAAGATTTTAACATGAAGTTCCCTTCATCACTACGTTAGATTTACTAGCCTTGTCCCAACTTACTAATGACTTAATTTATCATTATCCTCATTGGATGGATATTCCTGAAAATTAACCAAGTGACATACCAAAATTTGGTGGAAAACCTAAAGAATACCCATCGAATCATGTGATGACTTATCATTTATGGTGTTCATCCAACTCCCTAAATGATGATTCCATTTAGTTATGTATTTTCTAGAAGAATTTAATAGGTCCTGCAGCTAAATGGTACATTGAGTTACCAAGTGCATCCTTTAATAAATTAAATGCCTTAGAAACAATTTTTTGACTCATTTTCAATTACCTATGTGATATGAAACTTGTACCGATCTTTTGACTTCTTTAAAAAAGTCAGACTCTACCCACACCTATGATCTTACACATGAGTGGATATGTCATTGCCATTTAGTAAAATATTGTATTCCATATCAATTATTAGATGAATGGTTATTAAAATCATTACCTTCTGATATAACTGAAGACATTTCCAAAGGAGGATTTGTTACTGAAGAGACATTTACTGCTTGTACCCAGTACCTAGATCTCATTTATTCACAATTTAGTATATTGTACCAAACAATTACAAATGATCCTCAACCAGCAGACATGATTCCATTAGCTTCTATAGGATATCACACTACTGATGGTGTGATTGGTTTTATGAGTAAATAGTCTACGAGTAAACCTTTTGGTCATTCTAATACAAAGTCTACTCCTACTGTTGCTGTTCAAAATTAACCTCCCATTAATACTTCCAAGGTTAATGTAATTCAAGCATAAATTAGTAAACCTAAGCAACCTAGAGGTAAAAAAAAGGGTAAAGGAAAAGGAAAAAGGAATTCCCCTTAAGAGAAAAAATCAATAAAAACCCAGTGTCCTAAAGAGAAACAAAAATCGTGATATCCTTGTCTTATTTGCAACGAGGATAATTATACTAAATAATTTATGCATTGTGTGGAGGTTAATCAATTTCTTAAAGGTTCCTCTACACATGCTATCTTAAAATACCCTTTTATTTCTTAGGAGACCATGGTACCCAAAATCCATCTTCTTCTCCATAAAATTCAACAAACATCATGGTGATGTTTGCTCAATTTTCCTAGTCTACTCAAGTTATGGTATCTACAAGAACCAAATATTATGTTTCCCCAAATCATCCAAATGGAAGTGCTACATATCAGCCTTCCACATTGTTTCCACCTCCTTTTGATCCTCTACAAATTGAGAAATTAACTTCTGAAACAATGATTTGACCCCCTCCTAAATGTGTCCTTCAAAATTCGTCTTTTATTCCACATGCTAGAGTGGCTCAGGTTCCTTTAGCAATGTCAGCTCTCAAAGTGATTTAAGGCTCCATAGCACAATGGAAATCATTTTTATTAGCCTTTGGTGGAATTGATCCACAGGGTTCAAAACTTATAGTGTTTTATCTTGAAAATCATGTACCTAGACTCTCGCATCAAATTACATTTCAAATTTACGTTGTTGAATGTGCCATAAATGTTTTTCACACCATGATATATGAGGGAGATTCTACATGTATTATGTCAGTATCTTGTTGAAAATCCTTAGGCTGTCCTTCGATTAATTAGTCACCTACCACTCTTAAATCATTTTATAGAAGATGATTCAAACCCTACAATATTGTAAATGCATTACCCATGGAATTAGAAGGTGAAACAGTTACAGTCGAAGTGGAAGTCGTCGATGCACAACTAGACTATAATTTTTTAGTTGATAGAAGTTGGACTTATACCATGTATGTAGTGGTTTTCTCACTCTTTTATGTGATACAATTTCCTCATCAATGGAAAATAGTTATGGTAGAAAAGGTTTCCTTTTATATTTTTGACTCACATACCACTGGTAATGTACCTTTTGTAGGTAAAACGTGTGTTTTCTTATGAAAGTGTTGGTGTGGGTCTACTTAAAGATTCATCGTTGATGGGAACATTTCATCTCCCTCTACCCAACATTTCTCCTATGGTTTCTCAAGTCAATGTGGTTGCATCAAGCACTTTAGAATTTTAGGAATCATATGATCCCTAGATAGTGCCTACTTAATCAAAACCCACATAAACATGTTTTTTGTGTGGAATCTAGTCTAATCCTATTTTTTTTTGTATCCAAGCAAGGGATCCATGTTGATCCCCTGAAGTTTCAAGCTATTCTCAATTTACCTAGTCCTAATCTTCACTAACTCTAGAGTTTGCAAGGGAAGTAAAACTCTTTGCATCATTTTGTACCTAACTATGTTGAGCTCGTTAAAGGTTTTACCCAATTGTTGAAAAAAGGGGTTCCCTTTCTTTGGTATGACATAGCCCAAAAATAGTTCGATGCTTTGAAGGATGTGTTGACTCACACACTGTTGTTACACCCTCCGATTATCATTGGGATTAACTTTTGTATACTTAGCTGCATCATACATTACTATTTCCATGCTACTTTTTCAAGAAGATGATTCAAATGACGAATATTTGCTTCACTACTTGAACATAAATCTTAAAAGTATAAAGATCATGTACTCACATGCCAAGAAATAGGCCTTAGAAGCTATTCAAGATGTCCAAATATTTCATCATTACATATTTTTATGTTAGACTATGGTAATTTCATATTGCAATCCCATGATCTGTATTATTACTCATCAAATTTTGGGGCCAAGTACTCGAAATGGATTGTTATTCTACTTGGAATTTGTCAAATCCAAATATAAGAAATCCTTAGTATTTGATGAGTTAATATGTGACCTTCCTTATATTAAAATAGAAACAGTAACCACAGATTTTATTGCCGGTGAAAAATGTTTATGATCAGTTCTACCAATCCTTGGTATGAAGAAATCATCATTTATCTACAAACCAAAAAAATTTGGCCTAAGATATCTCATTTTGAATGCCATCAAATTCGATAACAAGAAAAATGATAGCTTATTATTTGTGATACTCTTTATCACTATTGTGTTGATCTTAGCTTTCAACAATGCTTAATTCATGAATAATTCAAAAAGGATCTGAACGATTATCACAATGGAGCATGTGGCAGTCATATGTATGGTTATGCTACGACCCATAAAATCCTACATAGTGGTTACTTTTGGTCCACATTTTTCAGATATTGCATCTTAGTGCTCCAAAAATGTCTAGATATATAATCGTAAAATGCATGCTCCACCTTCTCCTTTACATCTAGTAGTTTCCATTGGCCCCTTTTCCAAATGGGGAATTGATTTCATGACATGTAACCCTCACTCAATTGGGGGGCATGGTTATATTATCATTGTGTTCTATTATTTCATGAAATGGTATAACACAATTCCTACATATGATAACAACAATAAAATTGTTTCATTATTTGTATTCCATCATAATATCGCTAGAATCGATGAACCTCAAGTTATTTTCACTGACCATGACACACATTTTTGAAATTAAATGATGATAAAATTAACTAGTAAGTTGGATATACATCATGATAGCTCAAATCCCTATTACCCATAGGCCAATGGGAAGGTCGAAGCTACTAATAATGTTTTGAAAACTTTGCTTTAACGAATTATAGGGATTCACTGATCAAACTGGCATAGCATTTTTTTTTCGACATTATGGGCATACCGTACCTCAGTGAAAACAAAAACCAAATTTACGCCCTTTGAACTTGTTTATAGTCTGGAAGTTGTTTTACCCATTGAATGTGAAATAACATCTGTGAAACTAGCCATTTAACTTCTCCATACTACTTTTTCTAAGGAAGAACATTTTTTATACTTAACATGTTTAGATGAGACTTGTCGTCATGCCACACTAGCTAATGAGACCCATAAGAAATGAATCAGAGCACAATTTGACATGAATGTTAATCCTCCTATATTTTCAGAAGGTGACTTGGTCTTGCTATATGACCAAGAGCACGATAAGTTAGGAGTCAGTAAGTTCAAACCCATGTGGCCCTGCCCTTACATAGTCAAAATTGTACTTGAAAAAGGGGGCTATGAGTTAGTAGATTATGATGGAATATCTTTGGATCAACACCAAAATTGGATATATCTCAAAAAATACCATGCCCGAAATTTTTTGCATGGATACTTTATATATTGTTGTGTCAAATTTTTTGTGTGATTCAATTTTATTTTTCTTATGAACTCTTGTTGTTTCCCCTGCTTTTCTTGTGTTACGCTTGGTTTGTAGGAAATTCCCTCAACCTTATGTTGGCTATGTTGATGGTGCTAGTCATAGTACTCAGAATATTTATTATATAGCATGGGAAATTTACATGCATACTGACGAGTTAGTGAGTCTTAAAGGGGTATGAATTGGTCGCGCGAATAAAAACATTGCAGATTATAGTGCATTCATTGAACTATTATCTAATTCCATTTCACTTGGTATTCAATATTTAGTTGTTAGGATGGATTCTCAACTTGTAGTATTATATTTGAGTAATGTTTATTTAGTTAGAAGTCCATAAATGCTATGAATTTTTTTAAGGGTTCATCTCTTGGATAGGGAATTTCATTATCTGGAATATCAACACATTCCAAGATAGTTAGATACATTAATAAATGCGTTATCAAACTATGTTTTGAATCAACATTTGAAAAACTTGTAAAAAAAAGAAGCATCAACATATTATACAAAATAGATAGAGTAAATATAAGATGTTTCCATAGATAAAAGTTTGTAAAAGGTTTTTAGTTTTTTAAAAATTTGATTCTTAAACACATGAGGTTCATAGCCTTTAATAATATGAATGCATGCTAATAAAACCACATGAAGATGAAATCTATATCAAATGCCTAGGTCTAGGCATTATGCTCATGGTAATAGATAATGGTGCAGGCCACTTGTCATAGAATATGGACGATTCATCCAACTACTCCTACAACATGCCTCTGAAATTGAGGGGGGAGATCATCAATCCCTATATCTGGAATGTCTTGGGTTAGCCCATCAAGATTCTTGTCAATATTGGGCAATATATATACCACAGTTGGTTCTTTTACACCATTGTTAAGTTGTGGTTGACCATGCCTATGCATTGGTGACATGCCCACTTGTATGAATAGTTCAATATCTACATAGTAATCAAATAATTAGTCTTGATTCAAATTAAAACACATAAAAACTTAAAAATTCAAAAAAAATAAAATAAGGTGGTTTTTTTACCTAAATCATCCCATTGCATGCCTTCGTAAGGAAGAGGTATATATCACCCCTGAAATCTATGTTGATGTATGGGTAGTCCTCAATCAAGATAATTTTTTGTCTCAATCATATGAAAAAAAGCAAGTGTAAACCTAATCATTGGTCCACATCCATGATAGGCCATCAGATCAACCCATTTCCTCATCCCAAGATCTCTAGGGCCTGGCATTTCCATTGAAATCATCTGAGGCCATAGTAGGGGAATCCTCTCCAAGGTGAAAGAGAACACAATGGAACCATATACAAAATGTTTCAATCATCCTATTTCCACTTTAGTATGTTTCTCCTTCAATTTAATTAGGATCCCTCCACAAAATTTGAATGCATTTGGCTCCAAATAATCCAATGCATATTGCATCTGAGCCTTTTTAGCTAAATGAAGAGTTGTACTTCCAACCACACATGCCATGGTAAGTATTATGGTTTTTGAAGGAATATCTATAATATCTTTAATTTCAATTTTCCCACTAGAAATTCTTTTGGATTTGCAGACACAATATTCAATCACATAATAATTAGTTAGTTCACCATTGCCCATAGGGTTAGATAGTGCAATATGAGTTACTTTGTGTGAGATTCCAATCAAGAAATATGCGTATTTTATGTCAATTATGAGTGTATGCTCAAAAATCCAAAAAAATTGTTCATCAACACTCCAGGCTCTCATTAGATGTTGCAATAAATCAATCTGGGCCCTCATACCCAGAACCAAAACCACAATCTCTTCATGCCTAAATTGTGTCATGATCATTTATCGTAATGATATCTTGATCTTCATGCTCTCTCTCTCTCTCTCTCCATTTTATCATTTTTCTAGATCAAAATACTGCCAATAATAGTGAAAGAATTCATTAGATTACAAATGTGGAAAAAATTGCAAATTTTTAACTAAATTTTCATTTTTTCCTTAACTCTCGCACTCATTGCACTCTGTCTTTAGAAACAAAGAAATTAATATTATTTTTTATTTAGAAAAAATACAATTAATCACACTTCCCATTGAAATAATTTGAGGTTAATCACACTTCCTATTGAGGGCAAGTGATATTAAATGCACTTCGTAATGTATACAAATTCATGCGAGAATTTGATATTTTGTCATGCTGAAGGAGATATTATATGAGTGAGAGTTCTTATAGAAGGACATCTCGTGGAGAGATATGAAACTCTATTTAAGGAAGTCCATCCTTGTATTTGACAAAGAATTCATCATGTATTCATCATAATCCTGCAACAATTAATGAAGTGGCCTCCCCACTCTTGACACGTGGCCTAGAGTCGTAACCCACACTAGGTGAACTCTGTTATCAACTTGTTTTATGCCTTTGCTTCTCATGGTTGCATCTTATTTCTACTTATTTTATGTGCATGCATATTATGGTTTCATTCTCTTTTAAATGCAATTTTGTATGCATCCTTGAAGTGAATTTTTTTTATCAAATTTGGTATTAGAGTGGTCTTCTTGCTGATGTAAATTGTGAATGTGAATGTTAACCAAATATTGAACGTGCCACAAGAAATAAAATGGAGGATCACATAGATCTCTACAAGGAATTCTACAGGATGGAAAGCATGATAGATATAATTTATGAAAATTATGAGGATAAAATGACAAAAGAGGAACATCAGAAAGAGAGAGTAGAGGATGTTGCTCCATCTTCATATTCAAGAGAATATTCTTCTTCCTCTTCTCATCATTCAAATGAGGAGATCAATCAGATCCTTCAAGCAGAGAATGTTGAGTTGAGAAGGCTTCTACAATAAGCATAAGAGAAGAAGTAGAGATTGTAGCTTCAACTACGAGCCATGGAATAGGCCTTAGAAAATATGAAGTGCAACAAAGGCTTATCGAAGCCATCATCATCTGCTTAAAAATCGACAGGTGAGGTAAACAATGTTGATACTTCTTCAGTTTCATTTTTACATGATTTTATTTTTGTTGGAATCCTTGAGGTACCCATTTTAGGATTGGAGTACACTAAAGGAGAATGCTCAAAGGTAGCAGAAGCAAGGGCTTCCTTAGGCAAATAATCCAATCCATTTCCCAAATCATCAAGAAAAAATAATGATGGGAACACATCACACTCTTCCCATGATAGTGCACATTGCAGAGAAAGAGATAAGGCAAGCTCTCATCACCAGGCATGTACCAGAGAAAACCAAGCAAGATATAAAATGTCTCATTATTCTAATGTTACTTTTGATTACAAGTGGATTGAAAATGATGAGCAGAAATCATGGAATAAGAAACCATGTAGTTTTTGTGGCTTGTATAACTATGTTGTTTTTTAGTGTTGGAAAAATATGGCAGCAAGAAAGAAGACAAAACATGAAAGGCCTTCTCAAAATCAAGGAAGGAAGAAGGTTAAGTACATCTGGAGGAAAAATAAATTTTGCAGTCATTGCAATAGAGGTGGAAACCAGAGAGCCACATGTTGGGATCTTCATCCATAACAATGTCTCAAGAATGACAAAGCGTCTGTATAGGAACCAGCCAATAAAAATTTTCAACAAGAAAATCAACTCCAAAATGATGAACCATTCACTTTGATGAGTGAGAGATGGTTTTATTAGATATAATAGTTTGTCATGACCACTTTTTTATAAATCATATGTTGTGAAATGATTGTAAAAGTGATGATGTGTTTTCCATCACTTATGAAAGAATATGATGATATTTTTTTGTTGGGTATGTGTTATATTTTTTCCACGATTTTTTGGTGGGCGGACCCGCCCATGGTTTCATGCATGGGTTTGCAGATGGTTTTCATCCCTTGGTATTTTGTAGATCTGGTCAAGGGAAGTACGGTTATTTTCCAATCCATATTTAATGGATTGGGGTTTATGAATGCTTTGACATGTATATATATATGTGTGTTGTAACACTAAAAGGAATATAATGAAAAATCAAGATTGTAGCACTGATTTGGGGTCCAGGGGAAAATCTCTGTGTATATTTGTTTTATGGTTTATTCTCTCACTATTGTTTATTTTCTATTTTTAATATTCGTTTGTAGATCATTTATGTATAGGTTTAAAACCTACATTTGGTATCAGAATTGTTTCAGCTTTGAGGGGATGCCTTTGTTGTTGAGGGGTTTTTTGCTTGGGCATGTGGTAGACCCTGTTCATTAGGAGATCTATGTGATCGATTCTTGCAGTGAAATAAGATGGCGAGTAGTGGAAAGATAGAGATTGAGAAATTTAATGGTCATAGTTTTGAGTTGTGGGAGCTCAAGATGGAGGATCTGCTAGTGGATAGAGATCAATGGATCACAGTAGATCTGGGTGCTAAACCAACGACAATGTCAGATGAAGACTATAAGAAGTTGGATCGGAAGGAAAAGAGAAAAATACAGTTGTGTATCTGATATTCGGTATTGTTGAATGTATCTATGGAAGCTCCAGTGAAGACTTTGTGGAACAAGTTGGGGACTTTGTACCAATCTAAGTGTCTGGTGAATAAATTTTTCCTTCAAAAAAAGCTATATACCTTGAGCATGAAGGATGGAGACTCGGTGACAGAGCATCTAAACGCCTTCAATACTCTGTTAAGTCAGTTGTTATATGTTTATATTAAAATCTCAGATGAAGATAAGTGCATCAGTTTCTTGTGTTCTCTACCAGATTTGTGGGACATTATGTTTATTGCAGTAGGTAGAAATACAACTACCTTGAATTTTGATGAAATTGTCTCAGCCTTTCCATTGGAGGAAATGAGATGGAGAAATATGGAGGACCAGAATGAAGATGCCTTATATGTATGAGGAATGTCCAAAAAAAGAAACAAAAACAAGGTTTCGAGTAGGAAATTTAAACCTAGAGGGAGGTCTAAATCTCCAGGAAAGTTTGTAAAGGTGTGCTAGAAATGCAGAAAGGAAGGGCACTACAAAAAGGACTGCAGATCTAAAGCTCCTAAGAAAGTAAATGGACCTGATGATGCTCCTTCTACAGAGGAAAAAACCACCTCAGATGAAGGTGGGGATGTGTATTTGGCTTCTTCTTCAAATACACATGTAGATCATGAGGCATGGTTGATTGACTCAGGTCCATCCTTTCACTTCACTCCCCATAGAAAATGGTTCTGTGAGTATAAGAAGTATGATGGTGGTGATTTCTTCTTAGTGGATGATAGGAAGGCCAAAATAGTTGGACATGGAAAATTCAATCTGAAGATGCAAGGTGGAAGGATTAGAACACTTCCTGGTGTTCTGCATATTCTTGCATTGGTCAGAAATATGATTCTGTAAGCAAGATGAATGTTGCAGTTGTAAAAATAGTGTTCGAGAAAGATACTTGTAAGACTTTTAAGGGAGCACTGGTATTAATGAGGGATGTTTGGATTGGAACTTTGTACAGGCTTTAGGGTAGCACTTTTATTGATGGGTGCAACATTTTTGTGGTTCCTGAAAGTGGAGCGGAAATCCTAGCAGTCTCTAGAGAAAATACCATGCTATGGCATCAAAGGCTTCGACATATTGGAGAGAAGGGCCTTCAGATACTGTATGGAAATGGTATGGTAGAAGGTATGTCTAATTTATCTCTGTATTTTGATTTCTGTAAACATTGTGTATATGGGAAGTAGAACCGGGTGAGTTTTCCTTTTGGTGCTAAGAGAGCGAACAAGATATTAGAGCTTGTGCATAGTGATGTGTTTGGACCTATGTCGGTTCCATCACTAGGAAATTATGTGTACTGTGTTTCATTCATAGATGAATTCTCAAGGAATACATGGATATATTTCTTGAGGAAGAAATCTTAAGTCTTTGACAAAGTTAAAGAATTTAAGGCTTTGGTGGAAATCCAAATAGAGAAGAAGATAAGGGTGTTGAGGACAAATAATGGTGG
This sequence comes from Pinus albicaulis, assembly GCA_034641835.2. NCBI lineage: Eukaryota > Viridiplantae > Streptophyta > Pinopsida > Pinales > Pinaceae > Pinus > Pinus albicaulis. Next base: position 371,173,332 of record CM076570.1, read on the forward strand.
AGAGTTTTGTAAGAAGGAATTTGAAGAATTCTGTAACAAGTGTGGTATAGCATGGTAGAATAGTAATCCATACACACCTCAGCAAAATAGAGTTGTATAAAGAATGAATACAATGCTGATGGAAAAGGCAAGAAGCATGCTCAGTGGTACCAGGTTAGGACAGGAATTTTGTGCAGAAATAGTGGAGACTGCACGTTACCTGGTTAACAAATCACCTTCATTAGCATTGGAGGATAAGAGTCCATATGAGGTATGAACTGGTAAGAAACCATCTATTTCACATCTAAGGGTATTTTTATGTGATGCATATGTACATGTTCCAAATGAGAAAAGTACCAAGTTGGATAATAAATCTGAAAGGTGCATCTTTATTGGGTATAAGGATGGTTTAAAAGGTTACAAGCTTTGGAACCCAGAAACAAGGAAGGTTGTGTACAGCCAAGATGTGGTGTTTATAGAGGTGAAATATGTTTTTAAACATGAAGTCATACCAAAGGATCCTGAGGAGATAGAGTTTGAGCTAAAGGAGGATGAATTAGACTCTACAACAGAAGAAGATTCAGAAGAGGAAGAGCCACAAACTCTAGCTATGAGAAGATCAATTCGGGAAAGAAGGCAACCAGAAAGGTATAGTCCATCTGCTTTCTGTTAAAATTTTGATTAACTATCACTGATGATGATACCAGAACTATCATGGAGGCAGTGGATTCAAAGTATGGAAAACTCTGGAAGGAGGCCATGGTTGATGAAATGGCATCCTTGCACAAAAATGAGGCATGGGATCTGGTGGAGTTTTCGGCTGGAAGGAATCTCATCGGGAGAAAATGGATGTTTAAGAAGAAGATGAATGTATAAGGCAAGGTAGAGAAATAAAAAGCTCAATTGGTAGCAAAAGGTTATTCTCAGGTGTCGGGAATTGATTTTGGTGATATTTTTTCTCCTGTTGCCAAGGTTACTTCTATTAGATTACTTTTATCTATTGCTGCTGCATTTGATTTTGAGGTAGAATAGATGGATGTAAAGACACCATTTCTTCATGTGGATCTAGAAGAGGAGATTTACATGAAGAAACCTAAAGGATTTATGGTGAAGGGTAAAAAAGAACTGGTATGCAAGTTAAAAAAGTCTTTGTATGGGTTAAAACAATCACCAAGGATGTGGTACCAAAAATTTGATACCCTCATATGGGGACATGGCTTCAACAGAAGTAAAGAGGATCACCGTGTATATTTTAAATTTATTGGTGACCATGTTATTTATTTGGTATTTTATGTGGATGATATGTTGTTCATTGGAAATGACAAAAATATAATCCAAGATTTGAAGACCTAATTGTTCTCCAAATTCGACATGAAGGATCTTGGTGCTGCAAACTATATTTTGGGCATGAAAATTAAGAGAGATCAGATAAAGAGGAAGCTATCGTTAAACTAGAGGAATTATGTCGAGACAATATTGTAGAGGTTCAATATGCAGGAGAGTAAACTGGTGAAGGTTCCTATTCCTGTAGGTGTAAAACTATCTGTTGAACAATGTCCCAAGACACAAGAAGAAGAGGATGATATGTCCCATGTTCCATATGCAAGTGCAGTGGGTAGCTTGATGTATGAAATGGTATATACTAGACCATACATTGCACATGCAGTGGGAGTGTTGAGCAGGTCTGTGTCAAAAACAGGGAAGGATCATTGGACAATAGTGAAGCAGGTTTTTAGATTTTTGTGAGGCACTAGTAATTATGGTTTGTGCTACCAGGGAAGACAAGGATTGGACAGATTTTTGGACATCTATGGTTTTTTTGATGTATACTGGACTCGAGATCTAGAACAAAGAAGATCTACAAGTGGGTATGTGTTTAGCCTATTTCTAGATGCAGTTAGTTGGATGAGTAAAAGCCAGACTGTAGTAGCTCTTTCAACTACAGAGGTAGAATACATGGCAGCCACTCATGCAAGAAAGGAAGCAGTTTGGTTACTGAGATTGTGTTCAAGTATGGGGTTGGTGTAGTGAGCTATAAGGATAGAATATGATAGCCAAAGTGAAATTTTCTTGGCTAAGAACCCTACTTATCATTCAAAGACAAAGAACATTGACGTTCAATATCACTTTGTGAGAGATATGGTTGAGGATAAAAGGGTGTTGCTGGTAAAGGTGGACACTTTGAAGAATGTTGCAGATGCATTGACAAATAATGTGAGCAATCATAATGTAATATTCCTAAATTACCCCAAGCTAATAGGAATATTCAATTTTTCCTTTTTTAATTTTCTTTTCATGTTTATGAATAAATGACTAATGGAGGACATGTAAAAATCCTTAGATCAAAGAATAAATACATGCCCAATGTGAAAAGGGATAAATATGGGCCATTGTAATAAAATCCACTTATGTGTGAAACCATATTGAGACAATTGACTAGGTCAACAGGACCAAATCTCAATTCTGTCTAGATTCATTGAACCATCTAGAGGCTCAACGCAGTTTAGATGAAGGAACCTCATGTGAAAGGGGTTAATTAATTCAAGGTGGTTTAGGGCTTTGCACATCCTCATCTTATAAAAGGAAGGATAAGGCTCAAGAGAGGGGTTGTTGAATGTATTATGATTTTGGAGAATCATGTCTGCTTAGACAAATTATAGCTCTCTACGCTGTTTAGCAAGAGACTATTGAGGATCTCTTGTTGGGGGTTCTCCATCCTTCCATTGAGTAGCTCTTGGAGGGATTTGTGCTTATTTTCCACTATATAGCATATGGCCAAGCTCCATCTCTCTTTGGTAGCATAAATCTAGTGAGGTTTTCATTGTCTAAGTGAGCTGCAGCAAGTGGAGACTAGATCTAGCTTGTATTGGTGGCTCTTCTCAGTGAGTGTGTCATTTAACCTCCTGGAAGAGTCCATCTGTTGCTTGGGCTTTAGTTTCAGATATTGGAATCATGCCAAAGTGTATATTATCATCAACAGTGCATTTTCTCTCCCCGGTCTGCATTAATTTTGTGGAGCAGTGTTTCAGAGGTTTTGGCATTGTTTTGTAGACAAGATCTCTAGTGTAAGGGATCTCTCCTTGCACTGTGGTGATCCACGGATTGGCCAACCAATCCATGTATGTTTTAGATGTGATTAATTTACTAAAGTATATGCTTCAGGTTTTCTAAATCATTCTGCATATCTGCTGCAAAAAAACTCAGATCTACTCCTGTGCTTTCATGTATTTCCCAAATCTCCAAGGGGAGTGTAATAAGCAGCCTCTTTGGCTTCCAGATCTGTAATAGATATGTATTTTCATGCATAGATCTGTTATATATCTAAGAAATAATAAATTATTGCTTCATTCTTAAGAAAATTATGCTATCTATCTCTCTTGGCAATTTCGAGTGTTGCAACACCTCAATCTTGAGGGTTTATTCATGTAAAATATCTGTTTTTATCTTGTAAATGCATAATTATTGCCCTAGATCTAATTTCATGATGTTATGAACCTATTTCATCTAATCCCTTCATAAATTTATGCTGATTTAGCTTACTACATACATTAAGTCATGGGAAATCAGGGTTTTTAAGCCTAGTCGGGAATGGAGGAACTGTTTAATATAGCTAGGATCATTTTTTTGACCTGAAATTTGACATGGGAGTCCTACATGACCTAAGATAAAATAAAATACCTCCAGTTTCTTTATTTATACGCATATTCCTGTATACACTCATTTTAGGTAAAAAATCACCCCTTTTCCCCACCCTTTTGAGTCCAAAAGTGAATTAAAGGCTACTGATGATCATATTATTGAAGGATATGCACTATAAAATCTATTATCAGTCATAGGGATGCATATAAATCTCTGTAATACCTTAGGGTATTCTCGTTGTTGTAGAAAATTCCAGATTTGGGATATTACAGTGGTATCAAAGCATGATCTCTGGCTCAGCTTTTGAGATCAAAATATCAGAAGCATAAAGATAAGAAGTATAGATCATAATGATAGAGAGGATGATTGTCTTCTCATCTATTTCCAAATCTAAGAAGAGCCTCTCCAAAGAGGTTAGACAGACTAAGGAGGAAGAAGACAATGAAACTCTAAGAGGGTTTAAAGAAGGAGAGGAAGACCCATGCACTTCCTCCCCTCACAAAGAAGAGGGATTTTACATAGAAAACAAATTCATGACTCCACCACTTGGAAGAATGATGGAAGAGGAGATATCCCTACTTCTTTTCCAAACTATGAGAGGTATTGAAGAAGACCTCAAGGAGTTTGAATGGGAGGATACTTGTACCAGCACTAGCACAACCTTGGAGGAGGAAAACACAGTTGAGGAAGAATCTCTTGCTTCTACATCTCACCAAGGTATGATTAAAAATCTATCTATCATCATTTCAGCACATTGTATGAAAGGATCTACATCTTTGCATGTTGCTGATTTAGAGCAACAGAGTTGCACTGCACTGTGCAAAGGAAATAACGAAGAATAGAGGAACCATTCCTCATTGGGGCATTCACATGGAAGCTTCATTCATAAAGCAATAGAGGATGAAATGATGGATGGTAGAAATCTTTAAGTGAGAAACCCTTTCTCCTTTCTAGATGACCCTTTCTCAATGAGCACACCCCTACTCAAAGAGAAAATTCTACTTGCAGCAAATCCAAGGCCCCTTTAGTTTTGGAAGGCCATGCATGAGGAGAAGACCTCATGGGAAGAATTCACAGGAGGTGCACTTCAACACATCATGGAGTAAAAAATTCTTCAACAGTTTGAGGAGGATCTTCCCTCCTCACCCTTGGATCATCATGGATTCAAGGAGGAATAGATAGATGATGGAGGACATCTTCGGATGGATAACATCTCTCATGTGTGTGTTGGACACTCCTTGAGCCATACACATCATGATGGGAGGTTTTTTCCTACCACCTATTTGGGTCCTTATGGGGTCACATTGATCCTTGAGAAGATGGCATTTCAACATCCCATGAAATGCAAGAGCAGAAATATGATTTGGGAGAATGACAGTCTTCTTTGGGAGAGTGATAAGGAAGAGCAAGATGGAAGACACCCACATGTGGATGGATGGGTGTGGATGATGAGCAAGAAGCTGGAAAGCTTATTGAAAATCTATGATACCGTGCAGCAGGAGGCTTGGTTGCGTTGGTTTCTCTTGAAATATTTTGGTCATCACTCTCTTTCTAAGAGTATGTGGCAGAATACTTGCATCATGGAGCAGCAAACAGTATGGGAAAATTGTGTTGGCATAACATTCTTCATGTCAACCACCATGTTGTCACTACATGATTTGGATGATGGAAGTATGAGGAGGTAGCAAAATATTTTGTTGCTTGGGATGTTCTTGAGAGAGTAAGGGCAGATTTTCTCTCACAGTTTTCATGATGTTGCAAGAGTAGAAGATGGAACTATCATAGTGCAAAGGGGTTACTCCTTGACCTTAGATGTTCAAGAAGGAATTTCTTCATGGGAAGGACTTATCATATGTATTAGCATTATGGGAGATGCCTTTGACATTCTACATGTCAAATATTGGAGTTATGTGTTGATGGGAGCCTATTTGCATAGGCCAACAACATTGTCACTTTGGAGCTAGGATTTATTGATGGGGTATTCCCAGGATCACTTCTCATTCGATGCACTTGGTGAGCAAAGAGGAAGTGAAGAAGATGAAGTGGTAGATGGAGACATATATTACTGTGGTGTGATTTTCTTGACTTGGGTTTCCAAGCATGAGGAGAGGGACTTTCATGCAGCACTTGGTTCATCCCCCTTCATTGGAATGTGCCAAACTATTATTGAGGATTCATTCATGGATCCATGTATCTTCTTGCTTCCAACATATGGTGAGAGCTTTTGCTTTCATCCTCTTACCATCTTTTGGCAGTGCATTGTTCCACAAGAGGGCAAGCTATTCAGTGAGCTCCATGATCTACATTGGGCCAAATTATATGATGGAGACAGCCATTCCTTAGGTGGCCTTGGGAAAAGATGTTTTTCTTACATGTATGTTCATTTGATTCATATGATTAACCATGTAACAAGAAACAATTTGCCATGTATTCTTCTGAAGAAGCAGTTTGTAAAATTGCGCCGTGAAGACTTGGGGAACTGTTGGTACTCTCTTGCATCACATAGGACCTCCAGTATTTCCTTCATGATGGTGATAATCATGTTTTAAATTGTTGATATTGATTTTATCTTAATGGGAGACATGATGTTGAGTGAGGCACATGGTTTGGATGTGTCCTTTTGGGAAGTAGGTCCCCACATTTTCTGTAGTACATGTTCTAATGGGAACATGGGAAGAGTTGTGGCAACCATAACCAAACACTTGTTTCTCTTGGAGGTGAGCCATGTGTGTGATGGGATACCTTATGATGATACTCTTCTATCCATCACATATGAAACATTTTTGGCCAAGTTTTACAACGTTGGAGGGAGGATCTTTGTAGATCTAATCTTCATGATGCCACTTGAGGGAAATATCCTTGCAGCCCAAGATCAATTTGCGATCTACACTTATCTTAAGTGGAGAGGATAATATGGTGGGGTAGGCTATCTTGTCTACCATGTGCAAATTTTTAGCCCACCTATTTTGTGGGAGCTCAAGGTGGAGGAACATTTTCAGGGGTTTCCATGTTGGGAGGTGACTCATTTTGTGGGGATGATTTCTTGGGGATGGAGGATCCACATGGGAATTTTGTTTCCCAATAAATTTTATATCCCATTACTCAAGGGAGCCTCTAGGCAGCACCTTATTTCCTTCCTGAGTACTCTACTTATTTATGATGATAGCTATTCAACTAACTTGCATGCTTGGGAGAGGCAATATGGAGATTCATTGTTGACACAACATCTCATTATTTGGAGGAGATCATCATATGTGGATGCTATAGTAGGGGGAGAGGAAATCCTTTAGTTCTATCCTTGCAGTTGCTTGAGGACAAGCAACATTTGGGAGGGGAGGACTATAATATTCCTAAATTAGCCCAAGCTAATAGGAATATTCAACGTTTCCTTGTTTTAATTTTCTTTTCATATTTATGAATAAATGACTAATGGAGGACATGTAAAACTCCTTAGATCAAAGAATAAATACATGCCCAATGTGAAAAAGGATAAATCTGGGCCATTGTAATAAAATCCACTTGTGTGTGAAACAGGAGTGAGACAATTGACTGGGTCAACAGGACCAAATCTCAGTTCTATCTAGATTCACTGAACCATCTAGAGGCTCATCACATTTTAGATGGAGGAACCTCATGTGAAAGGGGTTAATTGATTCAAGGTGGTTTAGGGTTTTTCACATCCTCATCTTTTAGAAGGAAGGAGAAGGCTCAAGAGAGGGGTTGTTGAATGTATTATGATTTTGGAGAATCATGTCTGCTTAGAAAAATTATAGCTCTCTAGGCTGTTTAGCAAGAGACTATTGAGGATCTCCTGTTGGGGGTTATCCATCCTTCCATTGAGTAGCTCTTGGAGGGCTTTGTGCTTATTTTTCACTATTTGGCATATGGCCAATCTCCATCTCTCTTTGGTAGCGTAAATTCAGTGAGGGTTTCATTGTCTAAGTGAGTTGCAGCAAGTGGAGACTAGATCTGCTCAGATCTAGCTTGTATTGGTGGCTCTTCTCAGTGAGTGTGTCATTTAACCTCTTGGAAGAGTGCATCTGTTGCTTGGGAATCAGTTTCAGATCTTGGAATCAGGAAAAAAGTGTATATTATCATCAACAGTGCAGTTTCTCTCCCTAATTTGCATTAATTTTGTGGAGCAGTGTTTCAGAGGTTTTGGCATTGTTTTGGAGACAAGATCTCTAGTGTAAGGGAGCTCTCCTGGCACTGTGGTGATCCATGGATTGGCCAACCAATCCATATATTTTTCAAAGCTGATTCATTTACTGAAGTATATGCTTCAGTTTTTCTGAATCATTCTGCAGATCTGTTGCAGAAAAACTCAGATCTACTCCTCTGCTTTCATGTATTGCTAAAATCCCCAAGGGGAATGTAATAAATAGCCTCTTTGGCTTCCAGATCTGTAATAGATCTATATTTTCATGCATATATATGTTCTATATCTAAGATATAATAAATAATTTCTTCAGTCTTCAGAAAATTACGCTGTTATCTCTCTTGGAAATTTCCAGTGTTGCAGCACCTCAATCTTGAGGGTTTATCCATGTAAAGTCTCTGTTTTTATCTTGTAAATGCATAAGTCTTGCCCCAGATCTAATTTCATGATGTTATCAACCTATTTCATCTAATCCATTCAGAAATATATGCTTCTTTAGCTTTAGAAACTTCTACATACATCAATTCATGGGAAATCAGGGTTTTTAAGCCTAGTCGAGAATGGAGGAACTATTTAATATAGCTAGGATCATTTTTTTGACCTGAAATTTGACATGGGAGTCCTACACAACCTAAGCTAAAATAAACTACCACCCTTTTCCTTATTTTTACGCTGATTTCTGTATACACTCATTTTAGGGAAAAAATCACCCCTTTCCCCACCATTTTGAGTCCAAAAGTGAAGTAAAGGCTGTTGTTGATCATATTATTGAAGGATATGCACTATAACATCTGTTATAATTCATAGGGCTGCATATGCAACTTTGGAATACCTTAGGGTATTCTCATTGTTGTAGAAAAGTCTAGATTTGGGATATTACACAGAAGTTCTCTTGGTGTAGAGAAACAATGGGTGTTGCAGAGATGGAATAATTACTAAGATCTCCTATGGCCCCCTATAGAAAGAAAACAAAAATTTGTAGAATTTTTGGTATGTGTTATATTATTTCGAAGATTAATCGCGCACGCGCGAGTCACAAGCGGGGCGAAAGCCCCCCCTGTACATTGTGCCGCTTGCAACATGGGGGCCGGAGCCTTGGGAAAAGAAATTTGGACCCTTTTTCTTGGTGGGCAGACCTACCCATGGTTTCATGCATGGGTTTGCACATGGTTTTGGGGCATGATTGTTTTCGGCCCCTGGTATTTTTTAGATATGGTCAAGGGATTCTAATCCAGAGTTAATGGATTGGAGTTTATGAATGCTTCAACATGTATATATATGTGTTGTAACACTAAAAGGAATATAATGAAAAATCAAGCTGATAGTCCTAATTTGGGATGCAGGGGAAAATCTCTATGTATATTTGTTTTATGTTTTATGCTCTTTCTACTCTTTATTTTCTGTTTTTAAGATTCGTTTGCAAATAAATTTTATATAGGGTTAAAAACTACATTTTTATCCTTTTTGTTGATAGTTGGGGTATTGGTTTCCATTATGATTTTGACATAAAATTGGTCAATGAGTGTGTTATAAACTCTTGGAAAGTATGAGGTTTTCTTGGGTCATGTTCGGTCATGTAGAAAGAACATGTATTTTGGAAGATATACTACATGTGTACGTATAGTACAAGTGTTGGTTCATCACTTATGGCTCTTAAGAACAAAGGTGAATGAGAAGGAAGTGTGGAATGCTAGGGCACTTGTTTTGTAGACAAGGGATTACAACAAATTTCAGAATGTTTTCATGCTTTTAGAGGACCAAAAGCACCTCAGTGGTGAGGAATGATCTATGTGGCTCTGAAAATGCTTAGAAATCAAAGAGGGCTCGGGAAAGGATAAAAAAATAAAAGTTTTCAGATTTCATTGAAAGTAAGACTAGAACATATAGCTCATTGTCCTAATTCCAAAAATGAAAATGACACTCAAATCTGAGTTTGTATGCTCAATATATTCACAATCAAAGTTTTGGTCAACTAGGCCCACTAGTAAATTTTCCAGAGTGCCAACTAAATTTGGAGCCCAGAAAAAAATGTAAGACCTGCTAAATCTGGGGGAAGTTAACAAGGAAACAAATTGGCACTAAACAATGATGGTTTCTGGTGGTCGGAAATGGAGAAATTGTCGTGTAGTTAATTTTTCTAGTAACCCCAAAATTTTGGCCGACATTTTTTGACTAAGTTGTTTATATATATATATATATATATATACAGTTAATAGTCGTGTAATATTTGGGGGGCGATGGGGATTGAACCTGCTTGGCCAAGTTGGTCAGCCTGCCCCACAGGCAGCCCCATCCCACCATATTTAACACAAAACAATGATTGCCAATTAAAAAACACAATTTTCCATCCAAAACAAAAAAATCCAAGTTGTGAGAGTGGACAGGTTTGAACACGTAACCACCAATCAACGAATAATTTAACCAGTGACCGTTAACCAACTGCCTGGTTGGAATTTATTTGAAATTAATGCCCGTATCTTTGTATTTAAGTCGAAACATTTCATTTGATGCAAGGGAGACTGAGAGGAGAGAAAATGATAGAGGAACCATTCCATGGAACCCAAAGTTAGAATCCTGCATGCATGGATCCTGAGAAAATAATATTTTGAAGAATATTCCACTTAATATTCCCATACAGAATTACTAAGGAATCTTGGAGATTCCCTGGAGGTCAGGTTTTGAAGGTATCATAATTATGTCGACTTTATACTCATTTTTCTTAGTTTTTCGTAAGTATTCCGATGATGTAATCAGTTTCCTCATCTGAGCAGTATAATTTCATTCAATCTATATAAAAGAATATTTGTGTAATCTTGAGGAATATTTGAGATTCCCTATAGACCTGATAATGAAAGTTTTATAACTAGGCCAAATTTATACTCATTTTTCTTTGTTTTTCACAAGGAGCATGATGGTGAGATCGGTTTCTTTGTCTGAGAAGTTGAATTTAAGTAAACCTATAAAAGAGAATATTTGAGATTCTCGAGTAGACAAAATTTGACCTAGTGAGAAAGAGGTCGAATTTACATTCGGATTTCATGGGTTTTCTCCTTGAATTCAACCCCGTTGTTTGTTTCCTCAACATATTTGGGAATTTTCAGGTCCTCATTAGAAGTGGAGGTATAATATGCATTGATTCCATGTCTTCTTTCGATTTTTGTTGATATCTTTGTTTTCCAATATGTTACAGGATCATTGTATGCCAATTCATGTGAGAATTTGATATTTTGTCATGCTAAAGGAGTGATTATATGGATGATAGTTCTTATATAAGAATGTCTCGTGTAGATACATGCCACTCTAGTTACAGAAGTTATTCCTTTTATTTGACAAAAAATGCATGTACTCATTATCATCTTACAGTAATTAATGAAACAACATCCCCAGTCTTGACACTGGGCCTAGATACATAACCCACACTGGGTGAACTCTATTATCAACTTTTTTTGTGCATTTTTTTCTCATGGTTGCATGTTATTCCCGCTTATTTTATGTGCATTCATATTATGGTCTCAAGCTCATTTAAATGAAATTTTTTATGCATCCTTGAAGTGAAAAGATCTGGATCATAGCCACTAGGTAGGTGAAGCAAATCAGGGGTCGTTTGAAGAACCTATATAAACTTCATGTGGAAGATTGTGCTGCATTGAGTAACGCATAAAAACTGTGGAGTCATGATGTAGGTGAGCTCTGACATAGGAGATTGGTCCATTTGCATCATGGGGCCTTAAAAATTATGTAACAAATAGCCACTGGCCTCCCTAAAGGATCACTTGAGAATAAGGGTTTCTACAAGGGTTGTACCTTGGGGAAGTATGCAAAAGCTACATTCAATGATCAAGACAACAAAGCACATGTATTCTTGGAGAGAGTCCACTATGATGTTTTTGTACCCTTCTCGACAACCTCCACTTCCAAAAATAAAAGTTATGTTATTTTTACTAATGATTTCTCAAGAAAGCGCTATATCTTCTTCATGAAGAAGAAGGATGAGAAATTCTCAAAGTTTGTAGAATTCAAGGGACTAGTTGAGAATTATACCAGCAAGAAGATGAAGGCTCTTAAGAGTGACAATGGAGGTGAGTATGTTTTGAATGAATTAAAGGAATTTTGTGCCAAAGAAGGAATTCAAAGAGAAATGGAAATTCCCCACAACCAACAACAGGATGGGGTAGCTGAGAGGAAGAACCTGAGCATTGTGGGATTTACGAGAGCTATGCTACATGACCAAGGTCTGTCACTACATTTTTGTGCATAGACATGTAACACAACAGTCTACCTGTAAAATCAGAGTCCTCATCAGATTCTTGGTATGATTACATTAGAGTAGGCCTTCTCGAGGAGAATCTTGGATGTGCATCATATCAAAAATTTTAGAGCCTTTGTTTACTACCTTGTCTCCAAATATTTTAGGAATAAACTTGAGCCAATAGTAGAGTTGGGAGTTTTTGCAGGCTACACTGGAACTCCACACAATTACCAAGGGTACTTACCTTCCCTTAGAATGACATTTGTGTGAAGGGATGTAAATTTTGATGAGGAGAAAACAATGAGATGCTCCCTTGAGAGGGAGATTCAAATCCCATGAGAAGAGGAGATTTTAGTTCCAAAGGAGGAGCCTCAGGAATTTGTGGAGCATCCACAAATGAGGAGCAGAGAGGAGGAAAAGTGGAGACATCCACGTAGGCAGGACCATCCAGAGAATGCATAAAAAGAACCAGGGAAGTTGATATGTTGTTGTAGGATTTGATGGAGAATGTGGGAGATCCTTCAAATTTGTGCAGGAAGAAGAGGTCACCTGAGAGGTACACCAGAGACATGGCTCTAATGACTGAGCTTGTAGATACTGAGCCATACTCTTTTGAGGAAGACGTAGAGAAAGTAGTTTGGGTTGATGCAATGGTGGAAGAATATGAATCCATTGTAAAGAAAATTGTTTGGTAAGTGATCCCAAGACTGAAAGATAAATTTCATTATAACCATAAATTTTCATAAAAAGATAGAATGAAAACACAACACATAAAGACACATAATATGATTCCAAAAATTCTTCTTCTTTACTATGATAAGTATCTTCAGTAAAATCACTTCTCTTCCCTGCACACACAGTTACAAGAGGTCTACACATAGTTGTATAATATTCAAGGCCTCTGCGCACAAAGCTATGGAGCCTTCCTAAGACCAAAAACCATAATAGAATAGATATATCAAGTGCTTTTTCTCATCAAATATTACATCATGACTCTATCCTATTATTTTTCTACCTTCGACAAAGCCTTCCATTTATTTATATAACCTTACATCATACAAAACCATGGTCCACATACCATGGGTGGAAAAAATAACTAGCTAAAGCCTGAAACCCATTACAAAATGAGGGGCTTTTACCCACCCCAAAGGCCCTAAACATCGTGTGGTACATTTATCTTTTTGGTACCATGTACTTCTCTCCTTGAATTATGGAGTGTTTTTCCAAAACATAGACCAATTTGGGTTGCACCCAACATGCCCCAAACACTCACATGTGAATCGTCCAGAGTCATTCAGTTGGTACGCCCCAAATATTCACTGTTATGCTATGATAGGCCTTATTGAAGGGCTGAAGCATCTCATTGATTTTATTTTCTTCCTGGCGCACTTCCTTGATCAACTTCTATGTGGTTGGCTCAATTGTCTTCTACAAAATGTCTTTCTACTGTTATCGCATCTTCTTAAGCTTTCCATCAACTATCTATGAGATTTGAATGGCCCCATCCTGCCAAAACTAATTCCTCATTGTGATCATTTGATCTTTCATCCGTAGATCCTCGATATCTCTCCGAAGATTCTTGCCTTCAGCGAGTCGCTGTGCAGGTGCTAAGTTCCTCGCAATTTCTTGGATCTCGTTCAACTGTTTCTGCATTTTCTGTATCTCTTCATGAATTTGCTAAATGCTTGGATCCTCCTTCAACGAGGTCCAAATCTCCATTGTATCATCTAAAATTTTACCACAATTCTTTATTGCAGTGGAGATACATTCCATTGCAATTTTGAGGTGTTCTTCCCTATGATCTCTATCATCTATCAGCGTGGCTGGCTGTAGTTGTTGGCTTGATGGGGCCTAGACCTAGGTTCAAAATGACTACGCAGTCTAACAAAACCCACTATTACAGGCCCTTTCTGAAACAAAATTCTTTTGTAGACCGAAGTCCTACCCGAGTTAATATAGGGGGATGCCAGAACCAGGTTTATGCATCTAGAGAGACACTAGATTTTGAGTTCAAGGATTTTCCTCCTTAATAGAGCTTCGCAGGCCAGATCTATCAGGAATGATAGTGAGGTTAAAAAAATATATTGAACTTACTCACAGGCTCCTCTATATTTCTTACTTGTACATTAAACAAAGTAAATAAAGATACATAGGACTGTGCTACTCAGTTATAGATCAAATCCTTTTTCGCGCATCAATATTAAGAAAAAGTAAGTAAAATAAAAATACATTAATATAACTCAGATCATTGTCAATATTTCTTTCATTAACAGCAAGATCCTTCTCATACATCCACTTTCCACCCTGCACACCCAACCACAGGGGTCTGCGCACACAGTTGTAGACTTCCTAAGGTCTTCGTGCACATAGTTGTAGGAGCCTTTTCCTCTATCCCAAAACAAACTCTGACTCAAATCGATCTTACATCTAAATGAATCATTCAACTTCTACATGCCTACTTATGAATTTCCTCTAGACTCCTTATATAGGTTTGGAATTTACAATACCATGATCCAAAACAATGGTTGGAGTCCAACGTTCACAAAATATCCCATCCCATTACATAATAAGGGGATTTGACCCACCCCAAAGTCCCTAAGACGAAAAATATACGTCACGTTGCGCGCTCTGCTCATCGATCTACAAAGTCTTTACTTCGCGAGGGATCCCAGCTCCAATAGGCCCCCAACACAAAACTATGACTCTTCCCGAGTCACAACGGTGGTGCACCATTGATATTCACTCTAATGCCGCTCAAGGCATCCTTCAATGGGTTAATTTCTTCAACACACTATTTTTGAAATTTGCCAATGTCTCTAAGAAAAATCTATATGACCTTCTTAGCAGCTCTCTGTTGCAATCCTTTCTATGCCTCGTGTCGAGTTTTTAGTGTTGAAATTCAACAAGAAAATGTGGGTGTCTAATTTATTTTTCCCTTAAATAAATTGGACAATAAATTGTAATTTCATCTCATAAAAAATTTTATCAGTTAACTAAGTCATGAATATTGAGTTAGCTAAAGAATTTCAAGTTGAGGGTCTAAGATGAGGCATGTAGAGTGATTCTATTATTTTGTGGTTCTAGTTGCAGTTAATGCACTAGTTTGGTGTGAGTCTAATCAGTTAACTCAAATTAATTGAGTGAAAATTAGTTTAACTAGCTCTAGTTGAGTTTTGATCTATTGAGAGGTCCAATGAATTAAATTTGATTTCATTCACAAGTAGTGATCAATCAGGTAACTAATGATTCATTATTAATAGTTGCATGCATCTCAATTCTGATGAAGACCCAATTGAGACAGAGGTTAGAGGGAAGATAACTATCAATTATATTATTATCAAATTTCCCAGGTGCAGTTATAAAGTCATAGGAAGCCCATGATGGATTTAAAAATCAAGGAAGGTAGAAATTCTTATTTAATAGGGATTTATTTCTATAGGAATTGTGTGAGCAAGGCAGGCTGGAGGAAGGCAACGAATTGGCTAAGTGTTTGTCCAATTTTGCATAGATCGGTGTGAGACCATTGGTTAAGTGTAGCAGATTCTTGTGAGAAAGAATGAATTGTATAGTTTCATGTTTCCTTGACTTATTATACAATAGAGATAGAGGGGTTTTGAGTAGTTTCTTTCCCCAAGAATATCTTAAGTTGTGCGATTGATTTACTTCTTTCTCTTACTTGTATGTGATTGAGCGATCGTGTTTTATATTTTGCAAGTATTGTAGAAGGATTCAATA
Organism: Pinus albicaulis; assembly: GCA_034641835.2. Classification (NCBI taxonomy): domain Eukaryota; kingdom Viridiplantae; phylum Streptophyta; class Pinopsida; order Pinales; family Pinaceae; genus Pinus; species Pinus albicaulis. The sequence continues at coordinate 371,189,093 of CM076570.1, forward strand.
TCTTATTTTAGTACAATACATGATCATATTGAATCCATTGGTATAATTTGGACATGTCATTGGAGCGCTAGGAATCACAATAGAAGAGAATAAATTGAGTTTGTGTTGAACATTATTCAAATTTTTAGATTCATTCTTTGGACATAGCAGCTGACTAGGATGTCTTTCATTGTATTGAGACTCAAATATGCACTCGAGGGAAATTCAAACTATATTGCATGGAAGGACAGGATGGAGGTAGTAATGGAGGATAACGGGTTGAAGGAGTTCATTCACACTGATATTCTTGAACCCAATCAGGAAAATGTTGTGCAACGTGAAGCATGGAGGAAGAATGTTGCAAAGGTGAGGAGGATATTATTAGAGGGAGATCAACATCATATTGTCTCAAGTCTCCGTGGAAAGGAAACTCCATATGCGATGTGGAAGGCCTTGACAGATCTGTTTCAAAGCAACAATGACCAAAGGAAGTTGGCACTCCAGGACAAGCTCGAGAAAATCTATTAGTAGAAGGGAGACACAATCTAGAAATAATTGACCAAGTTCACTCAATGTTAAGATGAGATTGGAAGTGTTGGGATTACTGTGGATGATGATGACTTGGTGACCCTAGCACTTCTAGGCCTTCCCAAGAGCTTCCATATTTACCAGGACTCTGTGAATGGGAAGGATCAATTCCTAAAGTAAGAGAAACTACATTTAGATTTGGTACAAGAAGAGTTTCGACAGAATACCAGGGATCAATCCTCGTCCAAGTCTAATAATGACGAAAATTATGCCTTAGATGGTAAGGAAAAGAAGGGCAAAGGGAAGAAATTCCATTCCAAATCTGAGATCGGAAAATAAGGAAAGAAATAAGACATGTCAAAGGTGAAATGTTTCAACTTTCATGATCATGGACTCTATGCCACAAAATTTCCACAAAATTTCCACAAAATAAGGATAACAACAAGAAGGCTCTAGGTGCTGCAGCAGGTGAAGCTTTTGCCTCACAGTTTGAGTTGGACTTCTCTCTCACTGCATGCATGGTGTCATCTATGATGGGATATATGTGGTACTTGGATAGTGGATCATATTTCCACATTAATGGCAACAAATAACTCTTTAGTAGCTTGGAGGAGAAGGATCTTTAAATGCACATCAATATGGGTGATGACAGGAGGTATAGTGCTACCTAGATTGGTACAGTTATTCTCCAAAGAGAGTCAGGTAAAACTTTCATATTAAAAGATGTCATGCATGTACCAAGTTTGAAAAAGAATTTAGTTTCAGTTGCTATGTTGGAGGATCTTGGATATGATGTGGTTTTCATAGAAGGAAAGGCATTCCTTCATCACAAAGCCACATTATAGGTAAAGAAGATTGGGGTTCATGTGACTAACCTCTAAAAAATTGATGTAGATGGCTACATAGCTTTGATCAGTAAAGCAGATGAGGTGGTGAGCCAGGATAATGGTGAGTTATGGCACAGGAGGTTGGGTCATCGACACCACATTTCTTTGAGGATCATGTAAAATATTTCTATAGGGCATCCAAAGGGTACAATTGTGCAGAGAGACACATGCAAGGGTTGTACTATTGGGAAGTATACAAAGGCCACCTTTAATGAGAAGGAGAACCGATCAATGACACGCGTTGAGAGAATTCACTCAGACGTGTGTAGACCATTCTCAACAGCTTCCATAGCAACTCCTCCCACAACTCCCAAAGGTAAAAGGAGCGATATGCCTCTGGGGAGTTAGAAAAACACACAGAAGGGTATGTCACATGGTAATATTCCCCAGACACACCCCATACATCATCGCACTTAGATCCTTTTGTTTCCACAGTAGAAAATGACACTCAATATTCAGTTACCTATTTTAGCATCACTAAACCTTCCAGATCTATGAAATCTAACTAATTACCCCATTGTGCACAACACCAATTAGCCCCCCACGCCCATGAATATCCCTTTGGAAATTCCAAAATTCAAATGGAAGCAAGTGGAAGTCCCTGGAAATCATATAATGACTTTACACCTCTGGTGTTCGTCCAATAGTATTATGGACAATACTATTCGATGAGACTTTTTCAACACACCCTAACTTAACCTACTGCGATATGGTATGTGGAGCAGCCTTCTTCTTCGCTTGGAACCTTTAGTGCCCTCACTACTGTATTCCTCACATATTTTCAGTTACTAATAGAATCGTAGTAATCCTCCTAATGCTACAAGAAAAAAGCCTAAAAATAAACAAAAGGGAGATTCTGGACAAGGGGGCAGTAACAAGCAACGCCCCCTATGATCTCAGGTTGTGTGCAACCCCAACCGAAATTAAAAATAGGAGCCAAACAACTCCCAAGGGTAGAACAAGAGGGCCAGCCAGTGGACAAACCATTCTTGTGCTATATGTGGTGAGTACGACCATTACACTCATCACTATCCTGAGCTCCCTCAACTGAAGAAACTTCATGGTAACCATGGACAAGGGGGACCTACACAGAAAACCGTTGTAATTCTAGAGTCCTTCCCCCACCAAGGAGTGGTTAATACCCAAAAAAAACAACCACCCCCAAATGATTCCTGGAACAACAGCCATGAAATTTACATGACTGGGGAAGAAATTTTCTTCCAGACAAGGAATCGAAACTATGACACACCCCCAAACACCAACTTGTTAGGGGAAAGCATGAGTGCACCTACTTCACCATTGAATATATCAAAAATACATATTGAACCTCTGCCAAAGATGGCTAAGGGTCCAACTAGGAAAGTAGGACACCACCCAAAAGTAGCTCATATCTATAGCATCATGGACTTTTTAGCACAATCTTCCATTTCCATGTCAGCTTTAGAGGTATTAAAATCTTGCCAAAAACATTGGAAAGCCTTACTTTCCACATTATTCACCATCAACCCTTCTGATTCGCACCTAATGGGTTTTGACTTAGTAAAAGCCACCCCTAGTCTTCCTTCATTGGTTGCCTTTAAGATACCGGTGCCAGTCACAAAATATCACTATACATCGATGTATCATTGACAAAGGTGCATCTTCATGCATCATGTCGAAGTCTGTTTGGCAGAAGCTGGGATAACCCGAACTAAAACCAATCGACATCCTGCTCAGAGCATATAATAAGCATTTTTCTGCTCCTATCAGTCTGTATAATAATTTCCTTGTTAACTTGGCTAGCAAACGGTACTCATAGACATTGAAGTCTCGGATGCTCATCTTGACTACAATATACTCATTCAGCAAAGTTCTATGTATGCCATGACTTCCATAGCCTCCTCCATTTTCTGGTTGATGATTTTCCCCCACGAGGATCGAATCATCACTATTGACAAACTCACATACTATGGTAAGAAACCGTGATAGTTTACGATGTCATTCTACCTTATGTAGACACAACTATGGAGTCGCTCATGCAATAACAATAATATGGCCCCGATCAATTCAAACCATCATCAATCCTAGGATGATTCATAGGATATCCCCCTGTCATACCCGAATCAACCTCAGATACCATAGGGTCAATGGTGTGCATGATGTTATCATCAAAGAATGAAAAAAACCAGGAGACTTAGACTATTAGTACGAAAATCTATTGTTGTGAAACTAGCTCCAAAATAGAAGAAAAGATATATCAATGCCTTAGAAATAAGCCACTTCGAGGGAGAAACCTCTAATACATTACATGAATGAACAATTCTTGGATGATACAAATGACAAAACCTCCTTTCTATGCCGAGGTCCATGAGACCCTTGTCTTAGTCCATTTGGAGCACAATGTAATCCAGTTGACCTATTTAAATAAGCTGTGCTGGGGCACAATAACAATATTAGGGTTAGAGGGCCTAAATATAACAACAAGGAGTTACAAAAATAGTAATACAAGGGACCTAACATGCCCCTCTCCTTCAAAAAAGTGTTGTCCTCAACGCTTGAGTAGCTCTGGGTGCTTGTGTATAAAATTCTCATCCTCCCATGTAGAATCTTCAGTGGGTAAGTTCTTCCACTTGATGAGATACTCTGAAATTGATCGATTTCGTAGCTGTCGAGTTCTTGTTTCCGTGACCGCTTCAGGTTCCAATATGATTTTTCCTTCCTCATCAAGTTCTGGCAATATTGTTTGAACTGGGAGATTTTCACCTATAACCTTCTTTAAGCATGAAACATGGAAAACTGGATGTACTCGCGAAGAAGCAGGAAGCTCCAATTTGTATGCCATAGAACCAATCTTTTGCAACACCTTGTAAGGACCATAGTACTTTAGTGATAATTTATTATCCTTCTTAGCTTGCTTGAGGGACATTTGTTTGTATGGTTGTAGCCGTAAAAATACCCAATCTCCTACATCAAAACTTCTCTCGCTGCGATGTTGATCTGCCTGTTGTTTCATTCGATTTTGTGCCAAATTCAGGTTATCCTTTTAAGAGTTGGAGAACTTCTTGCTGATGCTCGATGTGATCTTCCACTGCTTGAACCTTCGAGTTTTCCCTTAAAGATGATGTGATGGATGGTGGATGATATCCATAAAGTGCCATAAATGGGGTCATTTTTGCTGCAGTATGGAAGGAAGTGTTATACCACCATTCAGCAAGAGGTAACCACTTGACCCATTGTGTTTGTTTATCGGATACAAAAAAACGAAGATATCCTTCCAAACATGTATTTACAATCTCAGTTTGACCATCAGATTGAGGATGATAAGATGAGCTATGAGCTAATTGAGTACCCAAACAAGAAAATAACTCCGTCCAAAAATTTCCAGTAAAAATGGGATCTCTGTCGCTCACAATAACCCTTGGGCTTCCATGTAGCTTTTGAATTCTGTCCATAAATGTAGTAGCAACTGTACTTGCTTTAAATGGATAAGATAATGCACAAAAGTGTGCATACTTGGTAAGTCTATCAACTACCACCATGATGACATTCTTTCCTTCGGACTTAGGTAAACCTGTGATAAAATCCATTGAAATCTCCTCACAACGTTGACTTGGAATGGATAAAGGTTGTAGAAGTCCCGGGGTCTTAATTGTCTCCACTTTATTCTGCTGGCAAACCAAACATTCCGCCACAAACTTTTGAATATCAGATTTAAGGCCATCCCAAAAAATTTCTTTCTTCACCCTGTGGTAAGTTTTTAAAAACAGGTGTCCTCACTCACAAAAAAGGGAGAAAGAGTGGTACAATTAAAATAATCTCTTGTTTTTAGTTTAGGAATTCTTACAAAGAAGACATGAAACCTTTGTGCCATGGAATCATTTTCCAAATAAATGCCATCAATGAGATCATATTTTTTAGATGATATCTTATACAACGATATCTTCCATTCATTCCTATTGCTTTGGTTATCAATGCGGTTGGATAATGTCAATGTTTAACAATAAAGCTATCTTCATTTGCCTTTCATGTGAGGTGCATCTGCAACAACACACAGCTTCCTTTTTTGTGATTAACAAATTCATAATAAATGTTTCATTATTTTTGCAGCTCTTCACAGAAGATATTCTTTGTTCCAAAAGAAGTGTTTAAGACTTCATCATGAAAATTTTTTATAGGAAGTGTCCTTCCCATTATGTAGTCCAGCCCATTTCTTTTGGTAGGTGTATTCTTCTCACATTTCAGCATAAAAATATCTTTCTGTAAATATTTTCCTTTCATTGGACGACTTTCAAAAGAAATGGGTCTTCCTTCTTGCATTAAAATAGCACGAATTCCATTTCCTGAGGCATCACATTCCACAATAAAGGTTTTTCTGAAGTCTGGCATAGCTAAGACCGGTGCTAGGTGTTATGGCCTAAATCTACCTCAAGCTGAGGAAGGCAAAATCTAGGATAACATCAAACCACGCTTAACCTAGTAGCTAGCCCTACCAGATCGGGAGAGGGGTCTCTCCTGGTCAATCTTAGCAAAAAAATGATTATTGAGGCTTGAGATGACTTGAATGAAGGCTGATTTTAGGCTAGGTATATATGTAAAAGAGTTTTTTTTTTATTTTGAGGGTGTTTGTTGGATCAAAGGGAAGGGCATATTTTGGATCTGGGGAATGATCAGTTTCACAGAGAGCTGAATGAGGCAAGGTAGGTAAATGTTTTGACACTTCAATTTTTAATGAAATGGAGATCTTAGATAGGTGTGGAGTCAAAGAGGGCAATAAATCTTCAAGGATCCTCTTCAAGCAGTTTGAAAACATGGAAAATTAAACAAATCCTAGGTAGAGCACTGCAAATTTTAATGGATTCTACCTTTATCCTTATTTGCTTAACTTAAGAAGAAATCAGAGGGAGAATGATACACATAAAAACATCAGTGTACTTAAATTTTCAGAGAGAAGCACATTATCAAAGCAAAGCACCACAAGAATCCCATAGAGTGTTGCAAACCCTGGTCTATTCCTTTGCCAAAATGCAGAGATGATGTACAATGATGCTCAAGGCAATCCCAAATGTCCAACCTATGCTAATGACTAAAAAAATACAAGATATAGACAACACTAACTCATCCCCAGCCTCTAGGGATCGAGCTCACAATTTTGGGAGCTGTTTCAACAAGATCTAAACTGAGAACTAGAAAATAGGCAGTGGAACAACTTGCCTCTATAAAATAGGAAACTGATTCATTCAGTTGCAATTCACCTTTTGATCGATGAATCTACCTCCATGAGTAAAAAAAAAATTACATCAAGATCCATCAAAATACATCCAATTACATCATGATTTTAACATTTGGAAGCAAGAAAGTCAAAATGTCAAAAACTAGGCGAAAAACAGAGTTACTGAGTCCAAAATGAGCAAAAATCCCCAATGCGCCACGCCTAATTTCTCTATGCGTCGTGTCAGTTTGGAGCTGATTTTGAAGGCCTTACCATCATCCAAATTTTCTACAAGTGGGCTTGTTGGAAATTTCTGCCTGTCTACTTTCCAACACAAGTATAATTTCTGAATTTGGCTTCCATTTGCCTCTCCAAAAATGAGTTCTCCCAACACTGCTTCCTGTGTGTCCAAAAAGGGGCAGAAAGGTCATTTTTAGGGTGTTTTTGACCCTTATGGAAGCCCAAAACCTATCAAAATCTCTTGTCCATAAGTAGGCATGCATAATTTTCCATGAAAAATCCAAAAATGTAAAATTTTCACCAAGAGGAGCTCCCAATCATAAGCGCGCGCCAAGTGGCATGATGCGTAGAGTTGAAAATCTGTGTTTAGGCCAAAAAAATCAAAATTTGAAAAAAGTGTCCCAAATTTCTTGAAATTTGGGCTGAATGTCTTCCATCATGTACCATGCTGGGCCAAGGAAGTCTCGGCCAATATTTGAAGTCTATCATGCCTTTTCCTACGCTTCCTCGATGCCTTCATCATCTCTGTCATAAGAGGAATCTGTCTCCATGTTTGCGAAAGTCTATATTATCTTAGATGAGTATGAGAAGTTTTTGGTTTTTTTTTCCAAATGTGTGATAATATGTGAGGGAATATGAAGGGAGAGGATGAGGGGAATTTTAGGAGTATTTCTAATTGAAAATTTCCAATTAAAAAGTTTTAGGGGCAACTTCTAGGCTTTTGGGATAACATTTGGGATTTTGGGAATTTTGTAGCTAGGGTTTGGGATAATGGAAATTAGGATAGGAGTAGATGAATTTAGGGATATGGGGGGAAGGGAAATGGGTTTATGATATAAAAACAGTGAAGAAATAAAGGATGTGGGAGTGATCGCACAAAAAACTAATTCGCAAACCCTAAACGATCATTTCTTAAGCAAGGAAGTAGGGTTTGAATTTGTTTTATTAAATCCTCGTAGACATCATAAGACACACGTTTATTGGTAGTGGAAGAGTTGTTTGAATTAATTTGGACCAGAGGAAACTGAGAAAATTTATGTTTTGAATCATATTGTGGTGAAAAGAGCTTGCAGCTCTGTGCGCCGCGCCACAACCCAACGCGTCGCGCCACAAACCCAACGCGTCGTGCCATTTTTTAGGAGACTTTTGGAGACCTTACCAATGTCCAAATGGGGCACAGGATATCTTTTTGGAAATATTATTGAGTCTAATTTCCAACCCAACTGGAATTTTTCAATTTGGAGTTCATTTTCCCTATCAAAAATCAAATCTCCCAAGACTGGTCAAAATGTGCAAAATGAGGCTGCCTCAAGGCAGAGTGCTATTGCAGTCAACTTTTGAACGTATTCCTCAACTCCAAATTGATCTCATGATAGATAATTGGAAATATATTTGTGTCTAGTTATCAGTTGAATCATCAAACAAGTCATTTGGCCAACCAAGCGAGGAGAAAACCTGATTTTCCCAAGGTCACTTCAGAGGTGCATCAATTCTCCTAAAGCAACTGTATTTTTGACATTTCTCTAAAACCATGACACATGTGTAAAAAGTGAAGGAATTTTTTCTTCCTTGGCCTATCGTGGAAAAAAATCTCTCTCAGTTGTCCCAAATTCATCTTTTATTGCTCAGAAACATCATTGAATTAAAACCACAATACGATGGCATTGGGGTATAGAAAATGGTAGGAAATAGAAGGGATAGGAAGCACCACAAATTATTGAGAAAAATTTTGGAAGTATAGAGGGATGTCGAGAGAAGTAGGGGAAGAATGAATTCAGATGATAGTGAGGGGACCGGGGTCAAGGGAAAAATGCGAGGCCTAGCTTAGAAAATTGCCAAGTTATAGCAAGAAACTAGAAGTTGCAGTAATGAGGACTGGAATCTAGGTGGGTAGGGAAGTATTTGTATATCCTGTATATGGTACATTAGGATCGGATAAGGAAAGGTGTATGAACATCAAGATACAAGTTTTGCTGATGATTTGACCATCCAAGAGAAATTACCTTCAAAACCCTAGGAGAGGGAAATGAACCTTACCTAGGCACAACTGAAGCATGAACAAGGTGTAAAATGACCCAGTGGAACTTGACATGATGATGAAAACCCTTTGAATGATGGTACACTCAGCTGAATGGTGACATGGATCGACATTTGGACAACTTTGAAAAGAGTGAAAAAAAACCCTAGACCTAATACCTAGTGACCAAATTTTACTTGAAGACTCACTGAAATGACAAAATTTGACCTTGACACCTTAAAATCACTTTGTAAGAGAAATTTTGATCACTAGAGGAAGGTTGAAAAGACTAACACTAACATTGGCTCCAATGGGGATGGTAGCTCCTTGGAGGTGCCAAGAACTACAGATCTTTGGAAAGCAGACAGTGCCTTCATCCATTGGGTAATGGAGTCAAAAACTAAAGCTGAAATGCATGACTGAAAACTGATGACTTGACGACACAAACTGAATCTCACTCAACTAAAAACTGACTCAATACTAAAACACAACCAACAAACTAGAAAATATGCTCAAAATTGAGCTTATTCATCAAAACCTACTCTAACAATTTCATTCATCACCTGATCAAGTGAAATGAAACAACCAATGCAACCAAGTAAGTATTCTGGCTGTTGTTTGAATTCTCTACAAGTGCTCACTTATGAACACCAAGAGAGAAATACTGAAAGGAAACTCCCATGAAAACTTGTGAACAGATCCGTTGAATACTATGGATTCTCTATCCGCCTCCAAAAACACTGCATAAGGATCTTGAAGTTCATGCACACTAGGACTTAGCTCATCCAATGGATTACTTCTCTTCTCCTCATACCATGAATGCAAACTTTGTTTTGAGCTTTGTGATGCGCTTTGTGGCGAGACTCCTACTAAAAATAACAAAGAGACCGACTGCCAGATAAAATTTATATCAGCACACATTTCAAGCTTACATATAGTTAATGGAGAAGGAATTTGATTGCAGACATCATCCAACACACCAACTATTGGATTATGAAAAACTTGAAAAGAATGTTGCAACCTATTTTCTATTGTTTATGATGAGATTACATGATTTTCTACAAGCTTCTCATTTGAAAATTTACTATGCCAATTTCCCTTCAAAGACTGAAATGATTCAAAACATAAAGGTACAGAATCATCTTGCATCATTTGATCATGTGTGTGAGCTTCCAAGTCCTCATCTACAACTTGACAATCAATGGCATTTGGGGGCTACAAATCTGGATATGAGAAGTCTTGAACAAGGTTTTCATTGCCCTCAAGATGGTCCAGATCAAGACTTGTCAACAGTTGATTTCGGATTGCATGAATTTTGTCTCTAATGAACTAAAATGAATCAAAACAAAAAGGAAAATATCCTTCACTTACTTCAAAATTTGCTGCACTTTACTCGTCATTTCCATAGCTGATACGTGATGGATGAACATTGTATTCGAGCTGCTGAAAGTGAACTTCCTCCTTCCACAAACTAGCTGTTGATTTTTCTGCAATATTAGCTTCTGTTTGGAGAACATAATCATCATCGTACTAATCAAACTGAGGCAAATCATCAGTATAAAACACATCATCAAGCATACATGTCATATCAACAGCTCTCTCTTCTCTAAGATGATCTACAAAACAATCATTATTAGATCTATGATGACTAGGATAAGAAAAAAGATGTTTTGGATCAGCAACTTGTTCTTCTTCAATTAGCGAGCCATGGGCTTGAACATTATACTCATTCCTTGTGGTGATATTTTTCATCATATCTTCCACTACACTTACCAACATGTCAAGCTTTACCTCTAGAGATGTCAATTTCTCTGGATCTATATTTTTCATCTCTTCTTCTTTCAAATTTTCCCTTCAAATCAGCAAATGAGCCTCTACATCTACTGCACTGTTCTGCATCTCTTCAAGTGTTGTAAGATTCCTTTCTCTCAGCTGAAACTCCATTTCTGGATCAAAGGCACACGGGTAGTGCAAGAGAGCAGATCAAGGAGGAGGCCTTATATTAACTGGCATCGAATAATAAACTTGGTTAAATCTGGCAGAAAACTGTTGTACTGTCTCCCCTGGTAGTCTTTTCAGCTGGTTATACTCTTCTATAATCAAGAAAGGGTTTTTTCTGATCACCCACCTGTTGAGGAAAACTTTGACGAACTGCTGGAAATCTGAGATGCTCGCATCAGGCAGGGTTTTGAACCAACTGTTGACTTTGCCTTGCAAAGAAAGAGCAAAAAGCCTAATACTGACATCCTCTTCATCAACTTCAAAAAGGTCAAGAAAAGACTCAAAATCCAGAACATGTCTCTCAGCAGTGATGTTGTCACGTTCACCATCAAATATTGGTAGATATAGGTCATGATTTTTAGGGAAAGCATGGGATATAGGAGGTAAAATAAGAGGCTTGTATCGATCTGGGATTTTACAAGGTATATGGGTATGTAAAAATGCTGTAGAATCAGTCTTGGTCTCTTGAGGTTCATCAGTTTGAAGATGGTCATCACAAGATTCGGAAGAAAGGTCTTGATCAAACTCAAAAGCATGAAAATCTTTGGTATCCACAATATTCAAAGGGAAGGAATCAGATGTCGAGGATCTTTTCTCAAATACAATATACTTTTCAAAGCCTTCTTGACATTCTCAGGAAACGAGAAGAAATAATTTGTGACAAAGAAAAAAATGTCTTGGATGAAATTCCAACTTGAATACTTGATCTTTCCATATTGTCCTTTCATGCTTCTGCTAGTCAGGTTCATCCTCCAGTGGAGTCCTTGGATCTGATCTCGAAACTTATTTAGAGTTACCAGGTGAATGATTTCAGCCTTGCGGTGTCTGATCGTTGTCCACCATCAACAATCAAATCTGAACTTGATTACATTTTACTGAGGAACTAGACGTTCATTTCATAAACTAGACCAGAGATTGACTAAAGCAACATTCATCTACTTTCGCTAATGCAAAGCAAGAGCGTTTCGAAGGCTACCTGGCTAACTTCAGGCTCTGTCTGTAGTTTATAAAGCAAACAAAAAAATTTTCATCCCCAGTATGGTCGCCACTATGTTATGGCCTAAATCTACCTCACGCTAAGGAAGGCAGAATCTAGGGTAACATCAAACCACACTTAACCTGGTAGCTAGCCCTACCAGATCGGGAGAGGGCTCTATCCTGGTCAATCTTAGAAAAAAAATTATCAGTGAGGCTTGAGATGACTTGAATGAAGGTTTATTTTAGGCTAGGAATATATGTAAAAGAGTTTGTTTTGATTTTGAGGGTGTTTTTTGGATCAAAGGGAAGGGCAGATTTTGGGTCTGGGGAATGATCAGTTTTGTAGAGAGCTGAATGGGGCAAGGTAGGTAAATGTTTTGACACTTCAATTTTTAATGAAATGGAGAGCTTAGACAGGTGTGGAGTCAAAGAGGGCAAGAAATATTCAAGGATCCTCTTAAAACAGTTTGAAAACATGGAAAATTGAACAAATCCTAGGTAGAGCACTGCAAATTTTAATGGATTCTACCTTTATCCTTATTTTCTTAACCTAAGAAGAAAAAGAGGGAGAATGATACACATAAAAACATCAGTGGCCTTACATTTTTAGAGAGAAATAAATTATCAAATCAAAGTACCAAAATAATCCCATAGAGTGCTGCAAACCCTGGTCTATTCCTTTGCCAAAATGCAGAGATGATGTACAATGATGCTCAAGGAAATCCCAAATGTCCAACCTATGCTAATGACTGAAAACCTACAAGATATAGACAAAAATAACTGATCCCCAGCCTCTATGGGTTGAGCTCACAAGTCTAGTAGCTGTTTCAACAAGATCTAAACTGAGAACTGGAAAATAGGTAGTGGAACAGCTTGCCTCTATAAGATAGGAAACTGATTCATTCAGTTGCAATTCACCTTTTGATGGATGAATCTACCTCCATGAGTAAAAATTTAACAAAATTACATCAAGATCCATAAAAATACATCTAATTACATCATGAGTTTCAAATTTGGAAGAAATAAAGTCAAAATGTCAAAAAATAGGCGAAAAACAGAGTTACTGAGTCCAAAATGAGCAAAAATCCCCAATGCGTCGTGCCTGATTTCTCTATGCGTCACGCCAGTTTGGAGCTGATTTTGAAGGCCTTCCCGTGATCCAAATTTTCTGCAAGTGGGCTTGTTGTAAAGGTATACCTTTCTAATTTCCAACACAAGTGTCATTTCTGAAATTTTCTTCCATTTTCCCCTCCAAAAATGAGTTCTCCCAACATTGCTTCCTGTGTGTCCATAAAGGGGCAGAAAGGTCATTTTTAGGGTGTTTTTGACCCTTGTGCAAGCTCAAAACCTGTCAAAATATCTTGGCCATAAGTAGGAATGCATAATTTTCCATGAAAAATAAAAAAATGTAAATTTTTCACCAGGAGGAGCTTCCAATCATAAGCGTGCGCCAAGTGGCGCGACGCGTAGAGCTGAAAAATCCGTGTTTAGGCCAAAAAAATCAAAATTTGAAAAAAGTGTCCCAAATTTCTTGAAATTTGGGCTGAATGTATTCCATCATGTACCATGCTGGGACAAGGAATCCTTGGCCAATATTTTAATTCTATCATGCCTTTTCCGACGCTTCCTCGATGCCTTCTTCATCTCTGTCATAAGAGGAATCTGTCTCCATGTTTGCCAAAGTCTATATTGTCTTAGATGAGTATGAGGAGTTTTTGGTTTTTTTTGCCAAATGTGTGATAATATGTGAGGGAATATGAAGGGAGTGGATGAGGGGAATTTTAGGAATATTTCTAATTGAAATTTTCCAATTAAAGAGTTTTAGGGGTAGCTTCTAGGCTTTTGGGATAGCATTTGGGATTTTGGGAATTTTGTAGCTAGGGTTTGGGATAATGGGAATTAGGATAGGGGTAGATGAATTTAGGGATATAGGGGATAGGGAAATGGGTTGATGATATAAAAATAGTGAAGAACTAAAGGATTTTGTAGTGATGGCACAAAAAACTAATTTGCAAACCCTAAACGATCATTTCTTAAGCAAGGAAGTAGCGTTTGAATTTGTTTTATTAAATCCGCATAGACATCATAAGACACACGTTTATTGGAAGTGGAAGAGTTGTTTGGCTTAATTTTGACCAGAGGAAACCAAGAAAATTGAAGTTTTGAATGAAATTTTGGTGAAAAGAGCTTGTAGCTCAATGCGTGCACCACAACCCAACGCGTCGCGCCACAAACCCAACGCGTCGCGCCATAAACCCAACTCGTCACTACATTTTGTAGGAGACTTTTGGAGACCTTCCTGGTGTCCAAATGGGGCCTAGGATAGCTCGTTGGAAATATTATTGAGTCTAATTTCCAACCCAATTTTAATATTTCAATTTGGAGTTCATTTTCCATATCAAAAATCAAATCTCCCAAGACTAGTCAAAATGTGCAAAATGAGGCTGCCTCAAGGCAGAGTTCTGTTGCAGTCAACTTTTCAAGGTCTTCCTCAACTCCAAATTGAGCTTGAAATAACTCATTGTAAATATTTTTATGTCTACTTATCATTTGACTCATCAAGCAAGTCATTTGGCCAACCAAGCGAGGAGAAAACTTGATTTTCCCAAGGTCACTTCAGAGGTGCATCAATTGTCCTGAGGCAACTGTATTTTTGACATTTCTCTAAAACCATGACACCTGTGTAAAAGGTGAAGGAGGTTTTTCTTCCTCGGTCGAGTTTGGAAAAAAACCTCTCTAAGTTTTCCCAAATTCATCTTTTATTGCTCAGAAACATCATTAGAGTAAAACCTATCCTGATGTGCGGAACAAGGGATTTGTCGAAATGAAGGGGATAAGGGGCTTCTAAATTATTGAGAAAATTTTGGGAAGTATGGAGGGATGTTAGGAAGCAGGGGAAAGTGGAATTTCAGAGATTGAGTGAGGGGAAGGGGTCCAAAAGGGCAAAATCTGACCTAATACAGAATTGTCAGAGTACCAGCAAACTACAGGTTTGTCGAAAATGAGGAGGCATAAGATCTCGTGATGAAGTGTTTAATAAGGTACATTAGGAATGAAGTAAAGGTGTAAAAATGAACATTAAGATACAATTTTGCTAGTGGTTACACGACCATCAGAAAGCCTACACAGCTAAACCTAGGAGAGGAAATGAACCTTACTGAGCACAAACTGAAGCATGAACAAGATGTAAAAAGACCCAATGGAACTTGACATGATGATGAAAACCCTCTGAATGATGATACACTCAGCTGAATGGCGACATGGACTGACATTTGGACAAATTTGAAAAGCATGAAAACAAACCCTAGACCTAATGCCTAGTGACCAAATTTTTCTTGAAAACTCATTGAAATGACAAAATTTGACCTTGACACCTTAAAATCACTTTGTAAGAGCATGTTTGATCACTGGAGGAAGGCTGCAAAGACTGACACTAACACTAGGTACATTTCCTCTTATAGATGTTCAAAGGCCTTAGTTGCTTCAGGAGTCCATGAAAATTCATCTTTCTTCAATAATGCTGTTAGAGGTGCTGCTATTCTCCCATAATTCTTAACAAACTTGAAATAATACCCTGTTAAACTAAGAAATCCTCGCAACTTCTTTATAGTTGTGGGGAATTCCATTCCTTAATGGATTTAATTTTGTTAGGGTCTACCTTAACACCCTTGTGAGATACAATATGACCCAGATATTCCACCTCTTGTACTCCAAAGAAACATTTGGATGATTTTGTATATAATTGTTTCTCTTGCAATAGTTTGAGCACCTTGTCAACATGTTGAACATGATCCTTCCAAGACCTGTTGTAGATTAGTATATCATCAAAAAATACTAGCACAAATTTTCTAAGGGTTTGAAAATGAAGTTCATCAACTCTTGAAATGCAAAAGGTGCATTGGTAAGGCCAAAAGCCATGACCAAAAATTCATAATGATCCTCATGAGTTCAAAATGCTATTTTCAGAATATCTTCAGCCTTCATTCTAATTTGATGATATCCTGAACGAATATCCAACTTGGTAAAATAAATTGCTCCATGTAATTCATCCAATAATTCATCAATCACAGGAATGGGAAATTTATCTTTAATGGTTAGCTTATTGAGCTTCCTATAATCCAGACACATGCACCATGATCCATCCTTCTTGTGCACCAATACTACTGGAGCAAAGAAGGAACTTTGACTAGGTTGAGTTATACCAACCTCTAACATTTCTGCAATCATACGTTCAATTTTCTCTTTTGGACATAAGGATATCTATAAGGCCTGATGTTTGGAGGAACACTTCCTAGAATCAAATGAATAGCATAATCATGATCACGAATAGGTAGGAGTCCTTTCAGAGCTTCAAACACCTTGGAATTATTGTCCAAGACTTTTTGGAGATCTACAGAAACAGATGATTTTCATGTTGGAACTTCTAGTGAGCATAATTGTGCAACTACGCCTTGTTGTTATTTCTTCAAAAGCTTTTTCATGAAATTAGAGCTTATTATCTTTACTGGCTTCCTTGTGACACCCCGTAATTTTACTTCCTTTCCTTCTGAAAAAAATTCAAGAAAATTTCTTGAAAATTAAAAGCTACCATCCCTAGAGATTGTAACCATTGTACTCCTAGTACAACATCAACACCTCCCATAGGAATGGAAAGAATTGGTCTATTCAACACATATTCTGCCATGGTTAGCTTGATATTATGGCATTTTCCAAAGAAATTTATAGTTCCTCCATTTGCAACCATCACTTGACATTCTGGTGTTGGGTATACGAAACAATTCAATTCCTTGGCTACCTTACAATGAATAAAATTATGGGTACTACCTGAATCAATCAACATTATTACCTTTTCCTTCTTGATATGTCCTTCTATCTTAAGAGTTTGAGGAGTGGTAATTCTTTCCAATACATTACACGAGATGGTCAGACTCATTTCTTCCTCTTCTAGGGCTGGTTCCTGGTGTATATTCTCTTCTTGTTCATTTTCTTCTTCCTCTTCACAATCTATGTAAAATAATTTCTTCTTAGCACACTTATGACCTTTAGCTTATTTGCTATCACAACTGTAGCAAAGCCCTTTTTCTCTTTTTTCTTCCAATTTTTGTGGTGTCAACCTTGAAGGTTGTGGAAATCTAGGAGTAGCAACACTTCCCTCTTTATAGAAGTGAGTGGTAGGCTTCCTTGTCGCCATAATTTTACATTCAATTTTACTTGCCAACCGGAATGCCTTCTACAATGAATCAGGTTCCAAAATGTGAACTTCATGTTGGATGTTATCCTTTAAAGTACCTATGAAGAGATCAATCTTGTGTTCCTTTGGAATATCAGTTTCCATTTTATTCAATTTTTGGAAGTCCTCAATGTAATATCCCAAAATAGGGAAAATCAACAAGGTTGGGAGTATCTTATGATATCCCAAGATTGTAGATCCAGAAATATTAAAACACAATATGAGGACTGCAAATAAGTAAACAATAGATCTAAATACATATCATAATATGCAAAAATAACAGAGTCATTTTATTATTATTTGGAGGTGAAAAATGAAATTATAACAGCGCTCAAAATATGAGACACTCAAGCCACAAAAGTAGCCTAGAATGACCCTACAATCATATCCCAAGAGGGACTGCATAACTGCTGCTCTGCTGGAAGGTAAAATATGTTGTCCCTACTACAGATGTAGGGAATACAACTGCCTATAAGATAAAAATTCAGATCTAGGCAGAACGGGAGCTCCGATGATGTTGAAATTGTAGATATGGGCTCTATGATGGATTCCCAAAATAACCCTGGAAGGGTTTCTCAAATCTGTAATTCTAAGACAAACTTATCTCTAGGGCTCCATGAATATGCTATTGGGAATGCAGATCTAAAGCTAGATCTGATAATATGATGGCTGCAATGATGTACAATCGGATCTAAGCAAGAAGGGTTGATACCTTCACTAGATCCTTGGGCTAAAAGCTCAAGATCTAGCTCCTCCAATATCCTCCATTGAAAATAGATGGAGAATGAAAAACAGCTTAAGAAAACTACAATGTGAGGGAATCAGGCTCCTTTCCCCATAGAAAAATATGTCAAATCAGCTCCTGGGTGATGGAAAAAATAGATCCAATGTGAGGAGGTTATCCCTCACAGGATTTCTAGCTGAAATGCTGGAAATTTCCTTCCTCCAATAGATCTTCAAGACTGAACTGCGCAATCCTTGAAGTGATTACTACAACAAGGAGCAAAACCCCAAGGCCTGAATGCCGGATATAGATCTGATGCTCTGGAAGACTGAATATGAAGAACAAAGTGGTAGGATGAATCCTCCACCAGTTTTCTAGCTGAATACTAGAAACAACCTCCTGAAGATGGCACTAATTCTTGTTATGGAATGAAGAACAAGCCTCTTCCTCATAGATCACTCCAAGAAAGAGGTGGGATTCCTGCCCGGGAACACCCTACAAGCTCTGCTAAATAGCCCAAGCTTGCATAGAAATGTCATAAGACAAATCTAGATCTAAACAGATCAAGAAATGCATAATCCAAATCATGCCTTCCATTGTGCCTTCACCTTCATTATGTGCATGAGCCTTCCATAACCTAGGCCCACTCCAATACTACGTTGCACATGTGGACAAAGTCTCCATGTTCGACCACGTTGTTGATCTAGGATCTCCATCATGTTCACATGGTGATCACCCTCTCCATCATGCATGAATTAAATGCACCACTTCCTCCACTATCTTATCATGAATGATCTTCTTTGAATGTATCATTATCTTAGTTGACCTTATCAAAGATCCATGTGATTTAATGTTTAATATACATGATCTTCTTTAAATGTTTCACCCTCTAAACCTATCTCATAAATGAGACATGATCTCTATTAATGGAGTTGCTCCACTACTCCATGATTCTAGATATAGATAAAAAATGTTCACATACACACATAAAAGTGGATCTTATTCATCTTTTGGGGTTTGTGGGTTCCTCCACCCTTTTATTTACTTAATTTATTAAAAAGATCAAAGACTCTAATATTCCAAGTGTGATGTTCAAATTTGGGAATATTACAGTCCCCCCCGGAAAAATGTTGCTTGTCCTCAAGCAACTCAAAAGGTAGATGCATCAGCCATCTATTCCCCTCCAAATGGCATCCACATAAGGAAGGCTTCTATAATGTTCCAAATATGGAACTTTCTGCTCCATCGGGAATATCTTAAGATATTCCAATTCCTTCTTTAGTGAGACACCACAAGTCCATTCCAAATATTGAATGTGGGGGGATTTACAGGATATATCTCCTTCCAAAGAAGGGAGAGATCATGAGGCTAGCTAGCCCTTCACAGACTCGCTCTATGGATATGTAATATTCCACTGCGGGAATTTCTACGACAGGGTCCTTGAGAATGCTGTATAAGGAAGCTGCTGTAAAAATAAGACAAACCCCTACTAGGATGCCTTATAAAACATCTAATACAACTCCCTTGCAGAAAATGAGCTCAAAGAAATAACTCTAGATGGGCTATTCATATCTCCCCAATATTGGTCTCTGAAACAATGCTCAATGAGAGAGATGACAACAATACATGAACATTAACATTAACTCTGCAAATCTGAAATACACTATAAGAGGTAAAATTCTATAGCCATAATTATATTATGATATCATCAGTAAAATACAATAAATATCATGAGGAATGAACCCCTTTTGCAATGAGAATTAATCTCCCATGATCAAACCCCAAAATGCATAAGTTACTGCAGCTACACAAAATGTCGGAGGACCATGCCTGCACAGTCATTATGAGAGCAGTAGCTGCTAAATGTGTAAAAAATGATAATTATGCTGAAGGATACAAATAAATATCCCAATAACAAAGGAATGGGCTGAAATACAGGATTTCTAGCCAATCTAGGAGAGATTGCTAGAAATGTCAGAAAATACGAAATGTGACAGCTGAGTTGTCACTGCAACTGGTACAAAATGAGAATGAGGCTGTGGCTGATCTGAAATATGATTTCCCTCCTCTGATAATTTCTTCAAGCAAAGGGATGATCCATTTATCTCAAAAACACTCCTCCTTTGAAGCTCAAGAACCCCTCTCTCACCGCCTCCTATAAAATAACGCAGTTTCCTCCATGGACTGTGCAGTGGGAGATGATGGAATGTTTTTCCAAGTGCCAAAGATATTATATGAAGCCCAGGAATCCTCCTTGCAGCTCCTCCAATGAGTATATCACTCCTCTACTGAAGAAAACAAGTCAAGGGAGACTCCATGAGTTCCTCCTTTGCTGCCCCCAGCAACACAACGTCCTCTTTGCTGCAGAGCTAATGCTGTAGATGATGGTAGTAGTTGTGGCCAATGATTGATTGAGGAAAATGTAGCTCAATCCTCATCCTTCCTTGAGGAAGAGGGAGGGATTCCTGACCGGGAACACCCTAGTGCCTGAGGGCACCACCACCCTGCTAAACAGCCTGGGGATGCAAGCCTCTGCAGACCCTATTCAAAATTATATACTCAAACATGATCCAAATGGGCTTCCATCTCCTCCTTATAAATAAATGGAACTCTTTTCCACCATGGTCCCACCAATTAGGGTTTCCACCCTCAAGTGAGTGTCTTCACTCCAAAACTGCGCAGCTTCTCTAAGAAGCCTCTCCCCCTTGGGCATCGTCGTTGACTTTAGTCAAAGGTGACTAAATCAAATGATCCGGATTCCATTCAAACCATTAGGTGTTTTATTTCAGTTTCTTATTCACCTCCTTTTCACATAAGGAGTGTCATTTATTCATTTTAAAGGGGCTAAGGTGTCCCCTTCCCCATTTTATTTATCAAAAATAAAATATGCAACTATAATGTTCCATTTAGCTTGAGGCTAAAATTTGGGAACATTACAGTCCTCCCCTCCCACATGTTGCTTGTCCTCAAGAAACTGCATAGAGAGAACAAAATTTCTCCCCCTTTCTTCTCTTTTGGCCTCCTCAACACCAAGCTTTCCCACTGCTCAAAGGATGCTGCAATAGACCTGTCCTCAAATGCTTTCTCCCAAGTATGCAAGCTGAAAATAATGCTCCTCATGGAAGATATAAGGTGTAGTGGAATACTTCTCACTATGCTCTGGCCTCCTTAAGGTAGGAGTGATGATATGCATGGGAAAATTATGCTCCCAATGATGATCCTCTCATCCATGCTATCATCCAAATGAAAATCTCACCGCTGATTTCTGCAATGAGTTGGGGCTGAATGGAGAGTTGTGTTTGTGCTTCTCAAGATGGCCCTCTCTCCATTTAAAGTTTCCATGGGGCTGCCTCTATCCTTGGGCTTAAATGGTATGGCCTCCAAGAATGGCCCAAGCTACCCCATCAAGAAAAACAGCCATGAAATGCCTTCTCAAGTTCTCCAAGTGGTTCCTCCCACAAGAAGAGACAAATAGCAATGTGGCAATCATGGTTTGCCCATGGTGTCTCCTAAAAATTAAGACATGCATAATGGGGAGAATAATGCTCCCAATGGGCTGTACATCCAATAATCTTCCAAATAATTCTCCTCATGAGTGTACAAACATAAAAAATATAAGGAGCAATACACAATAAAAGCAAGTTGTCAATTGACAACTGGAGAGTGGTTCAAAGTTCCACTCATGGAACCTGTGCAGTGCCTCTTGGCCTACCTCAAAATTACAAATAAAAAGTGCTTTACTAGCCACTTGTTTGCTGCCACAATATCTCATCATAAGATAAAAACATGAAATCACAATTTGGTGCCAATGGTGCACACCAAGGAATATGTGGCTTCCCCCACAAACCATCATAAAAATAGCCAAAATGAAGGCTACAAGTAGCTGCAAGTACATCATATCAAATGTAAGAAGGGATAATCCTTCTTGGGATAATGTGCTGCTCATATGAAGTAAAGAGGTACAAAAATAATGGGAATTATACCTCCTCTACCATGTACTTGAGATCTTGAGCTGAAATGGCTCATATGAATGTCCTCCCTCTCCTCCAATGAGTAAGGGAATGGTTGTGCCAACCTCTCCAAAATCATCTAGGATATGCATATATCCATATGCTGATGTAGATCATATTGAATTCCCTCCCAAGTGAACTCCTTTAGCAAAGCAAAGTATGCATCCAAATGCACAACTAGGAAGTCCTCATGTGCTGCATGCAATAATTTCTCCTCAAGACTAGAAACTCTAGTCAAGAAGATCTTGTCATAAAAATAGATGACCATATCATCAACCATGTATCTGTCATCTCCCTCTTTATCATCAAGAATCGTGTATGCACCAAGATCTTGGGAATACTCAACCAAAAGCTGAGTCCTCCACCCTGGATCAATCCTCCACATCGACAACGCTGGTGTTCTGCAATATAGTGTTCCCTCATGTTGTTGCCTGCTACTTTGACATCCCTCATGCAAAATTCATCCTCCAAGTTGCTTCCATGCCCATCATGCAGCTACTCATGCTCAAATAGAAATGATGCTCTCTGAAAATGAGCCTCCCATGAGAGACTATCACCTCCAAAGAATCTCCTGATCTTGGCCAATGTAAGCATGAGTGGCCTCCATATACTCTAATGCATGAAAGAGTCCTTCCTCAAATGAAGTATCCTCTCATTCACAAAATATATGGAGCAGTCATCCTACATCGTAAATATGTTATCCTCCATCCATGCAGCAATCTCTATCAACGTAGTGTAACTGATGAGAGTGGGTGATACTGAAAATGAGAGAGTGTATCCCTCCTCCTTGAGTTTATCCCAAAATCCCTACGCTATGTTGGACTCCTCTAATGTATCTAACCCTCCAGAATCCAAGAGTGGTGAACCAAAAAGCATGATGCCTCTCATGATCTATACATCGGGTGGCCTCCCAAGTGGAATGCCTCCAAAAAGTGAGACATCAAGATCTGAAATAGACTGCATGTATGAGTGGACTGATTTGTCCCTCTCTCCTCTGCATAGTGCAATCTATTTCCTTTGTGCGGAAAATTTCTGAAATAGATAAGGAAGAATGCTCATCATCCCTTCATGTTGATCCTTCTACTCTTCTTTCTCCATCTCAGAATCCCTAGCAGATGCTACACATGGATCGATAATTGTGCCTTGGTACCCACATGTAAAAACATTTGGAACTCCTTGCAAAGACACAAGGGCTCCTCTAGTGGAAGAAATGGCTCCCCTTTCACCTCCATGTGGTGATGGATCTCCTCCTAATGTAACAGCACCATTGGTTCTTTCCAATGTATGCAAAATTTTTGTGTTTATGACACAATGAGTTTCACCAATTTTTTCCATCAAACCCTTAGTGAATTCATCATATGTTTTTGCATTTGCATGACAAAAAAAAAAATGGAACCTTCAACCAACAATCATGAGCCATACCTTGAGTTGCAGCGCTGCTCCTCCCATGGCCTCATTTTCTTCCTCTACTGCCTTACAATGCAAGTGAACAAAGGAATGCACTGTGTATCTGCATGTGTGGCTGAATGCTCACACCCTTCATGAGAATATCTAGGATTTTTCCCATCAACAAACCCTCTCAGAAAATTTCTCCAAATTTTCCCTTTCATTAGATCTTCAATGATGTTCTCAATGGTCTGGAAAAGAAGAAGGGAGACCTCCTCTTCCGTCATTCCTTTTCCCTTGTTTCCTCTGAAAATATCCTCTCCTTGGATAGAAGATCCTCTTGCTGATGGCATTAAATCTTGTGCACAAGCTGAGCCAATATTGATGCTTTGATACCACTATAATGTTCCAAATCTGGAACTTTCTGGTCGATTAAGAATATCTTAAGATATTCCAATTCTTTATTCAGTGAGACACCAAAATTCCATTCTAGAGATTGAATGTGGGGTAATCTACAAGATATATCTCCTTCCAAAGAAGGGAGAGATCGTGAGGCTAGCTGGCCGTTCACAGACTTTGTCTATGTATATGCAATATTTCACCACAGGAATTTATGCTACAGGGTCCTTGAGAAAGTTGTATATGGAAGCTACTGTAAAAATAATACAAACCCCTACTGGGATGCCTTAGAACACATCAAATAAAACTCCCTCTCATAAAATGAGCTCAAAGAAATAACTCTATATGGGCTATTCAGATCTCCCCAATCTAGGTCTCTAAAACAATGCTCAATGAGAGAGCTGACATCAATACATGAACATTAACATTAACTCTGCAAATATGAAATACACCATAAGAGGGAAAATTCTACAGCCATAATTATATTATGATATCAGCAGTAAAATACAAGAATTATCATGAGGAATGAACCCCTTTTGCAATGAGAATTAATCTCCCATGATCAAACCCCGAAATGCATAAGTTACTGCAGCTACACAAAATACTGAAGGACCATGCCTGCACAATCATTATGAGAGTAGCAGCTGCTGAATGTGTACAAAATTATAATGATGCTGAAGGATACAAATAAATAGCCCAATAACAAAGGAATGGGCTGAAATACAGGATTTCTAGCCAATTTAGGAGAGATTGCTAGAAATGCCGGAAAATACAAAATGTGACAACTGAGATGTCACTGCAACTGGTACAAAATGAGAATGAGGTTTTGGCTGATCTGAAATATGATTTCCCTCTTCTGATAATGTCTTCAAGCAAAGGGCTGATCCCTTTATCTCAAAAACACTCCTCCTTTGAAGCTCAAGAACCCCTCTCTCACTGCCTCCTCTAAAATAACGCAGTTTCCTCCATGGACTATGCAATGGGAGATGATGGAATGTTTGGCCAAGTGCCAAAGATCTGATATGAAGCCTGAGAATCCTCCTTGCAGCTCCTCCAATGAGTAGATCACTCCTCCACTGAAGAAAACAAGTCAAGGGAGACTCCATGAGTTCCTCCTTTGTTGCCCCCAGCAACACAACGTCCCCTCTGCTACAGAGCTAACGTTGTAGATGATGGTAGTAGTTGTGGCCATTTTCGAATTGAGGAAAATGCAGCTCAGTCCTCATCCTCCCTTGAGGAAGAGGCAGGGATTCCCGACTGGGAACACCCTGGTGCCCGAGGGCACCACCACTTTGCTAAACAGCGCGGGGATGCAAGCCTCTGCAGACCCTATTCGAAATTCTATACTCAAACATGATGCAAATGAGCTGCCATATCCTCATTATAAATAAAGGGCACTCTTTTCCACCATGGTCCCAAAAATTAGGGTTTCCACCCTCATGTGAATGTCTTCCCTCCAAAACTGCACAACTTCTCTAGGAATCCTCTCCCCCTTGGGCCTCGCTATTGACTTTAGTCAAAGGTGACTAAATCAAATGATCTCGGTTCCATTCACACCCTTAGGTGTTTTATTTTAGCTGCTTATTCACCTCCTTTTCACATAAGGAGTGTTATTACTTCATTATAAAGGGGCTAAGGTGTTTCCTTCCCCATTTTATTTATCAAAAATAAAATATGCAACTATAATGTTCCATTTAGCTTGAGGCTAAAATTTGGGAACATTACAACTTCTTCCATTTTCTGCAATATATTATGCATGTTTGGTTCCATAGTTGTCTTTCATAAATATATGATATGACTTCCAACTACATGGTTAGATGTCCTCCTCTCACCATAAAGCACAAAGTGGAAATCAAATGATATGCAACATCATCATATGTACATGAGAGACATAAAATAAAGTAGCTCTCTCCACAAAGGAAAAGCTTCATCATATAATACATTCCTTCATCCCATGTTTCATGATTTTATTGAGCATTGTTATGATCTCATTCTTAACCCTGTTTGCGTTATTGGATCCAAACTTTATCATTCCAAAGTTAGGAAAAATAAGGGAAGGAACAACATGGGTAGACAAAGGTGTCAAACCATATTCTCCTAACAATAACCACTAGAGTAAGGCCCTTTGTTTCCATCCTCCATCTCCTTCATGTAGGATGGATAAGCCAAACTCCCCTAAACACAACCAAAATGAACATGCCTTCCTTTGCTACATTTTGTCTTTGATTTTCAAGGCATGAATCAGAAAATTATGAGCTATTGGGTGGTAACCATACTCACCCAAGAGCAACCAGCACAACCATGCCTCCTTCTTCATTTCATATGTGTTTTTCAAGGCATGGATTAGAAAAATATGAGACTTTGGAGAGTGACAGAAATCTCCGAATGGAAACCAACGTAACCAAGCATGCTGGCCCATACAAATTTGCAAGTGGTCATGCAAGCCCTTGCTTATCATCCATACCCATTCTCTCCCATGTGGATGATGGATGAGGTACTTCATAATCATGGCTTCCTCCCTTTGTAGAATGCCATCCTTCCAAAATTGTTGAAGAAATTTGCATTTCATGAAATGTTGAAATGCATCTCTAATGAGATCTCTTAATTAGATTCTCTCTCCATCAAAGCCCCTCCAAAACCAAAGAAGTTTTGGGTTTGCTGCAAGTAGAATTTTCTCTTTGAGCAGTGAGAGGCTCAATGAGAAAGGGTCATCTGGAAGGGTGTTACACTAAAAACTGTCACCTTGACATTCTGATGACTGTATGAGCTCATTAACACTCATAAATACCACCTTTGCAAGTCTTACAACCTTTATTCCTCATGTCAAGCCCTGAAACAGGAGGAAAAACCCTAAAAATCTTTGAAACTTTGGGTACGCAGGTAACATGAGGCCTGCCTACATTCCTAGCTTGGGTACGCAGGTAATACACTGCTTACCTGCATTCTAGAATGCATTTTTCCTTTGCAATGCCTACATACCCTCCTCAAAGTCAAAAAGGCGAGAAAGTAAAGTAAAAAAAATTATGGTTTAGAAGTCAGATTCCTGGGGTTCCTAGAAGATAATGAGAATTTTTGAGATAGTACACTTTATGATAAGGTGCATATACATATCCCTTGCAGCAGGGACTGATGCGCCTTGATTGAGGAGCATATCAGGAGGATTCTATCCCTACAAAGGTGGAATCCTAACCTCCTCATTTGCTCTATAAAAGGAGGCATTGGGTAGCCTCAAAGGGTTAGATTTTGGAGATTGAAAATTGGAGTTCAAGCTTCAGGGGTGACTGAGTTGAAGTGCTGTTGAGATTTAGACTTCTTTCTGCTGAGCTTTTGAGAGGAAAGATCACATACCTCTTTGTGCTCCTGGAGGAAGAGTGCAAGACTTATCAAAGTAGAGGAGACTCTTGCTTCGGACCCCGGGAAGGCCTTTTCAAACATCAAGGCTAAGGTTGTAAGGTTCTTCTATTATTTTAATATTAATACAATCAAGTTTTGTTTTTCTCAATAAATTGTCATTCGATTTTTTATTTCAATAAGCTGTCGTTTGATCATTTATTTCATAGATTCCTTGATCAGTATGATAGGTATGTTTTATAATTATTTGTTATATAGGTGATGTTTAATATTTGTTTGTTTGTGATTGCAGGTCGACGAAAGATGTTGCTTTCTTGAGATGAAATAACTCTTGTTGCGAAGAGATGAACCCTATGGCCAGAATATCTTTGATGATGAAGACTACACCCAGGTTGAAGATTAGGTTCTAAAGGGACGACACCTTCATAGAATTTATTTTTAAAACGGATATATTTAGAGAAAGACAAACTTAGTTGTTTGTTTGTTGCTAGATTGTCTTCTGACACTAGGGAGATCGATCTTGTCTGCAAGATCGATTTATCCAGCCAACAAATTGGTGACTCCACTGGGGAAAGAACTTGTTTGGATTTTCCTTTGTTTTGATTTGAGAAAATGCTTTTTTCTGATTTTTGATTGATTTGTATGGGCTTGGGTAACTTAGATTTACTTTTCTTTCAAAGTTTTGAAGTATTTTTTGTTTTTCTTGAACTTTTCTAGGGACCGCACATTGTTGCAGACCGTGTTAAAAGTCTTGAAAAACTTAGATTTATTCTTTCAGTTTAGTTTAGATTTGATTTAGGATTCTTAGTGTCTGCCCAAATCTTTATGTGTTTTCTATCGAAAATCTCTTGTGAATGAATTTCTTTCAACAATTTTTTCATCTCATCAATCTCCATTAAGCTATTGGGTTTTTTGAGTCTCTTTTTTGAGAAATTATTAATTTGATTTCCTTTGGTCATTACTTGGAGGTTTGTCTTGGGGGGGCTAAATTGTGTATGAGTGTTAATTGCATTTGAGTATTTTTATTTTTGATCTTTCGAAATATCACCCAGTTTTCTTTACTTGCACTTGATTGGTTCTTAGATTACATTAGAATCATCTTGTGTTTGAGAATTCTCTTGCATAGATCACATTTGCATAATTAGAATTCTCATTTTCAGAATATGAATTGTGCATAGATTACAACTGCATATTTTACATTTTAAAAAATCAATCGTAGATTTAGATTAGTTTTCTTTGATTTGAATTTAGATGTTTTTATGCTTGTTTTAAAAATACAAAAATATAAAAATTGTTTTGGGATTGATTTGCATTATTTTTTCTTGATTAAATTAGTGCATTAGAGAATTTGTTATATTTTCTCTTAGTGATCAATTTTTTGCATTGTTGGAAGTGAATGGAAACTCTCTCCTTACTTTAGTTAGGATTCATCGAATTGAAAATATTAAATTATCATATTCAATTGCATTCAGTTTTGAGTCAGGTCATAACACCATTGGTTTCATATCCATTTACCCTTTGAGTAATAAAAACCCAAGTAACACAGCGCTTAATAAAATTCATCTAGTATTTTTTACATTTTCTAGGGATTTTTCCACCAATCTAGTTCAGGATTAGTGCTTTGGACTAGGGAGTAGTTAACTTTCCAAAGAAACTAAAACAAACAAGTAAATAAATCTTGCGGTAGGAAATAAATGCAATTGTAATTGGTACAATCTGGGAAGCTTCCCTTAAAGGAGTTAACCATGAGATCATGTCCGAACCTTTGAGACAATCAATTATGTTTCATTGGGAAAGATAGAAGATCTGCGTGCATTACAAACGGTAAGCCTCTGATTAACCATTGTCAAGGAGACTAGGGTCACTTGTTGGTAAAGCTCAAATTGACAATGTCGAGGAGCCTTCAAGGGGATTGAGCTTTGTTACTCTGCCCTTGCCCGTGGAATCGGATCGTAGACTGTTCCCCAAGTTATATTTGTTATTTTTGGTAACCTTAGTGTCCATAAGCTTAAGATTATTTCCTAAGGTGACGGTGAAGGAAATATCTCACTGTACCTGGAGCAGACGTTGACTAGACTCACTTGGACTCTCTGGGGCTTTCTCTTCACACGAGATGGTTTTGTGAAAAAACTTGTGCCAGTCTCTTTCATTAAGTAGGTTGTCGGGGTAACTGTTCCAGCCGCCCTTTCTGTATTAAATTCTACGATGTTGGATTTCATCACCAACTAGTGTTTTTAGTACAAGAAGTTATCGTTAGTGTGTGGTTTGACTCCTAGATTTCATAGCGCGTGTTAATTTTTTTGTTTTTACTTTTAGATACCATAGGTGTGAATTGTGAATTTTAATTGCTAGGTGTGAATTGTTAATTGGTAATTTTAGTTTTAAATTTTTAATAAAATTCACTGAAGTTGAATATAATGGCAACTGTTCTGGAATTTACTAACCATGGAACCCCTCTTAACGAGAATCCTAGTACTTTTCCTTGCTTTGGAAATGTTGGTCCTCCTTATATGGCTACATTGTCATTACCTGGATTTACAATAAGTTTACTGATATGGTTATTTTCAACTTTGTTGGCCCTGAATACTCCAATTGTTCCACCTCAACCGAATGCTTCACCTCAACAGAGTTCACCATCTCAACATCACCAACCTTATGTTGACCCTTTACCTTCTTCGCCCAATATTTCTTCCTCCATTTCTTCCTCTTTGCTTGGTAAAAGCCTTGACGCTAGTAACCAGGTGGCTAAGAAGAAGAAGAAAGGGAAGCAGAATAAGAAGAAGAAGCAAGATAAGAAAGAAGTCAACCAACCAACCATGGCTGTAAATGTTATTAGTGTTGATAAAACCTCCAACATGAATCATAAACCCAAATACCCTTGCAGACCTTGTAAGGGTGACCACTTCCTTATCAATTGTCCCGGTATTCCAAAGGTCTTGGAAGTATGGTTAGAAAAATCCTATCAACTTTCCATTCATCCTTCAACCATCGTTGATAGTCGTGTTCCCCAGGCAGTTAGGTTTCCTTGTAAGTTATGCAAAGGGAGTCATCAAACTCACATTTTCCCTCACATGGATGAAGCCTCAAAATTATTGGAAAACCTTACTATTCCACAGAAAGAATTTCCAACTGGTTACCATAAACTTTCTCCCAACCTATCGTCAACTAACGGAGTGATTGATCTAATGTCAAGTATAGTCGATCCCACTCTTCCATTGAAGAGTGAAACTCGTATCACTTAGGTTGATGATCCATTAGTTGATCAAGTGGTTGATTTGATTTCACATTCGGTCGATCCCATTCTCCCTGTAGGGAGTGAACTTCATACCGCTCAGGTTCTTCTTGTTACATCAGATTCTTCTACGTCGGGGTGCATTTCATCTGTTTCTACAGAACCCCCTCCAAGTACTGAGGTCTTTTCCTTTGATTGGAATAGACTGACAGAACCTCGTCTTCCTTCCTCCATCCCTTTCCAAATCATTGTGAAGTTTGGTGATAGGTAAATACACCACACACAGGTAGATGAAGGTGCTTCTGTTAGTATTTTATCCTCAACTACGTGGAAAGCTTTGGGTTCCCCTGAGCTTATGCCTATTACGTAGAATCTGAAAGCTTTTAACAGAACCATTAGTGAACCTTTAGGGATCCTTCCTAAGTTCTCTATTACTTTGGAAGGTAAAATTTTTTGTATTGATCTTATGGTAGTTCGAGGTCCCTTAGATTTCAATTTACTCCTTGGGCAAGACTATGTCTATGCAATGAAAGCTGTCGTATCGACACTCCTTCGCGTGATGTCTTTCCCTCACAATGGCAATATTGTGACTGTAGACCAGCTTTCATTCCCTAGTCTTGATTCGACTACCAATGATATGACATCCCTGAATGTTCCTCATATGCAAGTGGTATCTACCCCGCCACGGGTTAATTATGTGGCAGCTAGTCCCATGTTTTCAGTTACCGATGTAAGCGAGCCTCTCACTGTTTGCTCGTCTTCCTTTGACTTAGATCCAGTAATTAACATGGAAAACTCTATGGGATTATTTGAACGTGATGTTATTATCCATTTTGAGTCCCTTGACATGTGTTCCTTCTAGAGAACTATTCTTCCTTCTAATGAAGACCTCTTGGAAGCCATGATCGAGGTGTGTCCATTGACATGTGTTTCTTCTATTTGGAAGCCATGATTAGTGAGTCTGAGGAAATTTCCTTTTACTGTGTCAACCTCGTTAAAAAATGAATCAGTGAGAATGAGGATAGTTCCTTTTACTTTGTCAACCTCGTTAAAAAATGAATCAGTGAGACTGAGGATAGTTCCTTTTACTGTGTCAACCTCATTAAAAAATGAATCAGTGGCCCAAGGATAGTTCCTTTTACTGTGTCAACCTCATTAAAAAATGAATCAGTGGCCCGAGGATAGTTCCTTTTACTGTCTCAACCTTGTTAAAAAATGAATCAGTGAGTTTGAGGATAGTTCCTTTTACTGTGTCAACCTTGCTAAAAAATGAATCAGTGAGTGTGAGGATAGTTCTTTTTACTGTGTCAACCTCGTTAAAAAATGAATCATTTAGTCGAGAGAATAGTTCCTTTTCTTGTGTCAAGCTCGTTTAAAAAATCAAACAAGCTTCTATGAGGACAGTTCTTTTCCTGTGTCAACCTCATTAAAAAATGAATCAGCTAGTATATTGTAGAGATTAGATTGATAGATTAGACATAAGTAGTTTATGAGGATGGTTCCTATTACTAATTCAACCTCATTAAAAAATGAATCAATTATGAGGACAATTATTTTCCTGTGTCAACCTCGTTAAAAAATGAATCAGTTGGTCATGAGGATGGTTCCTGTTACTGAGTCAACCTTGTTAAAAAATGAATCCGGTATGAGGATAGTTCTTTTCCTGTGTCAACCTCATTAAAAAATGAATCAGTTGGTCAGAGGATAGTTCCTTTTACTGAGTCAACCTCGTTAAAAAATGAATCAGGTATGAGGATAGTTCTTTTCTTGTGTCAACCTCATTAAAAAATGAATAAGTAGGTTATATAGGTAGATTGTAGAAAGTAGATACGAGGATAGTTTCTTTTACTCTCTCAACCTCGTTAAAAAATGAAATATGCAGGTGAGGAAAGTTCATTTTACTGTGTCAACCTCGTTAAAAAATGAAACACATTGCCATGAGCATAGTTCTTTTCCTGTGTCAATCTCGTTAAAAAAATGAAACAAATCCTCCCCTAATTGAGTCGAGTCTTTGACTAGATCTCGTAAATGTTAAGTCGTACATTTAGGTTAGTTATTTCAGTTTTTGCATAATTTTCTTACATTTTTAGGTCAGCTCTTTCATATGATATCATAAATGAACCTTCATTCCATCCAGCTATTAATTACCAGCAGTGTACTTAGTTGAATGAAATGAAGTTGGGTGGGCATGCTCTCTAGTATTTATGCTTAGGGGGCATCAAGCACAGTTTTCTCTCTGTTTCAAGCTTGTGTAAAAATGAAACCACTTTGAAGCATAGTTTTTATATGTTTCAAGCTTTTGTAAAAATGAAACCTATCTTGAGTCAATTTCGGTTATTTTCAGGACTCGTTAAACTCATGAAAATCCCGAGATTCTTTTGCTATATTTCATTCTCGTAAAACACATGAAAATGCCGACTTCTTTCTGTCTCTTCCTGCTCATAAATTAAATTGAAAGTCGGCCACAGGAGTATATTTTTATCCCTTTTTCAAACTCGTCAAAACTTACGAAAAAGTGAAAACCATGAGTACATTTTTATCCCTTTTTCGAAATCGTTAAAACTTACGAAAAAGTGAAACCCTGGAGTCCTCTTTTAAGCCCTTCTCAAACTCTCTAAACATGAAAATATTGCCGAGCACTTGATTATTCAAACTTGTTAAAATAAATGAATTATCGTCCATTCAGTATAAGTTTACTCCTTTTACGGACTGAAATGGACTATTTACAAAAAAGGTATACGTTGACTAATTACGGTCAATAGAGTTCTCTCCTGCATAATTTTATCCCTTTTCGGGCTCGAGAGACTAAATTTACGAAAAATTACACCCATGGAGTTTTCTTAAGTTTTTTCTTCTGACTCCCTAAAATTGAAAAACACCGAGTTTCTCCTATACTAGACTCGTTAAAATTTAACAGTAAAGGACCTGTTTAATTTTAAGCAGGAACAAACCACTCCTTCTTAGGGTTCGAATCTTAAACTAAGTTGGACTCATCCGAAGGATGAGCTTATAAACAAGCAAATGTTATCCTCCTCAAGCTTGTCACAAATAAAGAGGTACTTGACAGAAATGGTGGGGGAAAATAGAGAAAAACGAACCTGTTTGTTACATTTTGATTATTCTGAAAACCATTAACCACTCTTAAACACGACACTTTTGTTCACCTGGGTTGGGAAAATCCTTTTCCTAGCAGTTAATCAAACCACATTGAAAGTCTTCAGCCAGTTTCTGGGTATCAGCTTTGGGTCAATTGTCACCAATCCATCTGCAATGTCGTTATGTGCTCAAGAGGACAGTTCAAATAAACCATTTCATCTGCAAAATATCTATCATCAATTTTGACCATCCCTAAGTCAGTCCTTACCAACATATTTTCAAAACTTGATCTATGATTTCGTGTTGTAGGCTTGCCTATGACGGATCACTTTCTATCGAAGATAGCTCTTTATCTAGGAAGTTGATCCAAAAATCATCAGTACCTTGAAATCTGCATGCCTCAATGGCAGGTTTCTCGCCTTCAACGACAAGTTGCATCATTGAACTTCAATCGAATGATTCCATGACGTGTTCGACTTCAGCTCATTCATTCACATTTCATGCATTGTTCTCAATACTTTGAGAGCTATTGACATTACTGGTGGTTACTCTCACACTTTTTAATAGTTTACATTATTGACTGGTAATCAAGTGGTTTCTACCATGTTCGACTTCGACACATTCATTCGCATGGATGTAATCGTACTAGTTCGGGAAGCGGAAATCAAGACCCTGGATCTAGTTTCTACCATCCAGGCTGTGAGGAATTTTGTTGTTCATTTATATAGTAGACTATTCATAAATAGATGGCTGCGTCCATACTATTTCTACACATGTCTATACTGTTGATGTATTCAAAATCATTCCTATATGAGAACAATTTGAATTAGTTTCTAGTTAGTTTTGATCTGAGTATGGGAATGCCTACCTCAGCAATGATATGATTACATATATATATTTTGCATTGAATGTTTATACAGGTTCTCACTCGGGTGTCCACAGGATGATCCTTGAAATGATAAAGTAATTCACTCTTCATATATAACAGACTTCATCTTCATCTATTCCAGACTTTGTACTTTAGGGGGAAATCTGTTACACTAAAAACTGTCACCTTGACATTCTGCTGACTGTATGAGCTCATTAACACTCATACATACCTCCTTTGCAAGTCTTACAACCTTTACTCCTCATGTCAAGCCCTGAAACAGGAGGGAAAACCCTAAAAATCTCTGAAACTTTGGGTACGCAGGTAATACACTGCTTACCTACGTTATAGAACGCAGTTTTCCTTTGCAATGCCTACGTACCCTCCTCAAAGTAAAAAAGGCGAGAAAGTAAAGTCAAAAAATTGGTTTGAGGTCAATTCTACAAGGTTCTAGATGAGAAATTTTGGGGATGAGTACGCTTTGATAAGGTGCATGTATCCCTCACCTTAAGGAACTAATCACTTGATGTGAGGAGCCTATCCCTTTGAAGGAGGATTCTATCCTTTCAAAGGTGGAATCCTAACCTCCTCATTTGCTCTATAAAAGGAGACATTGGGTAGCCTCAAATGGTTAGATTTTCGATATTGAGAATTGGAGTTCAAGCTTTATGGGTGATTGAGTTGAAGTGTTGTTGAGATTTAGACTTCTTTCTGCTAAGCTTTTGAGAGGAAAGATCACATACCTCTTTGTGCTCCTGGAGGAAGAGTGCAAGACTTATCAAAGTAGAGGATACTCCTACTTCGGACCCTGAGAAGGCCTTTTCAAACATCAAGGCTAAGGTTGTAAGGTTCTTCTATTATTTTAAGATTAATATAGTCAAGTTTTGTTTTTCTCAATAAATTATCGTTCGATTGTTTATTTCAATAAGATGTCGTTTGATCATTTATTTCATAGATTCCTTGATCACTGTGATAGGTATGTTTTATAATTATTTGTTATACAGGTGCTATTTAATATTTGTTTGTTTGTGATTGCAGGTCGGGGAAAGACGATGCTTTCTTGCGACGAAAGAACTCTTTTTGCGACGGAAGAATTATTGTTGCGACGAAAGAACTCTTGTTGTGACGGAAGGATTTTGATGAGACGGAAGGACTACGACCACAAATAAGCATTTGAATCTAAGGTAGGATCGACACCTTCATAGCATTTATTCGTAAAATGAATATATTTAGAGAAAGACAAACTTATTTGTTCGTTTGTTGCTAGATTGTCTTCTGACACTAGGGAGATCGATCTTGTCTGCAAGAACGATTTATCCGGCCAACAAAGGGAGAAAAGGTTTCTCATTTCAAGATGTCTACCATTTTTCATATTTGCTTCCATTGCTTCATGAGTGAAGCTACCTCCAGAATGCTCCAAGAATGATGATGTCTTTTCTTTGTCACAACCACTAAGTGACAGTGTTGTGATATGTCTCTGCTTCAAATCAGAATTTGGTTCTAACCCTTAGTGATGCATTGGTCTTGAAGCAATATGTGCTAAAATTTTATGCATACCTTGGATCAACTGATATGTGGGAACCTCTTGATAGAACACAAGAGTTTTTCCAACCGAGACAATAGTGTCTCCAACTGCTGGTAAGAGTGATGGCCTCTTTTCTTCAAGTATACTGGCATTGGTATCTTCCTCCTCTTCCTCATGCACCTCTTGATCCATGCATGGGACTCCATATGTCAAGGGCTCAAGACTACCTTGCAAGGATGCAAGTGTCTCTTTTCCAGATACAAGTACTTTTGTAGCAGGTGGTGAAAGTAGTGACCTCTTTTCCAAAGTGACAAGTAGTGACCTTGGTTTCCTTGGGAGATGTCTCTTTGTAGCACATATTTGTCTTCTCTACATCAAACTTCTTCCTCAAATTGTGAAATAAATCTGAATACTTGGTCACCTTTTCATGCTCTAAGTGCCCAAACCACAAATCTTCTGCTTCCTCTAAGAGATGAAGTGTTTCAAGTTGAACGGCCTCCTCTTCAGCCACAATATGTAGCTTGAAAAATGAATCTAACTCCCTCCTCCAAGCCTTGACATTGCTTGAGGAAGATCCATAAAATGTAGGAAAATATAATCTATTATGCCTCTTTCTTCTATTGCTGCTATAGGATCCTCTTTCTTCTCTAATCTGGAAGAATTGTTGGAGAGTTAGCTTCTCCTTGAAAGCTCTAGATTGTGTTTTCTACTCTTCAAGATATAGACTGAGAGTCTCATGAGTCTCAGGTTCATTCTTTTCTTCACTTCTATAACTCTCACCTTCTTCAAAGAAAGTGGGCATAGTGGATCTATGAGGAGATATAGGATTCTCCAGTCTTCTTTACTACTGATAGGAAGTACTTTCCTCATCACATCTTCTTCTTAGATCTTCTCTCTATTCTTCCTCCTTCATTTGATAGACCTCCTTGGAGAGATATTGCATGGCTCTAAAGAAAGGAGTGAAATATTTTTCATCCTCCATGATAGATCCCATCTATCTGTTCTTCTTTCAATGTAAAAGATGAAGTGTCCACAAGCTAAGCCAAATATCATGCTTTGATACCACTATAATATCCAAAAATAGGGAAAACCAACAAGGTTGGGAATATCTTATGATATCCCAAGATTGTAGATCCATAAATATTAAAACACAATATGAGGACTGCAACTAAGTAAACAATAGATCTAAATACACATCAGAATATGCAGAAACAACTGAGCCATTTTATTATTATTTGGAGGTGAAAAATGAAAATACAACAGTGCTCAAAATATGAGACACTTAAGCCACAAAAGTAGCCTAGAATGACCCTGCAATCATGTCCCAAGGGGGACTACGTAATTGCTTCTCTGTTGGAAGGTAAACTATGATGTCCTTGCTACAGATGTAGGGACTACAACTGCCTGTAAGATAGAAAGTCAGATCTAGGCAGAACGAGAGCTCTGATGATGCTGAAATTGTAGATCTGGGCTCTATGATGGATTCCCAGGATAACCCTTGAAGGGTTTCTTAGATCTGAAAGTCTAAGAAAACCTTCTCCCTAGGGCTCTATGAATATGCTACCAGAAATGCAGATGTGAAGCTCAATCTGATAATATGATGGCTGCAATGATGTACAATTAGATCTAAGCAAGAAGGGCTGATCCCTTCACTAGATCCTTAGGCTAAAAGCTCAAGATCTAGCTCCTCCAATATCCTCCACTGATAATAGCTACAGAATGAATAACAGCTTCAGAAAACTGCACTGTGAGAGAGGGAGGCTCCTTTCCCCATAGAAAAACATGTCAAATCAGCTCCTGGGTGATGGCAACAATAGATCCAATGTGAGGAGGTTATCCCTCATAGGATTTCTAGCTAAAATGCTAGAAAATTCCTTCCTCCAATAGATCTTCAAGACTGAACTACACAATCCTTGAAGGGACTGCTGCAACAAGGAGAAAAAACCACAAGGCTTGAATGCCAGATATATATTTGATGCTCTGGAAGTCTGAATATGAAGAATAAGGTGGTAGGATGAATCCTCCATCAGATTTCTAGCTGAATACTAGAAACAACCTCCTGAAGATTTCACTAATGCCTGATATGAAAAGAAGAACAATCCTCTTCCTCAGAGATCACTCAAAGAAAGAGGTGGGATTCCCGCCTGGGAACACCCTGCAAGCTCTGGTAAACATCCCAAGCTTGCATAGAAATTTTCTAAGACAAATCTAGATCTAAACAGATCAAGAAATTCATAATCCAAATCATTCCTTCCATTGTGCCTTGAACTTCATTATATGCATGAGCCTTCCATAACCTAGGTCCACTCCAATATTGCGCTGTACATGTGGACAAAGTCTCCATGTTTGACTACATTGTTGATCCATCCCCTCCATCATGTTCACATGGTGATCACCCTCTCCATCATGCCTGCATTAAATGCACCACTTCCTCCACTATCTTATCATGAATGATCTTCTTTGAATGTATCATGATCTTAGTTGGCCTTATCAAAGATCCATTTGATTTAATATTTAATATACATGATCTTCTTTGACTGTTTCACCCTCTATAACCTATCTCATAAATGAGACATGATCTCCATTAGTGGAATTGCTCCACTACTCCATGATTCTAGATCTAGATAAAAAATGTCCACATACACACATAAAAGTGGATATTATTCATCTTTTGGGGTTTGTGGGTCCCTCCACCTTTTTATTTACTTAATTTATTAAAAATATGAAAGAATCTAATATTCCAAGTGTGATGCTCAAATTTGGGAATATTACAGTCCCCCTCGCCAAAATGTTGCTTTTCCTCAAGCTACTCAAAAGGTAGATGCATCAGCCATCTATTCCCCTCCAAATGGCATCCACATAAGGAAGGCTTCTCCCATTTGCTGCAATATATTATTCATGTTTGGTTCCATAGTTGTCTTTCATAAATATGTGAGATGACTTCCAACTGCATGGTTAGATGTCCTCCTCTCACCATAAAGTACAAAGTGACAATCATATGATATCCAACATCATCATAAGCACATGAGAGGCATAAAATAAACTAGCTATCTCCACAAAGGAAAAGCTTCATCATACAATACATTCCTTCATACCATGTTTCATGAATTTGATTGAGCATTGATATGCTCTCATTCTTAACCCTATTGGCCTTATTGGATCCAAACTTCATCATTCCAAAGTTAGGAAAATGAAGAAGGGAAGGAGTAACATGGGTAGACAAAGGTGTCAATCTATATTCTCCTAACAATAACCACCGGATTAAGGCCCTTTGTTTCCATCCTCCATCTCCTTCATGTAGGATGGATAAGCCAAACTCCCCTAAACACAACCAAAATGAAAATTCCTTCCTTTGCTGCATTTTATCTTTGATTTTCAAGGCATGAATCAGAAAATTATGAGCTATTGGGTGGTAACCATACTCACCCAAGAGTAGCCATCACAGCCATGCCTCCTTCTTCATTTCATATGTGTTTTTCAAGGCATGGATCAGAAAAATAGGAGCCTTTGGAGAGTGATAGAAATCTCCCAATGGAAACCAACGTAACCAAACATGTTGGCCCATAAAAATCTGCAAGTGGTTATGCAACCCCATGCTTATCATCCTTACCCATTCTATCACATGTGGATGATGGATGAGGTACTGGATAATCATGGCTTCCTCCCTTTGTAGAATTACATCCTTCCCAAACTGTTGAAGAACTTTTCATTTCATGAAATGTTGAAATGCATCTCTAATGAGATCTCTTAATGAGATTCTCTCTCCATCAAAGGCCCTCCAAAACCAAAGAAGTTTTGGGTTTGCTGCAAGTAGAAGTTTCTCTTTGAGCAGTGAGAGGCTCATTGAGAAAGGATCATCTGGAAGGGAGAAAAGGTTTCTCATTTCAATATGTCTACCATTTGTCATCTTTGCTTCCATTTCTTCTTGAGTGAAGCTACCTCTAGAATGCTCCAAGAATGATGATGTCTTTTATTTTTCACAACCACTAAGTGACAGTGCTGTGATATGTCTCTGCTTTAAATCAGCATTCGGTTCTAACCCTTGGTTATGCATTGGACTTGAAACAATATGTGCTGAAATTTTATGCATACCTTGGATCAACTGATATGTGGGAACCTCTTGATAGAACACAAGAGTTCCTCCAACCGGAACAATAGTGTCTCCAACTGCTGGTAAGAGTGATGGCCTCTTTTCTTCAATTGTACCAACTCTGGTATCTTCCTCCTCTTCCTCATGCACCTCTTGATCCATGCATGGGACTCCATATGTCAAGGGCTCAAGACTACCTTGCAAGGATGCAAGTGTCTCTTCTCCAGATACAAGTACTTCTACAGAAGGTGGTAAAAGTAGTGACCTCTTGTCCAGAGTGAAAATATTGACATTCTCCTTGGTTTCCTTGGGAGATGTCTCCTTGTATCACATCTCTGTCTTCTCTACGTCAAACTTATTCCTCAACTTATGAAAGAAATCTGAATACTTGGTCACCTTTGAATGCTCTAGGTGCCCAAACCACCAATCTTTTGCTTCCTCTAAGAGATGAAGTGTTGCAATTTGAACAACCTCCTCTTAATCCATAATATGTAGCTTGAAAAATAAATCTAACTCCCTCCTCCAAGCCTTGACATTGCTTGAGGAAGATCCATCAAATGTAAGCAAATAGAAACTATTATGCCTCTTTCTTCTATTACTACTATAGGATCCTCTTTCTTCTCTAATCTGGAAGAATTGTTGGAGATTTAGCTTATCCTTGAAAGCTCTAGACTGTGCTTTGTACTCTTCAAGATATAGATTGAGAGTCTCATGAGACTTAGGTTCATTCTTTTCTTCACTTCTATACCTCTCACCTTCTTCAAAGAAAGTGGGCATAGTGGATCTATGAGGAGATCTAGGATTCTTTGGTCTTCTTTACTGCTGATAGGAAGTACTTTCCTCATCACATCTTCATCTTGGATCTTCTCTCTGTTCTTCCTCCTTCATTTGATAGACCTCCTTGGAGAGATCTTGCATGGATCTAAAGAAAGGAGTGACAGATTTTTTATCCTCCATGATAGATCTCTTCTATATGTTCTTCTTTCAATGTAAAAGATGAATTGTCCACAAGCTGAGCCAAAGATCATGCTTTGATACCACTGTAATATCCCAAAATAGGGAAAATCAACAAGGTTGGGAATATCTTATGATATCCCAAGATTGTAGATCCAGCAATATTAAAACACAATATGAGGACTGCAATTAAGTAAACAATAGATCTAAATACACATCAGAATATGCAGAAATAGCTAAGCGATTTTATTATTATTTGGAGGTGAAAAATGAAAATACCACAATGCTCAAAATATGAGACACTCAAGCCACAAAAGTAGCCTAGAATGACCCTGCAATCATGTCACAAGAGGGACTGTGTAACTGTTTCTCTACTGGAAGGTAAACTACACTATCCTTGCTATAGATGTAGGGACTAAAACTCACGGTTGTTTACATCCATAATTTGAGTTCCATAGAGTGAAGCCCTATAGACTTCCTTAAGGTCTTGCTTACTTACTAGAATTAGCCTTAGTCTTAAGCTTCTGAGTCAGCCCTCTGGTATAGAGTGAAAGCCTTCTAGTTCAAGCCTACTCCATTGATTAGTCCATGTCACTTAGCCTTAAGAGACTCTCTTATTCCATGCATCTATTCCCACACTTACCCTAAGGCCATTGTCTAAAAGCTGAGATAACCTGATCTTTCTTGCTTTCTTCCCTAACAAAATGGAATCGCATATTAGATCTTATCTTATTCGCATTCCATATGTCAAATACATTGAATGGGTGGGTATGATTCAACAGGGTATGTCTCGAACGGGAACTTCCCTCTCTCTGGTCTGGCGGTGCATACTTCCTCTCATCGTCTGTTGGTAACGCGGGGTATTTTAAGGCAAGGCACGGGCTCCTTCCTTCCTAGTGAAAGGCTTCTTTTTGGTGAACGAATAGTTTCAAGGCTAAAGGTGGGAGG
The DNA here is from genome assembly GCA_034641835.2 of Pinus albicaulis. NCBI lineage: Eukaryota > Viridiplantae > Streptophyta > Pinopsida > Pinales > Pinaceae > Pinus > Pinus albicaulis. Next base: position 371,230,724 of record CM076570.1, read on the forward strand.
CTTCTAGTGAATGATTTTTTAGCCCTTCCCAGCCTGTTTTTTATTCTTTTGGGAAGACCAATAAAGCTCCTCATACCTCATCATATCTCGATTGGCTCTTAGGGTAAGACCAACCCAACTCCAACACCTCCTCATAAATCAAATTCAATGAATCAAATAAATCAAAGGTGAAGCTTCTGGTTCAATGACCGGGTTTTTTCTTAATGGCTTGTTTCTGGAAGAAATGCATAATTACATATATAATATATCTCATTCATGACTGGAAGCCTCTTACTTCTTGGCTTGGTCAGAAATGAAATAAGAAGAAATTCATAATTACATATATAAAGAATGACCAATAGCACGATCTCCAAAGAGTTTGAGGGGAATAAATATGGGTTAATCAAGACAAGCAAGTTGGTCAATGGGGTCAGTGCGTCTTGTATCTATAGTGATCACAACTCATCCAATCACAAATGGCCAGCTACCTACTAGTTGGCTAGATATTCGTGTGTCTGGGCGCTGGAAATGCGTCTGATAGGCTCATATCATACTCCAGGTGATCCACTCATGGAATAAAAATGGTATACATATTAGAATAAGTACATGTGTGTACCGGAGTATGTGGCGTGTGTTGATGCCTGTTTCCGGTGGGAACGACTATCGCGTAAGATGGGGCAGTTGTTGGTGGTAACGCCTATCCTGATGGGTCCGTTTAGAAGTTTGCATTATATATGTTATTATACAACAATTGGCTCAGCAACTTATCAAAACAGGTGCCATCGTAAGTAAGATCGTGCATGGGTTCCAAAAAATCCAAGAAGATGTCCTCTCCTGATGGTTTTTATTATGAAAATTGGTATTTAAGAGCATTTCTCTTTTTTTACAGCTTGCATGGATAATCCTTTCGGTGGGTATGTGCTCCCGGGTATCTATCATCAATGGGGAATCGGTAGCTCACCTCAATCCTGGGGATTAGCTCCTCTCGGCTGGCATCGACCGTGTGCTCTCTCCCCGGTATTGGCTAGCGGCAACCATCTATTCTCCTGCGGTATCTGCTATGCGGTAATTGGGAGCTACCCGCATGCTAGGGATCAATACTTGGATCGAGTACCGACCATTGAGCGTCATATCGAACCTCAAAAGTGAGTATCATAATTTCACCTCATCGCTTGCTCTACGTGTAAGCTCTAACGTGTAACCTGCCTCACCTGACTCACCTGACTCATAGTGTAAAGAGTGAGGTATAAAGATATCCCTTTAACGATCCCACCAACGTCAGAAATATCATAAGCAAGCCTATTCCTGGATAAATAGACTTACCGGGATGTCCCACTTATATCGCGCCGTGTCACTACAGCACTAATAACTACACTTTATTGGGATGTCGCACTACGATGCTAACAACTATGCTTTACTGGCCCACAGCTAATAAATCTATAGGAAGGCAACTCCACACTTTCTTATTATGGGGGTAAATAATGATGGCCCACTTCTCAGATATTCATCTTATTTATCCAAATATTATAAAGGAAGCTGGTAATTTATCCAACAAGAACCTGGCCCTGTACTGATACTAATAACATAGGAAATTCGTGATTGCAAGGGTGGCATTGAGAGTTATCCTATTATGTTCACCTGGCCTTATGGCTATTAGAGAAGAATATGGCTCTAGAATATGGGCATGAAAGAACCCTAGCCTTACAAGGTTCTCCCTTCTATCTTTCTGGCCTTCCTTCCTAACCCTCCTACCTAACTGACTAACTGAACTGTTTAATGAAATAAATGCTACTTATAAATCACTAGATCAATGTAAAAGGTTCCAGTCCGGTTTGTGGCAACTGCTAGCTCTCGTGTACCTGTCCCATATGGACCAGCCGTATGTCTTCTAAATTGAACCTTCTGGGACTAGCTCTGTATCTCTCTAGGCCCCCATATCTTGTTCTGGAATCAGGCTCATTTCTGGGACCGTTTATCACTTGACAAGTTGCTTTCGGGGTGCTTCCTGTAACCCTGCTTGATAAATGAATGAAAAGCTTATCCCGAGTCTCCCGTAGTGCTCGGGTGCCCCAGTCTATCACTCCACCCCTTAAAGAATAACACCAGGGAAAACAAAATAAGAAAAATACCCACTGAACTTATCTAACTAGCCAGACTGATGTGAGTGACCAACTTCTTTCTTGCCATCCAACCGAAGTAAGTTGTCGAGTTTCTGGCCACACAAGAGTATCCCAAGGCACTTCGCCAATCCCATTTTCCATACCCCATTTTCCATAGCCGAGCAGAGACTGCTTGACTAACCTTCCCAATAACAGCACACCCATGAGCCACATAGATACACAGGAGGTGATTGTATTTTTGTGAATAGTTTAGCATACCCCCATGCCCGGGAAGATAATGATTCTATGTATGTTACCTGTTCTAGATCCAACGTGCCCAGGATGTGGTGTTCTTGCCATGTTCCACGTGTTTGACCTATACAACGTACATATCTAGTCCACATATTCCCATACATTCTTACCTCATAGCTTCTTATATTACTTATGCTTCTTACTTTTCAGACTGTAGAAAATACAATATCTAAAGTACAGGCATGCTACACGTTATGTGAAGAAAGGTAGGTTTTTTGTCAAGAAAAAGAGATTTATAGATTATGTCTATTATGGGAAATAGGGAATGGAATCAGAACATATAGAACTTTGATTTCTATATCTAGATATTAGAATTGGGAAAAGTAAATTGGCATAATTACATATATAATAGTAGCACTACGATATGACAAAGAAAGGCGAGGTGTAGCCAAAGGCTAGGGCGGGTAGCACAATCTGTTATATAAGTTGCTATGGTCTTCAATGGCTCTCGGGTCAAATCCCTATTTCCGATCATATATCCATGGATCACAAACTCTCCCCATGGCCTTTCACCTTGGGAAGTGTCCTTCCCTCTCAATGCCCGTGCATCCATCCGATGCATTCTTTCCGATACAGTAGGCGAACCACCTACCTGCTTCACACCACACGCACTAACCCTTTCTTTTGAAATCAATCACTCAGGACTGAAACAAAGGGTGAACTCAACATAGATAGCAAAGGGTTGGGATAACATTTTTCTCTTTCTTCCCCCCGACCTCCTTTCTTTGGTCAAGTGTTACAACCCTCAATGACCGATAGCATTTTTATCCCTAGGTGCCGTTAGGCTGCTCGACCATAAGGGAGAGGAAAGGGAGTGCAATAGAAAGAAATCCAATGCGAACAATCAGTTGAAGGTAACTTCTTGCTCACCCATAAGCCCCCACCCAATCAATAAGTAAAAAGAAAGAAAATCCTAGGGGATTGGGGTGGGTGGGTAAATAGTGATCGAGCCTGCTTACGCATCCTTGGTTAAAGAAAAAAGCCCTGGCGAAAGAGCTTGGTTACACAATTTAGGTTACTCAATTTGGATGAATTAGTACCGCACTTGATACCTGGTAGCAATGTGTTAGCTGACGCAGAGCCGGGACAATGGGGGATACATAGTGGTGGGGAGTTGCCGCTAGCCGATACACAAGAAAAGAAGTAGCCAATACCGAGAGAGACAGAAATAAACAGAGCAAGATTGCTTGCCCACATGATTATGAACACATGACCCGCATTAGGAACGACACCCGCGATAACACTGAATGCTCCTGATTTACATAATACATAGATACACTTTATGTTTACACGATACACATATTTGATTAACTATAGACCCACCCTCTCAGGAACAGAGCTTATTATCTATGTTATTCTTTCTTAGTCCAACATTTCATTTACAATGGATGAATCAAGTAGTTCACACCCGCAGCATACCCGCATTCTCTATACCGACCGCATAGCCTAATTCTGGTCAATCCGCAATAGCCCCATATTGTGACAGAGGCAATGATTAATTTTATTCTCTCAACTAATGAATTTTTTCGGGGAGGCTAGTGACAACTGACACATCTTCCCAGAGAGGTGATTCAACTGACCTTCCAATTGAACTACCCTACACCTCGCGTCCTGATCAACTTATCACGGCCCCTACACCAGCGTACCCAGCAGTCCCATTAGTAGCTCTATTACTTGATATTTACCCCTTACTACCCATTCTCAGCTCACGACCCAATCAACTTACAACTACCCGGGTTCATAGACACAACTGGTCTTCCATATTGAAAAACCCAATAGTTATATAGCCAGCTACCCTGGTTCATATTGATGACTGGTGGTAATTCATTTAGCCCCGGTAGTTAGAGATCCAACTCCCTGCATCAAGCCCCGCATCAGGAAACCACGACACGCTTTCTGTTCTTACACACATTAGGCCTTATGGAATAAATCCTACCATTACGCCTTCTCCTTTTATCCTCGCTTGAATTTGGTCATGATGACTTATAACACCCCCCATGAGATGATGGCTTACCAAGATCCCCAGTAATGGCTTACACTAGTCCGTAATGATTTTTATTGATCGATAATGATGATTGCCTTCCACCCATGAACGAGAGGAAATAAAAAATATAGAGACGTTCAAATACATCTGCGTTACCTACAACAACGGATACATGCCCACATTAACCCTTTAACTCTATGGGACGGAACAATGGTGTAATACTTATTATAAGCCCTCTTGGACACTTAACCGGATGGAACAACGGTCAGCCCTCTTGACCACGATACGGAACATGAATTACTGCCCTCTTGGACCTTACTTAACTTAACCCTAACATCATTAGGCCTTGTCTTATATGCTTTATATAACCTAAGACATTAATTAGTCGTCATAAATATTGATAACACCTTCCTTACGCATTCCCAACAGCTAGAAACTATTACCTTACGTCAGCCTTTTGTTTTTCCACACATTATGCCTTCTTGATTCCATAGAGGCCTTATCCATGAGGTAGGACGCCTTGACCAATAGATGATAGAAGAGAAAGGACCTATCATTAATCCATAGGGGCCTTCTACACAAGGGAGGATAGAACGGGGCGACTTAACTTGACTGGACAGCTGGACGAATTGACACGGATGCCTGGACGGATGCCTGGATGGGAAAACTGGACAACTAGATGGATGCCTTGACCAATTGATTAAGAACCCGTCACTTGAAAAAGCCACAAAAACAGAAACTATGAACGCTAATAGACCTATACACAACGAAAAGACAGAGGAGGATTCCCACCTTCGCCTGGGTTGGAGGGTGGGGTGCCCTACCTTACATATAGTGCATGTGTGCCTTGTTCCAAATCGAGAGCCATAGCCCCTTACCTGTGTGTCTATATGGGCTATGTAAGAAAGCTTAGTTAATAATAGTGAATCTGTAGTTAGAAAAATGCGAGTTAGTGTGTTCTATAGGCTTATATTGTCTATAGGTATGACTACTAGATAAGACTGAAATGTGGGCCATATATCGACAATGAGAAACATGCCCACGCGTATCAACAAGAGCTCCTTGCTACTGGTTCCATGGTTAAGTGCTCTTGTTCTTTTCAGTATTGCACAATTGGGTAGGGGTTATGCTCTTACATCCGCTTTTGTGAAAATAAGAGAAGGCATACCCTTATGTAAGTGATGCTCCAACATCCATACTAGTAGGTGTTTCAAGATCTGCTACTTTTCCCATAAGTGATGTTCCGACAATTGGATCTGTTCCCATAGGTGTTGTTCCACAATTAGCTATTTTCCAGCTATGATGGGTGGTGATACCCACAGAACCAAGCCAAAACTAACATTATGGGACCCTATTGAAAATGTAGAGTGAACCCTCTACTGAGATTATATTGTTAAGGCACATAAATTGCTCAGATACCCCAATGGATGGAGTCAGTGTGTCATGGAGTAAGACATAGGGAATCCCAAAATTTCTTCTTTGCTACTGGAAATCGTCTATCCGTCCATATCTGCGGCTTGAGCCACTAGCTGAGTGAGTTGGTAGGGAGCTGGGTTTTTTTCCCTTTGTTTTGTTTGGCCACCAAACTACAGGAAGTGCCTAAAGAGATTGGTTGTGATTTTTTCCTTTCCGGTGAAGCGAGGGGAAGGTTCCCATTTGTTATTTGAGCGGTTTTGATAACTCACTATGCATTTACACTGGGTGGGTGGGCACAAGTTCCCACTTCCCTATAATTCGCTTTGTCAGATCCAGAATATAATAAGAAAAGGTTAACACAGCCAAACTGATTCTAAGGGCCAATACACCGCCCAAAGGAACCACACACTCCAAGCACGCACTTGAAAGCATGGTATTAGAGGACAAAAGATGGATGCAAGAATGGATACCCATCATCCTACATTAGGAGCAGAGCCACTTCGGGATCAATACCCACCCTCAGCGTGGTAATAGGAAGATACAAAGGGAGCTAGGGCACTAGGAACAGAGGCAGAGAGGCAGCTTGTAGCATATCAAGATCGATTTGATTCATTTGTTGACTGAGTGGATTCAGTTATTTCAGATCCTCCAGTTTATTGGTCGTGAGCGATGTGATGCCCCATATATTGCCTCTGCTACTGGTGCTCTAGGTAGATAAACCGCTTTTTCGACTGGATCTATTGGTGAGACTCGGTCAACTATCACATATCCATCTAGGTCTTTATCTTAATCTGGATCCACAACTAGTAAGTAGAGCGTTAGATGTGTCTCTGACACTATTGGTGGTTCATATTCGCATATATGAAGTGCTCGCTATGAATTTGTATCCGCATCTTCAGGAACTGAACGAAAGTATTCTAGGCGAAATATCGCTACTTAGAATTGGTGCAGGAACCAGGTCAATTGTTTATCCATCTGACCCACTCCTTTTCGTTACTGACCTGAAGAAGCAAGGCAAGACGGAGCCTCCCACCCACCCAACTGAAGAACCAAGACATCGATTCTTGGTCGAGCCAACCAACCTTACTTTGATCACCAGGCGCGACTATAATGACGTCAGGTATAGGTATCTTTATTATCCTCGACATGCATAACCACCCACCACCTCTGCTCCCATTATCTCTATCTCTTTTACGTATACTAATGCTTTTTACTCTCCCTTTCCTCCTTTCCTTCTTGAGTGAGAAATCCTCACTATAGGAATAGTGAGTCCCTCACCCATATGAATGAGTGAGTCCCTACTGGGCCTCTCCCTTTAGTTCTTCTAGTTCCTCTCTTTTGGGGCCCCTCCCCCAAAATAGAGTTGCTCCTCTCCCTTTAGTTGAGTCCCTACTAGGCCTCACCATATGAATAGTGAGTCCCTACTGGACCTATCCTCGCACGTACCTCTCCTCGACCTCGTAACCTCGGCCAAGTCCCTCACCTTTTGAGGGAAGGTGAGCAATAAATCAATGGCGGATTTTTAGTTGAGCGTGCTAACGCACCCTTCAGGCCTATTTTCAAGAGTTCGGCTAGCTCACCCTCACCCTCACCCTCACCATATGAATAGTGAGTCCCTACCGGGCCTACCGGTCCTCCTTCCTTGATCTAGTGAAAGAAGTGTCGCTTCTATTGAAAGCGGTTCTTATCTTTCAAATAAGGTATTACCTCATATCAACCCTTTAATGCGAGTACAGGTACTAGTATTTCAATTACTATCCCATGTTTATACAATTAGTATAAGCATTCTAGCTAACTCGATTGGCCTTTAAGATAGAAAGTGAGATATATGCAGAACAGGAGCTCTGATGATGCTGAAATTGCAGATCTGGGCTCTATGATGGATTCCTAAGATAACCCTAGAAGGATTTCTCTAATCTGTAAGTCTATGCCAACCTTATCCCTAGGGATCCATGAATATGCTACTGATAATGCAGATGTGAAGGTAGATATGATAATATGATGGCTGCAATGATGTACAATAAAATATAAGCAAGAAGGGATGATCCATTCACTAGATCCTTGGGCTAAAAGTTCAAGATCTAGCTCCTCCAATCTCCTCCACTGAAAATAGTTGTAGAATGAACAACAACTTTAGAAAAATGTGCTGTGAGAGAGGGAGGCTCCTTTCCCCATAGAAAAATATGTCAAATCAGCTCATGGGTGATGGCAACAATAGATCCAATGTGAGGAGGTTATCCCTCATAGGATTTCCAACTGAAATGCTGGAAACTTCCTTCCTCCAATAGATCTGCAAGACTAAACTGTGAAATCCTTGAAGGGACTGCTGCAACAAGGATAAAAAATCCCAAGGCCTGAATGCCAGATATAGATCTGATGCTCTGGAAGACTGAATATGAAGAAAAAGGTTGTAGGATGAATCCTCCACCAGTTTTCTAGCTGAATACTAGAAAAAACCACCTAAAGATGGCACTAATGCCTGATATGGAAAAAAGAACAATCCTCTTCCTCAGATATCACTCAAATAAAGAGGTGGGATTCCCTCCCGGGAACACCCTGCAAGCTCTGCTAAACAGCCCAAGCTTGCAAATAAATTTCCTAAGACAAATCTAGATCTAAACAGATCAAGAAATGCATAATCCAAATCATGCCTTCCATTGTGCCTTCACCTTCATTATATGCATGAGCCTTCCATAACCTAGGCCCACTCCAATAGTGCACTGCACATGTGGACAAATTCTCCATGTTCAACTGCGCTGTTGATCCATGCCCTCCATCATGTTCACATGGTGATCACCCTCTCCATCATGCATGCGTTAAATGCACCACTTCCTCCACTATCTTATCATGAATGATCTTCTTTGAATTTATCATGATCTTAGTTGACCTTATCAAAGATCCATGTGATTTAATATTTAATATAGATGATCTTCTTTGACTGTTTAACCCTCCATAACCTATCTCATATATGAGACATGATCTCCATTAATGGAGTTGCTCCACTACTCCATGATTCTAGATCTAGATCAAAAATGTCCACATACACACATAAAAGTGGATCTTATTCATCTTTTGGGGTTTGTGGGTCCCTCGACCCTTTTATTTACTTAATTTATTAAAAACATCAAAGACTCTAATATTCCAAGTGTGATGTTCAAATTTGGGAATATTACACTCAATGCGCTCCCCCACTAAACCCTTTTGTTTGAGATTTATCAACTGGCTAAAGAAGGTGTTGCTCTTTGAATCCTCATAATGTGCTATCATTTCCTCCATAAAAATTGACCAAGTGACAATATTTTTACTGGAGAAAATCCATCGATACCATACAAATGTATTTGTTCTAAATGTAAAGTTGCAATGCGTACCTTTTGTGTGTTTTGCACACTATTGAGATCAAAATATTGCTCCATCTGTAGTATCCATGTTACAGGATCCTTGCCATAAAACTTCCTCATATCAATCTTTAGAATATGGTGGTTATTCCATACAATATTAGAGTTTATGAGATCATTATTAACATTTATTTTTTTCTCATCATGAATTTCCTCTACTATCTTTTCTCCATTAGGAAACATTTCTTGTATCAACTTTGCCAAACCTTTGATGTCTACTTTTATGTTTTCCATTTTTTCATCGATCTTAGCTTCCATTCCATCCATATTAGCTTCCATGCCCACTTCCATGTCTTCCATCTTAGCTTCCAAACCATTCATCTTAGCTTCAACGCCTTTCTTCAAACCAGCCATCTTAGTTTCCATGCCTTTGTTAAAAACTTCCATTTCATTTTTTGTTTCTCTTTGCGATAGCAAAATTTGGTGCACTTGCTCTTGTAATTTTGATATCTCATGCTGCGTTTCTTCATATTCATGAGTCATAGTAGAGCCTTCTGAAGGCTTGATGGGTGTTGAATTATTTTTAGGGGCCATTTTAGAACCCAATACTGATATATGTTCTTCAATATGCCCTTGGAATAAATTCCAACTAATTTTTTTCAAATGAGACTTATGTAATTCGAAAAAAAAATACACACCTTTTTCTTGCTTTTGAGGAGCGCAATATTGAAACTGAATTATCTGTATGATTTCGAATCTTCAATATCTAAAATTTATTATTGAGGTAGCCCTCTGAATCCTCTTTTGAGTTCCACAAGTCTGACCTGATTTGGATTCTTGAAGACAAATTTGTGCCCAATCTCCTACGATGACCTAATTATAGACTGGTTCAGTAGAGTGAAATTGTATGACTTTCCACGTGTCACTTCTTCCTCCTTCGGCTATGAAATTGATAGATAGGAAACTAAATTATGTGTTCTTGTGTCTAATTTTTATAGAATTCCAATCTGATGCTCAGAGAGAAAGTTATGAAGATTTTCCCACGATCACCTCTTTGAGATGAAATTCGGGAGCCTGAAAAAGTCCTAAATTCCACAGACCATATCTCCAAAAAATATTGTGAACCAAGATTTGAAATTTTGCAATGATCTTCCTCAGGCATTCAGCTTCATGCTATAAAAATTTCAGATTCTGAGCCTTCATAGAAAAAAAATTATAGCGAAAATTCTGCGACAACCTGTTTAGGTTAAATTGAGGAGCCTGCAAAAATACCTAACTTCCATAGATCATATCTCTAAAAATATTATGAACCAAGTTTTTAAATTTTTCGACGATGTTCATTAGGATTTCAGCATCGTACTCTAAATGTTTCAGCTTCTAAACCTTCGTAGAAAAAGCGTTATAGTGCAAATTCCACAATGACCTATTTGGAGCAGCGAAACCCTAGAATCCAAAGCTCTGATACGAAATGTTGTGAAACCAGCTCCAAAAATAGAGGAAAGGATATATCAGTGCCTTAGAAATAAGACAGTTCGATGGGGAAACCTCCAATGCATTACATGATTGAATAAGTCTTGGATGATACAAATGACAAAACCTCCTTTCTATATATAGGAGTCCATGGGGCCACAATGTAATCCTAGCCGACCTAACAATAACAATGTAAGGGCACAATAATAACAATATTGGGGTTAGAGGGGGCTACAGTAATAACAATAAGGGGATAAACTATTAATATAGGGATCTAAAATCTATGTCATTAGAACGGATTTTTTACCCTATGCCATCTCCCAAACCCTATTCTTATACCCTTAACTTGGTTTTGTGTCACAACAACTCTTCGAAACTATAACATTGCCAAACATTTCTTTTACAGTACCTGTTTGGTATTTGGTCCCACCAGCCATGATGGGAGGCCCTGACATCACTTCTATAGAGTAACCCCTATCACTCCTTAGGATGTGACACCGGTTAGCGAGACTCCCATAGCAGTGCTAGTTAGAGCGACCAAGAAAACCAACATAAAAGGTAATAAAATAGAAAACCCCATCATACCTACAGCATTGCAACCATGTGCATTATGCGATATCGTATGCCATCCTACCAATATTTTCCTAGAATTATATGAATTGAAACCTCTTCTTAGCTCCGAAAGAAATTTTGTGGCCCCAAATTCCCATTAAAAGAAAGATGCCATGAAATATCAAGGGAAAACATTACGCACTAACCATGCATCCGCCATTTGCGACCATTATGGGAATTACACTCACCATTACCCAGAGCTACCATGATATATGGATGCCTTGAAAACCCTAGAGAAATCATACCAAGAGGGCCCCTAAAATCCCCCCATATAGATAGATGAGGGAGAACCTCAAGCCATACTATACCTACAAGAGGTGAGGCAATCAGTTGAGTGACCACCTCCCCCTCGGTATCGCCCTCCACCTCCTTTCAAACTATATGCACTCTATAATGAACATTATCATTTCATTGCTGACTGCACAGCCCTAGAGCTTCTTCAGAGATGGTATCCTGTTGCCCCATATACTACGACGACCTACGAGAAGTCTAGTATTTGTGTCAGGTGTGTTCTGGCGACCACCAATTTCTTCATTACCAATATATCCCCCGATTCCATTCAGGGTTAAAAATTTTACACATGGCCATAGTATTCCTCTCCCTAGCAGACAGATCAGATACTGAATCCATGTAAATCTATATAACACAAGTAGATGTGACAAGGAGCTCCATTCTCTTCATGTCAGCGGAAAAGTGGCCAGTCAAGAGGCACATTGTCACCCCCAACTGCCCTCCACGGATAAGACCAACATGTGCATTATGAAATGCATGTAACTATTTGGTCGCCCAGTGGCCGAACCTAGACTCACTCCACAAATGGTACCCAATCACTTCACCAACCCAGAGGGAAGGGAGTACCGCAGAAAGACAGTCTTGCCTATTCTTCCAAGACAACCATAAAACTTGACACTCTAATTACATATCCAAAGTGCACCTACTAATAAAAATCATACGCTCGTTGGAGACGCACCACTGGGATAGCATTGGTATAGAGACAATACAACCTAACGTAAGGAAACCTACCCCTAGGTAGCCTGCCCCCCATCAATACCAAAATGTTAGGAGAGCTAATCAACACACCGTCTTAGTAGAACCTAGGACTAGCCAAGGACAACATGTGGGCTATGCGATAAAATCGACCACCATGGAAATCAATGTAAGGAACTGAAGAACCTTATGAAAAATCTTTGCATGGTCACCTGTAATATCCCCAAATGGGAAAACTCAGAAATACATGCATGGAAAATGCATTTTTCAGAAATATAATCATAAATAGAAAATGCAGCCCATGATTCCATTAGATCTGACATTATTACACTTATATCTAACAGGAGATCAGAAACAAATGAATTTTTCCTAGTTAAATAGACCTCCCATGCTCAAAACAGCTCAAAAACACTGAAACCCCAAGACTACTACAAACATAAATTACTGCAGAAAGAGACAGTGCAGTTTATTGAGGGTTATACTTAGAAATTGGAGAGAAAAATTAGATCTGATGTTTTATTAATTAATAGAGCACAAAACAGATATCTAGTCTCTTTTACATAGATCCAAGATGACCTGGCAAGGGTTTCTTGACAGAAATGATATACATGAAATATATGATGTATATCTATGGCTGAATCATGATGTATGGATGAAGTGCTACATAAATATGGCTGATCATGCAAAGAAATGTTTGTAGCTCTTTTTTCTAGCTTTTCCGGAAGAAGGTTGATCCTCCTCCTGAGAAACTAGCTCTCAAAACAAGGGATTAAACCCCTCCACTGCAAAAACCTTAAGAAATAATACAGTTTCTAAAAGGGACTACGTTTTTACTGAAGGTAACTACTTGGCCTAACACCAAATAGTGGAAAATGCAGCACAAAATTCTCTCCTTAGATTTCTTAAACAAGAACTCCAAGCAAGAGTGGGGAATTCCCGCGTGAGAAAACCCTTGCACTAAATAATGCAGCAAATTTAACTAAACAACCAAAGGATGCAAAGAAGTCTAAACAGACCACATACAAAATATAATCTTCAAACATTCCCCATATGGTTTCCATGCCCTTCATTATATAGTTGATGAGCTTCCTCACCAAGGGTCTCACCCAATTATGAGGTTGCTTCCATGCTAAGGCTCCTCCACCAAAATTACGATATCTCCATGAGTCTTGCTCATATTTTTACAGCACTATTTGATTTATTCATTCTTTACTGGATCAATCTTGACCGGATCAAAATTGACTAAATCTTCATGCATTGTCTCTTTTCACACTCAAGGCGTCTTCATTTTGACTAGATAGATTGATCTTCATTCACATTGAGCTGTCTTTATTTAGGATCCACTCTTCAAATATAAATGTTGTTGACTTGGTCAAACTTGACTTTGTCTAGACATCTTAGACCTTTTTCACACATGTGGATGCTTGATCTAGTTATTAACATGATCCATTTTTACATTATGAGGGATTTTATTCCTACTTAAGAAACTTATGAGCCTCCTTGCCCATTTATTCATCTAACCAAATTTTAAAAGAAAAATTAATATTCCTATTAGCTGCATGCTAATTTAGGAATATTACAGTCTTCCCCTCCCAAATGTTTCTTTTCCTCAAGCAACTGCAAGGGTGCTGCAAAATCTCCCATCCTCCTCTTGTGGCCTCCTCATCCAACAATCTCCACCATTGCTTCAAATATTCTGCAATAATTTGGTCTCCCAATGGCTCCTCTCAAGTGTGCAAGTTGGCCTTTGGTAAATAACCCAAGTGGCTCTCATTATTAAAGAATGGAAGGTCTATGTGGAAACCTTCTTGCTTATCCATGGCCTCCTCAAGATAGAAGTGATGACAATCATGGGAAATTCCATCATCAATGAAGGACTCCCATCTCCATGCTATCATCCAAATGAAATGAATCACCTCCTAGCTTCGTAATTCATAGAAAAGCTCCTCCCAAATGCTCATGACAGGTATGTCCCAAGTGCTCCAAACAATCATATGTCCTACCTCGTAAAGAAACAAGTGATCTACTATGGTAGCCATATATTTTCCCATGCTCCCCTTGAAACATGTAGTGCAAAAAGTGTGGGAAATTTCTTCCTCCAAGGACACGTTCGACCAATGTGTCTCTCCTCCAACCATGTCATCAACAAAGATAAGAACATTTTTAGCATATTGAGTCATTATTAGAGTCATTATAGTTTCCATATGTAGTAAAGGAGAAGGATAATGGTCTCTCATGTGCAACCAGCGCAGTTTTACTCCCAACTTCCATAGAATATGATATGACAAGTGCTTCTCCCAGCACTTGTTTGCTACCCCATCCTTCTTGCATGCTTGGAGAAGGTGTATAATGGTTGGTGTTAATGAATCACACCATGAAGAGTACATCATATCTCCAAGATCTTCCAAGGAATGATCCATATCACCATTGTTCATGGACCAAGGTGACTCATGAAGCCCATAAGAAAAAGTTCCCCCTCTTGGATAAAATCCCTATACATGAGTGTTAAGAAAATACAAGCATATAGTAAAGATATTATGATATTCAGAAATACAAATTTCACCATATAATTGACTCAAATCAGTGAGGTAACTCATGGATGAGCTCCTTCTTACACTGAATGAATAAGGAGGTGATAATGATAACTCTTCCCAGGAGCTATGTTCCTCCTCAACCAGAAAATGATCCATGAACTTCCTCATATGAGTGTGCATCTCCTCTTTGAAGTATTCCCACATGAATCCATCTAAGATAGTATGGTATGTTCTAATGAAACCAGTGGGTTTATAAAGCAAGATTTCATAGGCTGCATTAAGTAGTTTATACTTGAGCTTGGAATCTTTAGTTAAGTAGATCTGATCATGGAAATAGATGACTCCCTCAACTACTTTATACCTCCCATCCATCATTTTATCATCAAGAACCTTACATGTGAAGAGGTCCTTGGAATATTCCATCAAACGTTGGGACTGTCAATAAGGATCTAGGCTCCCCAACAATGACAATGCTGTAGAAATTTGAAATGTAGCCCTTGTCATAACATGGCTCTACTCTTTGTCATACATGATGCCAAATTCACATGTTGGATTTCTATCAACTTTCTTTCGTTGCCTCTCTTGCATCTGATCTTGCTCAAGACAATATTGAAGCAGATGGAAGTCAACCTCTCCTTGAAAATTTTTTGCCCTCCAAAACTTCCTTAACTTGGCCCATGCATGCAAGAGTGTTGATATCCTCTTGTCATGTTCAGAAATCTCTTTTGTGAGTGAGAATATCATTGGCTTCCACAAATATATGGAGTGGCCATGTGACATCATGTCCATGCCATCATATATTTTTGAATCCTCATTTTTCAGTGAAAATAACTGAGTGGGAGATAGCAATGTCCATTTCAGAAAATTAGTTATCTCTCTTTTGAATCCATGAAATATTCTCTGCGCTGTGCTAGCTTCTCCCAAAGCTCCTTCCTTAGCCAAGTATGTAAATGTTGCCCATAGTTGAGAGAACACTTTATTTTTCCTCCAATCAGGAGGTCTCCCAGGTGGAATGAATCCCTGCAAAGAGACATCAAGGCATAGAGTAGGATGTGTATGTGGGTGGACAGATTTGTCCTTACCTTCCTTGCATAGATCCTCTTGCCTTCTTTGTGTATCAAACTTCTGAAATAAAGAGGGGTGTATTATCTTGATCATGTGATACTTTCCCTCCCCTTTCTCTTTTTCTATCTTCAAGATCTCACCATTTGATAATGATGGCATATGATGCTCATGGATTATGCCACGATCTCCATATGTGAGATTCTTTGGAACTCCTTGCAAAAGTGCAAGGGTTTCTCTCCTTGGAGTAAGTACTCCATATTCCTCTTCATGAGGTCCTGGATGCGCCCTTGTCATGAATACACTGTTATATCTAGCCTTCTCCTCCTTCTCTTCAATAGTTGAAAATTCCTCATCATCAATAAGAGACCTTAGATCTTGGTCTTATTTTGAAGGAGGAATCTCCATGTCTTTTCCTTGAGAAGAAATCTCTACATGCAGTGGGGAATTTTCCCTTGGAAATATATCATACAATTTTCCATCCCCTTCAATGGTTTTCTGAAATGAAGCTAATTTTATGGACCCTTCCAACCCAAGCAAAATTTTTGTTTGATTTGGTTTGATAAACTCCATAGAAGGTGTTTCATAAGATTTTTCATCAAACCTTTCCACTACTCTTCTAATGAACTTTACATAAGTAGATGTATTTCCTTTATTTAAGGAAAAAGATTCAAACAACCACCAAGCATAAGCCTTACCCTCAAGATGTAGTGTTGCTACTATGATGGCTTCCTTTTCTGAAACTTGATGTTGTTGCACATAGATGTCTACCTCCTTCACCCAAGCCTTAGCTAGACATTTAGGTGATCCATCAAAAGTAGACAGGAAGAATCTACCCACACCATCCTGCTTGCTCCTTGTGCTTATTTCCTCCTTGATCTTGCAAAACCATTGGAAGTTCAAGTGATCTTTGAACCCCTTAGATTGAGCTTCATACTCTTGCAAATAATCACCAACAGTCTCCTCCTTTGGCACATCTCCTTTCTTATTCTTCTTTGTCATGAACAAGTGGCTGATAGAGCGTTGTAAATCTGATGATGTGGCTGAATGATCACACCCATAAGATGATTAATTAGATATTTCCTCGTGTATAGATCTTATAGATCTTTTTGAGGGACTTATATGTCTTTCCCTCCTCATTTATTTGATGTCTTTGCTTCTACCCTACAGAGTTTGAAAGAGAAATTTTTAGAACCTATTTCCTCTAGAAAATAAGGGTTTTCTTTGATATCTCTTGCATATCTTCTCCTTCCCATGAGAAGACTCCATAATGGTTGAATAACACAGGTTGAGCCAAGATTAGAGCTCTGATACCACTGTAATATCCCCAAATGGGAAAAATCAGCAATACATGCATGAAAAATGCATTTTTTAGAAACATAATCATAAACAGAAAAATTCATCCCATGATTCCATTATATTTGACATTATTACACTTATAACTAAGAGGAGATTAGAAACAAATGACTTTTTCCTAGTTAAACATGCCTCCCATGCTCAAAACAGCTCAAAATGTTGAAACCCCAAGACTGCTACAAACAGAAATTACTGCAGAAAGAGACATCGCAGTTTATTGAGGGTTATACTTAGAAAAGGGATAGACAAATCAGATATGATGTTTTATTAATTAATATAGCACAAAACATAGATCTAGTCTCTTTTACATAGATCCAAGATGACTCGGTAGGGGTTTCTTGACAGAAATGATATACATGAAATATCTATTGTAGATCTATGGATGAATAAAGATTTATATCTAAATAAATTCATAAATATGTCTGATCATGAAAATAAATGTTTGTAGCTCCTTTTTCTATCTTTTCCAGAAGAAGGCTGATCCTCCTCCTGGGAAACTAGCTCTCAAAACAAGGGATTAAACCCCTCCACTGCAATACCTTAATAAACAACGTAGTTTCTAAAAGGGAATAAATTTCTGCTGAAGGTAACCACTTGGCCTAACACCAGATAGTGGAAAATGCAGCACACAATGCTCTCCTTAGATTTCTTAAACAAAATCTCCAAGCAAGAGTGGGGAATTCCCGCATGAGAAAACCCTTGCACTAAACAGTGCAGAAAAAATAACTAAATAGCCAAATAATGTGAATAAGTCTAAACAGACCACATACAAAATATAATCTTCAAACATGCCCCATATGGTTGCCATGTCCTTTATTATATAGTTGATGAGCTTCCTCACCAAGGGTCCCACCCAATTATGATGTTGCTTCCATGCTAAGGCTCCTCCACCAAAATTACGTTGTCTCCATGAGTTTTTCTCACCTTTTTATAGCGATGTTTGATTTATTCAATCTTGACTGGATCAATCTTGACCAAATCAACCTTGACTAGATCTTCATGCATTATCTCTTTTCACACTCAAGGTGTCTTCATTTTGACTAGCTAGATTGATCTTCATTCACATTGAGCTATCTTTATTTAGGATCCACTCTTCAAATATAAATGTTGTTGACTTGGTCAAACTTGAATTTGTCCAGACATATTAGACCCTGTTCACACATGTGGATGCTTGATCTGGTTATTAACATTATCCCTTTTTACATTATGAGGGATTTTATTCCTACTTAAGAAACTTATGAGCCTCCTTTCCCATTTATTCATCTAAATAGATTTTAAAAGAAAAATTAATATTCCTATTAGTTGCATGCTAATTTATGATTATTACATCACCCCCATCCTACAAGTCAACCTCTCTAATCAAGAGAAGATCTCACACTACTATTATAGGATTTTCTCGCAATTCAACCTTATGATGACTTTGGAGTACCTCCTAAGGCTACAAGTGGAAAGAGTAGCATTATTTCTAAACTCCCCAAAGGATCTAGACCATCCAAAACCAAAAAATCGGAGATAGAAAATGTGGAATCATACCCCAACACATAATCCTTTCTGAGCATCCATTTAAGGGAGAAAGAGTAGTGTTGGTTATCATACCATATACTCAAAAAGAACCATGATATCATGCACCATTTTCACCCTCCATAATCACAAAAAAGAGTCATGCCCCTTAATGGAAATATTTAGGCACCTCTGCACTCAGCACAACTTCCAAATCTAGGAATGTTCAAGTACCCTTAGTAAGCCGCGTGAGGAACCTAATATTTCTCTCATGCAAGCCACCACAATGCAAATTCCTCCACCATCCAACATCAACTATAGACAATACCACATACGATTCATCTCGTCATGCATAGGAACCATGACTCGTGTTTTCTGCTCATATGTCATTGGTTTTGAGACCGCTACAACTACGAAAGTAACTGTACCATCCATAGTGCAAACTCAATCTGTCTGCACCCTGTCAACCTTGTCTGGTTCCACAACATCGACTATGGAATCCTATTCATGTCTGTTGACCAGCTTCATTAGGTCCGAACCACCTTCTCATAGCCTCACACAAACTCACTCCCCCTTAGCTACGTTGTTCCATTCAGATGAGGATATTTTGGAGGCCATGATGGAACCATATTTTTCGTGGGATGTAATGCATCAGTTCTCGTTTTTCCTTCCCGAAAAGCCATTCGGCCCAGACAACCCAGGAAAAAAAGTGATATATGCGATCGAATCAAAATATTTCCTCCCATATGGGAAAGGCGACTGGTTCAAAAATCCCATCCCGACACCTGACACATTTGAAGAAGGGAACATTTCCAATATTTCACCAATCATTAAGGTAAATATCTCTAGAAACCCAAAAAAAATTGAAGAAATCTCACTAGGGTAAGAATGCTCCCCAGACGACGTAATCTCTTACACAAACTTGTTACAAGAATATAGATACATATTTGCATGGGATTATTTACAAATGTCAGGGCTTAGTCCCACATTTGATTTGGAACCTTCCGAAGGGAAACTATGTCTTATTCATTCCATACCTACTAGTTCTCTTTGTCCCAGGTGTGGATTCATCAGGTGAAGAACCAAAGCATTCTAAAAAAAAATTGAAAAATAAAAGAAAAGAGGGTATATTGAAAAAATAAAATAGAAAAGAAAAAAGGAAAAAAACCCCAAAAATAATCATACTGAAAGTGTTGCAAATTAAAATTCCACTGCTTAATAGATTAGTTTGTTCAATCATACAGTCTAAGCATGATTGAATAATTTTGAATTTTTGTTGGATAGGTTAAAATATAAGGATTTTCCAAATATTTTAACCTTGGCAGATCAGTAGTTAGGAAGAAATAAAATTGACTCAACATTTTAATCTGAGTCAATGGAAGGAATAAGGGATAGAGTAGGTTAGAGTTTTATATAATAATAAAAATGAGATTTGGGTCTGCAAGCCTAAATGAATCCTACAAAATAATGATAAAAAAAATGTTAAAATGGTGAAAGGGTAGGTAGAAATGAAAGATAAGATAAATGTGAAGATACATTACAGTTATTCCAAAGTTTTATTCTAAGGATTTCTTGTATGTTCATGTATAAAAAAACAAAAACAAAAAGAAAGGGTATATCCTAAATTTCAGGATTAATTCTTTATAAAGTCACTTGACATATTTATATGGCATATCCTAAGTCCCAAACCTTATACTATGGCTCGACACATTTCATATAATTTCACCGACCCCACTATCTACTCATCCATCCCATCAACGTTAAATCTCCCACCACCTTCCATCTCATCTCTGCCCCCTCCATCGCATCCGACAACCCACAACATTTTCTGGCCCCCGCTCATCCTCTGAAAGTTAATGTCAGGGGTGGGGGTTTGAAATGGGAAGTTTCCAAAACCCTCCCATTTGCTACATGTTGATACCTCACCTTTTGGTGCCCCGCCCCACCCCCCCCCCCCCCCCACTCCATTCCACTTACCATTCATGACCCCTTACGAAAATTGGTTTCTACTATGGTAAAACCACACCATTGACCGTTATTTCCCCACCATATCCATTGCACCACGATGACCACTTCTGTCACGTCCTCTCATTCACCTCCGCCCCAACCTAAAGGCCCGTTAAACATTTAATTGACTAAGCCATTACCTAACGGGCCCACGCCATGTCAATAGTAACCCTGCCACCCTACAAAACCATTCTTTCTCACCTAATTAAAGGTTACAGTGTTATATTTTTTTATGATAATAGGTGATTGGATTTAAGGGATTTATAGATCAAAAGAACGCGCGAAAATATTTCAATTTCCTGCATATTAAGTAGAAATTCCCCTGCTTCAGTCCCCTTTTCTCCCAGTTCCCATTCCAATCAACAAAACTCCCTTTTATTTCTTACCTCTTATTCTAATCCCCTTGTGTGCACTTGCAAAAACACAGTTGATATATTTTTCAAAGAGCATTAATGCCCCCAAAGAATAAAGAACAGGAAAAATTTAATCCAATGGTTCACCCTCATGTGGACCTTTACCATGTGGCCCTAGTTGACAAAGATTTAAACATACATGAAACTATTTCAAAGTTTGATCTGTTTGATGTTTACTGTTGGTTGGAGGATAAGCTCATTGATGAGGTCGATGATATAGGGTTGTGGGAAACTAAAATACCCTATTATATATTCCCCAAAACCCATAGTTTCCTCGAGTTTCTTAGAAAATGTCATGCCTCCTATGATATAAATAAGAGAGCCGTTGTAGCCCCAAGAAGAGAAGTTCTTTTTGCATTAGTGCCCAGTCCATCATGCAAATGATGCAAGCTCCTGTTGTTGAAGAAACCATACCTTTTTCCTATGAAGCCCTCAAAGAATTATACCAAAAGTTAGATTTTTCTAGTAGAGCCAAGACAATTGAGTTATTCATGGCTACAAAAACTCCATTGCCCAAAAATAATCCTCCATATATTTCTTCTACATTCCCTCCTATAACTCAACATATAGTCGCTATCCTTTCTTACCTACTAGGATACCATTCATATCAGTGGATAGATGAAGAAATGATAAGTTTAATGTCCATACTTTCATCAGAGTCTAAACCCTCCATTATGTTTAACTTCAGTCAATTATTGACAAAAGCCATTCATGAACAGTGTGTCAAATTTCACACAGAAGAAGTTTTTAAATACACCTCAGTCATGTCTTACATGTTTTTATATTTCCAGGAAAGAAGGTTGTAGTTTACAATGAAGAAATTTAATGAAGACTCCCAACCTCAATCATTCATCTTCTGGAAAAAAATGTTGATGAAGGAGTAGAAGGATTACACCTACAAAAGATTTTTTGAAATGTTTATGCATCTAGAAATTAGTATCCTCAACAGTACAGTGGAACCAAGGAACTTGGAGACATGCCTTAGATAGCTAATAACATCATCAAATTTCTAAATTCCAAGAACAGTTTCGAATTGGGGGCACTTGGAGTTGAGGACAGAAAAACAACAATTCTAGGAGTCAAGAAGGTGCTCAATAAGAAATACTTGGTCACACATTTAGAGGAAAAGTGCCACAATTTAGAAATTAGTGTCAGTAGATTCTTTAACAGAATCAAGCCACTGATCAAAAGAAGGTTACCCTCACTATTTGTAATAAATGATAAGCTTATGGCCAAACACGACTATGTGAAGAGGCTGAAAGACATTGCTAAGGACACAACCAAGTTTTCAGGGCTTCAAGGATCAATGATTGTAAGAGCTGTCCTTGAAGCCATGGACAATGATATATTCATCTAGCATGAAATTAAAAATATTTTTTTTGTTGAGGCCTACTTTTTTGAAATTCATAGAGACAGATGAGATATATTGAAATCTGATTAGGATCAAGATTTCAAATGACCAACAGTGGGAAAAATTGTGTGACTACCAAGAAGGGTGAAGGCCATCGAGACAGCCAAATCAGCATATCAGCTTATCAACCATAATCACCACAACATCAGATCATTCAAATCTTCTAACACAACAACAGATCAAATCAAGAAGCAACGACCTTCTAAAGAATAGGGCCAGATGTCAAATTATTTCATCATGTCCACTTCATGGTCACACTAGTCAAATTTTGATTATTATTGTAATTAATAACAGATTTTCTATGTAGATATGGAAATAATTGTAGAGTTTACTTAAATACTTCATTTCTTCTGAGTATCGTGGGTTGGACCCTGGATTGTAAAATTTTTCTGTTGGAACATTGTATTTTTGGAGTTGAAGCATCAATAATAAAAGACCCTTTGCAATATACTTGAGCTATGTTTACCTGGTGATGTTGTTTCTGTGTTGTGTTTAATGTTTTCCATTTTTTTTTTATCTCAATCCATCATTTAAATCTGATTGTAAAGAAAAAATCTGAAGATTAAGATTTGTTGTTAGAGAACCTTATTTCTGGTTGTGTTTACAATAAAAATGTTTTTCTTTTGAATTTTAGTTAAGAAATTATTAATTTCTTTTTAACCATTACTAAATTCACTATTTCTTTCATCTCATAATTCATTGTGTTTTAAGATCGAGTAAGTGTAGTTATCTTGCCTTGTGAATGCTCTTGAAAAGTTGATGCAACAACCCAACCTTTTATGACTCCATAGCCCAATGGACTTAGTCTAATAATATATTCTAATACAACTAAACAATCAATCAAAAAAGAACCCCTATAATCATTATAAGTAGCCTAATATCAAAAATCATAAAACAAAGCTAAATGTAAAAGAGAGATCCCTCTCTGAGTCTAGGAGGGCTAGATCCTAGGCTCCAAATTGGTTTTGATGTTGTCCTATATAATTATTCTTTCCAATATTAATATTATAGAATGATAAAAAGGTGGCGACCATACTAGGGACTTAACTGAAAAAATTTTCATTTCATTCGAGTTCAGAAACCCCAGTTAAAATCGTTGTATGATAGAAATATTTTCTAAGAACTGTTTTCTTTCAGATTTTGAAAATAATCAATTTGTTTGTGTTTCTTATCTAAATTCTGGCTCCTAAAATAATCTCTACTAGATCCCATCCTTATCCAAATTCTCCTACTATAGTGGACAATCCTGAAAAAAAATTAATAAAAACTCCTAGAACTGAAAGCCAAACAACCAACAAGTTTCTTCACAGAGCAAATTCCCTCCCTGAAAACTTTGTCACCTTACAGGACATCTAGTTTTATTTACACTTTGAACAAGGTCTATTCAGGCCTAAATCTAAGAAAAGGAAAAACCAGACAATATTGGATCCATCTACTTTGCAACAAATTCCATTGAGGGAATATTATTTACAAATTCAATCTAATCTTCAACTTCTCCAAGATTTTGACACTCTCCAAAGATTTGATGACAGGGTTTACTTCAATTGATGATGATGCTTACATTCAACAATATGTATAATTAACTACATTGACTATAGCAGCTTCTTCTATTACCTCTCAGACTTCCCATCTTAAGTCAACTAGTCCTACTGCTTCCATAACCCCCACCACTTCTTTCATCGTTCCTCATAAGGGAACTCAAACCTCCACACATACATATCCTCCCATCATCCATCCTACTTCATCCACTGGCCACCTTCCTCAACCACCTCCACCAATCATGGCAGCTAAATATGCCCCATTGGTGTTGCCAACACCATTGGCAGCTATGCCACAGGATTACCAGTATAAAATTACATTATATGATGGAATTGGTCCTGTAACTACCCAACAACATGTTGAAAAAATGAATGATTGTTTTTACCTTCAAGAGGTAGATGAAGAAAGTGTTAAATTAAAGATGTTTGTTCAGAGTCTTAGTGGATAAGTTATAAAATGGTTCAAATATTTACCTACAAACAATATCAATGGCATCCCTGCATTTCATCAAACATTCCTAGATAGGTGGGAAGTAAAAAAGAACCCTAATCAAATTTTATCTGAATGTGAAAACATTAGAAGGGCCCAAGCTAACAGTGTTCAGGATTATTGCACCAAATTCAACAGTTTATATAATGCAATACCCGCTCATATAAAACCACCAGAAGATTTAGCCTTGGTTAAATTCCCAAATGGTTTTGAACCAGAAATGTCTTATCAGCTAAGGGAAAGAAACTCAACCACATTAGAGGAAATGCAGAGGGATGTAGTGAGTGTAGAAGCCAACCTGTTAGCAAAAAAATCTAGAATGAGAACTGAAAGAAGAGGTACTATAAGAGAATAACCTTCAACTTCCACATCTAATGCTAAATTTGACTCATTGGTTAGGACTATGGAGAGAATGATGGAGAGGATTAATATAAATGATAGAACTATTCCTAGAGAAAATCAACCAGCTCCTCAAAACAGAAATCAAAATCCTAGAATAAACCCTCCTCAGATAAGGCAAAGAGAGAAAAGAGGTCTTTATCAAAAAATTAGTCTTCCATTCCAATATAATTATGCTAATGAGGATGAAGGAGTAGTTGAGGAAGTAGAAGAAAATCATATAAATTTAATGGGAATTAATGAGGATGGTTCTGTTTTTCTCACTCAATAAGAACAAGAATTATTTTCATTAACTCAGACAGAGTTAGAATATGAAGAATCTAATGATTATAAACAGGTATTTGAGAATTCTATTATGGAGGTTCAATGACAATATAACCTCATAAGTAAGAAAAACTTTGACAATTCCAATAAAAATAATTCTGAAAACTCTGCAAAAAAGATTTCTAAACCCGATCTCAACAAAACAACAGAAAATTTAAAGAGAAGTGTAAACTGTTCAAAAAATAAGAACACAGAAAATGTTACTAGGAGAAAAGTTGATACCCCTACCAAAATTTCTCAAACTAATATCCCTAGTACAAGTCAACAAACTTAATTTACCCAAAAAAATAGTGGCGGAAAGAACTAATTTTTCAAATCTGCTCAAAGTTCAAAAACCATTCAACATTGAGAACCAAATTGCTAAAATTAAAATTTATATTACTCTCACTGAATTGATAAACAAGAATGTGTATAGGTCTGAGGTTATAAAGGTACTAAACATAGGGGAAATTACTAATACCATTAATTTAAATGATGATCAACCTGAACTTTTGTTTGGACCGGAAGTTGATGGTAAACCCCAAGAAGGAGGTGTCCCTCCATTTTATGTCAGTCTTAATGCTCATGAAAAAATTCTCCATAATGCCATGTTGGATTCAGGTGTATCACATAATATTATGCCAAAGGCTATTATGGAGAATCTTAGCCTTGAAATTACTATAACTTACAAATATTTTTACTCATTTGATTACAGCAAAGTTAGATGTCTATGTCTTATCAAATATCTTTGTGTCACTTTGGCTCAGATACCAGAAAAAATTCTAGTGATGGATATAGTAGTAGTTGACATCCCTCCTAAGTATGGCATGCGTTTATCACACTCATGGGGGAAAAGTTACAAGGGACCCTTCAAATGGATATGATTTATGCTACAATACTAGTCTTTGGTCAGCAAATAAGACTGTATAGGAAAACCTTAATGAAGTACATGGTGAGTAGTCAAGAAAAACCACACAACTATCCTCTATACTCTGTCCATACTGACCTTGAATCCTTTATTATTTATAGTGATGGAGACATTGATACACAGGTCACCCATGCATAAAATAATCTTAAATAAAAACATGACAACCAAATACAAACTGTACAATAAGACCCTGAAAATAAACTTCTTTGGAATATGAGTTTTGATAGCTCATGTGGAAAATTAGTCTCACAAGTAGGTATTTGGATGTATAATGTAAGGAAAAATCATGCGCAAGGCCACTCATACAAACTCAATTTTCATTGCACCAACAATATAGCAGAATATGAAGCCCTACTCTTAGGATTACAATTGCTGAAAAAATTAGGAGCTAAGAGGATTTCTGTCCATGGGGATTCTGAATTAGTCATCAAATAAATAAAAGGACAATATGCTACAAAATATCCTAGGTTTAGAGCATACATAAATGTTTTACTTGATTTCTTAAGAAAATTTAAATAATATGATCTATTAGTTATCCCAAGAAATCAAAATGTCCTAGCGAACAGTTTAGCCTTTTCAGCAAGCACATGTCAATTTCCTCACCCAAACAGACAATACACAGTACAGGTTAAACATCTTCCATATGTGCATAATAACATTAGATACCAGCAAGTATTTGGTAATGACAAAAAAATTGAGAGTTTCTTACAATAAAAGGATGAATTTGAGGATAAAAATATAGACTTAGATTGTCAAGAATACAATCACTCTGATGTACAAATTAGTGAAGATAAATAGCTTGTTGTTTCTGATGTGAATATTTCAGCTAATAAATCTGTTCATAAAACAGAAATACATAAAGACCTAGAAAAAGAGGAATTCGAAGTACTTCAACTCAAGGATAATATCCTTCCTAGATGGATTGTCCCTTTAGAAGAACTGTTTGACTTTAATGATGTGGCCAAGAAACCAAAAATGAAACCAACAGGGACAAACATTGAAGAGTGTAATATATGCAGTGAACAAAGCCCTAAAATGATAAAATTGTCAAAATCACTACCTATAATTATAAAAAAAAGGTATATAGCTCTCTTTTAATAATTCATATATGTATTTTCCTAGAGCTATGATTACCTAAAATCTTACAATACTAGCATTATACAACACAAAATTCCAATCAAGGAGGATCAAAAACCTTTTAAACAAAATTTGTGTAGGATAAATCCTATCTTAATTCCCTTGTTTGAGAAAAAAATCAAGAAAATGTATGAATCCAAAATCATTGTTCCACTTAGATATTCTAAATGGGTATCCAACATTGTGCCTACAAGAAATAAAACCGGTGAAATTAGACTTTGCATTGACTTTAGGAATCTGAACAAAGTATCCCTTAAGGACAATTACCCCTTACCAAAAATGGACCATATATTGTAGAGAGTAGTAGGCTCCAATAGGATCTCTTTGTTAGATGGCTCTTCAAGATATAATCAAGTTTTAGTGCATCCTGATGATCAAGATAAAACAACTTTTACTACTCCTTGGGGGACTATGTGAAAATTCCCTTTGGATTAATGAATGTTGGTACTACTTTTCAAAGAGCTATGGATATTTATTTTTCATATGAAATTGTCCATTTCATTGTGAACTATCTTCATGATATTACTATATATTCAAAACGGATGGAGAACACTTGGCACATCTAAGAAGAATTTTTGAGATATGTAGAAATTTTGGAATTTCCCTAAATCCCAAGAAAACATTGCTTGGTCTTGAAGAAGGAAATTTGCTTGGTCACATTATTTCTCAAGATGGAATTAGAATTGATCCTAGAAGGATTGATGGTATACTCAAAATTATTCATTCTAGGAATCTCAAAGAACTTCAATCTTCCATTGGTAAAATCAAATTTTTAAGAAGATTTATACCAAATCTTGCAAAAAAATTGAGAAATATAACCAAAAAGCTTAAAAAGGATTCAGAAATTAAGTGGAACATTGAAGCTAAACAATATTTTGATCTATTCAAGCAAGCATTGACAAAATCTCCAATCCTAATCAACCCATATTTTACTAAAAACTTCATAGTTTTTTCTTTTTCATATGAACATACTATTGTTGTTGTTTTATTGCAGAAAAATAGTGAAGGACGTGAACAACCAATATAATTTTTTATCAAATCCTTAAGAGATGCATCTTTAAAATATGACATCATGGAAAAACTGGTTTTTTCTCCGGTTAAAGCACTAAAGGATTTCAGAGTTTACATTTTACATTCACATATTATTGCTTATGTGCCTAATACAATATTCAAATACATTTTAACACAGAATGGTCCTGATGGAAAGAGAGGAAAATGGATTGATGTTATTTTCGATTATGATGTGTAAATCAAGCCTACCAAATTGATTAAAGGTCAAGGATTAACCAAATTGATGGCTGAATCAAATTTTCATGCACTAGATATCAACATGGTCTATTCATTGGATGATCAAGAGGAACTGGTGACTCCACAAATTGATGAAGAATTCCTAAATTCTCCTTGGTATGCTGATATATTATATGTTTTATTTCATTTTAATTCTCCTCCTAGTTTATCCAAAACTAAGGAAAGATTTATAAAGTTGAAATCTGTCAAATTTTGCATTATAGAAAATGTCTTATACTGGAAAGATATTGGAGGTATTTTACTCAATTTTTTTCTAAAAGATGATGTAGATAAAGGTATGCAGTAATTCCATGAAGGTGACTATGGTGGCCATATTTATTCGAAAACCACTACCAATGAAATCCCGAGGGCTAGTTTTTACTGGCCTGCCCTTTTTCCTGACATCCCCAAGATGGTAACTGCCTTTCACAAATGACAAATTTTTGAAGGAAAGAGAAATTGTTGCCTTTGCCCTTAAAGCCCATTTCCGTTGAGAGCCATTTCCAAAAATGGGGATTAGATTTCATTGGAGAAATTAATCCCCCATCCTCTACCTAACATAAGTGGATTATTATTGCCACATACTACTTTTCCAAATGGATAGAAGCCACTCCTTCCAGAAATGCCACTGATTTTGTCATTATTAAATTTCTTGAAACCAATATCCTTTCTAGATTTGGTTATCCTAGAAAACTCATCACTAATAATGTTGCAGCTTTCAAGTCCAAGAAAATGATTGATTTTTGTCATAGGTACCATATAACTTTGGGACATTCAAAACCTATTACCCTTAGGGTAATGGATTGGTTGAATCTTCAAGCAAAATTTTGGTGAATATCATCAAAAATCTCTTGGAAGATAACAAGAAATCATGGCATAACAAGTTGGTCAATGCACTATGGGCTAATAAAATTACTACCAAAAAATCAATTGGCATGTCACCATACCAATTGGTCTATGGAATAGATGCAATATTTCCTTCCTCTTTGGGAGTTCTAGTCATGAAGATCATTCAGGAAATTCAAGCTGAACCAAATGATGTACAAAGAAGAATCAATCAAATTATTCAGTTACATCAGTCCAGAGAAGAAATTTATAACAGAACTCAAGCGATTCAAGAAAATATCAAGAATATTTTTTTATAAAAGAACAAAGGATGATGATTTTAATTTAGGAGAAAAAGTTTTTAAATGGGATTCTAGAAGATAAGACAAAGGTAAACATGAAAAATTTGACAACCTTTGGCAAGGGCCATACATTATTGATGCTTTCAGAGGAAATAATGCATATTCCCTTAAGGATCTGGATGGAACATAGATACCTAGAGGTCCTCTCAATGGCAGGATGCTGAAACATTACTTCTCTTAACAATACAGTTGATCTTTCATCATTGTAAATTCCACAATTTTATATTTTATGATTTGAATAATTCATTAACAAAGTTTGAAGCCCGTGGAGAAGGCCCTAAGTTTGGTATGAGGAGTGGTCATAAAACAGAAAAAAATAAAAATAAAAAAAAATCAAATGAATTTTTTGTAGAAAATGGAGCACTCAAGTCTACTGGTGTTGCGTTCTTGACACTTCACTTGGAGAAGTGCCATCCCCAGCTGGAGCCATTGTTAGGGTCCTATAAATTATAGGATCTCAAGGTGATTGATTATTTCATAAATTTCAATTTCATATTGTGTATGAATTTCAATATTCAAATGATTTCCAAAAAAAATATGAAAAAGAAAAGAAAAGAGGGTATATTGAAAAAAATAAAATAGAAAAGAAAAAAGGAAAAAAACCCCAAAAAGAATCATATTGAAAATGTTGCAAATAAAAATTTCATTGCTGATTAGATTAGTTTTTTTAATCATACAGTCTAAGCATGATTGAACAATTCTAAATTTTTTTTGGATAGGTTAGAAAATAAGGATTTTCCAAATTGATTAATCTTGGCATATAAGCAATTAGGAAGAAATAAAATTGACTAAATAGTTTAATCTGAACCAATGGAAGGAATAAGGGATAAAGTAGGTTAGATTTTTATAAATAAGAAAAAGATATTTGGGTTTGCAAGCCTAAATGCACCTTGCAAAAGGATGATAAAAAAATGTTAGAATAGTGAAAGGGTAGGTAGAATTGAAAGGGATGATAAATGTGAAGATACATGAAAGTTATTCCAAAGTGTTATGCTAAGGATTTCTTGTATGTTCATGTATAGAAATAAAAAATAAAAAATAAAGGGTTTATCCTATTAAGTTTCGGGATTAATTCTTTATAAAGTCACTTGTCATATTTATATGGCATATCCTAAGTCCTGAACCTTATACTCTGGCCCGAAAAAATTCATACAATTTCACTGAACCTACCATCCGATAAGGGTTAAATCTCCCACCACATTCCATGTCATCTCTGCCCCCTCCATCTTGTCCGATGGCCCACAACATTTTCCGGCCCCCCTTCATCCTCTGAAAGTTAACGTCGAGGGGGGGGGGGGGGGGGGTCTGAAATGGGTGGTTTCCCAAACTGTCCCATTTTCTACGTGTCGAGCCCTCACCTTTTCACACTCCATTCCACTTTCCATTCACTACCCCCTGTGAAAAGTGGTTTATACTGTGGTAAAACCACTCCATTGACCATTAGTTCCTTGCCATATCCATTGCACCATGACAACCACTCCTGTCACATCTGCCCAATCACCTTTTCTCCTGCGTAAAGGACCATTAAACATTTAATTGCCTAAGTCCTTACCCAATGGGCTCACGCCATGTCAAAAATAACCTTGCCACCCTACAAAACCATTCTTCCTCGCCTAATTCAAGGTTACAGTGTTCTAGTATTTTATGATAACAGGTGATTGGATTTTGGGACTTTACAATCAAAAGAACTTGCAAAAAATATTTCAATTACATGCAGATTAAGCAGAGCTCCCCCTTCTTCAATTCCCCTTTCTCCCAGTTCCCATTCCAATCAACAAAACTCCCTTTTCTTTCTTACCTCTTCTTCTCATCCCCTTCTATGCACCTACAAAAACACAGTCATTATCTTTTTCAAAGAGCAATAATGCCTCCAAAGAAGAAAGAATAGGAAACATTTAATCCAATGGTTCACCCTCATGTGGACCTTGACCATGTGGCCCTAGCTAACAGAGATTTCAAGATACATGAAACTCTTTCAGAGTTTGATCTATTTGATGTTTACTGTTGGTTGGAGGATAATATCATCGATGAGGTCAATGATATAGGGTTGTGGGACACTAAAATACCCTATTATATATTCCTAAAAACCCACAATTGCCCCGAGTTTGTTAGAGAATTCCATGCCTGCTATGGTATAAATTAGAGAGCTATTGTAGCGACCACAGGAGAATTTCTTCTTACCATTACTGCCCAGCCAATCATGCAAATGATGCAAGCTCCTGTTTTTGAATAAACCATACCTTTTTCCGATGAATCCCTTAGAGAATTATACCAAAATTTGGATTTTTCCAGTAGAGCCAAAACACTTTAGTTATTCATGGCTACAGACACTCCATTTCCCAAAAATAATCCTCCATATCTTTCATCTACATTCCTTGATAGAACTCAGCATATAGTCACTGTCCTTTCTTACCTGCTAGGATACCATTCAGAATAGTGGATGGATGAAGTAATGATAGGTTTCCTGTCCATACTTTCATCAAATTCTAAACCCTCCATTATGTTTAACTTCAGTGAATTCCTGGTAGATGCAATTCACAACCAATTTGTCAAATTTCACACAGAAGAAGTGTTTAAGCACAATTTTGTCCTAATTTACAAGTTTTTGTATTATCATGCAAGAAGATTCTAGTTTACAGTGAGGAAAGTTAATGAAGACTCCCAACCTCAATAAGTCACCTTCTGGACAACAATGTTGATGAAGGAACAAAAGGATTACACCTACAAAATATTTGTTGAAATGTTTGTGCATCCAACAAAGAGTATCCTCAATAATAAAGTGGAACCAAGGAACTTGGAGACATGCCTCAGATAGTGAATAACATCATAATATTTCTAAATTCCAAGAACAAGTTCAAATTGGAGGCACTTGGAGTGGAGGACAGAACAACAACAATTATAGAATTGAAGATGGTGCTCAATAAGAAAATATTGGTCACACAGTTAGAGGAAAAGTGCCATAATTTAGAAATTGGTGTCATTAGATTCTTTAACAGAATTGAGCCACTGACCAAAATAAGGTTAACCTCACTATTTGTAATAAATGATAAGCTTATGGCCAGAAAAGACTATGTGAAGAAGCTGAAAGACATTGCTAAGGACACAACCAATTTTGCAGGGCTTAAAGGATCAATAACTAGAAGAGATTTCCTTGAAGCCATGGACAACGATATATTCATCCAGCATGAAATTAAACACATTTTTGTTTTGAAGACTACTTTTGTGAAATTCACAGAGATAGAGGAGATATATCAAATGATCGCGATCAATATTCCAAACGAGCAACAATTGGAAAAATTTTGTGACTACCAAGAAGGGTGAAGGTCAGTGCATCAACTTGTTAGTCATCAGTTATTTTTACTGATATAAAAAGATGACGAAATTATGATCCTAAATTTCTAGAAACAATATTTGAGAAATATTGTGAGCTCTAGAAATCTCACTGCCTTCACTATCCTAAAGACCTAATTGTTTCACTAAATTTCTTCATCTTTTCCTTCTCAAAATTTACCCTAATGCTCCAAGAAGACTTCATTTTTGGGCCTACTGATCTCATTTGATTACCCTCCTAACACTCTCATTCATCCCCTTTATTTCCTCTAAAAACCCAATTTCTTTTAAACCCTCATAAACCCCTTCATTCATCATCTTCCTTCTATAAATATTAAACAATGTAAAAAATTCCCTTTTTTACACTGTTTTAACCAAAACTATAGCCTTTTGGGTATCCCTCTTTTTACATAAAAAACCCTGTTTTTATGTTAAAACCCACCCCTTTTCAAAATATAGGCCTTAAGCCTTTTTTATTATAAACCCCCAACCCTTTTCCCCATGAGACCTCGGCCTCCGCTTATTCTTAGCCCTTTCTTCATTTAAATAAAACTCTGCCCCTTTTCATTTTATTTAACCCCCCTCAACCTTATTATAAGCGCTCCAAACCTTTGAAATATTAAAGGGATGGCCCGCTTCTCATTAAAACCCAATGTCCCTCCCTTAAACCTTAAATATTAATGCATTTCGTTAATATTTCAAAACCCCGGGCCTCGCTTTCCACTCACCCCTCCATCCAACCATAGCCTGACACTTGTATTCCACTCTGCTCCCACCACATGCTCATCTCTCTCCCAAATCATTCTAAACCATTGATCTCATTCGCCGAGATCCGACGGCTCAGGATGTATATCACATTAAAAATCGCGATGGTTTAATGATTCACGACCCACGTGAAATAGGTGATTTCCGCCTGCCATGCGTCGATTGCCCAGTGGTATCGTGCCCATCACCTTAAACCACTTATCGCCTTCTACCCATGTGATAAAACACTCCAGTTTATCAAAACCACATTTTCACCTCCACGCCAAATTCAAAGTTCTTCCCACATCGGTTTGAATTCCTCCCATTTCAGCCTCCGGAACCTTGCCTCTGCTCCATTTATCCCTCTGTAAACACCTTCCAAGCACCTGAAACCCCTGAAAATGCAGTCAAGCCCACTCCCGCATGGTTTTAAACTAAAGTTTTGTGTTTTTTGCATGTTTTAATGGCGGAAAAGGACCACCATACCCTCCCAAAGTCCAAAAATTTGGGTTAAAAGCTAGGTGACGATCCAATTCTTTTATTCAAAATAAAATGGACAGAGGCCCTGTATCAAGATCGATCATCGATGAAACATGATCATCACTGGATCAAATGAACCTCTTGCTAAAAAGAGCAGCCTCCCCTACACATACAAAAAACAAACAGTCAGAGAAACAAGAAATGAAGAAAGAAGAAGAGTTAAAAGGGCTAATCCTAATTAAAAAACAAAACAAAATGGTTAGCTAATTAAAACATAAGATTAAAGAAAGGGCATATTGATGAATGTCAAAAAAAGGTAAAGACAGTAAGAGGACTAAGATAAAACAAAAAGAAGAAAGGTAAAATATCAAAGGAAACAATTCAAAGATCAAAGGAATAGAATAGAAAGATCAAACAAACTGAAGAAAAAATGATAAAAAATAGACAGTAGAAGATAAAGACAAAGTTTTAAAAGCCTAGATGACAAAGATTAAATATGAAACAAAGGGTAGATTACCCAAGACAAATTCAAATGATTCAGCCTATGGCAATTAATCCTCTCAAAGGATATTTTTACCACCTAATCCTTTGTTTCCTTGAATAAAGCATTAGGCAGTTATTAAACTGAGTCAGAGATATTTATATCTGCTAGACAGTTATTGTAACAATTATGAAAGGGGCTTAAAGTCAAACATTTCACCTATTTTTCCTTAGGAGTTAAGATAGAGGTTATTATTCAGAGAAATATCTGCAGATATTCCTGCCTTGAGCCTTGCATGGTCTTCAAGGTTAGGAACTCATTAACTCTGTAATAAATGACACTCAAACCCTAGATTAAACTTCACCTCCTCATTTGCAGCATAAATACTACATCTGAACTCGTTATCTTGTTGGCATTTGATGACTCTTTTAATTAATACATAGTCTCTTGGAAGTTGAAAAGAAATTGAAGTTTTGGAACTTGTGGATGCCCTGATTTGTTTGTTGATGGAGGAGGCTAGATAACTGGATCCCTGAGCTTGGTCATTGGTGAAGTGCTTCTAATCTATTATTGTTATTTCCTATTTTCATTATGTTTCCATCTTTCTATGTTGCAGTAGAATAAAAGTTTTAGGCTAAGAAATGTCTTTTGAAAGCACCTTAGTTCAGTTTATTCTTCATTGTCTTAATGTTTTCTTCTGCTGGGACATTTTATAGAATTCTTAATTTCTCTCTAGACCCCCTAAGCTTGTTTATTTCATAAATAGTTGAATACAGTTGGTGTCAAGCATGATTTATGGTTTTCCCTGCTTACTTGCTGCCACTTAAACACTATTTTTTGAAGTCTCTCTATAAAGTGCCATTCCTTAAATTCTGCCAAAGAGGTTTTGTTTCGATCATACCCTTTGTACTTGCTTAACTAATTGTTTTAGAGATCTTCATAACTATAATCACAAATTTTTAGGAGTTCCCTATTCTCTGATTACAGTTATATGTGTGTCTTAATTGTTTTATGTCCTTGAAGGTGAAACCACTAGAATTTAAATGAGTTTCTCGCCTTCTATATTTCATTGGAAAAGTTTGTCTTGAATTATCATTTGTCGAAGTGTGGATTGTAGAATTTATGGTTTGGCATGTCTATTGATTTCCTCTTCATGTTTTGTGATATTTAAAGTCCCTTTGTTGAGAAGTACATATGATAAAGGATTCTTAATTTCCCTTTACCATACTTTTCATTCTTACAATTGATGTCCATCTCATTACCCTTAAAACTTGAAAGATCCACTGGCCAATTTAGATTTTCCCTATGATACTCCCCGATCCATTGATGAAATTATCATGACTTTCATTTGACTCCATTGCCCAATGAATTAGAGATTTCCTCATTCTACCTATGCTTCTTGATCATTATACCCAACCAAAACAAACAAAAAAACCTCACACTTAATAACTAGCCTAAAATCAACCATATACAGCAAAGAAGTTCATATCCTTTGCAAACAAATAGAGAGATCCCTCTCTAAGTCCAGGAAGGCTAGGTCCTAGGGCTCCAAAGACTGGTTCCATGTTGCCTTGTCATTTGATATAACAATATTCCAAATCAGGGATACCAACATTCTTTCTGGATATCACGGTGGGACCTTCTGAGTAAATTAATGCTTGAGTATCCCTTAAAAGATTCAGAAACCCTTGACAAATAGTATCTGGTGGAATTTTCCACCTAATCACCATAACCAACATTCTGGAGATCATGGTGGGACATTATGAGTCAGTGACAAAATAATTACACCTTAGGACTCCAAAAACCATTATCAATCATATAAAACTTAATTGATGGCCATAGAGTAGATTTTGTTTGTTTCATCACCTTAGCTAAATAGTGATTAAGGTATACAAAACTCTTACAAACCTTAGAAAAACAGAAAAGAAACTCAGAAAACCCCAAAAACATCTCTAGATTGGTATTTTTTCAATTATTTATGGTGGGCAATTATACATTTACCTTCCAAAACAACTAAACATATAGTAATGTTCCCAACTAAGGAAAAAATAGACTATTGGGAATAATCTGAGTTATTACCAATTTGGAGCTATAGAAATATGTCATATACAGATGTTAACTCACATCACCTTCAATAAAATATGCAGTAGCAACCTTATACAGCGTTTTATAGACCAAAAGGTGGGGAAAAGTGATGATTTAGGCCCTAAAACGGATGTATTCATATATCTGCGTAAAAATAAGGTGGGGAAGTGGTTGGATATAATATATAGGGCTATGAGAGACTCCCATGTCAAATTTAAGAAAAAAAAAATGCATTTTACTATGTTAAACAGTTCCTCCTTTCCTAAGTAGGCTAGAAATCCCTGATTTCCCATGACTAGAAGTATGCAGAAATTTATTGAAGCATGAGAGCATAATTTTATGAAGGGTTTGGCTGAAATAGGGTCTGAACATTTATAAATCATATCAGTGGAATGACTCATACATTTTACAGAAGAAATAATGATAAAATATAGGATAAATCCTCAAAAATGAGGTGCTACAACCATGATAAAAGATTGCATAACCATAACAGCATTATTTCTAGGGCTGAAGAAATAGTTTATTAATTCTTGAGATCTATATCAGATCTATACGTAACATTTTAGATCTAATACAGATCCATGTACAAGAAGGGCTGATCTATACATTCCCCTTGGGGTTTTTCTCAAAACATGAAGCACCGGAAGTAGATCTGAGATCTAAGACTTCAGATCTGTAGAATGATTAAGAATTTTTGAATAATACAATTACATATAAAATAAGATCTTAAACAAACATGGATTGGATGGCGAATCCATGGATCACCACAGTGAAAGGAAGAACCCCAACACCAGAGATCTCTCCTCCAAAACGCAGGCAAAACACCATGCAGTTATAGATCTACAAATAACGTTGTCTTAGGGAGAATAAAATCGTTGTAGCTTCTGAGAATGATTTGGCCTGATTCCAAGATGTATATTTGAAGTACAATCACCAAATGAACTCTTCCAGGAGGTTAACTGACACACTCACTGTGAAGAGCCACTGCTATCATCTAGATCTGAGCAG
Organism: Pinus albicaulis; assembly: GCA_034641835.2. Taxonomy (NCBI): domain Eukaryota; kingdom Viridiplantae; phylum Streptophyta; class Pinopsida; order Pinales; family Pinaceae; genus Pinus; species Pinus albicaulis. The sequence goes on from CM076570.1 coordinate 371,268,598, forward strand.
ATCTAGATCTCCACTTGCTGAAACTCACAAGGACAGCTCAACCCTAAATAGGAGCAGTGTTGTAGATGTAGGGTGAAGCTTGGCCCAAGCCTAATAGAGGACAAGTTTAGCACAATTCTCCTCCAAGAGCTGCTCAAGGAAGGAGGTGGGATTCCTGAACAGGAATGCCCAACAAGGGATGTCTAGCAGACAATTCCTTGAGAAATGATAATCTTCAACAATCTTTTCCTTGCTGCCCTCCTCTTCCTTTTATAAGATAGGAGTCTTTCCAAACCCTAAACCACCTTGAATCTCTTAACCCTTTTCACATTACAACCTCCTTCTAGAACTACGTTGTCCCTCAAAGAGGTTCAATGCATCTAGACTGTGCTGTTTGACTTGGTAAAATATAACCCATTCTTTTGATTTAACCCATTCACACATGCAGGAGTTTATTTGGATAGCCCAGATATGTCTTTGTTCACATAGGCATTGATTTATTCTTGGTTTTCAGGAGTTTTACATGTCCTCCTTTACAATTTATTCATCGATTATGGAATGCAAAAGTAAACAAGGAAAAATTAATGTTCCTATTAGCTACAACTAATTTAGGAACATTACACATATCCACCTCGGGACTCCACTAGCCCAGTAGGCCTATTACTTCACTAGTTCTTTTAGACTTCATTAGGATTATATCACATCAATCCTAAGAAGTTTAGAAACCTAGTCCCATATTTTAGAAGTTTAATAAACACTGTGAGAGGTTAACCTTCTGAAAACAGTCCTAAGAATTTCAGCCTCTCCAAGTTTTGAGTTTGAAATCTGGCCTCACATAGGATCAATACCAGATCTCATCCAGACCCTAATCCTCCTGCTATAGTTTATGATCCAGAAAATATTTTGTGGAAAAATTCTAGAGACGGAAATTTAACTACTGATAGGACTATCCAAAGAACAAGACCTATCCTTGAAAACTTTACAGCCTTGAAAGATCCTCACTTTGACTTGTACCATTCAACGAACTTATTTAGAGCCAAGTCACACATTGATATTGACCAATCTAACCTTGAGCCCACAGATTTGCAGCAGAATTTCAGCATAGAAGCATCTCCTTCCACTCCTCCTTATTTTCAGCTTCTCTACCACTTCAGCTCTTTCCATAGAAAATCTGCTCATAATTAGTTTGTTGGTCCAAGTACTTTCACCACACCCATCCACACATCTACTATTCAAAACACTCCATTTCATCCCACTTTCCCTTCCACAAATCCACCTCTTGTAAATATCCCATTTACTCCTATCATGGTAACATGGTATGCTCCCTTAGTATTACCACAACCTCTAGTTCCTTTACCAAATTATTATCAATCTAGAATTCCCCATTTCACTAGAACTGAATCTACTACTGCCCAAAAACATGTAGATAAAATGGATGATGTCTTTGATTACATGGAAATAGAAGAAGAGACCATTAAGATGAGAATCTCTGCCCAAAGTTTAGGTGGAGAAGCCAAAAAATGGTTTAAAAGTTTAACCCCTAATAGCATAAATGATCTCCCTCATTTATACCAAACATCATGGAAAATTTTAAGGGCTAATATTTGTAGGTGGGCTAATTTTCCATGGTTTTTCCAAAAAAAAGATTCGCCAATTTCCATTTTTTTTTTAAAATGATTCGCCCAAATTTTATAATATAAAACTATTTTACATTAAAAATCGCCAACATTATATAGATAGTATATGTAATATCATTATAAATTTGAAATTATTTACAAATACATAAATAAACATTTTACAGTTTGCATATCAGGGACTAGTGAGATTCGCCAATTTTTTAAACTTCAAGATAATTTTCCATCCTTAAAATTTTCCCTGCCAAACATTCATAAAAAAATGGGAAATTAAAAAGAATCCTCTCCAAATCCTTTCAGTATATAGAAACCTTAAAATAAATGCTGGGGAAAGTGTCCAAGATTACTGCACTAGATTCAATAGTGTTTACAATGCACTTCCCCCAACACATGAAACTTCCACTAGGCTTAGATTTGGAAAAATTTCCAGAAGGTTTTGACCCAGATATGGCCTATCAACTAAGAGAAAGAGACCCTTTAACTTTAAAAGATATGAAAAGGGGAGCTATAAGTGTAGAATCAAATCTGATTGAGAAAAGAGCTAGGTTTAAATTAGAAAAAAGAGTTACATACAAAGATGAAACAATGGCATCAACCTCATCATCTGCTGCCAAAATTGATAACTTAGTAAGGGTAATGGAAAGAATGCTGGAAAAGATAAACTTAACTGATAGAGTACCTCCTAGAGAGAACCAAGGGAATCCCAAAAATAGAAATAGAAATCCAAACTTCAGAAGAGATCCTATTCAAAATAGACAAATAGATAATGACCAACAAATTAGGCCTCCTTTCCAAGAAAACTATGTAAATGAAGTAGAATAAAGGGAGGTAGAAAGGTTGGAATAAAATCATGTGAATTTAATAGGATCCGACAATGAGGGTGATGCTTTCCTCACTGAAGAAGAACAAGGATTCTTCTCCTTGGAACAAACTGAAAAAATCACAAGGATTCTGAAGATTACCTATTGGGATTTTAAAATTCTATAATGGAGGTCCACAGACAATATGATCTTAGGAGAAAAAAGAACCAAGAGACCTCAAAGAATAAAAACCCAAAAACCACCGTTAGCAATACCTCAGAAAATATTCCTAAAAAGAAAACAAATAGTTCTAACACTATGACTAGAAAAAATGATCTAAACAAAGACAAAACCAGTCAGCCAAGTGTTGACCCAATCTGCCCTAGTACTTCTGCTAGTGGCCCTAAGAAATCTATCCAAAATAACAGTCCTAATAAAAATCAACAAATCAAAATTGTTGAAAGACTATGTTTGACAAATAAGATGTAAATATGTCAAAAACACTAGTCCCTTTCAGCCTTGAGGGAGAAATTGCCAAGATCAAAATTAGCATAACCTTAGCTGAATTAGTAACCTAGGATGTATATAAAAACCAATTTTTGAAAGATTTAAATACGTGAAATGATACTAATACTTTAAACTTGACAGATGATAAAATAGAATTGTTGTTTGGTCCTGAAGTAGAAGGAAAATACCAAGAAGGAGCCATCCCTCCATTCTATGTTAGCTTAAATATACATGATAAGATCTTATACAATACCATGCTAGACTCTGGCGCCTATCACAATCTCATGCCAAAAGTAGTGATGGAGAGATTAGGCCTAGAAATTACAAACCTTACAAAGACTTGTATTCCTTTGATTCAAGCAAATTCAAATGTTAGGCCTAATCAAGGATTTATGTGTCAATTTGGCACAAATTCCTGCTAAGGGTCTAGTTATGGACATAGTTGCTACTGACATTCCTTCAAATTATGGCATGCTTCTATCCATATCATGGGGAGCCAAACTTTAGGGGAGCCTTCAAATGGACATGTCTTATCCTACCATTCCATTCTTTAACCAGACAAGAAGGTTATACAGGGAATCTCATATGAAATATATGGTAAGAAACATATATAGGACAAAAAAAACTCCTGTTTATTCCATTCATTCATATTTTGATTCATTTATCTTTTTTAATGAAGAGGAAATCAGCACACAAGAAAATGAAAATTAAAAAGAGTTAAGCCCACATGAACAACCAAATTTGCCCTCAAATGAAAAACATAGCAGCCCAAACTTTAGCAGCCTTGAAAAGCAAAATGAGGATGAATATGAGAAAGAAACACTTTGTACATGAGCTTTGATGGCTCTTATGGAAAATCTGGTTCTGGGGCTGGTTTGTAGATACATAATACAAAAAAAGGACATTCCTACAAACTTGATTTCCAATGCACTAATAACATTGCAGAATATGAAGCTCTCCTTCTCAACCTACATTTTCTCAAAGATTTAGGAGCCAAGAAAACATTATTCCAAGGAGATTCAGAGCTGATTATTAGGCAAATAAAAGGGGAGTATTCATCCAAAACCCAAGATTAAGATAATATAGGAATGCTGCCCTAGATCTCATGAAAACTTTTGAAACATATGAGCTCACTTTCATCCCTAGAGCTCAAAATAACCTTGGAAATGAGCTTGCCTTTTCTGCCAGCAATTGTCAAATACCCCAGGTAAATGAACTATTCACTGTCAAAGTGAAAAATAGGCCTACAGTCCCTGACAATGAAAACTATTGGCAATTTTTTGAGGGAGACAAACACATTGATGATTTTCTATAATCTGAAAATGATTTTTCTATACCAACTCCTAGTTCAAGCCATCAAGAAGATTTTTTTAATGGAATACAAGTCCTTGAAACAAAAATACCCTCTACTACTAATATAAATCAATTTGAATAGCTTTATAAGGCAGAATTACTTGACAAATTATATCAAAAGGACCTTGAGTTTTTACAATGCAAAGATGATTCAATACCAAGGGGCCTTACACCATCAGAAGAGCTTTTTGATCTCAATGATGTAGCTAAGAAACCAGAGATGGAGCCTAAATAAGCTAATGTAGAAGAACATAACATAGGCAGCATGAGTGATCCCAAAATAATCAAGTTATCTAGCACTCTTCTTATTCATATAAAGCATGAATATATTGCACTCTTTAAATAGTTTGGAGATTTTTTTTCATGGGGATACAAAGATATCAAATCATATGATACTAGCATTATTCAACACAAAATGCCTCTTAAGGAAAATCAGAAACCTTTCAAACAAAAACTAAGAAGGATAAACCCTGCTTTATTACCTTTAGTTAAGAAAGAGATCAAAAATATGTATGATGTTGGGATCATAGTCCCCCTTAGATTTTCACAATGGGTTTCCAACCTTGTATCTGTTAGGAAGAAGACCGAGGAAATTAGGATTTGCATTGAATTTAGAAATATTAACAAAGCCTCCCTGAAGGATAATTATCCCTTTCCTAAAATAGATCACATACTCCAAAAGGTGGTTGGATCTAAGAGAATCTCACTCTTGGATGGTTTTTCAGGCTACAACCAAGTGCTAGTACTCCCAAGTGATCAACACAAAACTGCTTTCACCACACCTTGGGGTACATTCATGTATGTTAAAATTCCATTTGGTTTTATGAATGCAGGGACCACCTTCCAAAGGGCCATGGATATAGATTTTTCATAAGACAGAGGCTATTTCATAATCATTTACCTTGATGACATCACTGTTTTCTCCAAAACTGACAAAGAACACTTAGCCCATTTGAGAAACATTTTTGAAAAAATTAGGAAATATGACTTGTCCTTAAATCCCAAGAAAACACTCTTTGGTCTCCAAGAAGGAAAACTCCTTGGCCACATAATTTCTGAAGAAGGAATCAAAGTAGATCCCAAAAGGATTGAAGACATATTGAAAATCAACCATCCTAGAAACCTCAAAGAATTGCAATCTTTCATTACGAAGATCAACTTTTTGAGAAGGTTCATCCCTAACCTTGCTGAACTTTTGAGAAATATCATAAACATGCTCAAAAGGAAAACAAGAGTTAAATGGACCTTAGAATCCAAACAATCATTTGAACTGGTAAAACAAGCTCTCACTCAAACACCAGTTCTTATCAGTCCTGATTTCACCAAGGATTTCTACATGTTTTCATTTGCATCTGAACACACCATTTCTACAGTGTTGTTGCAAAAGAATAGCATTGGCCAAGAACAAACAATGTCCTTTTTCAGTAGAGCCTTAAGAGATGCTCCACTCAAATATAACATCATAGAGAAACAAGCCTTAGCCTTGATAAAAGCATTGAAATATTTCCGAGTCTACATTTTACACTCACATATCATTGCTTTTGTCCCACATACAGTTGTCAAGGACATTCTAAATCAAAACCCTGATGGTAAAAGGGGAAAATGCCTTGCTATTATTTTAGAATATGATTTATAAATCAGGTTTACCAAGCTGACTAAAGGACAAGGATTAGCAAAACTCATGGCAGAATAAAATTTCCAAGGATTAGATATAAATATGGTTCATGTTTTAGAAGAAACGGAATAATTCACAGCTCCATACATTGAAGAAATTTTTTGAATTCATCTTGGTATGCTAATATCATTTATTCAATTCTTTATTTCAATACCCCTCCCTCTTTATCAAAGACTAAAGCAAGATTCTTGAAACAAAAAGCTTTAAATTACTACATTTTAGATGGAGTGTTGTATTAGAAAAATGTTGTTGGCATATTTCTTAATGTTTGCTTGAGAATGGTGCATGAAATATCATGCATTAATTACATGAGGGAAAATGTAGAGGGCACCTTTAATGGAAAGCAACAATAAAAAATATTCTTAGAGCTAGCTATTACTTTCCCACCCTTTTCCCTAATACTAGAAAACTAGTCATGACTTGCCATAAGTGCCAATTTTTTTATGGCAAGAGAAAACTCCTACCTTTACCTTTTCATCCCATCAGTATTGAAGCTCTGTTTCAACAATGGGGTTTAGAATTTATTGGAGAAATTCACCCAACCTCATCTGCCCAACATAAGTGGATCCTTACTGCCACATATTATTTTACCAAGTGGATAGAGGCCATCCCTTCTAGGAATGCTACTAACTCGGTCATTATTAAGTTCCTTGAGACCAACATATTATCTAGATTTGGTTGTCCTAGAAATATCATTACAGATAATGCTGTTGCATTAAAATCCAATAGAATGGTTGACTTCTACTATAAATATCATATCACATTGGGGCATTCCACAGCTTACTACCCTCAGGGAAATGGACTTGCTGAATCCTCCAACAAAATCCTGATCAACATTATCAAAAGACTGATGGAAAAAAATTAGAAATCATGGCATACTAAGATAGTTCATGCTTTATGGGCTAACAGGATAACCACCAAGAAATAAATAAATATGTCCCCCTAATAGTTGGTATATGGCATGGATGCAGTCTTCCCAACATCCTTGGGAGTCCAAGTCATGAAAATTATCCAAGAAGTGCAATCAGAAGAAAATGACATGCAAATAAGGCTAAATTAGAACATTCATTTGTAGCAGACAAGAGAGGAAGTGTACAAAAGGACACAAACAGTTCAAAAGAGCATCAAGAAAATCTTTGACAGAAGAATTAAAGCTAATAATTTACAAACAATTTTGAAATGGGATTTTAGAAGGGAAGACAGAGGTAAGGATGGAAAATTTGAAAATTTGTGGAAAGGGCCCTGTATCATTCATTCATTTAGGGGTCATAATGCTTTCTTTTTACAAGGGCTGAATGGAGAAGAATTATTTGGAGATCCTGTCAATGTCAGGATGATCAAACACTATTTCTGTCAAGAGTCTTAGCTTCAAAGCTTTCATTCATTGTACATAAACATTACATGGGAAAATCTTGAGAACAAAAATGCAAAAACACTAAAAGACATAAAAGGAGAGAAGATTCAAAAGAGGTATAGCCCCATACCCAAAAATAGTACTACTAAAAGTGTGCAAGCCTAAATTCCACTACTAATTCAAAACGATATCTTGTTCAGTCGTCTAGCATAATAATGGCTGAACATGCTTAAATTTATGTTGATAAGTTAGTGAAAACAATGATTGTCAAAATTATTTCAAACTTGGCTTATCAAGAAATATAGATTAGGAAATATCAGATACTGGTTCCACATGCTCAAAACATAACCAAAGAGGAAGATAATGATGCATTACAAATGATAGATCACAGCCTTATCTTTCTAAGTTACTTTTTATGAAAAATAATGTTGTGTGCAGCTTGTTCCAATGCCACAACCATGGTAAGTCAGGCGGCTTAATCCTGATTTGAACCATGCCTTAAATTTCATGTCAATAGTTTAGAGAATCAAGATTGTCAAACAACTTAATATTGGCAGTTAAGTAGTTTAGGTAGAGAATAAAAAGAGTTCACTAGTTTAATGTGAACTCTTGGAAGCAATAAGGATAGAAGTAGATAGTTTATTTCTACTTTTAAAAAATAAAATGTCAAGAGTTTGCCAATTCAAGTGCACTCAAAGAGGAAAAAATGTTACGACATGTAGGATTGGGTAGGTTGAAATATTGTTGAAGGAATCATATGTTGAAGATTGATAAATATCATTACTTTAACAGAAATATTAGCAAGTGAAGAAGGAGTGAAAAATTCTGCCCAATGGAAAGGCACTGGTCTACAAAAACTTGGAGATTTGATAAACTGAAATTTCTAGACACCTCTAAAAAAGGAGCTTCCCTCCCCAAGTGGAGCCACTGTTAGTCATCAGTAATTTTTGCTGATATCAAAAGATGACTAAATTATGATCCTAGATTTCTAGAAACAAGATTTGAGAAATATTGTGAGTTCTAGAAATCTCACTGCCTTCATTATCCTAAAGACCTAACTGTTTCACTAAATTTCTTCATCTTTGCCTTTTCAAAATTTACCCTACTTCTCCAAGAATAATTCATTTTTAGGCCTAATAATCTCATTTGATTACCCTCCTAACACTCTCATTCATCCCCTTTCTTTCCTCTAAAAAACCCAATTTATTTTCCCCTAAACCCTCATAAACCCCTTCATTCATCATCTTCCTTCTATAAGTATTAAATAATGTAAAAAATTCCCTTTTTACATTGTTTTAACCAAAACTATAGCCTTCTGGGTATCCCTATTTTTACATAAAAAACCTTTTTTTTTAATGTTAAAACCCGCCCCTTTTCAAAATACAGGCCTTAAGCCCTTTTTCTTATAAACCCCCAGACCTTTTCCCCATGAGACCTCGGCCTCCGCTTATTCTTAGCCCTTTCCTCATTTAAATAAAACTCTGCCCCTTTTCGTTTTATTTAACCCCCCTCAACCTTATTATAAATGCCCCAAACCTTTGAAATATTAAACGGCGGGCCCGCCTCTCATTAACACCCAACATCCCTCCCTTAAACCTTAAATATTAATGCATTTCATTAATATTTCGAAACCATGAGCCCCACTTTCCACTCACCCCTCCATCCAACCATATCCCGACACCTATCTTCCACTTCGCTCCCACCACTTTCTCACCACTCTCCCAAATCAGTCTGCACCGTCGATCTCATTCCCCGAGATCCAATGGCCTAGGATGTATATCGCATAAAAATTCGCAGTGGGTTTAATTATTCATGACCCACATGAAATAGGTAGTTTTTTCCTACCATGCATCGATCACCTAGTGGTATCGCACGCCCATCACCTTAAAAAACTTACCGCCTTATACCCGCGCGATAAACCACTTTGGTTTATCAAAACAATTTGTTCACCTCCGTGCCAAATTCAAAGTTCTTCCCACCTCCGATTCAATTCCTCCTAGTTCTGCCTCCAGAACCTTGCCTCTGCTCCACTTCTCCCTCTGTGAACACCTTCTGATCGCCCAAAACCCTTGAAAATGTAGTCAATCCCACTCCCACATGATTTTGAACTAAAGGTTTGTGTTTTTGTAACGTTCCTTTTTCAGAAACATTGTCAATCAATAAGAAAACCTATTCCAGAGATAGAATAAAGGGGCATTTACTAGATTTGTCACCTTCATAAAGAAGGATGATCTCCAGAGGCTTCCTGGCCCACTATCAGACTCTATCTATAGAGTGTTGTCAAGGGACAATATCCCCAAGAGGGAAATACAACAAGATTGGGAATCTTGCAAGATAACCCAAAAATGAAGCTACAAAAATATAGAAACATAAACTAGAAATAGTAGTGAGTAAACATTATGCCAAAATCTATGAAAACCCTTGAGCCATTTTATTATGAAATAACAGCAGCAAAATGATACAATGAATATCAAAATAATAAGGCAAGAAGCCTTCCATGAAAACACATGCCAAAATACAAAATGTTGTTCCATAGCAGGATGCTCATGAATAGGGATTGTGGAGTCATAGAAGGGAGACTATTGAACTGAGTATAAAATATCATGGATCTGCATATATGTGGCTCATACATCATTGGGAGAGAATATCTAAGCTCTCAATCACTACCTCAAGTCAATCCTAGAAGGATTGGCTGAAATATGCAAACCTGCAAAAATGCCAGAGTTGCTGGGTAGCATTAGCAACTCAATACATGGAATGGAATGGAGAATACTGAATGGATGAAGCTGATGAAGAGCCCTTCTCCACTGGAAATCTGAAGTGCAAGTCTGATCCTTACACCAAAGATCTCACCCTCTGGAATGTCTGTAAAACCCTCACTGCAAATGTGCTCCAACTAGAACTCAGTCTATGAGAGGGCCTGCACTGTAACTGATGGTGGTGGTTGGCCTCTTGCCAATGATGGTGGAATAAGCTCAGGAACCATCCTCACTAACCTCTCGGAAGTAGAGAACCTCCCTCCTCTGAAATATCAACTTGAAATGATGTTTTAGGAAACCTCCCCAGCAACACCCTGCAACACTGCACAATAATCTGCTATAGATATGGCACTGATGGAGTAGGCTGATGCTATGGAATGAATGCTGGAATATGGAGGATGAGTGCAATCCTTCATGAGCTCCTCAATAAGGAGTGGAAATCCTAAACAGGACTCCCTCGTGCCCTAGGGCACTGCAGCTCTGCTGAACAGCAAGAGGCAGCAACAAGTCTCCAAGACTTGGATGTAGAATGATCAAAAGATAATCTCAATGGGCTACCTTGCTCCTCTTTTAAACACAAAAAAGTCTCCACCTTCCTTCCTCTATAATTTTCCTCCCCCATGGAATATTCCTCCACTAAAATTGTGTTGTCCCACTTAGTGCTTTCCAACTCATGCCAATGCAGTTTGACTTGGTCAACTAGGCCTTATCCATTTTCATTTTAACCTTTTTCACACATGAGGGTGTGAAATCCCGCTCCATGATGATCCCTTTTCACATTGTGAGGGATTTTATTCATGTTTATTTCATGAATGTATCACTTTACCCACTTTTATTCAACAAAATTAAAATATGCAACTATAATGTTCCATTTTAGCTTGAGGCTAAAATTGGGAACATTACAGTCAGCCCCTCCCACATGTTGTTTTTCCTCAAGAAATTACATAAAGAGAACAAAATTTCTCCCCCTTCTCCTCGGCCTCCTCATCAACAATCCCCACCACTGCTCAAGATATGCTGTAATAAATCTACCCTCCAATGCTCCTTCCCAGGTATGCAAACCGGAATGGTGTACACCCTGAAAAGATAGAAGGTGTAGATTGAAATCTCCCTGCTGAACCATGGCCTCCTCAAGGTAAGAGTGATGACATTCATGGGAAAATATAATCCCACTAGTGATCCACTCACCCATGCTATCATCCAAATGAAAATCTTGCTCCCAATTTTGTGCAATGTAGTGGGACTGAATAGAGAGTTTTGTTGATTCATCCCAATAAGCTCCTCTCTCTCTCTGTAGTGCATATGGGGCTGCCTCTATCCTTGGGCTGAAATGGTATGGCCTCTGAGAGTGGCCCAAGCTACCCCATCAAAATATTCATCCATGAAATGCCTCTTCAAATTCCCCAAGTGGGTTGCCCCACAACAAGATAAAAGTAATAATATCGCAATCATGGTTTGCCCATGGTATCTCCTGCAGCATAAAACATGCATAGTAGGGAGAATCATGCTCCCAATGGGCTATCCCAACATATAGAACACTCTCCAAATAATTCTCCCTGTGAATGTACAACATCAATAAGACAAAGAAACATAATACAGGGTAAACAAGCCGTCATTAGAAAACTAGAGAGTGGGTCACTGCTTCTCTTTTGGGACCAACGCAATACACCTCTTGTCTGCATCAAAACATAAATTAACAAGTGGATTCCTAGCCACTTTTTTTCTGCCACAAACATCTCATGAGATGGAATCATGAAAGTACAAATAGGTGCCAATGGTGCACACCAAGAGTATGTGGCCTCCTCCACAACCCATCATAAGATTGGCCAATTTTTTTGCTACAAATTGCTACAAGTACATCCTCATAAAATATGCAAGAAGGTACAATCCCTCTTGATACATCATGCTGCTCAAACAAGGAAAGAAGTACAATACAAAATATGAAATTATACCTTCCCCCTCATGCACTTGAGCTCTTGAGCTCTTGAGCTGAAATGGCTCAACTAAAAATTCTCCCTCACCTCCAATGAGTAGGGAAGTGGAAGTGATGTCCTCTCCATCATCGATCGGGCTATGCATCTCTCCATATGCTAATATATGTCATGATGAATTCCCTCCCAAGTGAACTCCTCTAGCAAGGCAAAGCATGCATCCAAGTGCATAGCTAGGAAGTCCTGATCTATCATTCTCATAGACAGCGCCGGTGTTCTGCAGTATGATGCTACCCTCACGCTGTTTTCTGCTAATTTTGACATCCCCCATGCCAAATTCATCCTCCAAAATTTTGCAATTCCCACCATGCAGCTGCTCATGCTCCAATAGAAAATAGGGCTCTCTAAAAATGAGCCTCCCATGAGAGACTGTCACCTCCAAATAATCTCCTGGTTCTGGCCAATGAAAGAATGAGTGGCCTCCATCTACTCCTATGCATGAAAGAGTCCTCCTCTAAGAAGGGAGTTTCCTATATCTCTCCAAGCATGTGAAGTAGTCAACCTGCATCATGAAGATGCTATCCTCCAAACCTGCAGCAACTATATCAGCACAGTATAACTGATGAGAGTGGGTGATGCTGAAAATGACAGAGTGTCTCCCTCCTCCTTGAGTCTATCCCAAACTCTTTGCATTGTGCTAAACTCTCCCAAGGTTTCCACCCTCCTGAAATCAAGGTGTGAGGCCCCCAAATGTGGAGCATCCAACCTCCTCTGCTGAACTAGTGGTCCCCTTGCTGCAATGTCTCCATGCAGTGAGACACCATCATCAAGAGATGACTGAATGTATGAATGGAGAAAACCCTCCATGCTTCTGCTGCACAATCCAATCATCATCTTAGGTGCATCAACCTCATAAAATGGACAGGAATGTGTGCTCCTCATCACATGATGCTAATCATCCTCCCTATATCTTCTTCTATCTCCATAGCTCTGCACCCTACTACCAATGGAACAGATGTATCATGAGTTTTTCCTTGATCTCTACATGGGAGATCCTGGGCAATTTCTTGCAAAGACACAAGAATCCCTCTATGTGGAGCAAGAGATCCTCTTTCCTTTGCATGAGGTAATGGATCAACTCTAGTTATACCAGCGCAGTTGCCCTCCTCCTCATCAACATGTAGGGGCAACTTCTCCAAAATTTGATCTCCTTTTGAAAAAGAGACCTCCATGCTCTCTTGTGCAAGAATATGAGATGGATACCTTGCCTCCAACAAGGTATGATGCAATATTTTAGCCTTCTCAACAATGTTCTGAAGTGGATCTGAGTTTATGTTTCCTCCCTTTACATGCAAAGTCTTGGTTTGTTTCTCTGCATGTGTTTCATATTTTCTCCCACCAAATCCTTCCATCATTGTTCCAATGAACCTGAAATAGGAAGAAGTATTTGTGTCCTTCAAAGAACATGACTCAAATATCCACCATGCATAGGTCTTACCTCTAAAGTGTAGCACTGGAAATCTGATAGCATCTCCTTTGGAAACTTTGTGCTGCTACAACATGGTCTTCAGCTCCTCTACCCATTCTTTGGCTGAACATGTAGGTGAACCTCCGAAAGTAGATAGAACAAATATATCTTGCTTCTAGCTCCCCTTCACCTTAGACTTGCAAAAATCCATGAAAGTGAGATGATCTCTGAATGCCGGAGTTTGAGACTCATACTCTCTAAGAAAATCTCCAAGAGTTTTCCTCTTGATCACCTCTCCTTCTTTCCCCATATTTCTCATGACAAAGTTGCACATGTGACTGCACTATGCATCAAAGGATGTGATTAAATGCTCACATTCCTCATTAGAAACCCTAGAGTTTGTTTCTATTTCAAACCCTTGAGGAGATTCTTCAAATGTATCCCTTATCTTTTGCTTGTGGCTCCCATGAAAGCCCTAGGTAGATCTAGGGAGAAGCTTGGCTAGCTCATCTCCTTTTTCTTCTCCACTAACTAGAGTCTTCCTCTTCTTCTTAGATGGCATCTTGGCTGAAGATCCACAGGCTGAGCCAAGATTATGCCCCGATACCACTGTAATGTTCCTTTTTCAGAAACATTGTCAATCAACAAGAAAATCTATTCCAGAGATAGACTGAAGGGGGATTTACTGGATTTTTCACCTTCATAAAGAAGGATGAGCTCCAGAGGCTTCCTGGCCCACTATCAGACTCTATCTATAGAGTGTTTTCAAGGGACAATATCCCCAAGAGGGAAATAAAACGAGATTGGGAATCTTGCAAGATAACCCAAAAATGATGCTACAATAATATAGAAACATAAACTGGAAATAGCAGTGAATAAAAATTATGCCAAAATGTATGAAAAACCTTGAACCATTTTATTATGAAATAAAAGCAGAAAAATGATACAATGAATATCAAAAGAATAAGGCAAGAATCCTTCCATGAAAACACATGCCAAAATACAAAATGCTGCTCCATAGCAGGATGCCCATGAATAGGGACTGCGCAGTCATAGAAGGGATACTATTGCACTGAGTATAAAATATATGGATTTACATATATGTGGATCATACATCATTTGGAGAGAATATCTAAGCTCCCAATCACTACCTCAAGTCAATCCTAGAAGGATTGGCTGAAATATGAAAAACTGCAAAAATGTTGGAGTTGCTGGGTAGCAGCAGCAACTCAATACATGGAATAGAATGGAGAAGGTTGAATGGATGAAGCTTATGAAGAGCCCTTCTCCACTGGAAATCTGAAGTGCAAGGCTGATCCTTACACCAAAGATCTCACCCTATGGAATGTTTTCAAAACCCTCACTGCAAATGTGCTCCAACTAGAACATAGTCTATGAGAGGGCCTGCACTGTAACTGGTGGTGATGGTTGGCCTCCTGCCAATGATGGTGTAATAATCTCAGGAACCATCCTCACTAATCTCCCGGAATTAGAGAACCTCCCTCCTCTGAAAGATCAGCTTGAAATGGTGTTGTAGGAAACCTCCCCAGCAACACCTTGCAACACTGCACAATAATCTGCTACAGATACTACACTGATGGAGTAGGCTGATGCTATGGCATGAATGCCAAAATATGGAGGATGATTGAAATCCTTCATGAGCTCCTCAAGAAGGAGAGGAAATCCTAAACATGAATCCCTTGCGCCCTAAGTCACTACAACTATGCTGAACAACAAGAGGCAGCAACAAGTCTCCAAGACTTGGATGTAGAATGATCAAAAGATAATCTCAATGGGCTGCCTTGCTCCTCTTCTAAACATAACGAAGTCTCCACCTTCGTTCCTCTAGAAGTTTCCTCCCCCATGGAATATTCCTCCACTAAAACTGCTTTTTCCCACTTAGTGATTTCCAACTCATGCCAACGCAGTTTGACTTGGTCAACTAGGCCTTATCCATTTTCATTTTAACCTCTTTCACACATGTGGGTGTGAAATCCCGCTCCATGATGATCCCTTTTCACATTGTGAGGGATTTTATTCCTGTTTATTTCATGAATGGGTCACTTTACCCACCTTTATTCAATAGAATGAAAATGCGCAACTATAATGTTCCATTTTAGCTTGAGGCTAAAATTGGGAACATTGCAGTTTTTTACAGGTTTAAATGGCAGAAAGGGCCACCATACCCTCCCACATTCCAAAAATTTGGGTTAAAATCTAGGTGATGATCCAGTTGTTTTATTCAAAATAAAATGGACAGAGGCCCTGCATCAAGATTGATCATCAATGAAACATGATCATCGCTGGATCGAATGAACCTCCAATACAAAGAGTGGCCTCCCCTGCACACAGAAAACACAAACAGTTAGAGAAACAACAAAGGAAGAAATCAAAAGAGGTAAAAGGGCTAATCCTAATTAAAAAACAAAACAAAATGGTTAGCTAATTAAAACAGGAAGATTAAAGAAAGGTCAGATTGATAAAGGTCAAAAAAAGGTAAAGACAGTCAGAGAACTGTGACAAAACAAAAAGTATAAAGGAAAAGGATCAAAATAATAAAGGAAAAGTATCAAAGGAAACAAGTCAAAGATCAAAGGAACATAACAGAAAGATAAAAAATATTGAAGAAAAAATGATAAAAAAAAGACAGTAAAAGATAAAGACAAAGTTTTAAAAGCCTAGATGACAAATATTAAAGATGAAACAAAGGGCAGATTACCCAAGAAAAATTTGAATGACTCAGCCTATGGAAATTACTCCTCTCAAAGGATCTTTTTGCCACCTAATGCTTTTTTTCCTTCAATAAAGCATTAGGCAGTTATTAAACTGAGTCAGAGATATTTATATCTGCCAGACATTTATTGTAACAGTTATGAAAGGGCCTTAAAGTCAAACATTTCACCTATTTTTCCTTAGGAGTTAAGATAGAAGTTATTATTCAGAGAAATATCTGCAGATATTCCTGCCTTGAACCTTGCATTGTCTTCAAGGTTAGGAACTCATTAACTCTGTAATAAATTACACTCAAACCCTAGATTAAACTTCACCTCCTAATTTGCAGCATAAATATTGCATCTGAACTCATTATCTTGTTGGCATTTGATGACTCTTTGAAGTAATACATAGTCTCTTGGAAGTTGAAAAGAAATTGAAGTTTTGGAACTTGTGGATGCCCTGATTTGTTTGTTGATGGAGGAGGCTAGATCACTGGATCCTAGAGCTTGGTCGTTGGTGAAGTGCTTATAATCTGTTATTTCTATTTCCTATTTTTATTATGTTTCCACCTTTCTATGTTGCAGTAGAATAAAAATTTTAGGCTAAGAAATGTCTTTTGAAAGCACCTTAGCTTTGTTTATTCTTCACTGTCTTAATGTTTTCTTCTGCTAGTACATTTTAGAGAATTATTAATTGCTCTCTAGACACCCCAATATTGTTTATTTTGTAAATAGTTGAATACAGTTGGTGTCAAGCATGATTTATGGTTTTCCCTTCTTACTTGCTGCCACTTAAATACTGTTTTTTGAAGTCTCTCTCTAAAGTACCATTCTTTAAAGTCTGCCAAAGAGGTTTCGTTTCAATCATACCCTTTGTACTTGATTAACTAATTTTTTTATAGATCTTCATAACTATAATCAAGGATGTTTAGGAGTTCCCTCTTCTCTGATTATGGTTATATGTGTGTCTTAAGTGTTTTATGTCCTTGAAGGTGAAATCACTAGAAGTTAAATGAGTTTCTCGCCTTCTATATTTCATTGGAAAATTTTGTCTTGAATTATCATTTGCTGAAGTGTGGATTGTAGAATTTATGGTTTCCCCTGTCTATTGATTGCCTCTTCTTGTTTTGTGATATTTAAAGTCCCTTTTTTGAGAAGTACATATGATAAAGGATTCTTAATTTTCCTTTACCATACTTTTCATTCTTACAATTTATGTCCATCTCATTACCTTGAAAACTTGAAAGATCCACTGGCCAAGTCATATTTTCCCTATGTTACTCCCCGATCCATTAATGAACTTATCATGACTTCCATTTGACTCCATTTCCCAATGACTCAGAGATTTCCTCATTCTACCTATGCTTCTTGATCATTATACCCAACCAAAACAAACAACAAAACCTCACACTTAATAACTACCCTAAAATCAACCATATAAAGCAAACAAGTTCATATCCTTTGCAAAAAAATAGAGATATCCCTCTCTAAGTCCAGGAAGGCTAGGTCCTAGGGCTCCAATGACTGGTTCCATGTTGCCTTGTCATTTTGTATACCAATCTTCCAAATCACGAGATACCAACATTCTTTCTGGAAATCAAGGTGGGACCTTCTGAGTAAATTCATGCTTGAATATCCCTTAAAAGATTCAAAAACCCTTGAAAAATAGTATCTACTGGAATTTTCCACCTCATCACCATAACCAACATTCTGGCGATCATGGTGGGACCTTCTAATTCAGTAACAAACTAAGTACACCTTAGGACTCCAGAAACCATTATCAATCATAGAAAACTCAGCTGATGGACATAGAGTAGACTTTGTTTGTTTCACCATATTAGATAAATGATGATTTAGGTATAGAAAAATCTTACAAACCTTATAACAATAGAAAAGAAACTCAGAAAACCCAAAAAACATCTCTAGATTGGTTTTTTGAAAATTATTGATGGTGGACCATTATACATTTACCTTCAAAAATAGCTAAAAATATCCTCCTAGTGACTCCACTAGCCCAATAGGCCTATTACTTCACTAGTTATTTTAGACTTCCTTAGGATTGTATCACATCAGTCTTAAGAAGTTTACTAAACACTGTGAGAGGTTAACCTTCTGAAAAACAGTCCTAAAACTTTCATCCTCTCCAAGTTTTGAGTTTGAAATCTGGCTTCACATAGGATCAATACCAGATATCACCCAAACCCCAATCCTCCTACTATAGTTGATGATCAAGAAAATATTTTGTGGCAAACTTCTACATCTTGAAATTTAACTACTGATAGGACTATCCAAAGAACGATATCTGTCCCTGAAAACTTTACAGTCTTGAAAGATCTTCACTTTCATTTGTACCATTCAAAGAACTTATTTAGAACCAAGTCACATAATGATATTAACCAATATGACTTTGAGCCCACAATAGAATTTCAGCAGAGAAGCATCTCCTTCCACTCCTCCTGATTTTCAGCTTCTACACCACTTCATCTCTTTCCATAGCAAATATGCTCATAATCAGTTTGCTGGTCCAAGTACTTTCACCACACTCATCCATACATCCTCTGTTCAAAACACTCCATTTCATCCCACTTTCCCTTCCAAAAATCCACCTCTTGTAAATATCCCATTTACTCCTATCATGACAACATTGTATGGTCCCTTAGTATTACCACAACCTTTGGTTCCTTTACCAAATGATTATCAATCTAGAATTCCCCATTTCACTGGAATTGAATCTACTACTACCCAATAGCATGTAGATAAAATGGTTGATGCCTTTGATTCCATGGAAATAGAAGAAGAGACCATTAAGATGAGAATCTTTGCCCAAATTTTAGGAGGACAAGCCAAAAAATTGTTTAAAATCTTAACTCCTAATAGCATAAATGATCTCCCTTATTTATACCAAACATTCATAAATAAATGGGAAATTAAAAAGATCCCTCTCCAAATCCTTTCAGAATATAGCAACCTTAAAATAAATGTTTTGGAAAGTTTCCAAGGTTACTGCACTAGATTCAATTGTGTTTACAATGCACTTCCCCCAAACATTAAACCTCCACTAGGATTAGTTTTGGAAAAATTTCCAGAAGGTTTTGTCCCAGATATGGCCTATCAGCTAAGAGAAAGAGACCCATTAACTTTATAAGATATGTAGAGGGGAACTATAAGTGTAGAAGAAAATCTGATTGAGAAAAATGCTAGGTTGAAATCAGAAGAAAGAGCTACATACAAAGATGAAACAATGGCATCAACCTCATCATTTGACACCAAAATTGATAGCAAGGGTAATGGAAATAATGTTGGAAAAGATAAACTTAACTAATAGAGTACCTCCTAGAGAGAACCAAGGGAATCCCCAAAACAGAAATAGAAATCCAAATTTCAGAAGAGATCCTATTCAAAATAGACAAAGAGATAATGACCAACAAATTAGACCTCCTTTCCAAGAAAACTATGTAAATGATGAAGAAGAAAGGGAGACAGAAAGGTCGGAAGAAAAACATGTGAATTTAATAGGATCTGATAGTGAGGGTGATGCTTTCCTCACTGAAGAAGAACAAGGATTCTTCTCCTCAGAACAAACTGAAAAAAATCATGAGGATTTTGAAGAATACGAATTGGGATTTGAAAATTATATAATGGAGGTCCACAGACAATATGATTTTAGGAGCAAAAAGAACCAAGAGACCTCCAAGAATAAAAACACAGAAAGTACTGTTAGCAATGCCTTAGAAAATATTCCTGAAAAGATATCAAACAGTTCTAACACTATGTCTAGAAAAACTGATCTAAAAAAAGACAAAACCAGTCAGCGAAGTGTTGACCCAAGCTGCCCTAGTACTTTTGATAGTGGCCTTGAGAAATTTGTCCAAAATAACAGTCCTAATAGAACTCAGCAAATCAGAATTGTTGAAAAGACTCTGTTTGACAAATTAGATGTAAATATGTCAAAAACACTAGTTCCTTTTAGCCTTGAGGGAGTAATTGCCAAGATAAAAATTAGCATACCCTTAGCTGAACTAGTAACCCAAGATGTATATAAAAACAAATTTTTGAAAGCTTTGAATATAGGAAATGATATTGATACTTTAAACTTGACAGATGCTAAACCGGAATTGTTTTTTGGTCCTGAAGTAGAAGGAAAATACCAAGAAGGAGTCATCCCTCGATTCTATGTCAGCTTAAATAATCATGATAAGATCCTACACAATGCCATGCTAGACTCTGGTGCCTCTCACAATCTCATGACAAAAGTAGCGATGGAGAGATTAGGCCTAGAAATTACCAAACCTTACAAATACTTGTATTCCTTTGATTCAAGTAGAGTCAAATGTTTAGGCCTAATCAAGGATTTATGAGTCAATCTGGCACAAATTCCTACTAAGGGTCTAGTT
Organism: Pinus albicaulis; assembly: GCA_034641835.2. NCBI lineage: Eukaryota > Viridiplantae > Streptophyta > Pinopsida > Pinales > Pinaceae > Pinus > Pinus albicaulis. The sequence goes on from CM076570.1 coordinate 371,289,166, forward strand.
ATGGACATATTTTTTAGTGACATTCCCCCAAAGTATGGCATGCTTCTATCCAGATCATGGGGATCCAAACTTCAGGGGAGCCTTCAAATGGACATGTATTATGCTACCATTCCAGTCTTTAACTAGACAAGAAGGTTATACAGGGAATCTCATATGAAATATATGGTAAACAACATAGATAGGCCAAAAAACCCTATTTTTTATTCCATTCATTCAGATCTTTTTGTTTAATGAAGAGTAAATCAACACATAAGAAAATGAAAATAAAAAAGAGTTAAGCCCACTTGAACAGCCAAATCTGCCCTCAAATGAAAAACATAGCAGAGAAAACTTTAGTAGCCTTGAAAAGAAAAATGAGGATGAATATTAGAAAGAGAAACTTTGGAACATGAGCTTTGATGGCTCTTATGGAAAAGCTGGTTCTAGAGCTGGTGTATGGATATATAATACAAACAAAGGACATTCCTACAAACTTGATTTCCAATGCACTAATAACATTGCAGAATATGAAGCTCTCCTTCTCGGCCTACATTTGCTCAAAGATTTAGGAGCCAAGAAAATATCAGTCCAAGGAGATTCAAAACCAATTATTAGGAAAATAAAAGGGGAGTATTCAGGCAAAAACACAAGATTAAGAGAATATAGGAATGCTGCCCTAGATATCCTGAAAACTTTTGAAAAATATGAACTCACTTTCATCCCTAGAGCTCAAAATAACCTTGCAAATGAGCTTTCCTTTACTGCCAACAATTTTAAAATACCCCAGGTAAATGAAATATTCATTGTCAAAGTGAAAAGAAAGCCTACAGTCCCTGACAATGAAAACTATTGGCAAGTTTTTGAGGGAGACAAACACATTGATGATTTTTTGCAATCTGAAAATTATTTTGTTATACCAACCACTAGTTCAAGCCATAATGAAGTTTGTTTTGATGGAAGACAAGTCCCTGAAACACACCTACCCTCTACTGCTGATATAAATCAATTTGAACATCTTTATAAGGTAGAATTACTTGAAAACTTAGATCAAAAGGACCTTGAAGTTTTACAATGAAAAGATGATTCAATACCAAGGGGCCTTACACCATTAGAAGAGCTTTTTGACCTCATTGATGTAGCTAAGAAACCAAATATGGAGCCTGCAGAAACTAATGTAGAAGAAAATAACATAAGCAGCATGAGTGAACCCAAAATGATCAAGTTATCTAGCACTCTTCCTATTCATATAAAACAGGAATATATTGCACTCTTTAAAGAGTTTGGAGATGTGTTTGCATGGGGATACAAAGATCTGAAATCATATGATACTAGCATTATTCAACACAAAATTCCTCTTAAGGAAAATCAAAAACCTTTCAAACAAAAACTAAGAAGTGTAAACCCCGCTTTATTACCTTTAGTTGAGAAAGTGATAAAAAAGATGTATGATTCTAGGAACATAGTTCCCCTTAGATTTTCACAATGGGTTTCCAACCTTGTATTTGTTAGGAAGAAGACTGGGGAAATTAGGCTTTGCATTGACTTTAGAAATCTGAACAAAGCCTCCCTGAAAGATAATTATCTCTTGCCTAAAATGGATCACATACTCCAAAAGGTGGTTGGATCTAAGAGAATCTCACTCTTGGATGGTTTTTCAGGCTACAACCAAGTGCTAGTACTCCCAAGTGATCAACACAAAACTGTTATCACCACATCTTGGGGTACATTCATGTATGTTAAAATTCCATTTGGTTTGATGAATGCAGGGTCCACCTTCCAAAGGGCCATGGATATAGATTTTTCAGAAGACATAGGCCATTTCACAATCATTTACCTTGATTACATCATTGTTTTCTCCAAAAATGACAAAGAACACTTAGCCAATTTGAGAAATTTTTTTGAGAAATGTAGGAAATATGGCTTGTCCTTAAATCCCAAGAAAACATTCTTTGAGCTCCAAGAAGGAAAACTCCTTGGCCACATTATTTCTGTAGAAGGAATGAAAGTAGATCCCAAAAGGATTGAAGGCATATTGAAAATCAGCCATCCTAGAAACCTCAAAGAATTGCAATCTTTCATTGGGAAGAACAAATTTTTAGAACATTCATGCTCAAAAGGGAAACAAGATTTAAATGGACCTTAAAATCCAAATAGTTATTTGAACTGGTAAAAAAATCCCTCACTCAAACACCAGTTGTTATCAGTCCTAATTTCACCAACGATTTCTACATTTTTTCATTTACATCTGAACACACCATTGCTGCAGTGTTGTTGCAAAAGAATAACATTGGCCAAGAACAACCAATATCCTTTTTAAGTAGAGCCTTAAGATATGCTCCACTCAAATATAACATCATGGAGAAACAAGCCTTAGCCTTGATAAAAGCATTGAAAGAGTTATTTTACACTCACATATTATTGCTTTTTTCCCACATACAGTTGTCAAGGACATTCTAAATCAAAACCCTGATGGTAAAAGGAGAAAATGGATTGCTATTATTTTAGAATATGATTTAGAATCAGGCCTACCAAGCTGACTAAAGGACAGGTATTAGCAAAACTCATGGTAGAATCAAATTTCCAATCATTAGATATAAATATGATTTATGTTTTAGAAGAAACAGAAGAATTCAGAGCTCCATACATTGAAGAAAATTTTATGAATTCATCTTTGTATGCTGATATCATTTATGTGCTTCTTTATCTCAATACCCCTCCCTCTTTATCAAAGACTAAAACTAGATTCTTGAAACAAAAGCTTTAAATTACTGCATTTTAGATGGAGTGTTGTATTGGAAAAATGTTGTTGGCATATTGCTTAAATGTTTGCTTGAGAATTATGCACGAAATATCATGCATGAATTACATGAGGGAGAGTGTGGAGGATGCCTTTACTGGAAAGCAACAACAAACAAGATTCTTAGAGCTAGCTATTACTCGCCCACCCTTTTCCCTGATACTAAAAAAGCAGTCATGACTTGCCATAAGTGCCAAATTTCTGATGGCAAGAGAAAACTCCTACATTTACCTTTGCATCCCATCAGTATTGAAGCTCCCATTCAACAGTAGGGTTTAGCCTTTATTGGAGAAATTCACCCAACCTCATCTTCCCAGGATAAGTGGATCCTTACTACCATAGATTATTTTACCAAGTGGATAGAGGCCATCCCTTCTAGGAATGCTACTGACTCATTCATTATTAAGTTTCTTGAGACCAACATATTATCTAGATTTGGTTGTCCTAGAAATATTATTACAGATAATGTTGTTGCCTTCAAATCCAAAAGAATGGTTGATTTTTGCTATAAATATCATATCACATTAGGGCATTCCACAACTTACTACCCTCCTGGAAATGGACTTGTTGAATCCTCCAAAAAAATCCTGATCAACATTATCAAAAGACTGCTGGAACAAAATCAGAAATTGTGGCATAGTAATATAGTTCATGCTTTATGGGATGACAAGCTAACCACCAAGAAATAAATAAATTTCCCCCCTACTAGCTGGTATATGGCACGGATGCAGTCTTCCCAACATCCTTGGGAGTCCAAGTCATGAAACTTCTCCAAGAAGTGCAATCATAATAAAATGAAATTCAAATAAGGCTGAATCAGACCATTCATTTGCAGTAGATAGGAGAATAAGTGTACAAAAGGACACAAAAAATTCAAAAGAGCATCATGAAAATCTTTGATAGAATAACTAAAGCTAATAATTTCCAAGTTGGAGATACAATTTTGAAATGGGATTTTAGAAGAGAATACAGTGGTAAGCATGGAAATTTTGAAAATTTATGGAGAGGGCCCTATATCATTCATTCAATTAGGGGTCATAATGATTTTTTTTTACAAGGACTAAATGGAGAAGAATTATTTGGAGATCCTGTCAATGTTAGAATGCTCAAACACTATTTCTGTCAAAAGTCTTAGCTTCAAAGCTTTCATTCATTGTACATAAACTTTGCATGGTAAAATATTGAGAACAAAAATACAAAAACACTGAAAGAAAGAAAAGGAGGGAATATTCAAAAGAGGTATAGCCCCATACCCAAAAATAGTACTACTGAAAGTGTGCAAACCTAAATGCCACTACTGATTTAAAATGATATCTTGTTCTGTCATCTAGCATAATCATGGCTAAACATGCTTAAATTTATGTTGATAAGTTAGTGAAAACAATGATTGTCAGTATTATTTCAAACTTGTCTTATCAAGAAAGATAGATTAGAGAATATTAGATACTGGTTCCACATGCTCAAAACAGAACCAAAGAGGAAGATAATGATGCATTATAAATGATAGATCATAGCCTTATCTTTCTAAGTTACTTTTTATGAAAAATAATGTTGTGTGCAGCTTGTTCCAATGCCACAACCATGGTAAGTCAGACTGCTTAATCCTTATTTGAACAATGCCTTAAATTTCATGTCAATAGTTTAGAGAACCAAGACTGCCAAACAGCTTAATCTTTGCAGTCAAGTAATTTAGGTAGAGAATAAAAAGAGTTCACTAGTTTAATGTGAACTCTTGGAAGCAGTAAGGATAGAAGTAGATAGTTTATTTTTGTTTTTAAAAAATAAAATGTCAAGAGTTTGCCAAATCAAGTGCACTCAAAGAAGAAAAAATGTTAGGACAGGTAGGATTGGGTAGGTGGAAATATTGTTGAAGGAATCATATGTTGAAGATTGAAAAATATCATCACTTTAAAAGAAATATCAACAAGTGAAAAATGAGTGAAAAATTTTCCCAATGGAAAGGCACTTGTCTGCAAAAACTCATATATTTGATAAACTGAAATTTCTAGACACCTCCAAAAAAGGAGCTGCCCTCCCCAAGTGGAGCCACAGTTAGTCATCAGTTATTTTTGCTGATATCAAAAGATGACTAAATTATGATCCTAGATTTCTAGAAACAAGGTTTGAGAAATATTGTAAGTTCTAGAAATCTCATTGCCTTCATTATCCTAAAGACCTAACCATTTCACTAAATTTATTCATCTTTTCCTTCTCAAAATTTACCCTACTACTCCAAGAAGACTTCATTTTTGGGCCTACTGATCTCATTTGATTACCGTCCTAACACTCTCATTCATCCCCTTTCTTTCCTCTAAAAAACCCAATTTATTTTCCTCTAAACCCTCATAAACCCCTTCATTCATCATCTTCCTTCTATAAATATTAAACAATGTAAAAAATTCCCTTTTTTACATTGTTTTAACCAAAACTATAGCCTTTCGGGTATCCCTATTTTTACATAAAAAACCTTGCTTTTATGTTAAAACCCACCCCTTTTCAAAATACAGGCCTTATGCCCTTTTCTTATAAACCCTGAGCCCTTTTCCCCATGAGACCTCGGCCTCTGCTTATTCTTAGCCCTTTCCTCATTTAAATAAAAATCCTCCCCTTTTCATTTTATGTAACCCCCCTCAACCTTATTATAAACGCCCTAAATGTTTAAAATATTAAAGGGCGGGCCCGCCTCTCATTAACACCCAATGTCCCTCCCTTAAACCTTAAATATTAATGCATTTCATTAATATTTCGAAACCCTGGGCCCCACTTTCCACTCACCCCTCCATCCAACCATAGCCCGACACCTATCTTCCACTCTGCTCCCACCAATTTCTCACCACTCTCCCAAATCATTTTGCACCGTCGATCTCATTCCCCAAGATCCGACGCCCTAGGATGTATATTGCATAAAAAGTCGCGGTGGGTTTAATGATTCAAGACCCATGTGAAATAGGTAGTTTTTGGCTGTGACACATCGATCACCTAATGGTATCACGTGCCCATCACCTTAGAAAACTTACCGCATTATACCTGCGTGATAAACCACTTTGGTTTATCAAAACCAATTTTTCACCTCCATGCCAAATTCAAAGTTCTTCCCGCGTCCATTTGAATTCCTCCCAGTTTCGTCTCCAGAACCTTGCCTCTACTCCATTTCTCCCTCTATAAACACCTTCTGATCACCTGAAACCCTTGAAAATGTAGTCAAGCCCACTCCCACATGGTTTTAAAATAAAGGTTTTTGTTTTGTAGAGGTTTTAATGGTGGAAAGGGCCACCATACGCTCCCATAGTCTAAAAATTTGGGTTAAAATCTAGGTGACGGTCCAGTTGTTTTATTCAAAATAAAAGGGACAAAGGCATCGCATCAAGATCGATCATCGATGAAACATGATCATCGCTAGATCGAATGAACCTCCAGCTACAAAGAGTGGCCTCCCTTGCACACAGAAAACACAAACAGTTAGAGAAACAACAAAGTAAGAAATCAGAAGAGGTAAAAGGGCTAATCCTAATTAAAAAACAAAACAAAAGGGTTAGCTAATTAAAACTGAAGATTAAAGAAAGGGAAGATTGATGAAGGTCAAAAAAAGGTAAAGACAGTCAGAGAACTGTGACAAAACAGAAAGTATAAAGGCAAAGGATCAAAAGAATAAAGGCAAATGATCAAAGGAAACAAGTCAAAGATCAAAGGAACATAATAGAAAGATCAAACAGATTGAGGAAAAAATGATAAAAAAAAAGACAGTAAAATATAAAGACAGAGTTTTAAAAGCCTAGATGATAAATATTAAAGATGAAAGAAAGGGAAGATTACCCAAGACAAATTCGAATGACTTAGCCTATGGCAGTTACTCCTCTCAAAGGATATTTTTGCCACCTAATGCTTTGTTTCCTTCAATAAAGCATTAGGAAGTTATTAAACTGAGTCAGATATATTTATATCTGCCAGACATTTATTATAACAATTATGAAAGGGCCTTAAAGTCAAACATTTCACCTATTTTTCCTTAGGAGTTAAGATAGAAGTTATTATTCAGAGAAATATCTGCAAATATTTCTGACTTGAGCCTTGCATGGTGTTCAAGGTTAGGACCTCATTAACTATGTAATAAATGACACTCAAACCCTAGATTAAACTTCACCTCCTCATTTCTAGCATAAATACTACATCTGAACTCATTATCTTGTTGGCATTTGATGACTCTTTGAAGTAATACATAGTCTCTTGGAAGTTGAAAGTAAATTGAAGTCTTGGAACTTGTGGATGCCCTAATTTGTTTATTGATGGAGGAGGCTAGATCATTGGATCCCTGAGCTTGGTTGTTGGTGAAGCGCTTCTAATCTATTATTTTTATTTCCTATTTCATTATGTTACACCTTTCTATGTTACAGTAGAATAAAAGTTTTAGGCTAAGAAATGTCTTTTGAAAGCACCTTAGTTCTATTTATTCTTCACTACCTTAATGTTTTCTTCTACTAGGACATTTTAGAGAATTCTTAATTGCTCTCTAGACCCCCTAAGCTTGTTTATTTCATAAATAGTTGAACGCAGTTGGCGTCAAGCATGATTTATGGTTTTCCCTGCTTACTTGTTGCCACTTAAACACTATTTTTTGAAGTCTCTCTCTAAAGTACCATTCTTTAAAGTCTTCCAAAGAGGTTTCGTTTCGATCATACCCTTTGTACTTTATTAAGTATGTTAGTATGAATATTTTGTCGGAAAAATACCACTTTAGCTATGCATAATAAATAGCCCTAACATCAATTATGGCTGCCAATATCTTCGAATCTGCAGTTAGTTGATCATGAAAAATGTTGCACAAATCCAAATCTATGCATAAAAAGACATTAAGCAGTAAAAATAAAGTTTTTCTCCATGCATCCAATAGACAAGACAAGAAAAATATTTTTGAAAGAATTTTTTATATTAAGGGCACCTGAGAGGAAAACAAGAAAGGTGTTTCCAATTCTCCTCAATGGGATGGTTTCTTGAAAGTCTTCAGCACTTCAGATCTAGCATTTCTCTCTCTTGTTGGTGTAGAAAACCTAGACAAACATAGAACTCAAAGGGAACTCACAAAGTGAAATGATGGAAAATTTGACAATGATAATGGCTCAAAGTCAGACCAAGAGTATAAATCCATAGTGATACAATAGGCAACAAAAGGTGAAAAATGAATCGGAAAACCCTTCTATTTATAACAAAATATTAGGGTAGTCTAGAACTTGGTGCATGAATAAAATATTATTAACCAAATTCTAGAACCACCTTTTAGGAATATTTTATTATATTTGTTGGAGGGAAAAGGATTTTTGACTTGGGTCAAATCCTTTATTTATAAATACTAAATAAATAAATGATTTATTTATTATTTTAAGGAAATGGTGGAAATATAATTAAATAAATAATGATTTATTTAATTATTTATAAATGATTTAGTCAAAATTAACTAGGAATATTATTTAAATAAGGATTAAATAACTTATTCCTAGGAAATAATCAAATAAATAAGGGTTTATTTAATCGATTTCCTTGTTCTGGGTTAAATATGACCAGGAATAATAATTAAATTGATGTTTAACTAATTATTCCACGAGGAAATATAAACAAATATAGATTTGTTTATTATTTCCTTTTGGGGTTTCCTGTTTAGACCATAAACAACTTAATAAAGGTGTTTTACTAAGTTATTTCACATAGTGAAAGCAATTTTACTTAGAGTAAAATTGGTATTACATGGTGTACTTGGGTCCATCTAATGATAATAGGTTAGATGTCCAAAAAATGGTGTAACATATTTCCCCCCAGCGTGCGAGTGTTAGAAGCAAATCGTATGACCGAAGTACGTTGTTAGAACTCAATCATCATACATCAAGAGGGAATTCAGAGAGAGAAATTTAAGGTAGTCTAATGTGCTAAAGGACTAGACCCTGAGGAGATGAGACTTACAGGTGCAACAAGTCTCTTTTTATGAGATGGTACCTATGCTAAAGGCGTCGGGGGAGGCATACCTATGCCTGCCGAGACAAGGTACAAAAGAATAGTGTGTCTAGTAAACAAGGAATTGAACTATAAAGTACATGCTGGCATAAAAATGAGCCAGATAAAAAATATAATGATGAATCCCACATACATGCGGTGCCTGGGATAACAACCAGGACTTATACAATAATATCTGAGTACATGAGATACAAATACAACTCAAATGCCCCTTATAAATGGGGAAGGGCTCGCAAAATCTGACTGATACATGCAAATCAAAGAGGCACTGCAAGCGGCTAAGGCTGACATCATCAAATATATGGAGCTGTATCAAAGGCTAGAAGGAAGAGGTCATCCGGGCATGTGAGGGGCTACCTGCAGGGCCACCCCCTCATGAGGGTTGAGACATCTCACACACACTCAGGAATCACCAATATCTGTTGCTGCATCACTGGACCATCAAGTATATAGATCTCGATCATGCTGAATGGAGTTGGAGCTGAGAAGAAATCAAGTCAAAGGGTAATGAGAAATCCCCTTTTGCCTGATTCGAGGCACCAAACAAGTGTGGAAGCTGGAACCAAGGTACACCGCCCTCTAGACCTGTCTTATGGAATGAATGAGCTGATGTCGACAAAAGGAGGTCTGCCATAGGTGAGGCAATAAGGGATCCTCAACTAAGGCACGAGAGAAAATATTCGAGTGACTGACAGACTAAGAGTAATGATGATGATGGAGTGGGGGATACTACGTAGCGAATGGATGACTTCCCTTGCTAGAGCATAGAGGGCATGGATGACTTGGCAGCGACTGATATGATATCATGAGGGATAGGGGATAGTGGGGCTGAAGGCCATAATGTGCGACACGATAGAGGAACCAAGAAATGAAGGATGGAGGACTATGACGGGATACAAAGGGACTCGGGATCGACTTCATGAATGTGATGATAACTCAACTCGAATGCTCTACACAAGGGCAACTCAATGGTGCTGCCACACAGTAAAGGTCCAAATGGGGGATCATAAACACATGAGTACAAAGGGGTATCTCATGACGAAAATCGACACGAACAAGGACAAGTAAGGAGGCAATTTTGTGCCCCAAGTACAAGTGTTGTAAGTGAGGAAATTTGATTTAGAGGAGGGGTGAAAAGACCCTTCGTGGATAAAATGTGTCCTGGTGAAGTATCGAATCATGAAAAGCTAACAGATACCTATTTGAGTGCTCGGTGAGAGCTTTCCAATGGTGCAGACAGTTTGTCAAACTGGGCTACGGTTTGGTCACAGCTGGCGAAAGAAAAATCATGGGTTTCTCTTCTAATACGACATTTTCCCTCCAAATGCATTCATTTTCTTGTGTAGCTGTGGTGAATGTGGAGAGGAGAGAAGGCCCTAAATCTTGCGGCAATCATAGCAGACAAACTGACTGTTGGAATCGAGATCCATCAGTTGCAGGTAAGAGGCCTAATCCTACTCTTTCTTTTTGATGGATTGAAAGTTCATATTAGGGTCCAAAATCTCAGTAACAGAACCTCCCTCATCTTTACGGTTGGGTCGCACTATTTGGGCCAAAAACTGCAACTTGGGAAGTAGGTTTTGGCCTGAAAAGTGCAACCTGTCCCAGGATTTGGCCAAAAAGTGCGACTTGTCAGATGGAGGTGATTTCAGTGCTGTTGTGGGCTGAGAGTCAGGTTTTGTGTAATTGAATGCAGTTTTTCCTATCTGTATACTAACAAAGATGATGTTTTGTGCAGATATGGTAGATATACGGATCAAGTGGAGAGAGAGAGACTTGGGTACATTACGGTTGGAAATCCAAGCGGATCAGAGTGTCCGTTGTGCATTGGCCAGGTGTGGGGTTCTGAAATTTGTGGAGAACCCTCTGATGAGAGCTGGGGAGCCCTTGTTGGCCCGGATTGTCAGTTATTGGGATCCAGATCATGAGGTCTTTATAGTGCAGGGACATAGGATCGAGTTGACAGTCCAGGATTTGTATTTCTTGACTGGTCTCCCACCATTGGGGATTGTGGGAAATACATAGCCAATGTTACCGTGGGGGTGTAAAATTATGGAGTTTGTAGAGAGACATTGTCGACCAGGCCTCCAAGGCAAAGGGACTCAGATACCAATTGGTGATCTAGAGAGGTTAGAGACCCGTGCAGTGGCTGCAGCAATGTTGCGGATCCTGGGGAGCCAGGCACTCCATCACATCACTGGAGGGCAGATGATGATTGTGGAATCAGTGTTGAGCGGGACCCCTTATGGGTGGGCCCAAATGATGTTGGTTTCATTTAAATGACAGTTGTTGCTTTGCAAGCGGCAAGTGAACCATGATTTCTCGTATGGGACCATATTGTGCTCCTTCTTTTTCGAGAAGATCCTAACCTTGGGACATCGTGTACAACTACCATATGGGGGTCAGAGAGAGCTTAAGATGTGTCGGTGGGGGCGTTTACTATGTAGAGGAGGAGGAGGGGTGGTCGGGTGGGTATTCCAACCGAAGTTCTTTGCCCATTGGGATCAGATGTCGTTGTACATAGACAACTATCCCTATAGTGGGATGAGTTATTGTGGAGATCCAGACTTGCCACTTCTGCTTGGTTGAGTATGGGGGCCTGATGGTAAGTGACAAGTGACTAATATTTTATGTGCATGTTAAATTTTTTGAATAGTATATATGATATTGATTCTTATACTTTTGATATGTAGATATAGCTCCGGTAAAACCGACCGGATATATGGGACGACCTGCAATAGCAGGGACTGTAGGTGCTGGTGGATCAAGAACAACACAGAATGAGGACATGGTCGCCCTCCTGGAGGACATTCATTGTAGATGTGAGGGGTTTCTTACCGATGTTTCAGAGTGGGGATGGCATGGCTTAGATAACCAGTACATAGAGCTATGTATTGGTCTACCTTCGAAATGGCGAGGCATCATGCAGCGCATGGCGATGGCCGGTCAGACTGTGCGTGATCTACGAGCTGCGGGAGTAGAGCCATTGGTTTGTGATCCTCCAGAGAGTGATTAGATGTAGGGCAGGTGGTTCCCCCTAGTGTGTATGTAGGGGCAAGTGATGCCCCCCAGTTTTGAGATATGTTTGTTGTAACATGCTATGGGCATGTCATATGTATTAGAGTAGAAGGACTCTAAAAACATGTTGTATGATATATATTATGAATATGAATTGGTTTGATGATTTTAAATGTTATTGTCTTGTGTCTAATAAATTTCAGTCTAGAACATGGTTTGCAATGCTATCTACGTAGTGATTTTGTCCTCTAGGTACATGATTAAAAGTAATGAATCTAAATTCATGTATCAAAATTTTCACTTGTAAATATCGTCTAAACAGGATAAGATTATGCACATGATAGACACCATTGAGTTGCAGGACAAGAAGTAGGGAATCTAAACGAACGTGGAGATGGAGGATGCGATGAGAGAGGGCATCAGCTAAGAGGCCACATACTACATCATATTCGGCCTGATTATTGGTGGCATTACCAATGCAGACCCCATTAGAGATAACGAGGGTATGCAAAGGGGTAAATATGGCCCAAGCTGCTGAGGCTAGATTCCAGGAATAGCGACTTGCCCCATCGGCATAGCCAATATAATGTGTGGACGGGGGGTCCTGCAAAATAGTGTCAGAAGACAAGAAATGGGAGGAGGAAGAATAATGAGGGCAGCGTGAGTGTAGGGTAGACATCAAATGAAAACTATGGAAGGAATTAGTCTGCATAGGATGGCTATGACTCATCGACCGACTAGAGGGTGATGTATGAGGGCTATGAGAGGAATATCTGGAGCTCATGCTGCAGAGAGCATCATAGAGACGGATGGTATTATCCCGGTTATACGTGGGAAAGAAAAGGTCGAGGAAACCACATGATGCTGCGAAGCTACCTAAATCATCAACATGGGAGGAGAGGCTCACATACGAATCGTCACGTGGGATGACAGAAGAACAGGTAAAAAGATGGTCAAATGATGTAGAGCCCAAGAATGTCGTTGAAGGGGGATCAAGCAAAACAGAAGGAGGGGATTCAGAGGGAATGTATTCCGAGGGTCGCACGGATGATGATAGGTAGAGGATAGGGGCGGCTGGTTCCATCATCCCAACATCAAGGGGGGGAATGTCAATGGTAGCAGGGGGATCCTCGAGCTGACCTGACGCATACTGTGTGAGGATGGGAGAGGCGGATTGATTTTGTTCAACCTCATACTCGCGAATGACCTCTAAAGAGGCTCGGTAATGTGTTAGGTGAGGACAATGGTAGGAATAATGGCCATGGACACCACAAAGAGCACAAGTTTTGTTGGTGCGAAGACTCTTTGGGTTCTTGGCTATCGATGAGGAAGAAACAGAGGGTTTAGGGACCGTAGACTCAGGGAACGCGACTTTAACCATGGGTTTAATACGGGGAAACTCGGGACAAGTATGGGTGGCATGACCAACGACATCACACAAGGCACAAGGCTTGGTGGGTGGAGGAGGGGTAGGGTCAGTCGGGGTGACCTTGTATTTGGATGCCCCCTTGCGAGCTTTTCCTTTCTTTCCCGTTGTTGTCACAATAGGAGAAAGGTCTTGTTGAGAAGGGTCTTTCCCTGTCTATTGATTTCCTCTTCATGTTTTGTGATATTTAAAGTCCCTTTGTTGATAAGTACATATGATAAAGGATTCTTAATTTCCCTTTACCCTACTTTTCATTCTTACAATTGATGTCCATCTCATTAACCTTAAAACTTGAAAGATCCACTCGCCAAGTTAGATTTTCCCTATGATACTCCTTGATCCATTGATGAACTTATCATGACTTCCATTTGACTCCATTTCCGAATGACTTAGAGATTTCCTCATTCTACCTATGCTTCTTGATCATTATACCCAACCAAAACAAACAACAAAACCTCACAATTAATAACTAGCCTAAAATCAACCATATAAAACAAACAAGTTCATATCATTTTCAAACAAATAGAGAGATCTCTCTCTGAGCCTAGGAAGGCTAGGTCCTAGGGCTCCAAATACTGGTTCCATGTTGCCTTGTCATTTGGTATACAAATTTGCCAAATCACAGGATACCAACATTCTTTCTGTTGATCACAGTGGGACCTTTTGAGTAAATTCATGCTTGAATATCCCTTAAAAGATTTAGAAACCATTGACAAATAGTATGTGGTGGAATTTTCCACCTCATTTCCATAACCAACATTCTGGCGATCACAGTGGGTGTTATAGGTCAACTTGGGCATCATTCCCAATGACCTAGTTAATTGGACATCATCTCTAGGAACAATGATCAAGGGTATATCATTCCCTATCATTTTAGTTGCTATATGCCCTAAGACAAGAAACAAGAAAAATCAAGCAAGACTTTCATCAAGCAAAGGTTTCCATGGTTTGAAGCTTATTATATAACATATGAGAGCTCACCAATGTAGGCTCTAAGGGGCCTAAGTGTGTTGCATATGCAAGTAGCCCCATGCAAGGCTACTCCACAAACCACTTCCCAACATTCACAGGTCTGTTTGTCACATTGGGAGCGAAATTATCATTGTTCCGGAATCTCCACTTGGCCAGTGCCTTCTAGAAGAGTTCACTTGTGTCAAGCTTCGGATCCAAGTGTCCATTTGACATCTACATGACTGGAAATATGTCTTGCCTATTATTGGAAATTCATTGATTGCAAAACTACCTATAGTTCATCTATAAATTGAGCACAGATATAAGTGCTTGAAGAGGAATAATTTGAGTAGAGAAATGCTGGAGAATTTTCAATTGAGAGCTAGATTTGTGTAGCTATTGTTGGAGAGATTTATACTATGATGAGGCTTGGGAACGTTGCTGGAAGGTCACTCCAAATCATTCATTAGGTTGTAACCTCTCCTTCTATCATCAATAAAGAGTATTGCTTATTTTTCCCTATATGCATGTGTATTGGCTTTGATTTTCTATATTGCAAGATCTTGGTTGACGTCTATGGTTTATGCTTTACTAATTTAGCTAACTAGCTTGAATAGATATATATATTATTGCATATTCTATTGTTTTAGTGTTCTTTCTTGCAGGAAGCATTCAGCCCACAAACCGCTTGAATTTGAAGCTACAACAGAAGCGACAGAGGGAGCCATTTGGAAGCAACTGATCAAGTAAGCCTCCAATCCTCTCTGTGTATCTATTCTGAGGTAGGAGAAATAGTCGTATAGTCTCTCACCTGTTTTTCTAGACTAACATCTGTCTAGGGAAGTGTGATTTATCCGTAATTCACAATTCTGGCCCAACAAATTGGCGACTCCACTGCGGATAATTTACTTAGTTCTAGGTGTTTAAGCCTCTGATTTGCTTTGTTTATCCACCTAGTAGTTGTTACACATAAATATTAAACCTTTTTAGAGCTTAATTTGCAAGACATTGAGTTAAACAGTAGTATTTTTCTTTGTATACTACACCCAACACACCCTTAGACTGGACACAGTGCTTTGCAGAGTGATGTCTCCCTTCCTATCCTATGTTGCAGAGCATTGTCTCCCCTTGGAGACTGTGTTGACTCCTAAAAGTACCCAAATTCCCTTGAATTTTCCTTTGCAATTTGCTTTATTTTTGTATTTTGTTGTGTTTTGAAAAGTTTGATGCTCAATTGACCAGTGACTCTATATACTTCTTCTCCTTTGACTGAAAATTTGTTCAATGTTGTTTTATCAAAGCTTTTCTTTATCATTGAAAAGTTGATTTCAAAGTAATTTTTATGGTCGCATTAAGAATAATTCGCTTTCAAAATAGGAAATTTTCGTAAAATCTTCATTTCCTTGATAGGAGAAATTGTTGTTGAAATCCTCATTTTTCCTTCAAAAGAGAAATTGTTGTTTGTATTCTTCGTTTCTTGAAAGTAAAAATCATTTGAATTATTGATTTAGTGCACCTAGTTTCTTTTCTTCATTCATAACATTAAGGAAACTGAAAATAAAAACTTGCATTTTCATGTAGAATAATGTGTTTTCTGCAAAAGGAACATTAGGAAACCTGCATTTAGTTTGTGATTCATTGATTTGTTTTTGTTTATTGATTTATTTTCTCACAAATTATTTGCTCTCTTCCCTTCGTAGCTAGGTTCTTCATTGAAAAAGCTGAAAGTGAAAGTTTGTTTATCATTGTTAGCTTGCATTTTAGGAATTTCATACACATCATCGCAGTGAAACTTTGAAATGAAAATTGTTAAGCAAGATCAACATAAAATTAATCTCAATTTACTTAACAATGCATTGGAACCATAACGATAACATTTAGAAGGTCTAGGCTAGAGATGTGTTCCAACGTCGTAAAACATAGTAGCTGTCATTAACTTGTCTACGATACATTCCGAGTGTGATACCTCACTCCATGTACGTAAGTATATCGTAGCTCGTCCACGTACTTTCGAGTATATCAGGCGGTGTTACAGTACGATAAGTATAAAGGGGTGCTCTCACTATGCGGTTTTGCATCAGAAAATGCTAATATGGACTTGGGCCTCCACGTACCTTTGGGTATAATTGGGAGGACAAATTTTAGGTTCCATCCATCCATAGTGAACCGAGTCGGTCGCCTTGAAATTGTGATACACCAAACACAACATTCGGGGAGATTACCTGCCCGTACTTCTTGGTTCGCGAGGAGGTATTCTACGGTTCACAGTTTCTTGGTAAACCCTTTTTCCTAGCATTACCCTCTTTTTGTTTATTTGTTTTTGGTTAAAATAAATCAGTAATCATGGAAGAACAAAATCCTATCCCCTGTCATTCACGTAGATTAGCTTTAAAACCACCTTTACCACTAGAAGTTACTTCTGGTAGGCGAAGGCGATCACGATCTACTGAATCAAGTACAATTTGTACCTCTGGCGAAACATCATCTTTTAAACCAGAGTTAGCTCAAATTGTTAACACACATCCCGATTCGTCTACTGTTGTCGAAACGGAGTCTTCATAGCTACCCATGGTCATGATCCATTCAATCACTGAGACCATACCTCCTAAACCCGACGTTGTTCAATCACAAATTGATCCAGATCCTATCCCTTCTTTGCCAGAACATATGAATACTGAAGTCGAACAACCGGAAGTTGTTCCTACCTTGGTCATCACACAAAGTTCTGTAGCTATTAAAACTCCTATATCACACAGTCAACCGTCTGAAATATATTTTGGGCCTGACGGTGAAGTTCTTCCTCCTGGTTTAATTGCGATTGAATAAATCCCACAAGATGGTACACCTTTAACTCCAACCCATTTTGGGGAGGACCTTTACCTGTACTAGTATTTTCCTCAATCGTTTCCATTTGCTTTTGTTGATCCTGTTCCCATTCAATATACCATCGATTTTAGAGGGTATACATTTAGTCAAACAACCATGTCTGAACCAACATCTTTGGTTGGGTCTGTTGTTCCAATTACGTCAGCTCCTACCCTCGCTACTCCGTCAATGTTCACAACCTCACCAAAGTCATATTTGCACGGTGGCCCTTTGGTCCCAACAGGTTACAAATCATTGTCTCGCACTTTCTCTGGTGCATCTTCATGATCATGGTCTTTACCAATGTCATCATCTGGTATTTTAACTGGTAGTACTATCATTAGTACTAAATGACTTGATTTATTACATACATCATCAAGGAAATATCAAGTTGGTCCTTTTGGGTCAATTATTTTAAGTACCATATCAACTGGACTCCTAGCCTTTGGAGAAAATTATTTTTCGTCTTACTATCCTCCTTATGCTGGGGGGAAACCTTTAGTCACCCAATATGACAGTACGCAGTCACTTTTTGGTCAAACTAATGTTGACATGAATGTTTTTCAATGGCAACCCACTCTACCTATCCAACCACAAAGAGTTTTACACTCGTATCAACATGTTCAACCTGTTACACCCACTTCATTACCACTTGTTAATACATCTATACTGCTGTTATAGAATCAAAATATTGTACATCAACCTTATCAGGCGGATTCTTCAACTCAATATCATCAAATGTTGGTTCCACAGACTCAAAATCCTTTAGTTAATTTACAACAACCTATATCAGGAATCATTTATTCACAAGCTTGTGTACCATTTTATGGGATGTCACAAACACAACCTAGTCATACATATCAATTGAATCCAACTTATACTAATTTGGGTTATAACATTTTTGGACAAACCCCATGGTAGCCATAAGCACAAATGCCTCAAACTTCATTTCAACAAGTAACATATCCAGGTTTTTGTCCACAGAATCCTCAAGCGTTTTCTATGCAAAATAAGCCCTATTTGGGTTACTAGCAACAGATTCCATATGTTGGTTTGTTGCCCAGGCAATTCCATCTTACCCTGGATATGCTCAACCTGACCTTAATACACATTTTCCTTTTGTTGCAACCTTGAAATTACCAGATTTAAACTGGTTAACCAATGATCCTATAAATTATGCTCCTTGGTGGCCGGTGATGCCTCATAAATTACCCTCTAATATTCCTAAATTCAATGGAAACCCTAGAGAAGATCCGTCGAATCATGTCATAAATTATCATTTATGGTGTTCATCAAATTCCCTAAATGATGATTCTGTTCGACTACATCTTTTCCAGCGTACACTTACAGGTCTAGCTGCTAAATGGTACATTGAGTTACCTAGAGCTTTTTCTGACAATTTCACTACCCTAACTACTGTATTTTTGACCCATTTCCAGTTACCAATCATATATTAAACTGGAATGGAACTCTTTACCAACTTCAAATAGACTAATGCTACTCACATTTATGATCATATTCATGATTGGCGTCGTCGTTGATGAATGGTTAAGACATTTTTTCTGGATCAGCTCCTTGGTGAATGGTTCATTAAGTCCCTGTTACCTGTTAGCCACCTATAAATTTTTTTCAAGCAAACAGGTGGCTAAATATTTTTCGGAGCCTTCAAGAGATACATTTCCTCTGAAAATATCTCATTCTTGAAGCCTCTGTGTGACCTTTTCCTTTGAAAAGATCTTCACTTATGTTTCCATAAAAAAAGCCTCACTGTTTTGTGAAAAGGAAAGCTTCAAAAGGCCTCTGTAATCACCCATTTTCACTCATTTCCCTTCATTTTAATTATGCCTCCTCTTCCTCTTTAGAACCTCCACATCCCTCTAAAAAACCTCCAAAATCCTTTTAAGCCACTTAAAACCCCTTTTGCAGGCTTAAATCATCATTTTCCCTTTATCGGAGGCCAAGAAAACCATTGAAAAACACTAATTTTAGCTTAAAAAACCCCTTTTTTCATATTAGGCTTAAGCCCCTTTTCGGCCTAGCCCTCAGCCCTTCTCCGCATATAACCAGAGCCAAGACTAGGTGCTAATCCCTTGAGGGCCAATCACAATCAGGAGTTTTTTATGTGAGCACTTCCTTTGTTACTTGAAATTTCCTGATGCGATGAAGTTTTTTTTCTATCGACCGTGGACTCGATCTAAGCCGTTGATTTGTATAGATCTATTGGCCAGCACTTTGGTTTCAATGCACCCATTGCCTCATTCCATTACCCTCCTGATTGAACATTAGCCATTGATCTCCTCCTGAGATCCAATGGCTGGCGCAAAATCGCATCGCGCTGACCCAATGAATCCACTTTTCTTTCTCCCCGATTGGCGATTCATCGATTCAATCCTAGCCGTTGAACCCACAAGAACCAATGGTCAGGATTCGATCGCACTCCGCCCTGTGCCCTCCATTACTTGCCCTCCGATTAGATCTCCACCATTGATCTCTCACTGATCCAACGGTCCGCGCGTAATCGGAAAATAAAATCTCAGAGCTTTGGCCACTTGCCTTCCTCCGATGCGATTAGATCTCCACCATCCGTTCCTTTAGATCTGGCGGCTCTCGTTCTTCCTACTCGTTCACTCACCCTTTTCCTTTCCGCTCCTTCCTTTAATCCTAACTGTCCATTCTATAGATCCGACATCGGGATCTAATCCACCTTTAACCCCATCCCACCTAATCACCAGTGCATCTTTCCATATCACACTGCCACCTACACCGTCAGATCTCCCCGCCTTAATCCAACAGCTGAGGTGCATGTCGCGTTTTTTCTATGCCTGAAGGTTAACGCTTCAAATTTACGTGGTGTAAGAGGTTTTAAAAGGACACGTGTCAGGTGAAAGAGGATATCGCATTTGTTCAGCAAAATTTCAAAACCACTTTGACGTCGCGCGAAAATAGTTGTTTTCTTCTAAAAAACCACTTCCCCCCTTCTGCCTCCGAAAGCTCTTCCCGAAAATCTCGACCATTGATTTGATCTAGATCTACGACCCTCATTCCATCACGTTTTTCATCCATATTCTTTCATCGAACCTCCCAAAGGAATTCTTCAGGCAATCTCCACCATTGATCTCCTCCTGAGATCCAACAGCCCACAATCAATCACCCTCCGCCCTTCCGGTCCCACCATCTAATGCCTAGTTTTCATTCATTTTACTCTTGTTTCCTTTGTAATTTTCCCAAAGGTTAAACTTTATGTTTTAACACTAAAATTATTTTCTTCTACCTAATTCGTGCCTTAACATCTCCACCAGTGAATCTCCGCCATCGATCATCATCCAATAGTCTTATCCAATGGTCCAGAGCTATTTTCTTACCAGACCTTCATCAGACCAATTTCTCCACCATTACACAGCAATTTTCACCGTTTTTCGCTTGTGGCCACTATTTTCACTATTGCACCTCCATCTTCCATAGGCCTCCATAGCATTTCCCCTCCCACCCCCATTGATTTCTTAACAAATTTTTTTTGTTTTGTAGGGTTACAGATGGTGAAAACCGTTATTGCTCACAGTCACCGTCATAGTGACACAGAGCACAGAGAAAGCTTCTTCAGAGCCAGATTTTGCAGATAAAACACCTGGGAAGGTTGTTGAACGAAACATTTCATTAAAAGGCCAGTGTTTAACTATGTCAAAACTCCAGCACCATTAAAAAAAAATTTCCACAGACAGTGACAGTCAACAGAAGAGACAAAGTGTACCAGTGAAGATTTAAAGTGTTTTAGAACCTATTATTGAAGATTTAAAGCTTTAATCCAGTGTTAGAAGGTGAAATATACAGATTGAAGACCTTATGATTGACACAGAAAGTCTAATGAGGCCTAAAGCACAAGAAAAAAACCACATCACTGTTTCACATCAGCATAAGGTTCTTTCCCAAGAATGGACGAGTTCCCATAATATTTTTATTCTCCATCAATTTTCTTGAGAAGATCACTACCCTGACAGTAGTCCTAAGACTGCCAGAGAATTTGTTACACAGTATGGTAGGCCTACAAGTCATTTAACTACCTTACTTGTCCCAGAGTACTACAGAGTACAAAACAGCCAGAAGTACATTAAAGAGCATACATGGAGTTACTATCAGCCTATCGAAGACCACTCTTTCATCCAAAGAGTACCGAAAGTCAATGCGTGGATATTAAAACAGAATGGGCCTCGAGCAATTTTCTACTTCTATTTTAATGTTTCATTTAAAGATCCATCTACCTCCTCCGCCTCTCTTTCAGCTATAAAACTCTTGAAAAATACATTGTAAAGGTTGTTGATCAGATAACTATGGATTGTAAGTTGTTCTCTTGAGATATAGTTTTGTGTATTAGTTGTAAAATAGGTTGAGGAGATGATTTCAGACTAAATATAAAGCTCTTGGATAATTTTTTATATGACTGGTGTTGCTCTTTAATATGACAAGCATGTTTCATTGGATCGTGATTTAAAGCAGCGGTGATGTGTTCTATCTTTGTCTCTATTTTCCTTCTGTAATTCATCATATTTCATTTCTCTGATAAGAAATCAATAATATGGCTTAGGATATACCCTTGCATGGTACCCTAATGCTTCCTGCTCTTCTTATCTTTGATGTTTTCTACTAATTGTGCTATCTGAGAACAAGTTCAGGGTAATTTAGCCAGTATAGTAGTTGGTTTTCCTTGCTTACTGATGCATGAATTTAGGATCTGTTCTTAGATGTTCTTCTCTATTTTTAACTGAAATAATTGGGATAATAGGATATTAGAGTTGATTTTGTCTCACTAGGGTCCTTTTCCAATGGTTAATATTTTCTAAGATCCCTTAAGTTGAATGTCAAAGTGTTTAAAGTTCAAAGCCTTTCTCTGATCTCAGGCTTCACCTTTGTGTTAAATCTTTAATTTTTTCCCTTGTCTGGAGAGTTAGCCTCTTTAGGAATTTGGTCATAGATGGTTAAGAAATTTCCTATCCCTAGATCAGCTCCTAGTTGGTCACCTTGGAAGGTTTCTTTTTCATTCACCTTCATTCCTTATCATTTCATCCCACATTATCATCTTTAAAATATCCTCTGTTTTAGATGACTAGCCCATTTGAAAGCCTTGGATATTGAATTGCAAGTAAACCCTTTTATGACTCCATTGCCCAATGGTCTCGAGTGTTCTTTGAATTATCTCCCCATTGCCAAAATCCTCTATACCCATTTCTTTGTCTTACATTGAACCCTTCCTTCATGTTTCCCAACAAACAAAAAAACAGCAACCCTTGTGCCTTATAACTAGCCTAATACCTTAAAACTGAACCTCAAAGACATATATATCTTTGCCTTTTATAGAGAGATCCCTCTCTGGACCCAGGAGGGCTAGATCCTGAGGTCCCAAAGTGGTTTTTATGTTGTCTTGTCTTTTGGTAGAGCCAAACCTGCCAAAACACAAGAACCCCAACATAATGGTGACTCCACTGGGGAACAGAACCATATTAGCCTAAGTCTGGTAGTTAATCACTGTGGTGGACAGTAAAACTCCTTGAAACATTCTAAACCTTCCACCTAGTGACTCCACAGTTCCTTAATGATTGAAAGACTCCACTGGTGATCAGTAGGCCTGCTGATTATCTTGGTTTTCACAAGACTCCACTGGGAGACCAGATTTCATTACAACATTAGCCATATTAGAAGAAACACATAGGATTAAGCTTATTTTTTTGAAGAAAAACATACTATCTTCAAGAACCATTCATACAGGAGCTTATCCTAACCCAAACCCACCTGAAATATTTAAAAACCTTGAGATCATTCTTAGGAAATCTCCCACCCCTAGAAAGCCAACTATTTCCAAACCCATTCATAGAGAAAATTCAGCCCCTGAAAAAATTTTCAGCTCTATCAGACACTCATTTAGACTTAGAATTACCAAACACTCTACCAAGAACTAAGTCATTTAGTGCTTTAGATCAGTCAGACTTTGAGCCTCCAAGTTCACCATCTCATAGTGGTCAACATAGTAGGGATAGAGAGACCCCTCCATATACACCTCCTGATTTACATTTCATTCAAAACTTGGGCCTCTCTCATTCTAAATCAGCTCAATAGTGTGTTACTGGTCCTAGAATTTCTGTCATCCATATACCCGCTGCTCAAACCAATCCTTTACCTCCTCAGAACATCATCATGGCAGCATGGTATGCACCCTTGGTGTTACCACAACCTTTGGCTCCACTACCAAATGATTATCAATAAAAAATCCCTCATTTCACTACAAAAGAGTCAACCACAGCTCAACATCATGTAGATAGGATGGAAGATGCCTTTGACTATATGGAAATTGAGGATGAAACCATTAAGATGAGGATCTTCGTACAGAGTTTAGGAGGAGAAGTGAAGAAGTGGTTTAAAGGCCTGCCTCCTAATAGTATCAATGATCTTCCCTCCTTGCACCAAACTTTCATAAACAAATGGGAAGTCAAAAGTAACCCTCTCCAAATCTTAGCTGAATATAAAAATCTCAAAAGAAATCAGGGACAGAGTTTCCATGACTATTCTACCACATTTAACAGCATCTACAATACTCTTCCACCACATATGAAACCTCCCCAAGGAATGGCCTTAGTGAAATACCCTGAAGGATTTGATGTCGACATGGCCTATCAGCTTAGGGAGAGAGATTATAACACATTGGAAGACATGAAAAAAGGGACAGTGAGTGTAGAAGCAAACCTGATTGAAAAAAGAGCTAGAATGAGGGCTGAGAAGAAGGTAACCTATAGGGATGACACATCAGCTTCCACATCTGATCCCAAATATGACAGTCTAGCAAAAAACATGGAAAGCCTAGAGAAAATGATGGAAAAAAATGGTTTTCATAGTTAGCAATTAGAACAGAAAACAAAATCAAAACCAAAGCCAGAAATTTAGGAGAAACAATCCTCCAAATAGACAGAGAGAATCTTATCAACAAGTCATACCCCCATTTCAAGAGAATTTCCTTGATGAAGATGAGGGGATAATAGAAGAGTATGAGGGAACCACAATAAACATGGTGGAAGTAGACAACCAAATTCACACCTTTTCCAAAGAAGATAATCGGACCTCATACTCACATTGGGATGAGGAAGGGTTAGAATCTGAGGATTATAGGTTGGGATTTGAAAATGCCATCATGCAGGTCAGAGAATAGTATGAACTCAGGAGAAAAAAGAGCTTAGACACTTCCAAACCAAAAGCCTCTGAGGTTACCATCAAGAAAAGATCTGAGAAAACGCTTGAAGTGACTGCTAAAAGTAATAAATCAGCAGCTGAGAGGTCTCGGAAAAACAAAGAAAATGACAGCCAAAATACTGATAAACAAAATCAAGAAACTAGCAGCACTAGCATTACAGCTAATGCTTCTGATAAAACAACTTCAAACATTGTACATACTAAGAATCAACAAGCTGATTCTGCCAATAAAAAGGTGGCAAATACAACAGAATTATTCCTTTCAAAGAGTCAATCTCCTTTCAATTTGGAAAGTGAGATAACCAAAATCAAAATTTCTGTTCCTCTCACTAAGTTAGCTACTCAAGATGCATATAAAGGCCAAATTTTGAAAGCTTTGAATCTAGGAGAAAACAGTGACACTGTCAATTTAAGTGATGATCAACCAGCCCTTCTGTTTGGTCCAAAGATAGAAGGGAAGTTTCAGGAAGGGGTAGTACCTCCTTTTTATATCAGCCTCAATATCCATGACAAAATTCTTCATAATGCTATGCATGACTCGGGGGCTTCACACAACCTTATGCCCAAGGTAATCATGGAGAATTTAGGCCTAGAGATAACCTGACCCTATAAGGATTTATATTCATTTGCCTCTATTAGAGTGAAGTGCCTTGGCCTAATCAAATATCTGTGTGTGAACCTGACCCAAATCCCAGCCAAGTGTTTGGTTATGGATGTTGTACTAGTAGACGTGCCTCCTAAGTATGGCATGTTGCTATCAAGTTCATGGGGTGCCAAGTTGCAAGGTACAATGCAGATGGATGGGTCATATGCCACAATCCATATCTTTAGCTAGCTTAGAAGACTATACAGAGAGGCACACATGAAATTCATGGTTAGAAGCCCTGAGAAACCTGAAAATTCACCTCTCTACTATGTCCACACAGATCTGGATTCCTTTATCCTATACAAAAATGGGTTTACTGATGAACAAGAACTAGGAAACACAGATCTAAACAACAGAGTAGGGGCCACAAATTTTGACATAATGGCCACTCTAGATATAGAGGAAAACGAGGGAGAAATGTTAGAACAATGCACCGAATCAGAAACTCGGAGTGAACAAAACCAAGACTGCAAACTGCAGATTACCCATCACTCTAAACTCCATGCACATCATGAAGAACAAAACATTCCACACCACAGTGTAGACCCCATACTACAACAAAATGGTGAACCCAGCATTAGGGATGAAAATGATAATAAACCTAAAAACTATCCCTTATGGAGGATGAACTTTGATGGGTCTTGCACTAGGAATAATGTAGGGGCTAGGGTGTGGTTACACAATACTGAGAGTAACTATGCTGAAAGTCATGCTTTCAAGCTAGATTTTAAGTGCACCAACAACATTGCAGAGTATGAGGCTCTCATCTTAGGATTGAATCTATTGAAGAAACTTGGAGCCTGAAAAATAGCAGTCCATGGAGAATCTGAGTTAATCATCAAACAAGTGAACGGAGAGTACACTGTGAAGCATCCTAGATTGCGGGCATACAGAAACAATGCCATGGATTTACTGAGAACCTTTGTATAATACAAACTTGTGTTTGTTCCTAGGAGTCAGAACATTATTTCGAATGGGTTAGCCTACGTGGCTAGTTCATATCAGAAATCACCTAGTGACAAACAAATCACCATTCAAACAAAATATAGGCCTGCGGTGCTAAATAATGAGAAGTATTGGAAGGTCTTTAAGGATGGCAAGTAGATAGAGGATTTCCTAATCGGTAGGAATGAGTTTTAATTCTCTAATTCAGACTCTAAATCCAATGAAAGCTGCCTGAGTGAAGAGCCCCCTGATGAAGAAAAATCACCCCACAATGTAGAAATAAACATGTTAACTAAAGAACTTGGAACTCAAACTAAAGAATACCAGAACGCAGAAAAGGGACAAATGGAGGTGTTGCAGTCCAAAGACAAGAATATACCCAGAGGAATGGCACCCCTAGAGGACCTTTTAGATTTTAACGACGTAGCAAAGAAACCCACTATAGAACACACAGAGTTTGATGTCGAGGAATGTAATATAGGCACCGAGGATAAGCCAAATATGATTGAATTAGGTAAGTCCTTGCCAACAGACATGAAAAATAAATACATTGACTTATTTAAAGAGTTCGTTGATGTGTTTTCTTGGAGCTACGAGGACTTAAAAGCCTACGATACAGAAATAATCCAACACAAGATCCCACTAAAAGAAAACCAAAAACCCTTCAGACAAAAACTGTGTAGAATCAACCCAGTACAACTGCCTCTAATAGAAAAGGAAATCAATAAAATGTATCAGGCAGGAATCATAGTGCCTGTGAGGTTTTCTGATTGGGTCTCAAACCTTGTAGCTATGAGGAAAAAGACGAGAGATATCAGACTGTTCATTGATTTTAGAAACCTTAACAGAGCTTCACTTAAGGAAAATTACCCCTTACCCAAGATGGAACACATCCTCCAGAGGGTAGTTGGCTCAAAAAGGATCTCCCTGTTAGATGGTTTTTCAAGCTATAACCAAGTTTTAGTACTCCCAGAAGACCAACTTAAGACAGCTTTCACCACTCCATGGGGCACTTTCATGTACGTGAAAATGCGTTTTGGACTAATGAACACTGGTGCAACCTTCCAAAGAGCTATGGACATAACCTTTTCAGAGGAAATAGGGCACTTCATTGTCATCTATCTTGATGACATAATAGTCTATTCCAAGACTGATGAGGAGCACCTTAAACATCTGAGAAGAGTGTTTGAGAAATGTATAAGGTTCGGTCTATATTTAAAACCCAAGAAAACTGTATTCGGGCTTCAAGAAGGTAAGCTTCTTGGCCACATTATATCAGAAAAGGGGATTAAAATAGACCCGAAAAGAGTTGAGGGAATACTGCAGATTACCCACCCGAGAAACATAAAAGAATTGCAGTCCTTTATTGGGAAAATCAACTTCTTAAGGAGGTTTATTCCCAACTTAGCAGAGCTCCTCAGAGATATGACAAAAATGCTGAAAAAGGGAGTAGGAGTCAAATGGACTTTAGAGGCCAAAAAATATTTTGAATTAGTTAAACTTGCACTTACTCGAGCACCAGTCTTAATCAGCCCTGATTTTTCAAAATACTTCCTTATATTCTCCTTTGCCTCCAAGCATACAGTGGTTGCAGTCCTGCTACAGAAAAATCCAGAGCGACAAGAGTAGCCTATTGATTTCTTTAGCAAATCTCTGAGGGATGCACCCTTGAAATATAACATAATGGAAAAATAGGCCTATGCCTTGGTAAAGGCCTTGAAAGACTTCAGGGTGTACATTTTGCATTCCCACATCATTGCCTACGTGCCAAACATAGTGGTAAAATATATCCTGTCACAAGATCCAGATGGAAAGAGGGGAAAATGGATTGCTGTAATACTAGAGTATGACCTAGAAATAAAACCCACAAAACTTATCAAAGGTTAGGGCTTAGCTCAACTAATGGCTGAATCTAACTTGCAAGCCCTTGAGATAAACATGGTAGATTCCCTGGATGAACACGAAGGATTGCTCGACCCTACTGTTGAAGAACAATTTCAAAACTCTTCTTGGTACTCTGACATCCTGTATGTGCTTAAAAATCTAAATGCTCCTCTTGATTTATCAAAGACTAAGGCTAGGTTTCTGAAGTTAAAGGCCAGACACTATTACATTTTAAATGAATTTTTATACTGGAAAAATGTAAATGGTTTTCTGCTTAAATGTCTGCCTGAAACTAAAGAAGAGAGGGTTAAACATGAGTTCCATGCAGGAGAGTGTGGAGGCTATCTAAACTGGAAAGCCACTACTAAAAAAATACTCAGAGTTGGCTATTACCGGCCTACACTTTTCAATGATATCCATAAAATGATATTTTCCTGCCATAAGTGCCAAATTTTTTAGGGCAAAAGAAAGCTCCTCCCTTTACCATTACAAACTACAACTGTTGAAGCTCCCTTTCAACAGTGGGGCCTAGATTTCATAGGTGAGATACATCCTACTTCATCTGCCCAACACAAATGGATTCTCACAGCCACAGACTATTTCCCAAAATGGATAGAGGCCATTCCTTGTAGGAATGCCACAGATTCTGTTATTATAAAATTCCTTGAAGACCACATCCTCTCTAGATTTGGCTGCCCTAGGAAGATCATCACTGATAATGCTGCTGCTTTTGGGTCCAAAAAGATGATTGATTTCTGTCACAGGTATCAGATTGCACTTGTTCATTTTACTGCTTATTACCCACAGGGCAATGGGCTAGAAGAATCATCAAACAAAAGCTTGGTGACCATCATCAAAAAGCTGCTTGAAGAGAATAAGAAATCGTGGCATAACAAGTTAGTGCATGCTTTATGGGCTGACAGGTTAACTACAAATAAATCCATTGGGATTTCTCCATATCAGTTTTTTTATGGATCAAAGGAAATGTTTCCTACCAGCCTAGGGGTACCAGTGATTAAATTGGTCCAAGAAATACAATCAGAAGAGGACAACATGGTAAGGAGGATAAATCAAACCATACATCTCCAGCAGACAAGAGAGTAATTCTACAACAGAGCTCTGAAGGTGCAAGAGAACATTAAAAAGTTGTTTGATAAAATAACAAAAGCTTGTGACTTCAAAATTGGAGGTAAGGTTCTAAAGCGGGACTCTAGGAGAGAGGACAAAGGAAAGCATGGAAAATTTGACAGTTTGTGGCAGGGTCCTTACATCATCCAATCCACAATTGGTCCAAATGCCTTTTTTCTGCAAGAGTTAGATGGTACAGATCTGTTTGGGGGTCCTGTCAATGGCAGGATGCTCAAACATTACTACTATTAAGTTCCAGTTTAAATTTTTCACTTCCATTGTAAATACCAATGCTGTGTTTGTTTTAAAGAAAAAGGAGAAAAAATGTTTCAAAAGAGAGAAAGAGAGGTTCAAACATGCTCAAAAATTGAACCTTTTAAGCTCCAAAAGAATGGCTCAAACAAGCTTAAAACTTGAGCCAAAAAGAGTGACAGGCTGGTTCTAATATGCCCAAAACCTGAATTAGCAAAGAAAGAAAGAAGAATCAGCTCTAACAAGCCCAAAACCAGAGCTGAAATGAAGAAGAAAAGTGACTCTAACAAGCTCAAAATCTGAGTCACAAAAGAAGGAAGGATGCTCTAAAGTTTCACAATTTCAAGCCTTTAAGATTTTGGTTCCAATTTCCTGCAAAGTTTAGTTCATGTGCAGCTGTCTTTATGCCATGGACCCACAACAAACCAGAGAGTCTAATCCTAGTTTGACTGTTTTTAAATTTCTGTTGTAGAATGTAGAGAAAGAAGTCTGCTAGGCAGTTTAATCCTAGTAGATATTAGTTTAGTTAGAGAAGATATGAGACCAACTGTTTAATCTGGTCTCATGGAGGAATAAGGGTAGAATTAGAGTAGTTTGTTTTATGCTTTCAATAAAAAAATGATGAAGAAGGTCTGCAAATTTAAATGCACCTTGAAGAAAAAATGTTAGGACTGTAGGATGGGTAGGTAGATTGTTTGGGGAATATTTTCTGCTGACTTAATATCCATCATGTTTGTAGCAACTGAATCAAAGAAGAAATTATGGTTAAATATCAGGCATCTGGCCTAATTCCCAAAGAATATTTTTGAATTTCTTGACACCTTCAAGAAGATGCCATCCCCATGTGGAGCCACTGTTAGCCACCTATAAATTTTGACATAGAAAACAGGTGGCTAAAATGCTTTTGAGCCTTAAAGAGATACATTTCCTCTGAAAATATCTCATTCTTGAAGCCTCTAGTTTTCCTTTTCCCTTGAAGAGATCTTCACTGCTGTTTCCACTGAAAAAAGCCTCACTGTTTTGTGAAAAAGAATGCTTCAAAAGGCCTCTGTAATCACCCATTTTCGCTCATTTCCCTTCATTTTCATTAATCCTCCTCTTCCTATTTATAACCTCCACATCCCTCTAAAAAACCTCCAAAATCCTTTTAAGCCACTTAAAACCCCTTTTACAGGCTTAAATCATCCTTTTCCCCTTTATCGGAAGCCAAGAAAACCATTGAAAAATGTTGATTTTGGTTTAAAAAACCCCTTTTTTTTATATCAGGCTTAAGCCCCTTTTCGGCCTAGCCCTTAGCCCCATTCTGCATGTAACCCAGTGCTAAGACCAGGCGCTAAGCCCCATGACACTAGTCACAATTGGAAGTTGTTATGTGCACATTTCCTTTGTTACTTGAAATTTCCCGATGCGATGAAGTTTTTGTTCTATCGACCGCGGGCTCGATCTGAGCCGTTGATCTGTATAGATATAACGACCAGATCTTTGGTTTCATTGTACCCATTACCTCATTCCATTGCCCTCCCGATTGAACATTGACTGTTGATCTCCTCCTGAGATCCAACGGCTGGCGTAAAATCGCATCAGTTCGACCCAATGAATCCACTTTTCTTTTCCCCGATTGGCCAATCTCTGATTCAATCCTGGCCATTGAATCCACAAGAACCAATGGCCAGGATTTGTTCACACACCTCCCCTGTGCCCTCCATCAGTTCCCCTCCAAAAAATCTCCACCATTGATCTTTCGCTAATCCAACGGTCCGCGTGTAATCGCAAGTTCAAAACCATCAAAGTTTTGGTCCCTACCTTCTCCGATTGCGATTTAATCCCCACCGTTCATTCCCTCTAATCCAACAGTCCTCCTTCTCCCCGCCCACTCACATTGACCCTTTTCCTCCGCTCTCTCTGTGGAATCTCCATCGTCCATCCCTTAGATCTGATCGTCAGGATTTTCCCCGCCCATTTATTATAATTTATTTCCCTTGGAACATTAGCGCTCCCGTCTTTGATCTTGACCATCCATCACACTGATATGACGGCACACGTTAAAACCACTGTTGACCTTCCCCCACCTTATCGACCGTGCATCTTTCCATATTTCACATCATCTTGCACCGTCAGATCTCCCGGTCCCACATCCAATGGCTGAGGTGCACATTGCGTTTTTTCTGTGCCCGAAGGTTAACACTTCAAAATTACATGACGTAAGCGGTTTAAAAGGACATGTGTCGGGCGGCAGAGCATATCACGTTTTTTTGGGAGATTTTCAAAACCACTCCTAAGCCACGCGAAAATAGTTGTTTTATTCTAAAAACCACTTCCCCCCTTCTGCCTCCAAAAGCCCTTCCCGAAGATCTCGACCATTGATCTCATCTACATCTACAACCGTCATTCCATCGCATTTTTCATCCATATTCTTTCATCTAGACCTCCTAAAGTATTTCTTTAGGCAATCCCCACCATTGATATCCTCCTGAGATCCAACAGCCCACAATCAATCACCCTCCGCCTCTCCGGTCCCACCACTAAATCGCCTCCATTTTCAATCATTTTAGTCATTTTTCCTTTGTATCCGCCCAAAGATTAAACTTTGGTGTTTTACACTAAAGGTAATCTTACTCTGCCTAACCTCTAAAGAAACTCTACCAATGAATCTCTACCATCGATCATCGTCCTAGAGTCTTATCCAATGGTCTAGAACCGTCTTCTCACCAGATCTTCATCGGACCAGTTTCTCCACCATTACACAGTAGTTTTCACCGTTTTTCGCCTGCGGCCACTATTTTCACTGTTGCGCCTCCATCTTCCACAGGCCTCCACAACATCCAACCTCCACTCCCAGGGATTTTTCTTAACATGTTTTCGTGTTTTGCAGGGTTACAGACGGTGAAAACCATTCTTGCTCACAGTCACTGTTAGTGTAATACAGTGGCGCAGAATGCCATTTTTTCAGAGCCAAAGATTGCAGAGAAAATGCCTGGGAAGGTTTTTTAATGAAATATTTCATTAAAATACCAGTGTTTAACTCTGTCAAACTTCCAGTGGCATTAAAACTACATTTTCACAGACAGAGACAGTCAACAGAAGCGGCAAAGAGTATCAGTGAAGGTTTAAAGTGATTTGAAGCCTATTATTGAAGATTTGAAACTTTAATCTAGTGTTAGAGGGCGAATGTACATATTGAAGACCTTATGAAAGACACAGAACGCCTAATAAAGCCTGAAGTACATAAAACAAATCCTATCAGTGTTTCACATTAGTAGAAGGTTCTTTCCCAAGAAAGGATGAGCTCCCATAATATTTTATTCTCCATCAACGTTCCTGAGAAGACCTCCACCCTGACAGAAATTCCTAAGATAGCCAGAGAATTTGTTATACAGTATGGCAGACCTGAAGTCATTTATCTACCTTTTCTTGTCCCAAAGTACTACAGAGTACAAACAGCCGAAAAGTACATCAAAGAACATACCTCTGAAGTTATGATCAGCCTGTCAAAGACCACTCTTTCATCCAAAGAGTATCGAGAGTCAATGAAGGGATATTAAAACAGAATGGGTCTTAAGCACTCTTCTACTTCAGTTTTAATGTTTCATTTAAAGTTCCATCTACCTCCTCTACCTCTCTTTTAGCTATAAAACTCTTGAAAAATACATTGTAAAGTTGTTGTTTGGATAGCCGTGGATTGTAAGCTGTTTCTCTTGAGATATAGTTCTGTGTGCATAGTTGTAAAATAGGCTGAGGAGATGATTTCAGACTGAATATCAAGTTGTTGGAAAATGTTGTATATGACTGGTGTTTCTCTTTAATATGACAAGCATGTTTCATTGGATCCTGATTTAAAGCAGCGGTGATGTGTTCTACCTTTGTCTATGTTTTCCTTCTGTAATTCATCATATTTCATTTCTCTGATAAGAATCAGTAATCTGGCTTAGGATATACCCTTGCATGGTACCCTAGTGCTTCCTGCTCTTCTTGTCTTTGATGTTTTCTACTAATTGTGCTATTTGAGAACAAGTTCAAGGTAATTTAGCCAGTATAGTAGTTGGTTTTCCCTGCTTACTGATGCATGAATTTAGGATCCGTTCTTAGATGTTCTTGTCTGGTTTTAACTGAAAGAATTAGGATATTGGGAGATTAGAGTTCATTTTGTCTCACTAGGGTCCTTTTCCAACAGTTAAGCTTTTCTAAGATCCCTTAAGTTGAATGCCAAAGCATTGAAAGTTCAAAGCCTTTCTCTGATCTCAGGCTTCACCTTTGTGTTAAATCTTTAATATTTTCTATTTTCTGAAGAGTTAGCCTCTTTAGGAGTTTGGTCATAGACGGTTAAGGCATGCCCTGTCCCTAGATTTACTCCTAATCGGTCACCTTGGAGGTTTCCTTGTCAGTCACCTTCATTTCTAATCATTTAATCCCATACTATCATCTTTAAAAGATCCTCTGTTTTAGATGACTAGCCCATTTGAAAGCCTTGGATATTGAATTGCAAGTAAACCCTTTTATGACTCCATTTCCCAATGGTCTCAAGTGCTCTTTGAATTGTATCCCTATTTCCAAAATCCTTCTTTGATCATTCCTTTGTCTTACATTGAACCCTTCTTTCATGTTTTCCCAACAACCAAACAACCCAACAAACAAAACAACAACCCTTGTGCCTTATAACTAGCCTAATACCTTAAAACTGCACCTCAAAGACATATATATCTTTGCCTTTTATAGAGAGATACCTCTCTGGACCCAGGAGGGCTAGATCCTAAGGTCCCAAAGTGGTTTTATGTTGTCTCATCATTTGGTATTGCCAAACCTGCCAAATCATGGGAACTTCAACAGTCCCCATACATCTGTATGCACAAGCTCTATTTTTTCGCTCTTCTTTTCTTTCCCAACTTTGAGAAATATGTCTCTCTTCTATTTTCCATAAATGAAATTCTCACAGAAATCCAAATCAACATTCTTCAAACCCGGAAAAAAATTTCTTGAGTGAAGGATCTTCATCCCCTTCTCATTGATGTGTCTGAGCCTATGATGCCATAATGTTGCATCTGCTCCTTTGGAAGTTAAAGAATTAATAGAGTTAGAAATACCATTGCATAAATACAATGTACCAACCTTTTCTCCTTTTTATATTACCAGGGCTCCTTTGGTGACCTTCCAAGCTTTATCTGTGAAAGTTGTCACACAACCTTCACCACCTAACTACCCTATTGAAATCATATTTTTCTTCAGATCTGGAACATGCCTTACCTCGTTTAATAGCCATTGGTTTCCATTATGTTGTTTTACAAGAACTTTACCCATTCCAACAATTTTATAGGGTTTATCATCACCCAAATGGAATTGTCCAAAATCTCCTTGAACATAGTCATGAAAATATTTCTTATCAGGTGTGGCATGGAATGAGGCCCCTGAATCTACAACCCAAGAATCAATAACATTTTTTAAAGAAAGAATCAAAGAATCTTGTAATGCATCACTTGTCACATTTTCTTCATGATCGTTTTCTTCCTGTGCATGTCCTTCTTTTCCCTTCCGAGATCTACAGTCTTTCTTCAGGTGTCCTTTCTTTCCGCATTTCCAGCACACTATCCCCGATCTGGACTTGGATCTGCCTTTCCTAGATTTACTGTGATATCCTGAGCTCTTTCCTCTTTCCATTTTTCTTCCCCTAGAATCTGCACTCAAAGCATTACCCAATGTCTCACCGGATCTTTTCCGTCGCATTTCCTCGCTAAGGATAGCACTGATAACATCATCAAACTTTAAAGTACTAGATCCAGAGACAGAGTTACTAATGGCCATAACTAAACCATTCCAACTTTCTGACAATGAGCACATAAATAAAAGAGCCATAACTTCATCATCAAAGTTTACCCCTGCAGAACTTAACTGACTGGTAACTGTATTAAAATCATTTAAATGGTCTGCAACAGATCCACCTTCCGACATCTTCATATAAAATAAACGTTTAATGAGAAATACCTTGTTTGGGCCGAGGGTTTTTAATATAATTTCACCAACACCTTAATCAAACCCTCTATTATTGTTTCCTTCGAAATATTGAAGGCTACCGATGCCGCAAGGCACCAATATACTGTTCCGAGTGCCTTTCTATCGAGAATCTCCCATTCTGCATCTGTCATAGCTGTCGACTTATTTTTTTTTCCGCTTAATGGTAGTTACAGATCTTTCTGATATAGATAATCTTCCATCTGCATCTTCCATAGCGGGAAGTTTTGGCTGTTAAATTTCTTGACCCTAAACTTACCATCTTCCGCCATTTCTCCCACTCGAACTAGGAACCCTTCTTTCCTATGAGTTTATCAGCCAAATAGACCTTCGGCTTTGATACCAGTTGTTAGAAAACTATATATATTACAGAGCAATGAAACACATAAAATATGTGGAAAACACAAGCACAAAAAACACATAAAATCAAAGAGACACAGATATATGTGGTTCACCTAGTTTGGGCTACATCTACCTCGAACAGCCAGTCCTTCCTTTCTATTATCCAGTAAAATGAAGAGACACAGCCTACAACAGATCTGTTGTAATATCCTCTGTTCTCTCTCCTAGTCTCCCTATCTGTTTCTCGCTCCGATAATACACATACAATACATAGTTGCAATAAAATACCCTCATACAAAGTGAGGGGTTACCTTCTAGGGAAAAAATCCCTAAACTAAACATAAATTCTACCGTCAGATCATCTGCCTAATGAATAGCCCAGATTGACTAGAAATTACTATACTTTTACAAGGAAATTTTACATATGTTTTTAGCTTCGGGGGCACTGTCCTCGAAAACCCCCCGCCAGGGGGGCTCTATAAAGTCACAGCCGCCCCCCTAGACTCCCCAGGCAACATTTAATTATGGGTGGCGTTTCCGCCCCATTAAGGTACAGGGGTCCAACGCTGTGATACAAAATAAAGAAGATAATCAGGCTCCACACCCAACATAGCGTGGTGGGATTCTCTACCTTCTTTTCGCTTATATTGGTTTTCTTAGTCGTAGCCATCGGCTTTGCGATGGGAATTTATGTTGAAGGGATGTTTGTGATAGTCTCATGAACGGGTGGGGCCTCCTCTGGATCAAGGGGGACTAATCCTGTAGAGGTGATGTGTGTGGCTCCTGTCCCAGTAGGTGGGACTAGGTACCAAACTGCGATTGCAAAAGATACGTTTGGTAACACCACGGTGGCCAAGACCTATTGGGATACAAAACCAGCTGGGGGATAGAGAAAAGGAGTTTGGGATGTGGCATACGCTAGAAAGGCTACCGTGGCCAAGGACTCAGTGTCATTATTTCTCGTCTTCGTGTCTTGACTAGCTTCGGTGCCAGATGTGGACATCATGCATACCTTTGTGATGCCAGATGATGGCTCTGAGATAACTAGGGGATCTCCTAGGAATGACCCAAGGATGGACGACGGTTTGAACTTGGCAGGGGCATATCTTGGTACCGTGTAAGCATCTCAATGGATCTGTCTACGTAGGGTAGAATGACATCAATGTTTGTTAGGGGTCGCTTTTCGCTATGTGTCAATTGGTCGACAGTAATGATGTAGTACTCATGGGGGAACATCATAGCTTGGAAGATAAAGGAGGATATGGCTGACATGGTGTACATATAACTTCGGCCAAGGAGTATATTGTAATCCAGTTGGGTGTCCAAGACTTCAATGTATGTAAGGACCGTCTTTCCATCTAAGCATACTGAGTGATTTTGGTAGAGACCGACGGGGGCTGAAGGGCGTCCATCGTATGCTCTAAGCATGATGTCTGATGGCTTTAGTTTGGGAGACCCTAAATTTTGCCAGATTTTCTTTGATATTATGCATGTGGATGCACCCTCATTAATTATACATTAGTGGATGGTGATGTTTTGAAATGACACCGGTATCTGAAAGGCGACCATCGAGGGAAGCCTAAGGGTGGATTTATCTAAAACAAAAGCCATCATACACGAATTGGAAAGGTCGATGGCCCCTAATGTGGAAAATAAGGCTTTCCTTTGCTTTGGGAATGATTGTAATACCTCCAAAGCTGACATAGAAGCGGGAGATTGAGCTAGATCATCTACAATGCTATAGTTATAGGCTGCTTTGGAATGTTTTCCTACCCGCCTAGTTAGTCCCTTAGCCATTTTTAGCAAAGGCTCAATAGCCGTCTTTGATATGGTCAAAGGTGTTGTTGGTGCACTTGTACTAGCCCTTGATGGATTGGTGTCTGGTGGGGTATCGCAATTTCGGTTCCGTGTCTGAAAAAAAAATTTCTTCTTCAGTCATGTAGATTTCATGGTTGTTCTTTCCGGAATCGTTGGGAGTTTTTTGTTGTTGCTGAGTTTTAACTATCCCTTGATGGGGGAAAGGCTCCTGCATAATTTATGTCTGCTGGGAGGATCACCCTTGTCCATGATTACCTTGAAGCTTCTTTAGCTCAGGGAGGTTGGGACAGTGGTGAGTGTAATGGCCATACTCACCACAGATTGAACAAGAATGGTTTTTCTGAAGATTTTCCCTCTTTTTCTGCCTTTGGGGTTACTTGGTTCCTGGCTTAGATTTCGGTTGGAGTTACCTCCAGCCTGAGATCGCGGAGGGCATTGTTGATTGTTGCCCCCCTATGCAAGATTCCCTTTAGGCTTGTTTTTTCCATTTTTCTTAGCCACGTTGAGAGGAAAATTTGGATTCTCTTGATTCTATGGTTGGCGTGATTGGGCTTGGGAAGGTTGCACAAAGTTCACCTGTGCATTATTCTACATGGGTGGGTTTTGTGCTGGGGACTGGTCATATTGCGGTCCTTCTCCCTGGTTTATAAATGGTTTTTGGGGGGAATTTCTTCTGTCATCATGTCTAGCTATGTACTAGGTCCCCTGAGCCAGAGGATAGGGTCCTTCATGCTAATGGTGGTACGATGACGCCCTACTGGTCAAATTTTGTGGAGGCGCAGGATGACTTTGATAGATGGGTTGCGGTATGTTATGGATAGAATCATAAGTGTAACCAAGGTATGGAACACTGCTGCTTAGGTGATTTTGGGTCAATGACCCAATTAAACCATCTGCAGAGTTCGATGTGCCTGGAATTTATTTGTAAGTTT
Source organism: Pinus albicaulis (assembly GCA_034641835.2). Lineage (NCBI taxonomy): Eukaryota > Viridiplantae > Streptophyta > Pinopsida > Pinales > Pinaceae > Pinus > Pinus albicaulis. Next base: position 371,327,379 of record CM076570.1, read on the forward strand.
GCAGGTGAGGGGCGTTAGGTAGGATATTGTAAATATACCTTGACTGCGTATGGCTCAGCTCGAGCTGTTGGGCCTTACTGATGGCATCCTCTTTGGATATGGGCTTTTGTTGCGCCACATCCTTTGAAATCTCTCCAGTGAGAGTTTTCAGGAACAAGTCTAACAGAACTCGATCGTCGAGTTTGGATTTGCACAAAATACGACGCCGCCGCCATTTGTGCAGATGGTCTGAGATATGGACAGCGGGTGTTTTCCTAAAGTGGGCCAGTAATTCCATTATGGAATCATCGTGCATGGGTATCTGAAAATAGGTCAGGAACGAAGTAGCGAGGGTGCTAAAGGTTCCATGTGTAGCAAAGGGCTGCCCCACATACCATTTCATGACTATTCTGGTTAGGGTGCGTTGAAATAGTCTTAGTCGAATAGTATCGTCAACGATGTTGTGCAATGAACACCACAGGTGGAAATTCATAACATGATTTATGAGGTCTTGTGCTTGCTTCCCTTCGAACTTTGGAATTTTTGAAGGGAGCGTCGTGGGCATGAGAGGCCATGTGGGTTTATGTGAAATGGGGTCGTTTGTCAACTTGGTTAAATCTGGTAGATTGAATGAAGCTAGGAAAGGTGACAGTGAGTTTGCAATCATTGCAATTTGTGAAAACACAATGTTCTGGTTAGGAATAGGGTTTGTCTATGATGTAACCTCCTGTTCATTAACCTGGCTTCCTGAATGGGTGGCACTCATCTGTCCTCTACAGGTTGTGGGAGGTGTGGTATGTGGTGACCCTCTGGGGGTGTTCACCGATGTGGCATTGGGTGACTGACGAGGGTTCTCGACTAATGATGCCCCAATAAGGATGAACCAATGAGGGTGGCAGTGTTCCGTTTTTTCTGCCTAAATGGCGAAATACCTGGAACCCCTCCCGGTAATGGAGGGAGGTCCAAAAGATGTCTAGATCGACGAGGTCCCGTTGGGTCCATTCTGGCGTCGACTAGGTATGGTTTTGGAAATATTTGAGAGGATAGAGATTATAATCAAGGAAAAAATCTAATCACATACATAAAACAAAGAGAAAATAAAAGATAAATTTTCCCTTTAGGTTAATCCTATGTGACGAGTCAATAAAAAAATATGGTTTTTGTTGTTTTTGCGTATGATACTCAAATCCTAGAAGACCTAATCGTCCTCACATGCTCAAATGTAACTGGGTCTTGAGAAGATATCTTGCGAATTTTGGCACAATGTCCTGAAAGAACTGGCGACGCCCCCCAGTCAACCGAAGAAAATCAACCAAGATAAGGGTAGAGGATATACTACTGCCTACACCATCACCTATAGGGAAGGATGCTCTATTTTTTTCCACTAAGTACTATTGTCCCATGTGACCATTTCAGTCTTCAGTTTCTTGGTAGTTCAACTACCAGTATCGAGTATTAGACGGGTCAGGTAGCCCCAAATAATACTGCATGCGCTGGGCCTAAGCTTAACTCCCTCTGAATCAGGTCTCTGGTGCACTCGGGTTTTATTTTTCGTGGGCGGATAGACATATTTTAAAGTTCCCTAAACAATCACCTTCTATGTTTCAAGATGTAGGCTGACCAAGGCTTCTTATTTGATGCATACCCCCTTGGTCCTAACTTAGACTATAAATTCTCTTGTGGCCCCTATGGGGAGAGTTTAGTGAGTTTGGTTATGCTAGTTTTAGGTGGCTTTAACTCAATTAGGGAGTGAATGTGTGTGAAAAAAAGGTGAACAAGCGCATAGTTTGAACATGTGGATATGTGGTGATCCTTTTCAAAATCCCCTATTTAAACTATATTTGGTTGTTCCTTGCTCAAAAGAAAAACATGTGTGTATATGGGCCGCTTCCAATGTTTCCTAGTTAATATAAATGATCAACTATAGGGAGATGGTGAGTTATCAATAGAGAGTGTTCATATTCTTGCCTAGGATCACCTAAAGGTGCAAATTTAGCAGAGATTACTTGCTCTCTAGAGACAATTCAATCCTGGTCCTGAATCCTAGTGCAAAAAATTGAACTAAAACTAATGACTTTTACACTAGAAAAATGAAAAACATTTAGCTAAGCATGTGTGGACTAGGACCACTTACTTTGGCTAATTATCTAAGTGTTTTTTGGTGCCTAAAGTTGCAAAACATAAATTATTTTGGAATGCAAGTTTGTTTCCCCCTACTTAAACTATGTGTTAACTTTGCGGAAATAAACTTGAAATAAAACTAACACCTAAACTACTAAAATGCAACTAAAAGTGAGCTTTAACAAGTTTTGGGAAACCTCAACTAGTGTTGGCAGATTTATTATGGGCTGCCAGCCATTTTACAAGCAATAAATAAATAGAAATAGTAGAAAATTACTACTTTTGGTTTCCGCGCATAAAAGGCTAAGACAGGCGCGACGACTGCACGCAGGTCACCGCTGAACGCACGCACTGGGGCACGTCTATGTGTGAAAAATACAAACAATTTTCCTGCAAAGAAATTTTTGGGAGCTCTTCAACTTTAGCCTCTCACTGAGAGTGAATCAGGTAGTGAAGGAGAGAAATGGGGCAGTTCCAGCCCAACTCCACAACAAAGAAAGAGGTCTCTGCAAAAAGGCACAACCACATAAACTTGGAAATAAAAGTAGTGGAGTTGACAATATTGTGTATGTGTGTTTGGCGCATGAATGTACCAATTCACACCTACTTAAGAGGAGTGGTTTTTTCCTCATAAGTTCTTGGTCACAGGCAGAAAATAAAGGGAGTGAAGCAAGTTGAGGAACATTCTAATACACAAACATACTAAATAGTGAAATAGCATACATATTCAAACATAAAATCTAAACTAAAACACATAATACAAAATCTCTAAATAGAGTAAAACTACTTCAATAATCCAAACGATGGCGCTTATGTCCCCTCTTATTGAGTGTTGGTAGGAATAAAGGATGAAACATTTATCCACTTGCCAAGGGGCCCTTAGAACTAGGGATTTCTAAGACCCGATACGATGATGTCTTTACTTTCAAGCTACCTTGGCATATCCCTCTCTCTACTCCGGTGGACTGGATTTGTTGGGTGGCCAACAACTGAGTCCCCTCTATCTATGCTCCGGAGCACACACTACTGGATTGGGGGAAATTCTGGCCAGCATAACAATCTGCTCTCATATTGCTCGTCTCTTGGTGGCCTTTTATAGGAGAATTCAAACCCTCCTTCACTCTCTTGGTACATTGATGGATGGTGACCCAAGAGAGGGGGTGATTCCATTGTGTTGGGGTTCCCATGTTTTGGCTAGGTTGAGAAGACCAAAAGATGAGACAACATAGAATGAATTTCAGACCTTAGGATCTAGCCCTCCTAGGTCTAGAGAGGGATCTCTCTATGATTGTCAAAGTGTATGTCTTTGAGGCTCGGGTTCAAGATATTAGGCTAGTTATAGGCACAAGGTTTGTTTGTTTGTTTATGTTTGGTTGTTGGGAATCAGGAAAGAAGGGTCCAGTATAAGACAAGGATAAGCATGGAGGGAATTAGGCAAAGATAGATAACTCAGAGAAAATCAAGGCCATTGGGCAATGGATTCAAGAAAGGATTTACTTGTGTTCGATGTGCAAGATTTCAGTTGGGCTAGTCATCTAGAGCATTTGGATCTTGAAGGGTGATTGGTGAAATGGAACATTAAGGACTGAAAATGAATGAAGGAGAACCATCCAATTCTGTCTATAGATCAGGTCAGAGGTCATTTAACTCCAGACCTGCTTGGAAAAAATCAGAGGTAAAACAAGGGATCTTAGAGAGGATTAATTGGGATGGAAATATCCTAGTGAGGCAGAGACAGAGTTCTAGACCTCCCAGTGTTCTCAACTCATCCAACTAAATCCTAACAAGAACATCTAAACATAGATTTCATTAATTCATACATCAGAGAGCAGGCAATAACATCCACTACACTGGTTAAACCAATTGAAATCAATATTCAGATACACATATAAGCAGAAAACATAAAAGGCTGGGAGAGCAACAACATAAGGTACCTATCAAGGGTAAATATTATGCCAAACTTCTGATGCGAGCCTGTAGAAATGGAATGAAATGGAATCAAACACAGGGATAAGAAAAAATCACCAGCTGTTTTAGATCAGGATCCAAAGAAATGTGCTTGTCATATTAAAAACAACACTGATCAGGTACAACATTGCCCACTGCTTGAACATTCAGTCTGAATACATCAAATCTCAGCCTATCTTACAATATTACACAGAGAACTTGTCTCAAGAGGAAAATGATTGCATTTCACTGATATCTCGTCAACAACCACTACAATAATTTCCTTCTGTGTTTTATAGCAGAGGATGAACAGAAGATCGACTCAGGGGGTAGGTGAACACTAAATGTAATATTAAACACAGGAAGAAGAGAGGGCCGAAGCCTCATTCTGTTTTAAATCTCTGCATTTATCTCTGGTATGGCTTAGGTGTTCTGACTGTAGTACTGTGGTGCTTATTAGTACAATAACAAAAATAAAATAAGAAACAGTGAGGTCTGCCCTACTTGAATCACCAATGCTTTTGATCATGTAGGACTTCTGTCGGGTAAGAAACTTTAGGAACACGATGTATAATAAAAAATGCATGGGCACTTTGTCCTTTGATGAAGAAAAACATTCTGCTGCTATAGAAAAAACCCTGGTGATACGGCTTCCCTTGCATTTAATCTCTGAGAGGTCCTTGAGGTCTTCAATCTGATACTTCACCTCTGAAAAACTGGATTGAGCCCTTTAATCCTCATCATAATGCTTTAATCCTGAGTTTGAGGCCTAAATATCTGCATTTGCATGCCTCGAGGTCACTGCTGCTCCATTGATGGCGTAAATCAAGCTTTAATGGTGCCGGACGGGTTTGCAGAGCTTAAACTCTGTCCTTCAATGGAGAAAGGCTCTGCCGATGCAAAAAACTGGCTTATGCATTAATTTCCTGTGCACAGAATTCTTTGCTACTTCATTAAATGCTGTGTAATCATGGCGGACCATTACCAGCTGATAAACCTGCAAAAACACGCAACCTGCGAAGAAAATCATGGATGGGGGCAATGGATGTAGTGCGGATGGAGGAAATGGCCATGCAGGCAAAATGGAGGAGAAATTCGCGGCAGAAATGATGAAAATCGCTCTGGTAGAGGTTGGCAGTCTGTAGAGCGAAGAATGAATGAAAAACATGAAAAAAACACACAAGTGAACCAATTATATGCAATGGAATGGGAGTATGTACGGAGGATGCACGTGGAGATGACGTGGCAGGACTGGGGACAGTGGAAAAGTCAGCGGCGGGTGAACAAATCTGGACCGTCGATCGTGGCGGAGATCAACGGCGGAGGACGACGGGCGGCGGGCCAGGACATGGACTATCATGCGTGCAACTTCATTATCCATCTTGCATCTTCGTCGAGCGATAGACGTCGGATGGGCTGCTCCAGATCGGACGGTCTTCAGCAATTTTGTTGGGCATCCGTATATAAAAAATAATGCGCGATGGATGACATTAACGGGCAGGAAAAGTGGTTTTGGAATCATACAGGAGGATGCGTGTCGCGCGATGTATGGAATCGCTGGCCGTCGGGGAAAAACCACCCTTCGCCCAAAGGTGGTGCGATGAAAACAACGTGGTTTGTGAACAGTGAAAGCGGGGGAGGGACCACCAGGCGGATGGAATGCGGATCGTCAGATCTTGTACAGATCAGCGGTTGAAAATGCACGTGATAGGGATTAATTGCGGACCGCTGATTTGCGGGATTAAATGGATGGCGGAGATGTAATGCGGGGGACCAAGGTGTACGGACATGAGAACTTGGAGCGACCCCCCCGTAGTGAATGATAGCCGTTCGATCGGGTTTTCCCACATCCTGAGGGGTCAACTGCGGGGGTACCATGGTTTGACCCTATGGACAGAGAAGAGCCTCCGCAGGGGTAAGCGCTTTGGTCACGGCGCTAGGTTGTATGGAGAGAAAAGGCGCGGGGCTAGCGGGAAAGGGGCTGAGGCCTATTATATGGTCAGAAGTGGGTTTTTAACCCATTTTAATGCATTATGAAGCCTCCAAAGGGTAACGATAGGAAGATGGAGGGAGAATTTGGGCAAACCAAGGGTGTAGGGATTTTTAGAGAGGATTTAGGGGGTTAATAGGGAAAATAAGAAGGGGAAAAGAGGGACTTTGTCAAAGGGGAAAGGAGGTAAAAAAGTGGTGTTTTGCAGGAGTATGAGGGGCAACGCAGGCCTTAGGGAAAGGAACCAGTAGAGGGGACTTGTATAAGGAAAAGCACAGAGAGACCTCAAGGATGATGTGTCTTCAGAGGAGATGCATTCCTTGAAGGTCTCCAAAATGACATAGCCCCCAGCTTGCTTGTCAAGAATTTCATAGGGGGGCTAATAGTGGCTCCACATGGGGATGGCTTCTTCTTGAAGGAGGTAAGAAACCAGAAATGATTTTTGGAGTAGGCCAGATGCCTGCTGCTTGGCACATCCCTTCTTTCTTTAATTTTCAGCTACCACAATATGTTAAGTACATGAATTAGCAGAAACATTTTCCCAACCAATCTACCTACCCAAACTAAAGTCCTAGCCCTTTTCTCCTATTAGGGTGCACTTGAGCTAGCAAACCCTTTACATGATTTACTTTTTTTAAACAGAAAACAAACCTATTCTACTTCTACCCTTATTGCTCCATGAGGCCAGATTAGACTATTGGTATCATATGATTCTCTACCTAATCTACTACCTGTTGGGATTAAACTGTTCAACAGGTTTCTTCTCTTACATTCTAAGACAGGAAATTCAAAACAGCCAAGCCAGGATTAGACTATTTGACTTGCTGTGAATCCAAGGCATAAAAATTTAGTTCCTGGACAATGAATTGCTGAAAATTTGGAGACAAAACTGTGAAGGTTGGAAATCTGCAATTTGAAATATCCTCCTTTTCCTGTGACTCAGGTTTTGAGCATGTTAGATTCACTTATTTCTTCATTTCAGCTCTGGTTTTGGGCATGTTAGAGGCGATTCTTCTTTTCACTGCTGGTCCAGATTTCGAGCATATTAGGACCAACTATTCTGCTCCCTTTGGCTCAGATTTTGATCATGTTCGAGCCACTCTTTTTGCCTTTCGGAGGTTCAAGTTTTGAGCATGTCTGAACCTCTCTCTTTTTTCTTTTTTATTTTTTTTCAAAGAAACAAAACTGCAATGATATATACAATGGAGAATGAAATTGGAAACTGAAATTTAGCAGAAGTAGTGCTTGAGAATCCTACCATTTATAGGACCCCCAAGCAACTCTATACCATCAAGTTCTTGCAAGAAAAATGCATTAGGACCCACAGTGGCTTGAATAATATATGGACCTTGCCACAAGCTGTCAAACTTACCTTGTTTACCTTTGTCCTCTCTCCTTGAATCCCATTTCAGAACCTTGTCCCCAAATTTGAAATCTGCAGCTTTGGTTCTTTTGTCAAACAACTTTTTAATGTTCTCCTGAACTTTGACTGTTATGTTTTAAACCTTCTCCCTTGTTTGCTGAAGATGAATAGTTTCATTAATTCTCCTCACCATATTGTTTCCCTCTGTCTGAATCTCCTGGAAAAGCTTAATCACTGGCACTCCCAGGCTGGTAGGAAATATGGCTTCGGTTCCATAGACAAGCTGGAATGGTGACATGCCAATGGATTTCTTCGTGGTGAGCCTGTCAGCCCACAAAGCATGTACTAACTTTTTATGCCATGACCTTTTGTTCTCTTCCAGCAGCTTCTTAATGATATTCACTAGGATTTTGTTGGATGATTCAACTAATCCATTACCTTGAGGGTAATAGGCAGTTGAATGACCAAGGGCTATTCCATACCTGTGACAGAAATAAACCATTCTCTTGGATCCGAAAGCAGCAGCATTGTCAGTGATTATTTTGTTTGGACAGCCAAACCGAGAAAGGATGTAATCTTCTAGGAACCTAATGATGATAGAATCAGTGGCATTCCTAGTGGGTATGGCTTCTATCCATTTGGTGAAGTAATCTGTAGCAGTTAGGATCCATCTGTGTTGTCTAGAATAAGAGGGGTGAATCTCCCCAATGAAGTCCAGGCCCCATTTCATGAAGGAACCTTCTACAGTGATGGGTTATAATGGGAGGGGGAGCAGCTTTCTTCTGCCCTCAAAGATCTTAATTGGCAGCAGATTTACCTAGAATATCACTAAAGAGGAAAGGCTACAGTAACACTTCCAGTATCTATTTTACATGTGTTTCTCTGAACCTCAGTGGGTTTCACACTCTCAAAGATGGAATTCTCTGCTTAATCTTTCAGCTTCTGTTCGTAAGCATTTTAGAATGGCCACTTAGATTTTTCCAAAGATAGATTCTCATTCAAAATGGTAATTTCTATTTATTTTAACCCGTCAATTGATAGTTCTGGAGGGGCATTGAGATTGGTGAGCACATAAAGGATATCATAGTACCAAGGGGAGTTCTGAAACTGCTCCCCAACAGTTGGATGGGGCAACCCTTCCTGCTCATCTAAGGCATTTATCATGTTAATTTCAAGGGCCTGCAAGTTTGATTTAGCCATTAACTGGGCCAGGCCTTGACCTTTGATCAGTTTGGTGGGCTTTATCTCAAGGTCATATTCTAGGATTGTAGCAATCCATTTGCCCCTTTTCCCATCAGGGTCTTGGGACAAGATATCTTTGACCACTATATTTGGCACATAAGCAATGGTGTGAGAATGTAGAATGTGCACCCTAAAGTCTTTTAAGGCCTTTACCAGGGCATAGGCCTGCTTTTCCATAATGTTGTATTTCAAGGGTGCATCTCTTAGAGCTTTGCTGAAAAAGGTGATTGGTTGTTCCATTCCCTCTGTGTTTTTCTGCAGTAAGACAGTGGCTATTGTGTGTTCAGAGGCGCATGAAAAGATTAGAAAATATTTTGAGAAATCTGGACTAATCAAGATAGGGGCTTGAGTGAGCACCAGTTTTACCGACTCAAAAGATTTCTTGGCTTCAACAGTCCACTTAATTCCTGCACCTTTCTTTAGCATGTTGGTCATTTTCCTAAGGTGCTCAGCTAGGTTGGGAATGAATCTCCTAAGGAAATTGATCTTCCCAATGAAGGACTGCAACTCCTTGATGTTTCTTGGGTGTGTGATTTGAAGTATCCCCTCAACTCTTTGCAGGTCTATCCTAATCCCTTTATCAGGTATAATGTGACCAAGAAATTTCCCTTCTTGCAGCCCAAAAACAGTTTTCTTAGGATTTAGGGACAGACCATACCTTCTACATTTTTCAAAGACTTTCCTCAGATGTTTCAAGTGTTCTTCTTCAGTTTTAGAAAAGACAGTCAAGTCATCCAAGTAGATAACTATGAAGTGTCCTATCTCATCTGAGAAAGCTATATCCATCACTCTCTGGAAGGTGGCTCCAGCATTCATCAATCCAAAAGGAATTTTCACATACATGAAGGTGCCCCATGGAGTGGTGAAAGCTGTTTTGAGTTGATCTTCTGGGAGTACAAGAACTTGATTGTATCCCGAAAAACCATCAAGCAGGGAGATTCTCTTAGAGCCCACTACCTTCTGCAGGATATGTTCCATTCTAGGCAAAGGGTAGTTGTATTTTAGGGAGGCTCTGTTGAGGTTTCTGAAGTATATGCATAGTCTGATCTCCCCTGTCTTCTTCCTCACAGCCACTAAGTTTGACACCCAATCAGAGAACCTTATAGGGACTATTATGCCTGCATCGTACATCTTTCTAATCTCCTTCTCAACTGTAGGCAATTGTTTTGGATTGATTCTGCAGAGTTTTTGTTTGAAAGGCTTCTGATTTTCCTTCAAGGGTATCTTGTGTTGTAAGATGTTGGTGTCATAGGCCTTTAAGTCTTCATATCTCCATGCAAACACATCAATGAATTCCTTAAACAGGTCAATGTATTTGTTCTTCATGTTTGCAGGTATAGACTTAGCTAGTTTGATCATTTTGGGCTTATCTTCAGTGCCAATTTTGCATTATTCTATATCTGAGTCTGCATGTTCTATAGTGGGATTTTTTTCTACGTCATCAAAGTAAAAAAAGTCCTCTAGGGGTGCTAGGCCTCTGGGTATATTCTTATATTTGGCTTGCAACACCTCCATCTCTTCGCTGTCTGTGTTTTCATATTTTTCGGTTGTATTTCTAGTTTCTTCATTCAGGGTGTTTATCTCTATGTTACAAGGTGTTTCTTGTTCATCTGGGGAATCCTCACTTGGGCAGCTGTCATTAGATTTTGAGTTTGAATCAGAAAATTCAAACTCATTTCTACCCACCAGAAAATCTTCAATATGTTTGTCTCCTTCAAAGACCTGCCAATATTTTTTGTTTTCTGGCACTGCAGGTCTGAACTTGGTTTGAATGATCATTTTTTGGTCAGGGGGAGTCTTAGTATATGAACTAGCGAGGCAAGCTAATCCATTTGTAATGATGTTTTGACTCCTAGGCACAAATACCAATTCATATTCAATAAATTTTTTCAATAAATCCAGAATGTCGTTCCGGTATACTCTTAACCTAGGGTGTTTGGTTGTATATTCACCATTCACTTGTCTGATAACTAACTCTGAGTCTCCATGCACAGTTATCCTACGGGCCCCTAATTTTTCAACAGATTTAAACCAAGAATAAGAGCCTCGTATTCTGCGATATTATTTGTGCATTTGAAATGCAGATTCACAGCATGGCTCTCTGCATGATCATTTTCTATGTTACATAGCCACACCCCTGCTCCAGCATTGTTTCTAGTACAGGACCCATCGAAATTCATTTCCCACAGGGGTTCGCCATTAGGCTGCGTTGGGGGATCTGTACTAGGTTGTGGGTTGTCTTGTTCTTCACGTGGTGTATTAGTTTGAGGGGTGTGACTAATAGGCTGACTGCATTGTGTTTCTGGTTCATTCTGAGTTTCGTTTTCATTATCCTGCCCATGGTTTTCTTCATCATATTCTTCTAGGGTGGCCATTATGCTAAATTCCATGGGCTCTGTGTTTTTGCTTGGATCTCTGCATTGTGATTCTGGCTCTCCTAAGGATTGGTCGTTATAAAGAATGAAAGAATCCAGATCTGTGTGCACAGAGTATAATGGTGAATTTTCAGGCTTCTCGGGGCTACTGACTAGGAATTTCATATGGGACTCTCTATACAGTCTTCTAAGTTAGCCAAAGATAGGGATAGTGGCATATGAGCCATCCATATGCATTGTTCCCTGCAATTTGGCTCCCCATGATCTCGATAATAACATGCCATACTTGGGTGGTACATCTGCCACCACCACATCCATGACCATACATTTGGCAGGAATCTGGGTCAAGCTCACACATGAATCTTTGATTAGTCCTAGGCATTTCACTCTGCTAGAGTCAAATGAATATAAGTTTTTGTAAGGTTGTGTTATCTCCAGGCCTATATTTTCCATTACTACCTTAGGCATTAAATTGTGTGACGCTCTAGAATCATGCATGGCATTGTGGAGTATTTTGTCATGAATGTTGAGACTGATATAGAACGGTGGAACTACCCCTTCCTGAAACTTTCCCTCAATATTTGGGCCAAACAGGAGGGCAGGTTGATCATCATTCAAATTTACGGTGTCATTGACTTCTCCTAAATTCAAGGCTTTCAAAATTTGGCCTTTATATACATCCTGAGTGGCCAACTCAGATAATGGTACAGGGATTTTGATTTTGGCAATCTCACTTTCCAAACTGAAAGTGGACTCGCCCTTTGTAATACTCAACTCTGTTTTATTTGCCACTGTCTTAGTGGGTGTATCAGCTTGTGATTTCTCACTATGTACAGGGTTGGTGACAGTTTTATCAGGAGCACTAACCGCAGTGTCAGTGCTACTAGCTGGTTGGCTTTGTTTTTCAACGTTTTGGTTGTCGTTTTCTTTGTTTTTCCCAGAACTTTCAGCTGTTGTTTTGCTATTTTCAGCAGTCACTTTAGAAGATTTTTCAGGAATTTTCTTGATGGTAACCCCAAGAGCTTTGGGTTTGGAAGTGTCTTGGTTCTTTTTTCTCCTAAGTTCATATTGTTCTCTGACCTGCATCATGGAATTTTCAAATCCTAATCTATAATCTTTAGTTTCTAACCGTTCCTCATCCCAGTATGATGGTGAGGGTTGATCTTCTCCTGAATCACAGTTAAGGACTGAGTCTTCTATTTCAAACATTTTTATTTCATTCCCTTCAGACTCTTCTAGGATTCCCTCATCTTCATCTAAAAAGTTTTGGAAAGGGGGAATAATTTGCTGATCTGATTCTTTCTGTCTGTTGGGAGCATTGTTGTTCCTTCTAAAGTTTTGGTTTTGGTTTTGATTTCTGTTTTGGTTATTGACAGTGACAACCATTTTCTTCATCATTTGCTGTAGCTCTTCCATGTTTTTAAACAATTTGTCATAATTTGGATCAGATGTGGAGGCTACATTGTCATCCCTATAGGTTACCCTCCTCTCAGATCTCAGTCTTGCTCTTTTCTCAATCAGGTTTGCCTCTATGTTCACTGCTCCTTTCTGCATGTCCTCCAATGTGGTGTACTCTTTATCCCTAAGCTCATAGGCCATGTCAGCATCAAACCCATTAGGGTACTTAGCTAAGGCCATGCCTTGTGGAGGTTTCATATGTGGGGGGAGGGCATTATAAATGATGTTAAATCTTGTTGTGTAATCATGGACACTCTCTCCCACGTTTCTTTGAAGGCTCATGTATTCAGCTAGGAGTTGGCGAGGGTTTGCCCTAGTTTCCCATTTGTCAACGAAAGTCCAGTATAGAGCAGGGAGATCTTGGATACTACCCGCAGGTAGGTTTTTAAACCACTTCTTCACCTCACCTCCCAAGCTTTGGGCAAAGATTCTCATTTTGATTGTTTCATCATCAATTTCCATGTAGTCAAAAGAATCCTCCATTTTATCTACATGTTGCTGAGCTGTGATGGATTCTTTAGCAGTGAAGTGTGGGATTTTTTATTGATAATCATTGGGTAAGGGTAGCAAGGGCTGAGGTAAGACCAGAGGTGCATACCAAGATGCCATGATGATATTCTAATGAGGTAAAGGGTTAACTTGAGTAGCTGGTATATGGATGATAGGGATATTAGGACCAGGAGGATTTTGTTGAGTAGATTTAGGGTGGGAAAGCCCCAAGTTTTGAATGAAATGGGAATCCGGTGGTGTGGATGGAGGGGTTCCTCTGTCTCTAGTGTGTTGACCACTATGAGATGGTGAACTGTGAAACTCGAGGTCTGGCTGGTCTAGATGGTTGAATGACCTAGTTCTTGGTAAACTGTTTGGAGGGTCTAGGTTAGGGAGAAAATGTGATAGAACTGTTAGGTCTTCTGGTGTAGAATTAGCTCTATGAATGTGACTGGGAATAGTTGGTCTTTTAGGTGTAGGAGTTCCCCTGAGGATACTCTCCAGATTGTTAACTATTTCAGGTGGGTCGGGATTGGGATAAGCTCTTGTGTGAATGGTTCTAAAAGCCAGAATGATGTTTCTTAGCCAAGCAGCTTAACCCTACTTGTTACTTCTGTTGTGGTTAATGCTGTTTCAAAGGCTGGTCTCCCAGTGGAGTCTAATGTGAAACCAAGACAATCAGCAGGCCTACTGATCACCAGTGGAGTCTTTTCGTTTAGGAACAATGGAGTCGCCAGGTGGAGGGTTTTAGGGTACATCTAAGGGGTTACACTGTCCACCACAGTGCTCAGGCACTATCACCTTTCAGGAATCTCCTCAAAAATAACAAACTCCAACCAGAGATTGACTGGGAGGGAATTTACCAGATATGTCACCTCCGAAGAGGGTGAGATCCGAAGGCTACCTGGCCCTTTCCAGGATCTGTCTAAGATTATGATGAACACTTTAACAATGGAGGCCGATTCAAGAAAAGAGTGACTTACTGTCAACCTAACCAGAGTTGTAAGCTTCTGAATTTATTGATGTAGTGAGATGAAGACCGTCCATTTCCCCAGCGGAGTCGCTATTATGTTGGGGTTCCCATGTTTTGGCCAGGTTGACAAGACCAAAAGATGAGACAACATAGAACCACTTTCAGACCTTAGGATCTAGCCCTCCTAGGTCCAGAGAGGGATCTCTCTATGATTGTCAAAGTGTACATCTTTGAGGCTCGGATTCAAGATATTAGGCTAGTTATAGGCACAAGGTTTGTTTGTTTGTTTATGTTTGGTTGTTGGGAATCAGGAAAGAAGGGTGCAGTATAAGACAAGGATGAGCATAGAGGGAATTAGGCAAAGATAGATAACTCAGAGAACATCAAGGCCATTGGGCAATGGAGTCAAGAAAGGATTTACTTGTGTTCGATGTGCAAGATTTTAGCTGGGCTAGTCATCTAGAGCATTTGGATCTTGAAGGGTGATTGGTGAAATGGAACCATTAAGGACTGAAAATGAATGAAGGAGAACCATCCAATTCTATCTATAGATCAGGTTAGAGGTCATTTAACTCCAGACATTCTTGGACAAAATCAGAGGCAGAACAAGGGATCTTAGAGAGGATTAATTGGGATGGAAATATCCTAGTGAGGCAGAGACAGAGCTCTAGACCTCCCAGTGTTCTCAACTCATCCAACTAAATCCTAACAAGAACATCTAAACATAGATTTCATTAATTCATACATTAGAGAACAGGAAATAACATCCACTACACTAGTTAAACCAATTGAAATCAATATTCAGATACACATATAAGCAAAAAACATAAAAGGCTAGGAGAGCAGAAACATAAGGTACCTATCAAGGGTAAATCTTATGCCAAACTTCTGATGCGAGCCTGTAGAAATGGAATGAAATGGAATCAAACACAGGGATAAGAAAACATCACCAGATGTTTTAGATCAGGATCCAAATAAATGTGCTTGTCATATTAAAAAAAACACCGATCAGGTACAACATTTCCCACTGCTTGAACATTCAGTCTGAATACATCAAATCTCAGCCTATATTACAATATTACACAAAGAACTTGTCTCAAGAGAAAATGCTTGAGTTTCACTGATATCTCATCAACAACCTTTACAATAATTTTCTTCTGTGTTTTATAGCAGAGGATGAACGGAAGATCGACAGAGGAGGGTAGGTGAACACTAAAAGTAACATTAAACATGAAAATGAATGCAGGGCCGAGACCCATTATGTTTAAATGCTGAGTATTTAATTTCTGTCACCTCTTCATGGAGGAGTGATCTTCTCCAGATATGGTTTTGACATGTTTCGGCTGTGGTACACGTGGTGATTAAACAAAAATGAAATAAAATACTGAGAAGTCTGCCATATCAATGCTCTGGTGGTTTTGAACTGTTGTCTGGTGGAAAATCCTTCAGGGGCGTTGTGCATAATAAAATTTGTATGGGCGCACAGTACTTTGATGAAGAAAAACATTCTGCTGACGATCAAACCTTGATGTTACCTTTTGCTTGCGTGCAGAACCTTTGATCGATCCTCGGGGTTTTCAACCTAGTGCTTTGCCTCTTAAACCGCTGATTCAAGGCTTAAGATCTTCATTAGCGTGCCTTAATCCCTTTTCTTGCATTAGAAAATTTTGTCGCCCCATCTCTGACTCTGCCTATGCATTGGAGCTTTAATGGCGCTGGAAGGTTTTCCATAGAGTTTAACCCCTGTTTCTTTTAATGAACGTCTAGTCTTTACCTTCCTGGGTCATTTTTCATAAATTCTGCCACTGTAGCTGATCTTTCTTCAGCCTCCCTGTCCTTGAAACAGAGATGTACACTACGGCGGCCATTATCCTTTGATAACCCTGCAAAAACGAAAACGGATTAAGAAAACAGGCATGGGGATGATGGACGCGACGGGGATGATGGGGACGACTGTTCAGAACCATGCCATGATGGAACAATGGTGAATTGTGGTGGGAGGATGTAGCGCGAAGTGGAAATCGAGGTAGATGGCAGACTGCAGCAATGGACATTTTTTAACCAGATAACCTTAAAAATCTCAACTTTGAACGTTATATGCAACGGGGCGAATTAGCGTATAGTGGGTACACGTGGCGATGACGTGGCGGGACCGGGAGCGATGGAATAGTCAACGATGGGCAGACGGACCTAGATCATCGATCCTACAGGAAATCAATGATGGACAATGCGGCGGGGGACGATGACGGTGGGCCAGGGTATGACAGTCGGAAGTTAAATAGTGCGCGACTTCGATGAGCGAAGATCGTCAGATGGGGCGCGCAAGATTTGACGACTGGCATTCATTTCGCTGCGTGACTCTGGCCGAAGGATAACGCGCGGGGAGAAAATGGTTTCGCCGTCGTACAGAGGACACACGTAGAGAGGTAAGTGGAATCGCTGGGCTATCGGGAAATACTGCCCATCGCCCAAAGGTGGTGCGGAATAAACAGGCAGTTTATGAATAGTGCATGGGCAAGGACCACCGGCGGGAGGATTGTGGACCGTCGGATCAACATGTGAATGGACGGCAATGGCGGCGTCGAAGGTTTGAACGGGGAAACACAAAGGGTAGCGGGTTAAATGATAGTCGTCCGATTAAACTGGATCGACGGATGGAAAATTGCCCGAAAAACCCATGGGACTAGCGCCTTCGGGGTTAGTGCTTTGATCACGGCGCTGGGTCGCATGGAAGGACGGAGTGCGGGGGGCTTAGCGGGAAAGGGGCTAGGACCCAAATTCATAGAATACACCATTTTAACTCATTTTTAATGCACTTTTAGGCCCAAGGGAGGTAACGATAGGGAGGTGAAGGGGATATCTGAGGAAACGAAGGGTATAGGGATTTTTAGAGGGGATTTAGGGGGTTAACAGGGAAATTAAAAGGGGGGAAAAAGAAGGATTTTGTCAAAGGGAGGAGAGGAGAGGAAAAAGGGACCTTTGCAGGGGTACAAGGGGTTAAATGCAGGCCTTAGGGAAAAAGAACAGCAGAGGGGACTTGTATTAGGCATAGCGCTTAGAGACTTCAAGGAGGATGGGTTTTCACGGGAAAGGCATTCCTTGAAGGGCTCGACAATAATCTAGCCCCCAGCTTGCTTGTCAAGAAATTAATAGGGGGGCTAAACAGACACCGCAGACAGAGATCAGCAAACAAGAGCAGCATACAAGAAAATTGTTTCATTCATATTAAACCCACCAGTCAAGGAAGGTTAAGCATATTGCATCAAATAAAACACATAACACAATATGGGAACCCGAAAATAGTCATGTATATATATAAAAATAGAAGAAAGAGTTACAAACGGAGCCTTGACGTTGTAGCCTCCTCTAGTGGGGTTCAGTCGAAGTGTTTCTTGAATGTTCTTTTGGGAATTTAGATGAGGTGAGGACACAAGCCTAAGCTCTCTCGACAAAGGTCCCTTTCCATTCTATCTTTCTAGCAAAAAGTTCAGGAATTCTCTTCATCCTTTCAGCTATAATATGTTTAGCTAGTGTATCAATGGGAGATAGCTTTATTTGTAGAGGGAGAGGAGGAGGCTGGGATCCCTACAATGATGGAATGGAGGTCTTATCCCTTGGGAGGCTTCCCCAAAATTTGGAAAAAAGAGGCCAAAGGAGGGAGTCTGTGGTTATTCAGTCGAACCACTCCAGCTGACTTGCCCATGAAGTTTTTAGGATAGAAAATTCACCTCTATATTTCAAAGAAATTCCATAAAAACGTTGGCATAGGTATCTCACTGGGACAAAGAGCCAATGGGTGTGGGGCCTAGTGTTAATCTTCCTCATTGGCACGAGGTAATAACAGTCTACTAGCGCCAAGGCAAAAACATGTGTTTCTAATGAAATTTTCAATAGAAGGAATGTTGTCCTCATGACAAGGGATGTAATGATGGTCTTTGCAGAGCATGACACTTTGTATTATTCACAGAAGTGATTCTCCAATGTGTGAGATGGGGATTGCTGGGATAGTGAAATTTTTTTATGTAACATATGCCCCCTAAAACGTGAGGTCCGAGAGAGAGGGAGGGGTGAAATGCTTGATGAGAACATGTTCGAACCAAAAACTAGTGTCAGAA
This sequence comes from Pinus albicaulis, assembly GCA_034641835.2. Lineage (NCBI taxonomy): Eukaryota > Viridiplantae > Streptophyta > Pinopsida > Pinales > Pinaceae > Pinus > Pinus albicaulis. The sequence goes on from CM076570.1 coordinate 371,345,431, forward strand.
GACCTACAAGTACAAATAAAACTGATATCCCTGATACATGAACATGTGGCATTGGCGTAGCCATTACATACATAAACTAAGATCCGAGGTATGGACACAGCCATCCAGCACTAAGGATCAACAAATAGACATAGGTATGGTCGCAACCATCCAATCAAAAGAGTCATGCAATAAGTCATGAAAAACCAAAATATCCAATATGATGGATCTTACCATACAAAACCTAGGGTCTTGCACTCCATCTCGACCCGAACAAGTACAAATTCAAGCATGCAAATATGTGAGCTGAAGTCGAACAAGCAAGAAAGTCACCTGATTACCAGCCAATGATGAAAGTTGTTAACAAGCATGAGAGAAACCACCAATAATGACAATGGATTTCAAGGTACAACAGGTACAATCCATGGAATTTGAATAGTGATCTAGCGTCTAACACCCATAGAATCACTCGATCGAAGGCCAATGATGTGGACGTATCGTTGAATGCGAAGAACTTTCCATTGAGGCAAGCAGGCTCCAAGGTACTAGAAGGGAGTCTCTAGATCAAATTCCTGGATAATGAGCTAAAGTCGACATGAAGTGATCTAGTCGAAGGAGGGCCATAATTTTTCCCACATCATCAACACGAGACAAAGGAACAAGATCATAATGAATCAGGACCAGCAAAGAATCAGAGGGAGGTTGAAAACTGCAAAGGCAAGATTCTCTTGAACATATCAATGACACGAATCTGGATTTGGCAGTATTTGACATCAAGGGATCTGAGGTCATGATGATGTGAAAAAGAGTAGATGAGAGGTCAAAACAGATTACCCAAACCCATGGAGGAAAAAAATGATGAAATGAGATGTCCCCATCCCGACACCAATGCAGACGAGTGTCATGTTCAAGAGCGACATACTGCCAACACAATTAAAAAATGGTTCCATTTTCCCCCACCATTTATGGCGAGTACCCCAATTACTTTAAAAAAAAAAAACTTGAAAGGGATAGCATATGTTTGTAATGTAAGTTTTTCCTTCGGAAAAATCCATCCTAGTACATTTTACGAGCCCTAGGAAGGAGGAACTCGGTGAACATCATGGTGACGATGTTTGATGTTATCAGAGTTTAATGAGTCTGACAAAGGGAGAACTCGACACCTTTTCATGTTTAGAGAGTTTGAAAAGAAGCGGAAAAGAAAACTCCAGCATGTCCCTTTTCATAGATAGTCCCTCAGATCCGAAAAGTTAGAAAACAATATCTAAAAGAACCTTTTAGTTGCGATAGGCTAAGGTATTCCTTTTTCGTAAATAATCTATCCTAGCCTAAAAAAGGGGTAAACGTATACTAGGTAGATATCATTTCACAACCATTTAATGAGTTCAAAATGATAAGGGTATTGGCAATATTTTTAGTTTTAGAAAGTCAGAAAAGAGCTGAAAGATGACTCCAGTAGTGAATTTTTCGTGTTTTTACTGATTCCAAAAAAGTATAAAATATAGCTTGTTACTTCATCGCTATCTCATTAAAGAACTTTCGCTGCACAAGAGACAAACGTAAGACCCATTTCTCGAAATAACATAGTGAAATAATCAAAAAATATGTCTTAAAACCTAATTAGGGCTTCGAAAAGTTATAAAATGCAAAAAATGGTAAAAAATAATTACTTTTCACTTTTACCTCTTGTGGAGCAATAGTTACCCTTTTTACATTGTGATTCTACAGCGGCAATAGTGGGCAATCCGACATACCAATCTTGAATATGTCAGCTCTAGGTAAGAGCCGACATTCTTCCCTGCATCTTTATTCCTTTTTTATTTCCTGCAACCCCGAATTTGGAATTATGTGGGGGAATTTGTAAAAAATAAGGCACGACAGTGGGTGTGAGTATCAGGAAAAGACTCTTGCCAATTGCCCAAATTTATGAACTGGGGCGCGCCCATTGGCACGATTGTTTCTAAAATAGTTGTGCCAACTGCGCAAGCCATTTTAGCTTATGAATGAAAGAAAGTAAGCCTAATTTCGCAAATCAAAAGCTTTTAATTTGGCTAATGAGGTTCATATGAACATGTTTGTAGGTGTGAAGCAGCAAAATGGTGATCGAGTGGAAAGAACGGGAACACAATGAAGAATACAAGCTTGCCATGGAAAATGAAAGATGCATGGAAGCTCTCAAAGATTGTGAACTGAAAAAATTATTCATGAAACTATGCTTCAGAGCTCAACCGGAGCTGCTACAATACTTAATCATCATCTCGGATGAGGATCAGGAAAAAATTATTCTTCGTGATTAGGAACTCAAGATTGACATCTAAGACATTTATTTCATAACAAGACTGTCGCGAAGGGGGGCAACACAAGTCTTGACTGACACCCGACCCACCATAGAAAACATGAGCATGGTGATCGATGTTGGGTATGTTTTATATTATTTCCATGACTAGTCACGCACGTGGTGGTCATAGGGGGGGCGGTAGGCCCCCCTATTGGGGTCTGGGGCGGTGGCCTGAGAAATTTTTTTGGTCCTTATTTTCCGATGGGTGGACCCTCCCATGGTTTTGTGCATGGGTTTGCACATGGTTTTGGGACATGATGGTTTTCAGCCCCTAGTATTTTGTAGATCCGGTCAAGGGAACTACGGTTATGTTTGAATCTAGGGTTAATGGATTGGGGTTTATGTATGCTTTGGCATGTATATATATGTGTTGTAACACTAAAATAAATATAATGAAAAATCAAGCTGGTTGTCCCGATTTGGGATCCAGGGGAAAATATCTGTGTATATCAATTTTATGTTTTACGCTCTCGCTATTATTTATTTTATGTTTTGAAGATTCATTTGTAAATAATTTACGTACAGGGTTAAAACCTACATTTGGTTTCAGAGTTGTTTCGGCTTGAAGGGGACGCCTTTTCTGTGGAGGGTTTTCTTCTCAGGCCTGAGGTAGACCCTGTTCAGTGGGATATCTATGGGATCGATTCTTGTGGTGAAAGAAGATGGTGAGTAGCGAGAAGATAGAGATCGAGAAATTTAATGGTCATAGTTTTGAGTTGTGGAAGCTCAAGATGGAGGATCTGCTGGTGGATAAAGATTAGTGGATCGCAGTAGATCCAAGTACTAAACCAATGGCAATGTTAGATGAAGACTGGAAGAAGCTGGATCAGAAGGTAAAGACCACAATACGGTTGTGTGTCTTAGATTCAGTTTTGTTGAATGTATCTGGGGAATCTATGGTGAAGACCTTGTGGGACAAGATAGGGACTTTGTACCAATCTAAATCCCTGGTGAATAAATTGTTCTTGCAGAAAAAACTGTATAACCTGAGGACGAAGGATGGAGACTCGGTGACAGAGCATCTAAACGCCTTCAATACTGTGTTAAGCTAGCTATCATCTGTTGATATTAAAATCTTAGATGAAGATAAGTGCATTAGTTTGTTTTGTTCTCTACCAGATTTGTGGGACAATATGGTTATTGCAATAGGTAGCAATACAAATACCTTGAATTTTGATGACATTGTCTTAGCCTTGCTATCGGAGGAAATGAGACGGAGAAATATGGAGGGTCAGAATGGAGATGCCTTATCTATACGAGGAAGGTCCCAGAATAGAAAAAAGAATAAGGTTTCGAGTGGGAGATCTAAATCTAGAGGGAGATCTAAATCTCCTAGAAAGTTTGTAAAGGTGTGCTGGAAATGCGGAAAGGAGGGGCACTACAAAAAGGACTACAAATCTAAAGCTCCTAAGAAAGGAAAGGGATCCGATGATTCTCCTTCTATAGAGTAAAAAAATACCTCGGATTAAGGTGGGGATGTGTATTTGGCTTCTTCTTCAAATACACATGTAGATCATGAGGCATGGTTGATTGAATCGGGTGCATCCTTTCACTTCACTCCCCATAGGGAGTGGTTCTGCGAGTATGAGAAATATGATGGCAGTGATTTCTTCTTAGGTGATGATAGGAGGTCCAAAATTGTCGGACGTGGAAAATTCAAGCTGAAGCTGCAAGGTGGAAGGATTAGAACACTTCTTGGTGTTCTGCACATCCCTGCATTGGCTAGAAATCTGATTTCTGTAAGCAAGATGGATGATGCAGGTGTAAAAACATTGTTCGAGAAAGATATCTGTAAGATGGTTCAGGGAGCACTGGTACTAATGCAGGGAGTTTAGATTGGAACTCTATACAAGCTTTAGGGCAGCACTATTATTGATGGGTGCAACAGTTTTGTGGTTCCCGAAAGTGGAGCAGAAAGCCTAGCAGTCTCTGGAGAAAAGACCATGCTATGGCATCAAAGGCTTGGACATACTGGAGAGAAGGGCCTTCGGATACTGCATGTAAATGGTATGGTAGAAGGTATGTCTAATAGCTCTTTGGATTTCGATTTCTGTGAACATTGTGTATATGGGAAGCAGAATCGAGTGATTTTTCCTTTTGGTGATAAGAGGGAGAACAAGATATTAGAGTTTGTGCACAATGATGTGTTTGGACCTATGTCGGTTCCATCACTGGGTAAGTCTATGTACTATGTTTCATTCATAGATGACTTCTCAAGGAATACATGGATATATTTCTTGAGGAAGAAATTTGAAGTATTTGGAAGATTTAAAGAATTTAAGGCTCTGATGGAAAATCAGACAGAGAAGAAGATAAAGGTGTTGAGGATAGATAATGGTGGGGAGTTTTGCATGAAGGAATTTGAAGAGTTCTGTAAGAAGTGTGGTATAGAACGGAAAAATACTACTCCATACACACCTCAGCAAAATTGAGTTGTAGAAAGAATGAATAGAACGCTGATGGAAAAATCAAGAAGCATGCTCAGTGGTACCGGGTTAGGACAATAATTCTGGCCAGAGGCAGTGGAGACTGCATGTTACTTGGTTAATAGATCACCTTCATCAACGTTGGAGGATAAGACTCCACATGAGGTATGGACTCGTAAGAAACCCTCTCTTTAGCATTTGAGGGTATTTGGATGTGATGCATATGTACATGTTCTAAAGGAGAAAAGGAGAAAGTTGGATAATAAATATGAAAGGTGCATCTTTATTGGGTATAAGGATGGTTTAAAGGGTTACGAGATTTGGAACCTAGAAACAAGGAAGGTTGTGTACAGCCGAGATGTGGTGTTTAGAGAGGTTAAATATGTTGTTAAACATGAAGTCCTGCCAAAGAAACTTGACAAGATAGAGTTGAGCTAAAGGAGGATTATTCAGACTCTATAATAGAAGAATAATCAGAAGAGGAAGAGCCACAAAATCCAGCTATGAGAAGATCAGTTCGGGAAAGAAGACAACCAAAAATGTATAGTCCATCTACTTTCTATTCAAATTTTGTTGTAACTATAACTAATGATGATCCCAGAACCGTCAGGGAGGCAGTAGATTCATAGGATGGAAAACTTTGGAAGGAAGCCATGGTTTATGAAATGGAATCCTTGCATAAAAATGTGGCATGGGATCTGGTGGAGTTGTCGGCTAGAAGGAAGCCTATTGGGAGAAAATGGGTGTTTAAGAAGAAGATGAATGTAGAAGGCAAGGTGGAGAAATACAAAGCTCGGTTGGTAGCAAAAGGTTATTCCCAGGTGCTGGGAATTGATTTTGGTGATATTTTTTCTCCTGTGCCAAAGTTACTTCTATTAGATTACTTTTATTTGCTGCTACATTTGATTTTGAGGTAGAACATAAGGATGTGAAGAAAAAATTTCTTCACGGGGATTTGGAAGAGGAGATCTATATGAAACAACTCAAAGGCTTTATGGTGAAGGGGAAGAAAGAGCTGGTATGCAGCTTAAAGAAGTCTATGTATGGGTTAAAACAATCACCAAGGATGTGTTATCGGAAATTTGATACCTATATACGGGGACTTGGCTTCACCAGAAGCAAGGAGGATCACTCTGTTTATTTTAAATTAATTGGTGACTGTGTAATTTATTTGGTCTTGTATGTGGATGATATGTTGTTGATTGGAAATGACAAAGAAATTATCAAATATTTGAAGACCCAACTATTCTCCAAATTCGACATGAAGGATCTTGGTGCTGCAAAATATATTTTGGGAATGGAAATTAAGAGAGATCGGTCAAAGAGGAAGCTCTGGTTAAACCAGAGGAAGTATATCAAGACTATATTGCAGAGGTTCAATATGCAGGATAGTAAACCAATGAATGTTCCGATTCTTTTAGGTGGAAAGTTGTCTGTTGAACAATGTCCCAACATACAAGAAGAAGAGGAGGATATGTCCCATGTTCCATATGAAAGTGCAGTGGGTAGCCTAATGTATGCAATGGTCTGTACTAGACCTAACATTGCACATGCAGTGGGAGTGTTGAGCAGGTTTATGTCAAACCCAGGGAAGGAGCATTGAACAGCAGTGAAGCGAGTTTTCAGATATTTGTGTGGCACTAGTGATTATGGCTTGTGCTACCAGGGAAGACCAGGATTGGAAAGAGTGTGGGACATTCATGGTTTTGTTGATGCAGACTGGGCTAGGGATTTGGACCAAAGAAGATCTACAAGTAGGTATGTGTTTAGCCTATTTGTAGGTGCAGTCAGTTGGATGAGTAAAATAGAGTCTATAGTGGCTCTTTCAACTACAGAGGCAGAATACATGGCAGCCACTCATGCAAGAAAGGAAGCAGTTTGGTTGCAGAGATTGTGTTCAAGTATGGGGTTGGTGCAACAAGCTATAAGGATATACTGTGATAGCCAAAGTGAAATTTTTTTGGCTAATAACCCTGCTTATCATTCAAAGACAAAGCACATTGATGTTCAATATCACTTTGTGAGATATATGGTTGAGGCTAAAAGGGTGTTGCTGGTAAAGGTGGACACCTTGAAGAATGTTGCAGATGCATTGATAAAGTCTGTGAGCACTCAGAATTTCTCTTGGTGTAGTGAAACAATGGGTGTTGCAAATATGGGCTAATGTCTCAACTCTCCTGTGGCCCCTTGTGGAAAAAAAAAAATAGGTGGGAGAATGTTGGTTATGTGTTATATTCTTTCGACGACTAGTCACGCGCGGGTGTGACAGGGGGGGCGACAGCCCCCCCTTATCGGGCTCTCTGAGGTAGTGCCCCGGGGAATTTTTTTTTGGTCCTTATTTTCCATCGGGTGGACCTACCCATGGTTTTGTGAATGATTGCATGGCTTTGGGGCATGATGGTTTCCATCCCCTCATATTTTGTAGATACGATCAAGGGAACTATGGTTATGTTATAATCTAGGTTAATGGATTGGGGTCTATGTATGCTTCTGACATGTGTATATATGTGTTGTAACACTAAAAGGAATATAATGAAAAATCAAGCTGGTCGTCTTGATTTGGGATCCAGAAAATCACTAGTATATGTTAGCTACTCAGTCATACTGCCATCAGTGATCAAAACTGCTCTTTTGCATTTGCATATTAGGAGTCCCATAATAATCAATTTCACCATTCCGTTAGGTCATGGATTCATTGATGGTAGTAATTTGTTACCAGTTTTCCCTCATGAGGTACTTGCTGATTTTCCTTCCTATGGTCTTTAGTCATTTGTCACTCTCATTCTCAAAATCATATTAGTGGGTTGTAGGATGGGTCTCATTAGCCTCTAAGGTCTTGCCATGCTCAAATTAATGAGTCAAGTGTCAAATAAAGATCAGCTAAATCATGAGGAAGTCAATAAATACAAAGTCATAGCACCAGGAAGATCAAAGATATCATTTGTTTGGTTTGATGTAAGCTTCCCCTCAAAAACCATGTTTTGAGGTGAAGACATGATACTTTGCCTTTCAGCCACAATTCAGAAGCTGTTATCTCCACAAATTGATGTCTCTGCCTTCAGAGAAGTTTTCCACAGTATGTCTAGTGCCAAATCATCTTCAAAGTAGATCCATCAGAAAGAGCCCGGAAAGAGCTTTCCAACGGTATACTACACTCTCAAAACTGGCTTCTGGATTGAATTTTGTGCTTAAGTGAAGTAAAATCCCTCTATTCCCTAAGCCCCACCTATTTCCCATGTTTCCCCTTTAACTTTATGTTCAAATCCCTTTAAAAACCCCTTCCTTCCCCCTTCCGATTATAATATCGCATTGTAAATCATTTAATAAAATATGTGATTTTATTACCCAACCACTTCCCCTCCATGCCTTTGGACTTTATAATAAAAAACTTCATATTACAAAGTCCCTCCCCTTAAACACTTCTCCAACCAATACCCCACAAACTTTATAACAAAGTTATATCATATATATAAACCCCACCACTTTAGCGCAAAATCGTAAGATCGCAAGTTTAGAGATTCAAGTGTCTTGTTGATGTGGAATTTGCGATGTGCGATGTGCGATCACCGCAAAATTCCCATCGCAAAATTCCCATCGCAAAATCCCCATCGCAAAGTTCCCATCGCAAAATTCCCGTCGCAAAATTCCCGTCGCAAAATCCCCGTCGCAAAATTCCCATCGCAAATTCCAATATTGTGATTGCGATTTTATCCCCGGGCCCACCATACAGCACTTACTCCCCATTATAATATAAAGGCCCTTTCCCCTTTGTAAGTCCCAAAATCGCATTTTATTACATTTATTAAAGGACTTCCCATGGTTTAATCCAACCGCATCGAAAGTCTTATTTTGTATATATTTTCCCGCTCCCCGATCCCGATTGCGATTAAGATGTTGGTCCCGCCTCCTCTCCCTTCCTTCTTATTCACTATTTCCCTTCACGTAAGGCATTATTTCAGTTTATTCCAGTTTACTGCAACGACATCTTATTGAAAGCTAGTTATTCAAAAGGAATAATGGAAAGCAAAGCGACAGCCAGAGGCCGAGACCCAAATTGTAATAGTCACATCTTCAGTTACGTTGTAGAGAAATCTACGTTACAATTTTTTGCCTTCTCACTGGCCAGATGTAATGCAACTCTTCCTTTACGAAGAGACTGTTGGCTTTTGGCCTTCTATCTTCAGTTGTGATTTATCCCCTTCCATCGATTTGTATTCCGGCAAAATTCGTCTATTTATTGTAAATTCTAATTATTTGCAAAAAGGAGGTCTGAGGTCTGAAAACTCAAAAGTAGGGGAATAGTGTGGCAGTGAGCTCTGCGCTCCGTTGTACAGTTTGGCAGGGAATTGAATAAAGTGATGCGGCTCTGATTTATGGGATTCATGTGGTATGATTTTTAGCATATGTTTCTCCTTTATGTTTCATATGTACATTGTTATGTTACACCATTCATTCATTAAAATCTCCAGTTTAATGTTTTCAAGTTAGAAAGGTAGAATCCATTTTATATGCTCTGCCTTGGGAAATCATTCATACTCTGTGTATTTTCTTCTGTTTGAAAAGGATTCATTTATTATGCCCTTTTCAGCTTCTCAATAGTCTTTCTGTTTCATCTTATTTAGACTTGATTTCTAAACCTCCTGCCTATCTTTCCCTTTGAAATATTTTGTATCCCGATTTAATTCCTCAGTTCATACTGTCTTCTTGTCCCATACATCCCTAAAATTTCAGTAATTCATCAAAACTCTTTGTCCCATTTATATACCTAGCCTAAAATCAGTTCATTACCATTTTATTGAATATCTATTCTACGGAGAGAGCCCTCTCCTCTCCTTGTAGGGCTAGCTACAAGGTTGAGCGTGGTTTAGTTGTTACCCTGATTTGGCCTTTTTCATCCTGAGGTTCAGATTGGGTGCTAACATCTCTGGTGACCATACTGGGGAAGCAATTACAAACTTTTGCGTAGAAGATTTATCACCCCAGTAATATTTTTCTTGCAAAGTCTCGATGATGATATTTCAGAATTCTCTAGGCTGATATAAATATTGTATAGTAGTAAGTTGACCACAATGGCTTCAAGAAGATATACAAGGGCTAATCCTGATCCAAATCCTCCCCCTGTGTTCGAAAATCCGAATCTTATCCCAAGAATAGTCAGAAGACAAGAGGGATCGCCAAGTCCTACACCTATTTTCAGGTCCCATACTTGGCCCAGTGAATGTTTTTTTGTAGAGGAGATTTCTTTTGATGAGAATTTTGAGATTTCTTTGTTTAGAAGTAATTCTGAAACTGCACTTGAAGACACGGTTTTAGATCTGGAGTTTCTTGTAGATATTGAAGTTCAGAGAGCAAATTCTTCCATTGATGACTACATTTTGAATTCGCCTCAGTCCATCACTGCAACTTATATTCCTGAGCCTTCAGAATCATCAGGCGCAGCATTCCATCCTCCTGATTCATCATCATTCCCATCAATCAATTCCCAATTTTCATCTCCTCCATCAACACCTACCTCAAATTCCAACATTACAAACGTTGTGGTAAATCCTCCCAGAAATATGGTTGCCCGGTATGCACCCTTGGTTTTACCTCAGGTTCTCAATGATATGCCTGCTGATTATCAGAGTAAAATTGCTATCTTTGATGCCACTCAGGGCATTACAGCCCAGCAGCATGTTGACAAGATGAATGACTTTTTTGACTTGCATGAAGTGGAAGAAGAGAATGTAGCAACCAGGTTGTTTGTTCAAAGCTTTGGAGGTGAAGTGAGAAAGTGGTTCAGAGCTTTACCAGCAGGCTCTATTCACACTTTGCAAGAGTTACACACACAGTTCCTAGACCGGTGGGAGGTGAAAAGGAACCCACACCAAATTCTGTTTGAATATGAGAATATGAAAAGAAATGTGGGTGAAACTGTGCAAGACTATTGTTTAAGATTCAATGCTGCATACAATGCTATTCCGGCCAACCTCAAACCACCCGTGGATTCTGCTATGCTAAAGTTTCCAGACGGTTTTGATGCCGATATGGCATATCAGCTACGTGAAAGAGATCCACCGTCTCTTGAAGAAATGCAAAAAATAGCAGTAAGCGTTGAAGCTAATCTGCTGACCAGAAGAGCTCGAGCTAGAACCGAAAAGAAAGTCGTGGTGAAAGAGGAAGCCTCCACTTCGGACAGCAGAATGGACACTCTAATTCGTACAATGGAAAATATGGTTGAGCGTTTGACGATTTTCGACAGACCCGAAACTCAAATAAGAAATCCAAATTTTAGAGGACAACAGCGAACGCAATTCAGAATTAGACAGAGAGAACAAAGGGCGCAGGACCAAGCGGCACCACAACAGCCAATTAAAACACCGTTACAGCAGAACTACGTGCAAGGGACTGACTCAGACGACGATGGTCCTCTGTTTGAAACCAATCATTTTTTCACAGCTGATGGTGCACCCATTTTCCTCACAGAAGACGAAGAATACATAGTGGCGACTCCAGACATTCAAGGGGATGAAAATTTCATTTTGGCCAATGACGTGGTGTTAGAAAAGGAATCTGATGACTACCAGAGAGGTTATATGAACGCGCTATCAGCCCAGCAAGGGCAATATTCTCTAAGGAACAGAAACGTCACCATCAGCCCCATTCAAAGGAGAAAAGAACTACAAATGAAGGACGAGGCACAGAAGAAAGGAAAAGAGCCGGCCAATCCTTCATCAAGCAAAGCACCCACAGCTGAGAACGCCGCAAAAGAAAAAGGCCAGTAGAACGTAGCGAGAGAACAAATGGAGAAGAAAGACCCTCCTATTAAAGAGGTAGAAAAAGCTCCCTCCTTTAATTTAGAAAATGAAATTTCCAAGTTGAAAGTGTCCGTGCCCTTGACCGAGTTGGTAAAGAATAGTGTATATAAAAATCAGGTGTCTAAAGTCTTGCAAATTGACCCTCTTTCTTATATGGTTAATGTGGAGGATGACTACCCCGAACTTATTTTTGGTCCAGCCACACAAGAGTCTGAAGAAAATGAAGTTCCCCCCTTTTACCTCAGTCTTAGGTTACATGAGTTTATCTTGCATAATGCCATGTTAGACTCCGGGGCCTCCCATAATTTAATGCCCAAATCTGTCATGGAGAAGTTAGGCCTTGATGTTACTAGAAAATACCATGATTTGTACTCTTTTGATTCAAGTAGGGTCCACTGTATTGGTCTCATCAAAGATTTAGTAGTGTCTTTAGATCAAATCCCAGCCAAAAATGTCTTGATGGATGTAGTTGTTGCCGATGTCCCACCAAGGTTTGGAATGCTCCTATCTAGGTCTTGGGGTGCCAAACTTAAGGGGACCATACAACTTGATTTCTCCTATGCCACAATCCCTGTGTTTGGCCAGTTGAGAAAGTTATATAGGGAAAAGAAAATGAAATACATGATCACTAGCAAAGACAAGCCAGTAAATCATCCCATCAATGCAGTACACACAGATTTAGAGTCTTTTGTCTTATATTCAGATGATGGTTTAAATGATGAGGATGTTCAGTTGGTACAAGTGGAGGAGATACCTGAGATTTCAGAAAATTTCAGAGAAATCCTCAAACAGGAAAAAGACAAAGCAACAAGTACTTCTAAGCCTTCTGCCTGCCAGCAACAAATGGATAATGAACAGCCAGAAATCAGCCAAGGCAAAGAAGAGAAAGAAACAAATTTTTAGCATCTACAAGAAGAAGAAGAAGGTCTGTGGAGTATGGATTTTGATGGAGTTGTTGGTAAAGATGGAGTTGGCATTGGAATATGGATTAGGAGTCCTATTTTTCAACCTGAGAAGGTCCCTAGTAATGTTAGAGTATGTGCTTACAAGTTGGCTTTTGAATGCTCTAACAATGAAGCAAAGTATGAAGCTCTGATTGCGGGCCTCAAAATCTTGAAGAAGTTGAAGGCAAAAAGGATTTCTGTGTATGGTGACTCTGAGTTAATAATAAAGCAGGTGAAAGGAGAGTACCAAGCTAAACATCCAAGACTGAGGGCATATAGAAATGCAGTTCTAGACATTTTGAAGACATTCCCAGAGTACACTTTGACAGTAGTGCCCAGGATGCAGAATTTTATTGCTGATTCTCTTGCAACTACTGCAAGTAACCTGAAAATTCTGATGAACTCCAGCAACAAATTCGAAATCCATGTCAAACATAGGCCTGCTGTTCCGGATAATTTGAGGTATTGGCAAGTATTTTGGGATGATAATGAGATAAATGCATTTTTGCAGGGTGATGGAAAATTCAAGGACACTCTCATAGAAGGTGAGTATGTGGTGGATGATCAAGAAATGGAAACAAACCAGATGGACATATTGCAGCTGGAAGATAACGTAATTCCTAGAGGTCTCATACCTCTAGAGGAGCTGTTTGATCAGGACAATGTTGCAAAGAAGCCAAGCTTGGTGCCCACAGAGAAAGGAGTTGAAGATGTGAATCTTGGAACACCTGATCAGCCCAAGTTCGTGAAATTGTCAAAGACATTGTCCCCTGAAGTGAAGGATAAGTATGTGAAGTTTCTTTCCGAATTTTCTGATGTATTTTCATGGGATTATTTAGATTTGAAAGTGTATGATAGGAACATAATCCAGCATACTATTCCTATCAAGCCAGATCAAAAGCCATTCAGACAGAAGCTGAGAAGAATCAATCTGAAGCTACTTCCATCCATTGAAAAAGAGGTAAACAGATTATACAAAGCTGGTATCATAGTCCCCATTAGATTTTCTGACTGGATTTCAAATTTGGTCCCGGTACGTAAGAAGACTGGAGAAATAAGGTTGTGCATAGATTTTCGGAACTTGAATAAGGCTTCCTTAAAGGATAATTATCCACTTCCGAAAATGGACCATATTCTGCAGAGAGTAGTTGGAGCATCCAGGATGTCATTACTTGATGGCTACTCAGGCTACAACCAAATCTTGGTGCATGAGAAGGGCCAAGATAAAACTGCCTTCACAACACCCTGGGGAACCTTCCAGTATGCCAAAATGCCTTTCGGACTGAAGAATGCAGGAGCTACTTTCCAACGTGCAATGGACATCGCCTTTGCAAATGAAAAAGATGTTTTTCTAGTTGTTTATTTGGATGATTTGACAGTGTTTTCAGGATCAGATGATGAGCATTTGTACCATTTGAGAGTTGTTTTTCAGCGATGCAGAAAGTTCAGAATTTCTCTCAATCCCAAGAAGTGCCTCTTCGCCATGGATGAAGGCAAGCTGCTGGGACATATCATCTCCAAAGATGGTATTCGCATCGATCCAGCTAGAGTGGAGGCAATCCAGCTCATAGACCTGCCACGAAACAAGAAGGAGATCCAAGCATTCAATGGTAAGATGAACTTCTTACATCGATTTATACCCAATCTGGCTGAGCATTTGAGGGAAATGACTAATATGTTAAAGAAAGACAGCATTGTTAAATGGAGTGAGGAGGCTATCAAATCATTCAATCTGGTAAATTTTTCTTTGTCCAATGCCCCAGTTTTGATCAGCCCTGACTACACTCAAGACTTTATCATATTTTCGTTTGCATCTGAGCATACTTTAGCGGTTGTTTTAATGCAAAAGAGAGACGAGATCGAAAATCCAATTGCCTTTTTCAGTAGAACTATTAGAGACGCTGCTTTGAGGTATAATTTCATTGAAAAACAGGCATTGGCCCTTATCAAAGCATTGAAGGATTTCAGGGTCTATATTCTGCATTCACATACTATAGCATATGTCCCAAATGCAGCAGTGAAGGAGGTGTTGATGCAAACTGATCCAGAAGGTCGAAGAGGTAAGTGGATAGCAGCCATGTTGGAGTATGATCTGGAGATCAAGCCCACGAAATTGATCAAAGGCCAAGGCTTGGCGAAATTGATGGCCCAATCAAATCTGCACACCTTAGATATAAACCTTATAACAGCAGTGGCAGAAGAGGAAGATGAAGGTTTGCTGGTTCCAATTGCAGACATTTTTCTACAGTCCCCGTGGTATTCAGATATCGTCTATATCCTTCAACATTTGTCTCCTCCTACGGGCATGTCCAAAAGCAAAGGTAGATCTCTGAAACTAAAATCTGCAAAATACTGCATTTTAGACAACACTCTGTATTGGAAAGATCCAAGAGGCGTTCTGCTCAATTGTTTGGTTGAAGAAGAAGTGCAGAAGGTAATGCACGAGTTTCATAAAGGTGACTGCGGTGGTCACTTTTTTTGGAAGACTACAGCTAACAAGATATTGAGAGCAGGATATTATTGGCCCACATTATTTTCTGATTTATATAAGACAGTGATGAAATGTCACAAATGCCAAATCTTCCAAGGGAAGAAGAAATTGCTTCCACTTCCTTTGAAACCAGTTTCAGTGAACGCACCCTTTCAGCAGCGGGGGCTCGATTTTATAGGGGAGATTCATCCCGTGTCCTCAGCACACCACCGATGGATCTTGACAGGGACAGATTACTTTACTAAATGGATCGAGGCCATCCCAGCCAGGCAAGCAACAGACGCGGTAATCATTCAATTCTTGGAATCGAATATTCTATCTCGTTTTGGCTGCCTCTGTAAAATCGTAACAGACAATGCAGCAGCGTTGAGATCCAAGAAAATGATCGACTTTTGTGACAAATGCAACATCACGCTGGGCCATTCGACAACTTATTATCCACAAGGAAACGGCCTGGCTGAGTCATCTAACAAATCATTGGTGAATATAATTAAAAAAAATGCTGGAGGCAAACAAAAGAAATTGGCACCGAAAGCTCATCAACGCGCTGTGGGCAGACAGAGTTAGCAGTAAAAGATCAATAGGTATGTCACCATTTGAGCTGGTTTATGGTACTGACGCTGTCTTTCCTACATCCCTTACAGTCCCAGTTATGAAATTATTGCAAGAAGTTGGCAGCTAGGACAATGACAATCAGCGAAGAATCAATCAAATGATCCACCTTCAGCAAACAAGAGAGGAAGTGTCACAGAACGTTATTCAGTTGCAAGAGAAAATTAAAAAGATCTATGACAGGAAGACAAAGGCAGAAAAGTTTCAGCTGGATGATATAGTGTTGAAATGGGATGCCAGAAATGAAGACAAAGGGAAGCATGGTAAGTTCGACAATCTATGGAAAGGACCATACAGGATCTCAGCTTACAGAGGACAGAATGCCTTCTTGCTTTCAGAAATGGATGGCCAAAATTGTCCTGGAGGAGCAGTAAATGGTAGGCTTTTGAAGCACTACCATTTTTGAAAACAAAGGATCAGGATATATGTCATCATCATTGTATATACCATGTTATGTTTATCAGAGTTCAGAGTACACAGTCATTGAATTTTGGGGCCCGAAGTGAAGGCTATAAAACTTGAATGATATGTGTATGGTTTGGTTTATTTCAGTTTTTCAGTCTTAGTCTTGAGTCAGTGTCAGTATGCATTGTGTCAGTTTTTCAGTATTTTTGACTCCATGCCCAATGGATAAGGCTACTTGTTCTACGGTGTTCTTGGCACCTCCAAGGAGCTACCATCCCCATTGGAGCCAATGTTAGCATCAGTCTAGTCATACTGCCATCAGTGATCAAAACTGCTCTTTTGCATTTGCATATTAGGAGTCCCATAATAATCAATTTCACCATTCCGTTAGGTCATCGATTCATTGATGGTAGTAAGTTGTTACTTGTTTTCCCTCATGAGGTACTTGCTGATTTTCCTTCCTATGGTCTTTAGTCATTTGTCACTTTCATTCTCAAAATCATATTAGTAGGTCATAGGATGGGTCTCATTAGCCTCTAAGGTCTCGCCATGGTCAAATTAATGAGTCAAGTGTCAAATAAAGATCAGCGAAGTCATGAGGAAGTCAATAAATACAAAGTCATAGCACCAGGAAGATCAAAGATATCATTTGTTTGGTTTGATGCAAGCTTCACCTCAAAACCATGTTTTGAGGTGAAGACATGATACTTTGCCTTTCAGCCACAATTCAGAAGCTATTATCTCCACAAAGTGATTTCTCTGCCTTCAGAGAAGTTTTCCGCAGTATGTTCAGCGCCAAATCATCTTTAAAGTAGATCCATCAGAAAGAGCCCGGAAAGAGCTTTCCAACGGTATACTACACTCTCAAAACTAGCTTCGGGATTGAATTTTGTGCTTAAGTGAAGTAAAAGCCCTCTATTCCCTAAGCCCCACCTATTTCCCATGTTTCCCCTTTAACTTTATGTTCAAATCCCTTTAAAAACCCCTTTCTTCCCCCTTCCGATTATAATATCGAATAATAAATCATTTAATAAAATATGCGATTTTATTACCCAACCACTTCCCCTCCATGCCTTTGGACTTTATAATAAAAAACTTCATATTACAAAGTCCCTCCCCTTAAACACTTCTCCGACCAATACCCCACAAACTTTATAACAAAGTTATATCATATATATAAACCCCACCACTTTAGCGCAAAATCGCAAGATCGCAAGTTTAGAGATTCAAGTGTCTTGTTGATGTGGAATTTGCGATGTGCGATGTGCGATGTGCGATCATCGCAAAATTCCCATCGCAAAATTCCCGTCGCAAAATCCTCATCGCAAATTCCCGATCGCAAAATTCCCGTCGCAAAATCCCCATCGCAAAATCCCTGTCGCAAATTCCCATCACAAATTCCCATCGCAAAATTCCCGTCGCAAAATCCCCATCGCAAAATTCCCATCGCAAATTCCAATATTGCGATTGCGATTTTATCCCCGGGCCCACCATACAGCACTTACTCCCCATTATAATATAAAGGCCCTTTCCCCTTTGTAAGTCCCAAAATCGCATTTTATTGCATTTATTAAAGGACTTCCCATGGTTTAATCCAACCGCATCGAAAGTTTTATTTTGTATATATTTTCCCACTCCCCGATCCCGATTGCGATTAAGATGCTGGTCCCGCCTCCTCTCCCTTCCTTCTTATTCACTATTTCCCTTCACGTAAGGCATTATTTCAGTTTATTCCAGTTTACTGCAACGACATCTTATTAAAAGCTAGTTATTCAAAAGGAATAATGGAAAGCAAAGCGACAGCCAGAGGCCGAGAAACAAAAGGGGAAACAACATCTTCGGCAAGAATGATTCAAAGATCCACGCCATATGGTTTCACCCCTCTTCATTGGATATCCAAAAATTTCAAATGAGATAATGTAATGAAGAGATTGTTGGCTTTGGCCTTCCATCTTCGCTGAGATTTCTCCTCTTTCCATCGATTTGTATTCTTGAAAATCCGTCTATTGATTGTAAATTCTAATTATTTGCAAAGGCGGAAAGTCCGAGGTCCGAAAAATCGAAGTAGGGGAATAGTGTGTGTGGCAGGGAGCTCTACGCTCCATTGTACAAATTTTTGGCAGGGAATTAAATAAAGTGATGCAAATTTCCGATTTATGGGATTCATGTGGTATGAGTTTTAGCATATGTTTCTCCTTTATGTTTCATATGTACATTGTTATGTTACACCATTCATTCATTAACATCTCCACTTGAATGTTTTCTGCTAGAAAGGTAGAATCCACCTATATGCTCTGCCTTGGGGAATCATTCATACTGTGGGTATTTTCTTTCTTTTTGAAAAGGATTCATTTATTATGCCCTTTTCAGCCTTCTCAATAGTCTTTCCATTTCATATTATTTAGACTTGATCGCTAAACCTCCTCGCCTATCTTGCCCTATGAAATATTCTCGTATCCCGATTTAATTCCTCGCCCGATATTGTCCTCTTGTCCCATACATCCCCGAAATTTCAAGACCATCAAAACTCTTTTTCCCATTTATATACCTAGCCTAAAATCAATTCATTAACACTATTTTATTGAATTTATACTTCATTGAGAAAGCTCCTTCTCGTCCTTGTAGGGCTAGCTACAAGGTTGAGTGTGGTTTAGCGTTGTTACCCCGATTTGCCTTTTTTCAGCCTCGGGTGTCCGTATTGGGTGCTAACAAAAGATATCTATTTTATGTTTTAGGCTCTCGCTATGGTTTATTTTGTATTTTAAAGATTCATTTGCATATAATTTCTATAAAGGGTTAAAACCTACAATCGACAGGGTATGTCGGGGGGCAAAGAAAGGATCAGGAAGTGGGAAAGTGGATATCCAAACTATCCCAGACTTAGCAATAAAAGTGGTGCTACACACCATCACACAGGCTGCAGGATCGCAAGAACCACATGAAGCAACAAAAACACAGTTACTTCTTGTAGTAGACTGTCTGACACTGATCCTTTGCAAATGGGAAGAGGGAGTGACGATCAATATGAAACGTCAACTGACTAAATGCAAGAAGACCAAACTAAAGCAGTTTGGGTATGGGTCCATCTTGGTATCGTTCTTCTTGGAACGACTACCAATATTTCAGTGACAGGAAATGATAATTACAACACCACTAGCATAGGAGCCACGTATGGCCTATTGGGAAGCTCTGATGCCAAGGTCAGGGGGAAATCAACAGATGTCTTGGAGACTGGAGTTTTTTTTATTGGCTCCACCGATAGCTGATTATCGTGGAGGGATGGCCCTACTCTGGCACAAATGTTACTGGTGATCCAGATCTCCCACTTCCAGAAGGAGAGGATTGGGATGAAGCACTTGGTAAGACTCATTTTTTATTTTCACGAGTATTATGATTTTTTTGTTATGCATGTCCTAACATTGAATCCACGTGTTTGTATATGTTGGCCCAGAGAGACCTGCAGGCATGTATCCGATAGAAAAGTGAGTCCCTCGCGACTTTGATAATGCCCCTCATGGTGAGGGAGGTGAGGAGGAGGAAATCGTGTGCAACCTAGATGGAATCTCCTGTGGGGTCCTGGACTATGCACGATTCGATGATGTTCCTCGTGCATACCAGAGACACGCTGTAGGGGTGTCAAACTGAGTTCACCGCTTGCTGAGGTGGCTTGTAAGGGTAGTGACATGCTATCATGAGCTTCAGGCCGATTAGACACCTAGGATTTATTTGTGCATTTTTTTTTTAGAGACATGGTGTCTCAGGATGTAACAGAAACACACATATTTTTGAACTTATGATGCACACTGATGCAAACATTCAACATATATATATATATATATATATATATGGAATTTTTCATGTGATGATGATTTTACAGATTATGCAAATATTTATCTAATACAATGTTAGCCACTGTATCAATCAATGCATTCATTCGCCTAGGAATATGTTGATATATAATGTAATCAAAATGTCTTTCCAGCAAATCAAAACGTAAATACAACCTTAAAATATGAGGGTTTCTAACTAAATAATGTCCATTAAGTTGAATAAAGACAAGTTGTGAGTCTATATTTAAAACCAATGCACATATGCCGAGGGTAATTGCCTCGGTTAATAGTTCAATGAAAGCACTATAATCAATGACATTGTTTGTAGTTTTCCCTAGACAGATACCTTGAAGATCTATCAACTCACCAGCAGGATCATAAATCACCCAGGATGCCACTGTGAGAATCACCATCCGCGAAAACAACATAAGGGGTAATAGACATTTGCACAATAATCAATCACCCAATAAGCAGGAAAACGATCGCAAAGCACACCAAGCCAAAAATGTACAAAAATGAAAAGAACGCCTATGTACAGAAAACATACACGAATGAATGCTGCATAATAGTTTTTGAGATACAACCCATTTCTGGGCTAATCGAGAGGGTGACCTTCGTAATCAATGAGCTCATAGGCCCCATTCCATAAGACACATTTAGCAATGTTGGGCCCATGCCACATGGGTTGAAATTTTCTTTCCCCCAGCTTATCATGAGCTTGTTTGTACAGGAGGACGAGATCTCCTTCTACGAAGGAGTGAGGGGAAACTGACTAGTCAAAATGAGATTTGAACCAATTTCTTCTCTGACCAAAGTAGCAAAGCAGCGAGTTTAATCCAGCCTTTCTAAGTATAGAATATTTTTTTCTTCTAGCGAAGTGTTTGGCAGCAATTCAATAACCAACTTGAGAGGGTATTTCACACTCAATCGGAAGGGTAGCTTCCAGACTGTAAACAAGCTAAAATGGAGTGAATCCGGCCGCATCCATAACTAAAGTTCAAGATGCCCAAAGAGCCGAAAATAACAATATATTCCAATTTTATTTGTGCATCCCAATCGTACATTGAATCATGGTGACAAGAACTTTATTCAAGGCTTCAACCTAGCCATTGGCCTGAGGATAGTATGACGTTGATCTGTCATGATACAGACCCAACTTGGAAGTGAACTCTGCCACCATATAATGCCAAAAATGGGAACCATGATTCATAACGATGGCTTGAGGGATACCCAAACTATAAATGATGTGATTGAATATGAACTAATTTTTTGTCTTACCGTCAACTGTAAGTGTAGGCATTGCTTCGGCCCATTTTGTGAAGTAGTCAACAGCTACAATAATATAAGCATGCCCCTCGGTCGAGTGAGGGTTACACATCATAAAATCGATGCCCCACTTCACAAAGGGACCAATGGTAATGACAGGCTGGAGATGTGTAGGTGGCGTGGACATCTTGTGCTGGTAAATATGGAAATCATGACATTTACGGATAGTGACAATGCAGTCCTTGAAGATGGAGGGCCAAAAATATCTAGCATGAATAATCTTTTGTGCAGTGGAATAACTAGACATGTGACCGCCACATGCACCATTGTGACAGTCATTCAGGGATTTTTCAGCCTCCTTGAGAGTCAAACATTGACAGAGAACGAAATCTCCTCCGATGCAGTAGAGTGTATCTCCGACTATACGATAAGGTTGCGATTGATGACAGATGCGTCAGCGAGCATACTTAGTCAACTCAGATCCAAAAGTAGAAGCTTGAATATATACAATGATATCACTATACCAAGGATCGAGGGTGATAATCAGAAAAAGCGAATCATTTGGAATGCATTCCTTAGAACAAGATAGAGTAGAGTCAGAGGGGAAGGAGTAGATCAGATCAACAAAGACTAGCGATTTCTTCGACTTGGCAGTAGTAAATTCCAAATAAAACTTTTGGAGGATGACAATCCACTTCGATTAATTTCCCCCTATCAATTGTCAAGACAACATATAGGTCATAGGGTTGTAGTCGGAAATCACAGTCACAGTACGCAGCAAAATGTAATGACAAAAATGTTGAACTGCTTGAACCGCAGCTAATGCTAAGTTCTCGACATGGGCATAGCACGTTTTGGTATAGAGAAGGTTACGAGAGAGGTAGTAAATAACATGCTCACCACCGTCATGATCGTCTTGCACCAAAACCATGGCAATCGTGCTAAAAATGACAGCTAAAAAGAGGGAAAAATCATGATGATAGTTCGGAGGATGCAACAGAGGAGAATTGACCAACAACATCTTCAGAGTGTCGAAAGACTTTTGGGCGATCTCATCCCAAAGGAATGGGATGTCCTGCTTTAGTAATCACGTGAATCCTTTAGTCACTTTGGCATAGTTAGGTATAAAACGGCATAAACAATTAGCCTTCCCCTCTAGACTCTGCAGATGATGTAATGACGATGTAGAGGGGAGATTAATAATAGCCTCAACTTTGAGTGGATCGAGGCAAATCT
Organism: Pinus albicaulis; assembly: GCA_034641835.2. Taxonomy (NCBI): domain Eukaryota; kingdom Viridiplantae; phylum Streptophyta; class Pinopsida; order Pinales; family Pinaceae; genus Pinus; species Pinus albicaulis. The sequence goes on from CM076570.1 coordinate 371,367,755, forward strand.
TATCTTTGGAAATGATAAACCCCAAGGGTCTACTTGAATCAATGCAGAAGACGCACTTATGCAGATTTAACCGGATGTTATAACTTTGACAGTGAAGAAATATCTGATGAGGATCTTCAGGGTGGTCCTTACGTTTAGCTGAATGAGCCAGAAGATCATCTAGATAATACTGAACGATGTGCCTAATATCGTGAAAAGCATATGACATCGCTCGCTGAAACGTGGCCCCAACATTTTTCAAGCCAAAAGGGAGCTTCTTATACGCGAAAGTACCCCAAGGATAGATGAAGGAAGTATTTTGTTGATCGGTGGGGAGAATCTTAATATGGTTATAGCCAGAAAATCTATCCATGAGGGAAGCTATCTCACTCCCCACACAGTCATCGATGATTTGATCAATAAAGGGAGTAGGATAATTATCCTTAGGACAGTCCCAGTTTATGTCACAATAATCAACACAGACCCAAGTAGTACCCCATTTATTATCTACAGAGACAATGTTGGACACTGATTCTGTCAAGGGAATCAGATAGATAAAACCATCTTTGAGAAGTTTTTCAACTTCACCCTTAATGGCGACAACCTTTCTAGGGTGCACAGGACGAAGCTGTTGACGAATAGTATTCGAACTAGGGTAGGTAGGAATCTCATGCACCACTATACTAGGATCAATGTCAGACATCACTTTGTAATACCATGAAAAGGCATTTCAGACTAGTGGAAAAGGCTAGTATAAACCTGAACTTCATCTGAAGAATAGGTGACCCTAATTTGGATGTTCTCGACAATTCCTGACTCCACAGAAATGTCGATAGGAATCGTTTGCGTGATGTTACTCAAGTTACCCTTCGTAAACACTTCATGTGTTAGAATAGGCATTTGAAACGGAGGAGAAGGAACTTGAGATGAAAATATCTCAATACATGTAGACATGGGCCCAAGACCAGGCATGAACGAGGAATGATGATGACTATCCTCCCAGAAGGATCCTCAAGAGACATAATTTCCACAATGGCTTCATCAAAGGGAAATATCTCTTTCAAGGGATCGGGTGAATCCGAATCATCGAGCCAAGGGGATTGAGAATAAGTGTTAAGAGACATGCTCAAAGGAGCATGATCAGACGGTGGAGGCTCCAAAGCGGAAATAAGTCCACAATAGTCTATCTCGACTAGACTTAACGACATTGAATATCCAAAAGAATCGATTTTCTTAGGTGAATGGATGATCCACGGGTCATCAGACCGAGAGATGATATTAATATGAACAGTGTGGGGTGGAGGAAGAGGAAAAATACCCATGAGGGCAGAATTTTTGAAGAGACCCAACCCTATGGTCTCGTAGGGAGTAGGAATTTGATCCACCTATGGAACATTGTTCTCATAATAAGTGAAGAATGATAACTGATCAACAGTAATAGTCTTTCCTTCATGTGGGAGTTTCAAAACAGAAAAGAGAGTGGATGGAATGCACACCATGGTGTGAGTCCAACTGTGACTGAGGAGAATATTGTAATTGAGCTTGGCCTCAACTACTCCAACCTTGATGTTGAATGTCTTCCCTTCTAACGTAATCGGTAAACTAGTGAGAACACCTAGAGGTTTGGATTCCCTTCCATCATGTTAGCCATTAGTAAATTTTTTTCATAACAAATTATGGCTAAAAACAGGTCCTGAGCCTTCAAGAAATCATTTTCATATAAAATCATTCATTCTTGAAGTCAGTTTTTCCTTACTAGTTGTTGTTCCCTAGTTGTTGTTCCCTAAACAGTGTTGTCCCCTTCAAAAGCCTGCTATTCCCTCCAAAAAATCTAACAAGAAATCTATTGTTCCCTTCAAAACTGTCTCCTAAACAACCCCCTTTTCATCATTTCATTCACTCATTGTAGCCCTTTTTACCCTCCATTTTCCCTGAATAAGACCCTTTTCTCCTTCTAATTTTCCCTCCAATATGCTTAGAGACCCTCAAAATTACCTTTTCTTTCATAAAAATCCCCTTTTAAAACATTAAAAAAACCCTTTGTAATGGTTTAAAAGCCCTCATTCTACCTATCGGAACACTTAAAAACACCCAAAAAGGTTTCATTTTAAGCCCTTTTTTACCCTCAGGCTTTAGTCCCTTTTCATCTTAGCAACGACTCTTTTTTTTTTCCTCATATGACTAAACCCCGTGAATGGATGCTAAGTGCTCATCGCATCGTGCAATCGGACTTCCTTTTCCTTACCTTGTTCCTTGGCGAAACACTGATGCAATAAGTCCCAGCCCTTTCTTCCACTCCTGGTCACTTCTACTCCATAGAACGTGCCCCAGCGCCCTCACCTTAAGCTCCTCCTTTCTCCCTTATACCATCACACCCCTCAAAAGAAACTTATGTCCCCTTTGAAAATATTCTCGTGCAAATACAAATTCCCTAAGAAATCTTGAATGTCGATCGAATCGATCTGACGGTCATCGCTTGCCCGTTCCATCCCTAGATCGCCTAACACATTTATTTGTTTCGCCTTCAGCATCAAACCCGCACCGTAGATCTTATTGATCTAACGGCTATCATTAACCCCGATGACCCAACTCCGCCGAGGCCTACCATCTTCCAAATACAGCACCCACCCTATCTAATGCTGCCACCTGGTTTCCACTTTCATTTCTACCCGAGCAATTTTTCCATCACGCTCGGTCCGCACCGTTCGATCTCATCCCTTTCATCCAACGGTTGTGGTGGCATATTGTACAATTTTCACTCCCAAAGTTTAACACTCTAAAATCACGCGATACTGGCAGTTTTCTAAAAAGACAGTTGTTGCATAGTGTGTGGAATCACATTCAATCGTGTTTTAACTACTTACCGCCTATCTGTCGTGCAAAAACCGCCGACGGTTTTCATAAAACCACTAGGACATTTTTCACGCTTATATCCTAATTTAAATCAATTTTCACAGTTTCTTCACCTCTTTGCCATAGAAATCCCTCCTTCGCCTGCATCTCCACTTCCGCCCAGCTCCTCCACCCCCACACAGCCTCTGCATGCAGTTTTCCGGCCCGCAGGGTTTTTTGTAACATATTTCATTATTTTTGCAGGTGTTTATCATGGTTTTTCGGGGCAGAAACCTTGTCCTCGACTCATGAAGGGATAGAGCCAAATTCCTCTATGTTTGAAGGCTAAAACACGAAATAAAAGGCTGCCTGGTTTCATCTGTGGGTTTGAACAGTGCTACGTAAGCGTTGCTCATACCTTTAAAACCCTCCACTGCACTAAAAATCCCCTGTCCATGGTGATAAAGGAAAAAAAATTAAAGACAGAGGGTGAGGATTGAAGAATTAAAGTGAATCTGACAGTTTGGTGGTTAATACACAATTTAAATATTTCTACACAAGTAAAGGGATCAACAATAAAGATTAAAGTTTCAAAGGATTTAAACCCCGACAGTAAAGAGATATATCACAATTTGAGGGATTAAAGGGTTAAATCCTGTTATTTTAAGTTTAAAACATAGTTTCAAGGTGTACATAGTCAGCAAAAGCACATTTGAAGACCGAAAGGATGAAAAGGCATGGTCTACCTTAATAGAAGAATCAAAGTCATAACAGTGTTTTAAAGCCACAAAAACAGATAGATTAGCAAAAGAAGCCTCCAAAAGCCACATCAGTGAGGAAATTAAGCCAAAACTGCCACCTATAGGCTTATTTCCTTTAAATAAGGCACAATGAAAGCACAGTTAGGGATATTTTTAAAAAGACAGCTCAACATTAACTGCCAACCTACCAAAAACCCCAAAGTCAACAAAAGTGACTAAAGGTGATGAAACTTAATGTAAAATTGATTAAAAAGATATGAGCATTTAAAATCTTCTCCTTTAGGCCTCCCAAAGGTCGAGCAATCATTACTCTGTATTTATTACACCTAATACCCTTCTCTACACTCCACCTCCTCATTCTTCTATAAATACTTCTGTAGAAGATAGTATAGAGGTTGGCCTCGGGATATCTGTTGTATGTAAATAGATTTTGAAGCTGCTGTAGCTCTGTTAGGAATTGAAGATACATAAGCTGAGATGAGAAGTTTTAAGCTTTGAAGACCCATCGAACTTGAATATTGTAACTAGTTTGAACATCAAATACAAATAGCTAATTTATGGGATCCTAGTCTATGTCAATGGTGATGTGTTTCTCACTGTAATTTTCATTTTTATTTATGTTTTCATTATGTCCACTTTTATCTGATAAAGAAAAAAAATATAGATTAGGATTTAATTCTGAAGTACCCTAAATCTCACTGATAAATATTTATCCTTTATGTTTTCTGTTGATTTTTAATTTGAAGGCAATTCAATAGAGTATAACCAGTGAAGTGTTGGTAGGCCCATATTTCCTGATTACAACTTGAGAATTTGTCTTTAAATGTTCTTGAGAAGTCTGCTAATTAAAGTTGAACTAGAGAAGTTTATGGTTAGCCCTTTCCTCTGGTTTATCTCCAACAGTTGCTTTTAATAGTTCCCTTAAGAGTATGTCAAAAGCAGGCTAGTTTAAAAGTACTTACTTGATATTAGACTACTTTTTATGTTTATCATGAATGTCTTCTTTTGAGAATACGTTGAAAGCAGGCTAAGTTAAAATTGTTTACTTTATCTTAAGCTATTCTCTAGTTTTAAATGTTTTCTCTTGAAATTATATCAATAGTAGGCTAGTTTAAAAGTACTTACCTGATCTTAGGCTGATTTTGTGTTTTTTCCTTTAAGTGCATGTCAAAAGAAGGCTAGTTTAAAAGTACTTACCTAATCTTAGATTGTTCTTTGTTTCTTCATCTTTTTTACTTCCTTCACTTCATTTCTTATTGTTTCATTCCATAAAATGAACTTAAAGATATCCTTTGACATGGATGACTTGCCCCATGGACCACTCTTGAAACTTGTTGTGCAATTAAATCCTATTATGACTCCATAGCCCAATGGATTGATGCTTTTCCTTGCTTGTCTTATCAACTGAAACATTCCTTCATTTAATTAAACCTTTACCCTTCATACAAACTTCCTTCATCTTCATATTATCCTGCCCAACCAAACAAAAAAAAAACAACCTTGTTCTTCTTAACTAGCCTAAAATCATACTTGAAGCCTTAAAGATCATTTCTTTGAACAAATACATAGAGAGATCGCTCTTTGAATCTAGGATGGTTATTTCCTCATATTCCAAAGTGGTTTGATGTAGGGTCTGCAGTGTTTGTACTTGCCAATCTTGCAAACTACGGAACCCTAACAAAGTGGCAACCATACTGGGGAACTTCTGAGTAAAATCCTTAAAACTAAACACTCAGTATTCACTTAAGTGAAATCAGCTTTCTTCAAGCACTACCAAGCGTATTGGTGATCATGATAGGACTTGTCTGAATCAGTGGCAATCTAAGTACTTCTTAGGATTCTAAAAAGCCCTTATCCAAACTTGGAGAAATCATCTAGTAAGCCACATAGTAAAATCTATTTGTCTCATCACCATATCTAAGTTATGAAATAGATATAGGACACTCTCATAACCATAGGACTATAAAAACTCAGAAAACCCAAAAAAAAAAAAAAAAACATTTCAGATTGGTATTCAAACCTATTAGTGGTGGTGGACCATAAAACATTTTACCTTCTAAAAGCACAAAATTTCCACCTGGTGACTCCAAGATCCTGAATTGACCTAAAGACTCTGCTAGGAATCTCATTTCTATCATAACATCATACAAACTCAGTTAAGGAAGCTTTGAGGATTAATTTTTCTTGTTAAAGATCAGTTAGCCTACTAAAAATTGTCATACTTGGTTAAAATTTTCTTATCATTTAAGTCTGATACTACAACATAGTGGCTTCTAGAAGAATTTATAATAGAGCCTATCCTGACCCAAATCCTCCTGAGGCAGTTGATAATCCAGAAAGAATCCTTAGGAAGTCTCCTAAGCCTAAAACTTCAACTGTTGCCAGACCAGTCTATAGAGCTAATTCTGTTCCCGAAAACCTTGCAGTTCTTCAAGATTCACAATTTGACTTAAGAAACCCATTCAGAACTAGGTCACTTGATGATATTCATCTGATAGACTTTGAGCTTTCACACTCTCCCCAACATAGTGGTGAGAAAACTGTTAGCAGAGAAACTATCCCACCTGATTTATATTTCCTTCATAATTTTGGTTTCTCTCATCCAAGATCTCCTCAACAGTCTCTTTCTGGTCCATCCACTTCTGTTTTTGATACACCCACTATTCAAACCACTCCATTTCACCAACCCCCTTCCATCTTACATCCTCCACCTATAAAACCCTTATTTTTTCCACAACCTCGTATCATGGCAACATGGTATGCTCCTATAGTACTTCCTTTACCTTTAGTCAATCTCCCATAGGAATATCAGTCCAAGATACCATTATATGATGCCAGTACGCTACTACTGCTTCACAACATGTGGACAAGATGAATGAATATTTTGATAGAAATGAAATTGATGATGAAACTTTCAAACTCAAATTATTTGCTCAAAGCTTAGGGGGAGAAGAAAGAAAGAGGTTCAAAGGCTTAACCCCTCATAGTATTAATGAACTCCAAGCTCTCCATCATTCATTCCTAAACAAATGGGAAGTCAGAAAAAACCCTTTCCAAATTCTTTCAGATTACAATAACCTCAAGAGAAACACTGGGGAAAGTGTTCAAAATTATTGCACTAGATTCAATAGTGTTTACAATGCATTACCCCCAGATTTGAAACCTCCACAAGGATCAGCTTTGGAAAAATTTCCTGAAGGATTTGATCCTGAAATGGCCTATCAGCTAAGAGAAAGAGATCCTTTGACTTCAGAAGACATGCAGAAAGGAGCTCTAGCTGTGGAAGTGAATCTAATTGAGAAAAGAGCTAGGATGAGGAATGAAAAGAAAGTATCATTTAGGGAGGAAACTGCACCTTCCACATCTAGTTCAAAAATGGAGAGAATGATGAAGAAAATGAGCATACTTGAGAAAGAAAAATCTAGGGAAAATCAATCAGCTCCTCAGAATAGAAATCAATCTCAAAAACAGAATCAGAACTTTAGGAGAAATCAACCTCAAAATAGATAAAGAGAGGATGATCAACAAATCAGACCTCCTTTCCAAGAAAATTATGTTAATAAGGATGAGGAGACAAATGAAAAAATAGATTATGACAACATGAACATGTTGGGAGTAAGCAATGAGGATTCTTATTTCCTCCATGAAAGAAAACAAGGTCTATATACATATTATGATAACATAAGACTAAAAACTGATTATTATGAACAATACTTTGAAAATACCATCGTAGGATTGCCTAAAAAATATGATCTGAGAGGTAAAAAGAATCAAGAAACTCCACGAGAAAAACCTCTGATAAATCTACTAAAAATAACCTGAAAATGTTCCCAAAAAGACAACAGAAATTCATAAAACAATGGCTATAAATTCTGATCCAAACAAAGGGAAAGACACCCAAGCCAATGAAAAACAGAGTGTTAATCCCAGTAGCACTAGCAATTCAGCTAATTATCCTAAAAAAACTCTTTTAACTACTGTAAATACTAGAAATCAGCAAGCTGACTTTGCTGAACAAGGAGTGACTAACAAGGCTAAACTAAACATTTTGAAAAACCAAATTCCTTTTAGCCTAGAGAATGAAATATCCAAAATCAAAATCTCTATCCCACTTACTGAGTTATTCACTCAAAATATATAAAGAGGTCAGATTTTGAAGGCTTTGAACATAGAAGAGGTTCATGACACTGTCAACTTAAATGATGATGCCCCAGAGCTCATATTTGGACCAAAGATTGAAGGAAAATTTCAAGAAGGAACCACCCCTCCATTCTACATCAGTTTTAACATCCATGAAAATATTTTGCACAATGCCATGCTTAACTCAGGAGCATCACACAACCTCATGTCCAAGGTGATAATGGAAAGATTAGGCTTAGAGGTAACTAGACCCTACAAAGATTTATATTCCTTTGATTCAAGTAGGGTAAGATGCCTAGGCCTAATAAAGGATCTGTGTGTTAACTTAGCCCAAATACCAATCAAGAGCTTAGTGATGGACATTCTAGTGGCTGATATACCCCCAAAATATGGCATGCTCCTTTCAAGGTCATGGGGTGCTAAGTTACAGGGCACAATGCAGATGGATATGACTTATGCCACCATCCCTGTCTTTAGTCAACCTAGAAGACTCTATAGGGAAACACACATGAAATACATGATGAGTAGTCAAAAAAGACCAGAAAACTCTCCTCTCTACTCCATACACACTAATCTTGACTCTTTCATTCTTTTCAATGATCATATTCTTAAAGAGAAATGATTAATCAATGAAAAAACATCAAATGCCATAATCACTTCACATGAAAACATAGTTACAACCATTGATAAAGAGGGAAATAAAGAGAGAATTAGAAAACAATTTTCTGATTTTGAAATTGATGGCAAACAGAGTAGAAGTCTTGAGGTCCAGAATAGTCACAAGCATAATGCAGATCATGAAAATCAAGGAGTAAAACCTCAAAACATCGAAAACATTGAGGAATAAAACACAGAAAAGCGTAGTGCAGACCTTTGTACATAAAAAAACAATGAAAAAGACACAGAGAATAGCAATACAATAAATGATAAATCTGAAAACAGTCCTCTTTGGAGCATGAATTTTGAGATGTCATGCACTAAAAATGATGCAGGAGTAGACATATAGTTACACAACACTGAAAACAATCATGTTGAGGGAAAATCCTTTATATTAAACTTTCAATGTACCAACAACATAGCTGACTATGAAGATCTCCTTTTAGGCCTGCATTTATTGAAAAAATTAGGGGCCAAAAGGATAAAATTTCATGGGGATTCAGAGTTAATTATTAGGCAAGTAAATGGGGAGTACAATGCTAAACATCCCAGACTTAGGGCCTATAGAGATGATTGCATGGACTTATTAAAAACATTCGATGAATTCCAACTTATCTTTGTCCCAAGAAACCAAAACATTATGGCTAATGGATTAGCCTTTGCTGCTAGAACTTCTCTGACACCTTATGAAACCAAGCAATGCACCACCCAAGTCAAATTTAGACCAGCTTTCCTAGATAATGAAAAATACTGGCAAGTTTTTGAGGGAGATAAACAAATAGAAGACTTCCTATACTCTAAGAATGAATTTGAAATTCCAAACTCAGATTCAGACTATGAAAAAGACTATCCCAATAAGGAAAACCCACTTTTTGAAGAAGAAAAATCTCCCAATATTGTTGAAATAAATCTATTAACCAATGAACCAAAACAAATAACAGAAACTAGAACAATTTTAGAAGATGAAGACTTAGAGGTGCTGCAATCCAAAGACCAAAGCTTGCCAAAAGGGTTGGTCCCTTTAGAGGAATTATTTGACTTGAATGATGCTGCTAAGAAGCCAAAACTGGAACCCATAGAAACTGAAGTAGAAGAATTCAACACAGGCAATGAACAGAAACCCAAGATGATCAAATTATATAAAACACTGCCAGCTCACATTAAATTGAAATATATTGAACTGTTTAAATAATTTTCTGATGTGTTTGCATGGAGTTATGAATATTTGAAATCATAAGATACATAAATAATTTAGCATAATATACCTCTCAAAGAAAACCAAAAACCTTTTAAACAAAAATTGCGCAGAATCAACCCTGTTCAATTGCCTTTGGTAGAGAAAGAAATTAGAACAATGTATGATGCTGGAATTATAGTCCCTGTTAGATACTCAGAGTGGGTGTCTAATATTGTATCAGTTAGGAAGAAAACGAGAGAAATAAGGCTTTGCATTGATTTTAGAAACTTAAACAAAGCCTCATTAAAGAACAATTATCCGTTACCCAAGATGGATCATATCTTACAAAGGGTAGTTGGTTCTAGAAGAATTTCTTTGCTAGATGGCTTCTCAGGTTACAATCAAATATTGGTACATCGTGATGATCAACTTAAAGCAGCCTTTACTACACCTTGGGGTACTTCATGTATTTGAAAATGCCTTTTGGTTTAATGAATGTTGGTGCCACATTCTAGAGAGCCATGGACATTGCATTTTCAGAAGAAATAGGTTACTTCATTGTGATTTACCTTGATGATATAACTGTTTATTCTAAAACAGATGGAGAACACCTTATACACTTAAGAAAGGTCTTTGAAAAGTGCAGAAAATTTGGGTTATCTTTGAATCCAAAGAAAACACTGTTTGGTCTCCAAAAAGGAAAACTTATTGGGCATATCATTTCAGAAGAAGGAATAAGGATATACCCAAAAAGGATTGATGGTATATTGCAAATCAACCATCCCAGAAAGATCAAGGAACTTCAATCTTTCATTGGAAAGATTAATTTCTTGAGAAGGTTCATACCCAATCTAGCTGAACTCCCTAGAAACATAACAAACATGCTTAAAATGGAAGAAGGAGTTAAATGGACCTTAGAAGCAAACAAATCATTTGAACTGGTAAAACAAGCACTCACTAAAACACTAGTTCTTATCAGTCCTGATTTTTCAAAATATTTCTTCATTTTCTCATTTTCATCACAACACACAGTAGTTGTTGTATTATTATAGAAGAATTTGAATGTACAAGAGCAACCCATTGCATTTTTCAGAAAGGCATTGAGAGATGCACCTCTGAAGTATAACATAATGGAAAAACAAGCCTTTGCCTTGTTCAAAGCCTTAAAAGACTTTAGAGTTTACATTTTTCATTCCCACATCATAGCATTTGTGCCTCATTCAGTTGTGAAGGACATATTGACCCAAGATCCAGATGGAAAAAGAGGAAAGTGGAATGCTTTGATTTTAGAATATGATTTAGAAATCAAGCCCAATAAGCTCATAAAAGGTCAAGGAATATAAAAACTTATGGTTGAATCCAACTTTCACGCTCTTGATATAAACATGTTTAATGCATTAGATGAACAGGAAGAGTTTTCAACTCCAATTATTGAAGATCATTTTCTAAATTCATCTTGGTATGTTGATATTTTGTATGTTTTGCTCAACTTCAATGTTCCTCCTAGTTTGTCTAAAACAAAGGAAATATTTCTAAAGTTAAAAGCTATAAATTACTGCATTTTGAATAAATGTTTATATTGGAAAAATTCTAGTGGAATATTGCTTAAATGTTTGCCTGAGAATGATGCAGATAAGATTAAGCATGAGTTTCATGAAGGTGAATGTGGAGGCCACCTCTACTGGAAGTCAACTGCTAACAAAATCCTTACACTGGTTACTATTGGCCCACCCTCTTTCAAGATGTTCATAAAATGATTATTGCCTGTCACAAATGCCAAATCTTTGAAGGTAAAAGAAAATTTCTTCCCTTACCTCTGCAACCCATCACTGTTGAAGCTCCTTTTCAGCAGTGGGGTGTAGACTTCATTGGGGAAATACATCCTCCCTCATCTGCCGAACATAGATGGATCCTCACAGCAATAGACTATTTTACCAAGTGGATAGAAGCCATCCCCTCTAGGAATGCTACAAACTCAGTCATCATCTCATTCCTTGAAAACCATATACTTTCCAGATTTGGCTGTCCTAGAAAGATCATCACTGATAATGCTGCTGCATTTGGTTCTAAAAAGATGGTAGAATTTGGTCATAAATATTAGATCATATTGGGTCATTCCACATCTTATTACCCTCAAGGTAATGGGCTGGAAGAGTCCTCAAATAAAATTCTGGTAAACATAATAAAAAATTGCTGGAAGATAACAAGAAATCATGGAACAGTAAGATAGTACATGCTTTATGGGCAGGCAGATTGATAATTAAAAAATCAATTGGGATGTCTCCCTACCAGCTAGTTTATGGAACATATACAATATTTCCAACCAGTTTAGGAGTTCCAGTCATGAAGCTGATCCAGGAAGTGCAATTTGAAGATGATGAGGTAACAAGAAGGATAAACCAGACAATACATCTGCAGCAAACCAGGGAGAAATTATACATCAGAGCACAAAAATTACAAGAAAACATCAAGAAGTTGTTTGATAAAAGAACCAAGGAAAGTAATTTCAAGGTTGGTGATAAAGTTTTGAAATGGGATTCAAGAAGAGAAGATAAGGGCAAACATGGAAAATTTGCTAACTTATGACAGGGCCCTTATCTCATCCAATCTTCTATTGGAAACAATGCATTTTTTCTGCAAGAATTGGATGGAGCTGAATACTTTGGAGGTCCTCTCAATGGAAGGGTTCTCAAACATTATTTTTGTTGACTTATATTTTTAATTTCAAGGCTTTTTATTCATTGTATATAACACTGCTTTTCAATTTAAAAAAAAAATGAAAAAAGAAAAATACAAAAACAATAAAAAAGGAGAAGAGGGCAGAAATAAAAGAGAAAGGTACATCACCATACCCAAAAAGAGAAGAATTCTGAAAGTGTGCAATATTAAATGCCACTACCAAAAACAACACTTCTATTTTATTCATACGTCCTAATCATGACTAAGATAGTTTTCAATTTTCTGCAGATAGATTAGTGAAGAAGATTTTCCAAAATGCTCAATCTTGGCTTATAAATAGAATAGATTAGGATAGAAAAGCAGTGGTTCAAACAAGCTCAGATCTTGAACATGGAAATATTGTTATAGAATTGGTTCTAATCTGCTCAAATTCTGAACCAAGAGAGAAAAGTTAGCTCCAAAAAGATCAAAACCAGAGCTGTAAAAAGAATGAAGGATGTTTAAATTTTCAGATTTCAAGTCTTCATAGTTTTGTATTAAATTTCTGCAAATAAATTCTATGTGCAGCTTGTACATACAGCCATAGACACCATGGAAAATCAGATAATCTAATCCCAATTTGACTATGTTTTAAATTTCTGTTTTAGAAGGTAGAGAATAAAATCTGTCAGACTGTTTAATCCGGGCAGATAGTAGCTTAGGTAGAGAGTTTATGAGTTAAACAGTTTAATCTAAACTCATGGAAGAAACAAGGGTAGACTTAGATTAGTTTTTCCTGTTTTCAAAAGAATGAAATGTTAATGTCAAAGGTTTACAAGTCCAAATGCACCTTATGAAGAAAAAATGTTAGGAAAGGTAGGCTGTGTAGGTAGAATGATTGGGAAGAATTTGTTTGCTGATATCAAATACTGATCATGTTTTCTAAAGCGGCATGATCAGAGAAGAAAGGTTGTCAATAGATAAAGGCACAGGTCTACATTCCAAAGATAAAATTCTGAAGTTCTTGACACCTCCAAGGAGCTGCCATCCCCAAGTGGAGCCACTCTTAGCCATTAGTAAATTTTTTTCATAGCAAATCATGACTAAAAATAGGTCCTGAGCCTTTAATAAATCATTTTCATAGAAAATCATTCATTCTTGAAGTCTGTTGTTCTTTACCAGTTGTTGTTCCCTAGTTGTTGTTCCCTAAATTGTTGTTACTTAAACAATGTTGTCCCCTTCAAAATCCTGTTGTTCCCTCCAAAAAATCTAACAAGAAATCTGTTGTTCCCTTCAAAACTGTCTCCTAAACAGCCCCCTTTTCATCATTTCATTCACTCATTCTAGCCCTTTTTACCCTCCATTTTCCCTAAAAAAAGACCCTTTTCTCCTCCTAATTTTCCATCCAATATCCGCAAAGACCCTCAAAATTACCTTTCCTTTCATAAAAATCCCCTTTTAAATCATTAAAAAAACCCCTTGTAATGGTTTAAAACCCTCATTTTGCCTATTGGAACACTTAAAAATGCCCAAAAAGGTTTCATTTTAAGCCCTTTTTTACCCTCAGGCTTTAGTCCCTTTTTAGCTTAGCCCCGGCTCTTTTATTTTTCCGTCATATGACTAAACCCCGTGATTGGATGCTAAGAACTCATCGCATTACCCAGTCGGACTTCCTTTTTGGTCCCCTTACCTTGTTCCTTGGTGAAACACTGATGCGATAAGCCTCAGCCCTTTCTTCTGCTCCTGGTTGCTTCTACTCCACAGAACTGCACCCCAGTGCCCTCACCTTAAGCTCCTCCTTTCTCTCTTATGCCATCACGCTCCTCAAAAGAAACTTATGTCCCCTTTGAAAATATTCTCGCGCAAATACAAACTCCCCAATCGATCTTGACTATCGATCGAATCGATTTGACGGTCATCGCTTTTCCGTTCCATCCCTGGATAGCCTGACACATTTCTTTGTTTCACCTCCAGCATCAAACCTGCACCATAGATCTTATTGATCTAATAGTTATCATTAATCCCGAGGACCCAACTCCGCCGAGGCCTACCATCCACCACATACGGCACCCGCCCTATCTAACGCTGCCACCTAGTTTCCACTTTCATTTCCACCTGAGCAATTTTTCCATCGCACTCGGTCCGCACCGTCCAATCCAACGGCTGTGGTGCAATATTGCGCAATTTTTGCGCCTGGAGTTTAACACTCTAAAATCACACGATACCGACAGTTTTCTAAAAAGACAGGTGTTGCATAGTGTGTGGAATCGGATTCAATCGCATTTTAACCATTTACCGCCTATCTGTCGCGTGAAAACCACCGACGGTTTTCATAAAACCGTCGGGCCATTTTTCACGCTTATATCCAAATTTAAATTGATTTTCATAGTTTCTTCGCCTCTCCACGATTGAAATACATCCTTCGCCCACATCTCCTCTTCCGCCCAACTCCTCTTTCCCCACACAGCCTCTGCATGCATTTTTCCGACCCACAAGGTTTTTGTAACATATTTCATTATTTTTGCAGGTGTTTATCATGGTTTTTCGAGGCAGAAACCTTGTCCTCAACTCACGAAGGGACAGAGCCAAATTCCTCTATGTTTCAAGGCTAAAACACGAAATAAAAGGCTTCCTGGTTTCATCTGCGGGTTTGAACAATGTTTCGTAAGCGCTACTCATACCTTTAAAACCCTCCACTGCATTAAAAATCCCCTATCCACAGTGATAAAGGAAAAAACATTAAAGACAGAGGGTGAGGATCAAATAATTAAAGTGAATCCAAAATTTTGGTGGTTAATACACAGTTTAAATATTTATACACAAGTAAAGGGATCAACAGCAAAGATTAAAGTTTCAAAGGATTTACACCCCAACAGTAAAGAGATATAGCATAATTTGAGGGATTAAAGGGTTAAATCCTGTTATTTTAAGGTTAAAACGCAGTGTCAAGGTGGACACAGTCAGCAAAAGCACATTTGAATAGCGGAGTAGGATGAAAAGGCATAGTCAGCCTTAATAGCAGAATCAAAGTCATAACAGTGTTTTAAAGCCACAAAAATAGACAAATTAGCAAAATAAGCCTCCAAAAGCCACATCAGTGAGGCAATTAAAGCCAAAAATACCACCTATAGGTTTATTTCCTCAAAAGAAGGCACAATGAAAGTAAAGTTAGGGATATTTTTAAAAAGACAGTTCAACATTAACTGCCAACCTACCAAAAACCCTCAAAGTCAACAAAAGTGACTAAAGGTGATGAAACTTAATGTAAAATTGATTAAAACAGAGATGAGCATTCGAAATCTTGTCCTTTAGGCCTTCCAAAGTTTGAGAAACCATTACTCTATATTTATTACACCTAGGACCCTGCTCTACACTCCACCTCCTCATTCTTCTATAAATACTTGTGTAGAAGATAGTATAGAGGTTGGTCTCGGGATATTTGCTGTATGTAAATAGCTTTTGAAGCTGTTGTATATTTTTTAGGAATTGAAGATACATAAGCTGAGATGAGAAGTTTGAAGTTGTAAAGACCCACTGGAATTGAAGATTGTAACTGGTTTGAACATCAAATACAAATAACTGATTTATGGGATCCTGGTCTATGCCAATGGTGATGTGTTTCTCACTGTAATTGTCATTTTTCTTTATTTTTTCATTCTATCCACTTTTCTCTGATAAAGAACAAAAAATATAGATTAGGATTTACTTCTGAAGTACCCTAAATCTCATTGATAAATATTTATCCTTTGTTTTTTCTACTGATTGTTAAATTGAAGGTAATTCAATAGAGTATAACCGATGAAGTGTTGGTAGGCCCATATTTCCTGAGTACAACTTGAGAATTTTTCTTTAAATGTTCTTGAGAAGTCTACTTATTAAAGCTGAGCAAGAGAATTTTATGGTTAGCCCTTTCCTCTGGTTTATCTCCAACAGTTGCTTTGAAAAGTTCTCTTAAGAGTATGTCAAAAGCAGGCTAGTTTAAAAGTACTTACCTGATCTTAGACTACTTTTTATGTTTATCATGAATGTTTTCTTTTGAGAATATGTTGAAAGAAGGATAAGTTAAAAGTATTTACTTGATCTTAAGTTGTTCTCTGTTTTTAAATGTTTTCTCTTGAAAGTATATCAAAAGCAAAGCAGTCAGTGGTGAATACCACCTGATTCTAGGTCGCTTTTGTGCTTTTTTCTCCTTTATGTATATCAAAAGCAGGCTAGTTTAAAAGTACTTACCTGATCTTATACTGTTCTTTGTTTCTTCATGTGTTTTAATTCCTTCACTTCATTTCTTACTATTTCATTCCATAAAATCAAATTAAAGAGATCCTTTGACATGGATGACTTGCCCCATGGACCACTCTTGAAACTTGCTATGAAATTAAATCCTATTATGACTCCATATCCCAATGGATTGATGTTGTTCCTTGCTTGTCTTATCAACTGAAACATTCCTTAATTTACTTACACCTTCACCTTTCATACAGAATTCCTTCATCTTCATATTATCCTGCCCAAGAAAACAAAAAACAAACAACCTTGTTCTTCATAACTAGCCTAAAATCATGCTTGAAGCCTTAAAGATCATATCTTTGAACACATACATAGAGATATCCCTATCTGAATCTAGGATGGTTAGGTCCTCAGATTCCAAACTGGTTCAATGTAGGCTCTGCAGTGTTTGTACTTTCCAATCTTGAAAACTACGGAGCCCTAACACATCAAATGCTTCAAGGGCATTTGGTGATGAATTCAAAGTTGGAGAACCAATGGATTTCCAGCAAGTAGATGACATGATGCACGTAGACACACCCTCATCCAAAACCAACCAATGGATATTCAGAACATTAATACCAAATTTTATGATGAAGGAAATTTGGTGCGGGAATCGTGGGACAAAATTCTCCAAGTCAAAAGCGAGAAGGCTAGAATCAATAGGATCAACGCCACTCATCGCAGATAACAAAGCCTTCCATTGAGACTGACAACTTTGAATTACTTATAATGAAGACATTGTAGATGGCGCCTGAGCCAAATCCTCAACAATGCTGTAATGTTGAGCAGCATGGGTGTTTGGATTGTAAGAAAACTTGCGGAGTACACCTTTGGAAGGTGGTCATACAACGAGCTCAGTACTGGGCCTTTCAATCTGAAGAGGGCCAGAAGAAGGCGGAGGAGGAGGACCATCAACGATCTATTTCCTCGCTGCCTGACATCATTTGGTATAATCTTTCGACTGAGAAGAGATAGAAACGGATGTATAACCGTTCATCATGAAAAAATGAGAGCCAAATGGAGCAGAGGACTGAGGTTGCTCTACCATCTCGGTCTACAATGATGGAAAATGTTCTTTGAGAACAACCGTAGTTCCCTAGGTGCCTTTGAGAAACCTACTTACTTTGGCCCATCGAGGACAGTCCTTGGTGTAGTGCTCTCCATCACAAATCAGACAAGGGTACCTCGGCTTATGCTTTGAACCATCATCAGCATGAGGTTTAGACAAATTTGGTTTTGGGGTATCAGCTTTGGCCTTACCTTTACCCTTATTTTTCCTTTTGGAAGTCTTATCTGCCAGATTGGCCTGAACGGCATTGACTTCCAAGGGTTTACCAGAATTTGGGGTAGACTGAGAAGTAGTATCATTGGAAGGATTAGACTTTTTCTTCCCAGGGTTTGAAGGAGAAGACTTATGAGATGTCTGAGACACAGAACCAATGATACCGTCGACGGATGGTGTCACCGGTGCTTTGGAAGTTCCATGTCGAGGAGCATCAGGAAAGATATCATACAACATGCCAGACTAAGAGTACACGAGATTGAGGTACTGGGCACAAGTAATGGCCTGTTCTTCAGTTACACATGACCCCATAGCTATGTATTTAGCGATTTGATTGAAAAATGAGGTAGTGAACCAACCAGTTAGAAGTTTATTATGAATATCAAACTTGATCAAGTGACGACGACACTTCCATTCATGAATATGATCTGAGATATGAGTAGCTCGGTCCTATTTCAAGGATGTGAGGAGGTGCATCACGGTCTCATAACGAACCGGTAACTGGAAAATGTGTAAGAAACACCATGGCTAAAGAGTTGAAATCTTGAAAGATGCCATGAGATAATTCAATGTACCACTTTTCAGCGACACCAGTAAGATTCCATTGGAAATGATGGAGTCGAATGGAATCGTCAACCCAAGAGTTAGAGGAACACCACAAGTGGTAGGTTATAACATGCGCTTGGGGGTCTTCTCCAGACATGCCCTCAAACATAGGACAATCACCAGGAATCTTAGTTGGAACTGGAGGCCAATACAGTTTATGAAGAATCAGATCTTTCGTTAACTTTGACACATGTGGCAGTTCCAACGTAGCGAGAAATGGTAATTGAGGATTAAAATGCATCGAAGGTCTTTGATAAGGACCTGTGTTAACATCCCACCCAGTATGGGAGAATTTATTCCCCCATATGTTTTTTCCCGGAGGATTCTGACCATAGGGGTTATAAGCATGATAGTTCTGCCCATACTGGGGTTGAGGACAGGGATATTGATTCTGAGCATACCATTGAGGTCCTCGCTAAGCAACGTATCGATTCTGTTGTGGAATGTAAGCATTTCCTTGAGGTGGATTATACACCATCTGGGATTGAATTTGAGGGTAATAAGTGAAACCTTGGGGCACACTATATACTGCCTGATATGGACCTTGAGGAGGGTAAGTAACACCTTGAGGTTGAGTTGGACCCTACTGAGTAGGTTCAACTGGTTGCTGGGCTAGTTGAACAGGTTGAACCAACTGCTGAATAGGCTGAGCAGGTTGAACCGGCTACTGAGGGTCGACAGGCTGTCCCTACGGAGCAGGTTGGCCTAAATACTAAGGGCCACCGAGTTGCCCTTGTGGAAGTGGTTGGCCCGATGGTTGAGATGGAACAGGTTGTCCCTGATAACCAGGTTGACCTAGAGCAGGTGTTAGTATGAATCTTAATCGAAAGTGTATGAAAAAATACCACTTTAGCTGTGCATTAAAAACATCCCTAACAACAAATATGGCTTCCAATATCTTTAGATCTGCAATTAGGTGACTAAGATAAACACTGCAAAAATCTATATCTATGCATTAAAAGACATTAATTAGTAAATAAAAACAAGAGTTGCTCCATGCATCCAATAAACAAGACAAGAATATGTTGAATGAATTTTGTATTAATGGCACCTAGGAGGAAAAAATAGAAGGATGTTACCAGTTCCCCTCAATGGGATGGGTTCTTGTAAGCCCTCAGCACTTCATATCTAAAATCCCTCTCTCTTGATGGTGTAGGAAACCCAAACAAAGATGGAACTCAAAGGGAGCTCACAAGCAAAAATATATGACAATGATGGTGGATCAAAGTTAGACCAAAAGTATAGACCCAGAGTGATATTTAGGAAAAAAAAGGTAGTGAATGGATGGAAAAACCCTTCTATTTATAACAAAATATTGAGTTAGTTTAGATATTGGTGCATAGTTAAAATATTATTAACCAAATCAAGATCCAACTTTTATGGAATATTTTATTATATTTGTTGGAAAGAATTTGACTTGGGTCAAATCCCTTTATTTGTAAATAATAAATAAATAAATGATTTATTTATTATTTTAATGATGTGGTTGAGTAACAATCAAATAAATAATGATTTATTTAATTATTTATGAGTGACTTAGTCAAATTTAACAAGGAATATTATTTAAATAAGGTTTAAATAATTATTCCTAGAAAATAATAAGATAAATAATAATTTATCTAATTAATTTTCCTGTTTTGGGTTAAATATGACCATGAATATTAATTAAACTATTATTTAACTAATTATTCCTTGAGGAAAGTATAACAAATGTATATTTATTTAATGTTTCCTCATAGGGTTTCCTATTTAGACCATAAAAAACTTAATAAAGGTGGTTTAATAAGCTATTTTTCATAGTTAAATCAATTTTACTTAAGGAAAAATTGGTCTTACATGGTGTACTTAGGTCCATCTAATAGTAATAGGTTAGATGACCAAAAATTGGTATAACAGATTTCCCCCCAGCATGCGAGTGTTAGGAGCTAATCGTATGACCAAAGTACGTTGTAAGAACTCAATCACTAGACACCGAAGGGGAATTCAAAGAAAGAGAAATATAAGGTAGACCGAAGAACTAAAGGACTAGACCCTAAGGAGGCCAGACTTATAGGTGCGATAAGTCTCTTTAATGAGTGAGTATCTGTGCTATAGGCAGTGGGGGAGGCATACCTATGCCCACCGAGACAAAGTACAAAGAATAATGCGTCTAGTAAACAAGGGACTAAACAATATAGTACATGCTAGCATAAACATGAGCTAGGTAAAAACATGATAATGAATCCCACATACATACTTTGCCTGGGATAACAGCCAGGGATTATGCAATAACATATGAGTACATCAGATACAAATACAACCTAAATTCCCTTGTAAATAGGAAAGGGCTCTGAAAATCTGACTGATACATGCAAGCAAAGAGGCGTTGCAAGCGTCTAAGGCCGACATCATCAAATATATGGAGCTACATCAAAGGATGTAATGAAGAGGTCATCCGGGAATGTGGGGGGATACCTGTAGGGCCACCCCCTCATGAGGGCTGAAACATCTCACACACACCCGGGAATTGCCGGTATCATCTGTTGCATCACTGATCCATCAAGTATACAGATCTCGATCATGCTGAGAGGAGCTGGAGCTGAGAAACAATCAATTCAAAGGGAAATAAGGAGTCCCTTTGCCTGATCCGAGGCACCAAACAAGAGTGGAAGTTTGAAATAAGGTACACTGCCCTCTAGACTTGTATTATGGAATGAATGATCTGATGTCAACAGAAGGAGGTCTTCCATAGGTGAGGCAATAAGGGATCCTCAACTAAGGCACGAGATAAAATAGTAGAGCGACTGACAGACTGACATCAGGGATGATGATGAAATGGGGGGTATTGAGTAGCAGATGGACGACTCCCCTTGTTAGATCATAAAGGGCATGGATGACCTTGCAGCGACTGACACAATATCATGAGGGATAGGGGACAATAGGACTAAAGGCCATAATGTCCGACACTAGAGAGGAACCAAGCGATGAAGGATGTAGGACTATAGTGGGACAGAAAGGGACTCGGGATAGACTCCATGAATGTGATGATGACTCAACTCGGATGCTCTAAACAAGGGTGACTCGATGATGCTGCCACATAGAAAAGGTCCAATGGGGACCAGAAAAACATGAGTACATGATGGTTACTCATGATGAAAATCGACACGAGCATGAAAAGTATGAAGGCAAAGTGGTGCCCCAAGTACAAGTGTTGCAAGTGAAGAAATTCGATTTTCAGGAGTGGCAAAGAGACCCTTCTTGGACAAAATGTGTCTTGGTGAAGTATTAAATCACGGAAAACTAACAGATACCCATTTGAGGGCTCAGTGAGAGATTTCCAATGGTATAGATGGTTTTTCAAACTGAGCTACAGTTTGGCCATAGTAGGCGAAAGAAAAATTAGGGTTTTCTCTTTTAATAAGGCATTTTCCCTCCAAATTCACTCATTTTCAAGTGGAGCTATGGTGAATGTAGAGAGGAGAGAAGGCCCTAAATCCTATGGTGATCGTAGCAGACAAAGCAACCATTAGAATCGAGATCCGTCAGTTGCAAGTAAGAGGCCTAACCCTACTCTTTAATTTTAGTGGATCAAAATTTTAGCTTAGGTACCCAGAGCTCATGAACAGGCCAGGTCGCACTTTTTGGGGTCTGTTCTGTGACCTGGGTAGCAGGTACTAGGCAGAAAACTGTGACCTGTCCCAAGAAATATACTAAAAAGTGTGAACTGTCAGAGAAAGGGGGTTTCAGTGTTGTTTTTGGCTGAGATCTGGGATTTTTTATGGTTGAGGGGCATAGGTGCCCCCAAGCATGTTGTGGTCATACCAAAATGTATTTAGAAAAGGGGGAATATAAGCACATTTTTATGATGTGGTGCACCATTTATTTTCGTTATGGTTATGCAATTTGAGAAAGGGAATGAAGGATTACCAATCTCTTTTGGTACTGCATATATGAAGCAAATGGACTTAAGTTTCTGGGTTGGAATACATGGTGTCACTATCCCAAAGAGAGGATTTGGAGATAATGAACTGGTGCTCTCCTAGAAAACCCATAGGTTGGTCAAAAACAATGTCTAGGGGACTGGGTTTCTGATGTAAGATGAAGGAATGAGGAGGGGTATCATCCCCAGAGTGATCTAAAGTGATATGGGACTCTAGAGGTTCTTCTAAGTGTGGGAGAATAATGGTACTAGATTCGACACAACCAAATACATTAGGAGAGTTGTGGAGAATTGCTTCTCCTGATCTCTCAAATATGGGTGCCCCCTTACCCAAACATTGGATGTCAATGTAATGGCTAGAAGGTGTGTGGTTCGAATGCATGGGTTCGATGTAAGGTGGGAAAGATAAAGTCAGGGGTGGTAAATACTTCCATAATGTCATCATCATGATAGAATATGGGGTGACTCGTGGAAGAAAGACCATTTGACGTGGCGAAGCTACCTGAATGATCATCATGAGAAGAGAGGTTCACATGCACATCGTCACAAGGGGTGATAGAAAAACAAGTAGATAAAGGATCCACCAATGTTGAGCCCAAGGTGATCACTGAAGGGAGGTCAAGCGAAACAAAAGGGGAAGTCCCAGGGGGGTCTTCCACCGGGGATCTAATAGATTATGATAGGCAGTGGACATTGGCCAAAAAATCTGTCATTTAGACATCCAGAGGGGGAATGTCAATAGGAGTGGATGTGTCCTCTAGTTCTGATAAATCAAAATGCTCAAATAAGGGAGACATGGACTCATTGCACTTGGCCTTGTATTGGCGAACTACTGCTAGAGAGGTGCGGAAGTCCTCAAGGTGGGGACAAAGCTGGATGTAATGGCCATGGAGTTCACACAAAGCATAGGGGTGGTTGGTGTGAATAGTCTTGGGGTTATTGGTTGTAGTTGAGGAAGGAACAGAGGTTTCTGGGACCATAGACTCAAGGAACGCGACATTAACCATGGGCTTGAGATGAGGCAATTCATGACAATTATGGGTGGCATGACCAACAACCTCACACAAAGCACACAAAGGTGTACACTTTGGAGGCTGAGGAGAAGCATGGTTTGTTGGGGAAGCCTTGTCTTTTGATGCCCTCTTGCGATCTTTTCCCTTCTTACCCGAAACTGTCGCAACAGGAGAGGGTTTTTGTTGAGGTGGTTGTGGCAATGTAGCAGCAAGAGAAGTCATGGGGACTGGTTGAACCGGGGTCAAAGCAAGATAAGGTTTGAGTTTACTAGGTGGGATAGCAGCTGGGGGATAGAGGTACCAGATAGGAATCCCCAAGGTCAAGTTAGGAAGAGACAGGGTAGCCACGATAGGTACCGTGTACACTCTAGGAGGGGGAGCTAGGAATGGTATCTGACCAGAGGGGTAATGGCCAGGCAGGATGACTCCAAGATGGTTAAGGCCTAGAGGAACTATTCCAGGAGGGTAGAGAGGCTCATGGATACCAGATATATGTGAAGGGCCAGGAGGAGGGGGTCCAAAAGGCTGAATCGAAGGGCTAGGAGTAGGCTACAGAGGGTGAGGTTGCTGAATAGCCAAAGCAGGCCACTTGAGGGAAGCCCGAGATGATTGCATCATGCAAACATTCGATGAGCTAGGATCAGAGATAGGAGGAGGAAGACCAGGGAATGTACCAAGCAAAGAGGATTCTTTGTAGACTTTGGGTGAGACACTGGTCAAAGGATCGATGATTTTCTTATTAGCCACCAAAGAGATGATGGACTCAGGGGAGGTCTGAGACTTCGGTTCATAATATGTCAACTGGTCAATGGTGACTATATTTCCATTATGAGGGAAGGACATCTTGTAGTGAATCGTAGATGGGACAACATACATTGCATAGGTGTAGATACGACCCAATAGAATGTTGCAATCTAAGGGGGCATCTATGACTTCTACGTGAACGCAAATATTCTTGCTCGTAAGAGGAATAGGATAATTGCAGAATAAGGAAATGGGTTGGGAGGCATGGCCATCCCATGCTCAGAGAGTGATAATGGAATGAGCCAACTTAGGTGATCCAAGTTTCTTCCAAATTGAAGCGGACATCACACAGGTGGATGCCCCCTCATCAAAGATACACTACGAGACGTTGGCGTTCCAGATCTTGACTAGGATTTGGAAGGCGAAGGAAGTAGGGAGAGGAGGATATTCTAACCGATAAACATCGAAAATGATCAAGCAATCATCGGAAGGATCTACAACGCCCATGGCAGATAGTAGAGATTTTCATTGTGAAGGGCATGACTAGAGGAGTTCCAGTGTTGAAATGGCAGCAGGAGATTGCGCCAAATCATCTACTATACTATATGAATGGGAAGCTTTGCCAGAAGTAGCCTTTTGGCATAGTGGTCCCTTAGGGATCTTGGTATTAAGCTCTGCCTTAGGCTAAGGGATCTGAAAAGAACCATTAGTTGTCGAAAGAGGCTCTATAGAACCCGAAGAAGGTGGCTCGAGGACAGACGTAGCGGGAGGCTTTTTGTACTGATGAGACTGAGTCTGAAGGTTGAGGTCTACGGTTATAGGTTGGTCAGAATTCATCATGATAGTATGGTAATCAGAGGTACCATATGGAGGAGGTTGAGTGGCCACCTAACTTTCAGGTGGTTGGGTAGCCACAAATCCTTGCTAAGGGAAAGGATTAGTAAACATAGCCGACTGACTAGGTGCAGCATTGGGAGGGACGGAAGGGGAGGCTTGTTGTCCTCACAATGTTTCTTGAGACTCCCACATCTTCTTCATTTGTGGTAAAAGAGGACAATCGTGCATGTAATGACCATAAACACCACAACAAGAACAAGGCTTGCTCATGTGAACATGCCTGTCCTGCTTGGGCTGAGTGCCCTATTGCTGGTTAGCAATGTTAGGTGCATTATTTTGAGGATTAGGTCTAGGATTACTAGGAGAAGATTGATTTTCAGTGCCTTTCCTCTTATTTTTTGAGGGAGGATGATTAGTCACGCCCTCTTGTGCATATACCTACCCCTGAAGGGGCAGTGGCTACTATTATAGGGTTTGAGAAGGAAATGGAGGCAGAGGTCCTAATTCTGGAGGAGATGAAGCACCAGGCTACAGATATGCATAATAAGGAGGCTGGATAACATTGTGGTAAACATGAGGTTGGGAAAAAGGAGGAGGTATGTCGTATCCTGGATACATGCTACCGGGAGGGGGAAAAGTGCAGGAGGTGCTGGCCCCCCCTGAGCAAAACCATAGCCCATGGGAGGCTGAGCGTATGGATGAGAGAGAGCTCCAACGATATCGTCAGCGGCATGAGATGCCCCCGGTGCATTGGCATCACCTTGTCTAGGAAGATTAGGTAGAATGGTATAAACATAACCCAACTAAGCGCAGATCAGGTCATATTTTAATGAAATTTGGAGAGTGGATTCTTCGGTTTGAGGGAAATGCGATGCGACATCCTTTTTGATAGTAGGCAGGAGTGATCTAAGGAACTAGTCCATGTAGACATGGTCTTCGAAGGTAGGGGCTCAACATAGGCTCTTTCTTGTCCGCCATTCCTGGACATGATCAGATAGGCGGGTCATAGACGATTGATCGAAATAAGTCAAAAGTTTGGTACTAGTGTCATAACGAAGAGGGAGCTGGAAATAAGATAGGAAAGCCCAAGTAAGGGTCACAAAGGTGGTATGAGATGATGAAGCCTAATCAACATACCACTTAGAAGCTTCACCAGTAAGCATATGTTGGAACAACTAAAGACGAACAGAGTCTTCGATAATGGAGTTAGACAAACACCACATGTGGAAAGATCGAACATGATTTGTAGGATCTTCTCCAGCAAGGCCTTCAAACTTGGGAATGTCGGAAGGGAGCTTGGTCGGCATAGCAAGCCAACTAATGCATGGTGTATAGGGTCATTCATCAACTGGTTAAAATCAGGAAGACTAAGGCCTACCATATAGGGGAGAAAGGGAGCAGCTGAAGTAGTTCCTGTTGCAGTCCCACTAGTAGTATTCCTAGCATTAGGGTTGGGGCTACCACCAGAGTTAGGTCCTGAACTAGACATGGTGAAGGTGACAGGGGGAGAACCGAGGGTAGAACCAAAAGGAGAACCCAATGAACCAGAAGAGGAGTCAGAGTGTGGACTCGATGGAGGACTAACTCGAATCCTACGCGGAGGAGTAAGTCTTCCTACTGGCAACTAAGGATCAAGGCTGAGAAGTATCCAGGATAAACACCTCGGTGGCACAATGATGATGGCACAAACATGGAGAAAAGAGAAGAGAGACCAAAAATGGTGGAGAGGTGCAGGATCAACTAATTACAATGTCAAAAAAGGGCAGAGAGGTGTAAGATCAATTGATTTCAATGTTAAAGTCTTTGTTTGGCGGTGTTAACGAAGCTCTTCTTCACTTAGGGTGTGTGTGTAAATTTTAATTTTTAAACCCAGACGTTTGTAGAGAAAAGGAAAAAGTGTGTTGTATAACTGTAAATAAACCTGTACATAACAATATATGGAACTAAAATAACAAAAAAATAAACATCTAATAATGTAATAATCTAAACCCAAGGAGGCGGGCCTCTCAACAAGTAGTCTGTAGGTGGGAAAATATCTAGTCAAAACACACCAAAATAGCCAATAGATATAAGGTCAGGAGGGATAGGGATCTAAAGGTAAAATATGCTGGAAATAGGTGCAAAAAAACATAAAACAACCAGAGGAAAAATTGATGTAAATGAGGTGGCGAAAGGCTATCTCCTGGAAGGAAGTGGAGGGGACCCTAGAGGAAAACCCAAAAAAAACTAAAAAGAGGTGTTTTGGATGGATAATAGCTAATCTGAAGTGGATTTGAAGGTAAGGTATCGGATCTAAAAAATGGCCGAACACTCTGAAATTTTAGACAACCTGCAGCAACTAAAACTCTTCCACAAAATGTGGAGGGTACTGAAACCCTAGAGGGCTAGGCTCCCACTTAGATGAGTAAAACAGAAAAAATTACAGGTCCAAAATGGGCGAAGATGGAGGTTAGACAACCCTGAACAGAAGCCCAGACAAACCTAGAAAAATTTCAGAAAAAATCCCGCAAAATGTCCAGGTCGCAGTTTCTGACCTGTTTTCTGCAAAGGTCGCAGTTTTAAGCCTGTTTTCTATGCCCTGGAGGTTCAGGTCACAATTTTTGACCCAAAAAGTGTGACCTACACTTTTGGCACTCTCGAGAGCAAGTTTCAGCAGAATGTGTCGTCTCAGCTGTGGCTGATGTCTGTCACCTGTGTAATAGGTCTGAAAACACACGGAAGTTAGAATTTTTAATGTTTTAGGGTTTTATAGGTTAAAAAAAACATCAAGAAAAGAAAAACAAGAAGCTAAAGAGAAATCCTAGGGTTTGAAGTAGCTAGATAAGCAGGGATCTGAAAAACGACAGCGATCATAATTGTAAAGCCGCGTGGAGTCGCCAGTTGTTAGTATGAATCTTAATCGCAAGTGTACGAAAAAAGACCACTTTAGCTGTACATAACAAATAGCCCTAACAACAAAGATGGCTGCCAATATCTTTAGATATGCAATTAGGTGACTAAGATAAACGCTGCAAAAATCTAAAGCTATGCATTAAAAGGCATTAAGTAGTAAATAAAAACAAGAGTTTCTCCATGCATCTAATAGACAAGACAAGAATATGTTGAATGAATTTTGTATTAATGGCACATGGGAGGAAAACATAGAAGGATGTTACCAATTCTCCCCAATGGGATGGGTTCTTGTAAGTCCTCAACACTTTATATCTAAAATCCCTCTCTCTTGATGGTGTAGAAAACCCAGACAAAGATGGAGCTCAAAGGGAGCTCACAAGCAAAAAGATAGAAAAATATTACAATGATGGTGGATCAAAGTCAGACCAAAAGTATAGATCCAGTGTGATCTTTCGGCAACAAAAGGTAGTGAATGAATGGAAAAACCTTTCTATTTATAACAAAATATTGAGTTAGTCTAGATATTGGTTCATAATTAACATATTATTAACCAAATCAATATCCAACATTTATGGAATATTTTATTATATTTGTTGGAGGGAAAAAGAATTTGACTTGGGTCAAATCCCTTTATTTGTAAATAATAAATAAATAAATGATTTATTTATTATTTTAATGATGTGGTTGAGTAATAATCAAATAAATAATGATTTATTTAATTATTTATATTTATTTAGTCAAATTTAATAAAGGAATATTATTTAAATAAGGTTTAAATAATTATTCCTAGAAAATAATAAGATAAATAATAATTTATCTAATTAATTTTCCTGTTTTGGGTTAAATATGACTAGGAATATTAATTAAACTATTGTTTAACTAATTATTCCTTGAGGAAAATCAAACAAATGTAGATTTATTTAATATTTACTCATGGGGTTTCCTGTTTAGACCATAAAATTTTTTATAAAGGTGGTTTAATAAGTTATTTTTCATAGTGAAAGAAATTTTACTTAGGGTAAAATTGGTCTTACATGGTGTGCTTAGGTCCATCTAATAGTAATAGGTTAGATGACCAAAAAATGGTGTAACAACAGGACCATAGGGTTTTCCTTGTTGTACAAAAGTTTGGCCTTGCTGGACGTAAGGCTACTACTGTTGCACAAGAGGTTGTCCTTGTGGTGGATAAATTTGGCCCCCAAGAACGTAAGATGCTCCTGGTTGATATTGATATTGAGGTTGACTAGAAGGACCATAGGTTTGTCCTTGTTGGATCGAAAGTAAACCTTGTAAGGGTTGGCCTTGCAGACCGTAAGGTTGTCCCTTAGGACCAAAGGTTTTTCCCTGCTGAACCAAAGGTTGTCCCTGTAAGGGTTGTCCTTGTGGGCCCGAGGGTTGCACCTGTATCAATGGTCTTTGATGAGGAATGGTCTGATAAGGATCAGTCGGAGGTAGATAAACAACCTGATGAGGATCAATTGGAGGCATGCATACAGGGTTACCATAAACATCATACTGATGTGGAGGATTGACATGAGCTTGGGGCTACTGAGAACCTTGAGAGTTCTACTGCTGAACATCCAACACATACTCTTCAAAAGTAAGGTCGCCAGGAATAGAAGAGGAATTCGTAGCCACACTAGAAGCAAGTGTGGCCTCCATAGCGTGAGGTTTTGATTTTCTTGGGCTGGGATATATAGGCCACGTAAGGTTAAGAAATATAAACCTGCGGGTATTAAAAGATCCTGATGACTGATGCATAACAACCGGTGCAGATGAAGCCACACAAACGGTAGGTTGGATTGGAATAGATGTAACAAATACCAACAAACTAGGCATCGAAGGTGACAGTCCTAACGAAGGAAGGACAAAACTCCTTGGAGGAGTCAAGGTACTGGATTGTGTTATGGAAAGAACACCAGAAATAATCTTAATCAAAGTCTGATAACTGGGTGGAAGTGACATTGATGGATGAGAATATTGATTAGAAACACACGGGAGATATTCTGGGAAAAGATGATATTCCCCTGTATAAATAAGCATTTCTTCACTGCCAATAGGACTTGGAGAATCTATTTCTGATGAACCTGTAAGATCTTCGAAAAGATGACAAGGAATATGAGGTATAACAGTGCCTATAAATGGTGAACCCGAAGTAAGGGGAGGGAATTCTTCCTCACTTCCAAAACCATACCAAGCACCCTGAGGAGGCCAATTGAACTCAACAAACTCTTCAGGAGGAGATCAGGTAGCGAGAGGTTCAACACTCAAGAGAATAGGCTGCACAAGCTTGGTAGACCTAGTGGACTGAGGGGTTTCAAAAGAAATGTTAGGAAAATAAATACCACTAGGAGGCAATGAAGAAGATGACGAAACTAGTAGTTCCGCCATTGTGACAATATTTCAAAAAAGGAAGGAAAATGAGATAGCCAATTCAAGGCTTCAATATCAAAGTGTAAGGAAGTACAAAAACAAGCCAAGTAAGAATAAAAATTTTAACAGGCATGTGATCGTGGGTAGTTAATTTTATGACACTGGAACAAAACTTTATTGTTTCATGTTTTAAGAGTCGAGAAATAGACAAAAGATGAATCTAGTCACTTTCAATTTTAAACGAGTATGAAAGGACAAGTGCTTGATGATCTCTTCTCTTTTTAAGGAGTCATGTAAATATCAAAATGAATACTCAGGTAATCTAAGCAAGAGGGTGTACCAAGTTTCCGTTAACTGCTATATACACCTTGGTGATCAAATCAAAGAGAAATGACCAAGGACTTAACATACGTGCAAGTAGTCTCCCTGAATGCTGTGATTGGTGTATCATGGTTACAGTATGTAGAATTGGCTTCTACAGACAGAAGGATTTGAACCTATGAGGGTCTCCCACATACACGCAATATGTATATGTCCATATTTAGTGTTATCTCAGCTTGTTGCAAACGACAGCTACTAGGTTTAACGACGTCGGAACACATCACTAGCCTAGACCTCTAAAAATGTTTGCATTAGGTTCCAATGCTTCCTTAGATTGATTGAATTTATTTTACATTTGATCTTGAATTAATGTTTCAGTTTCAAGGCCCTACCGAATTTGATCTCAAATTTCCTAAATGCAAGCTACATGTAAAAGAACACCATTTTCCATTTGATGAATGCTAACTAAGAGAAGGATAGAGATCTTTCAGAAAGCAAAAAATAATGAAATCACATGAAGAAGTCCCCTAATGCATCTAATACAACCTAAACAAAAAACAAAAAACTCTTTCCTAGTTCATCAAGCGCTTGTTATGCAAAAAAAAATTTCATTTTTGATGCAAACGAAAGAATGCAATTTTTTGATTTTTTTAATGAATGAGGCACACAATGCACTAATACAAAAATCAACCAAACACTACTTTAATTCACTATGAATGTAGAGACCTCAAACAACACCACAATACAAACACAAACACACTCAAACCAATGATGCACTCTTTCAAACAAAGAGCAAGCTTTCAAAATGATCCAAACTAGCAATGTGATATATGCTCAAAGCAAAGGGACGGAGATTCAAACAAGCACAAAAGTAATAGTTCAACAAAAAAAAAAATCGAAGGATTAAGAAATGCTAAAGCAACCGATCGGGGAAACGAATTGACAAGAATAAAAAAGACTTGAACTTCAATCAGAAGGCTCAGCGAGCGAAAGACAGCTAGAAACCCTAGGGCTATGAATTGCACTGATGACAGAATAGATAAAAAAATTAGAAGAGAAAGCCTACAACAATCAAAACAATCCCAAAAGATAAGATGCAAATAAAGGAAACAATTCAGAGTCAATCACAACTCACCAGAAACTCAACAAAATGGTCAAACCTAATCCTACATGATTCAGCGCAACTGTGAGGCAGTAATCCACGCCAAATAAGGCTTTGGCTACTGAAACAAAAGAAACCAGTGCCAATTGGCTTGACTATTCAAGGGAAACTCGCGCCAAGCCGAATACCTATGGGAGGAGGGAAGAAACAATGATCTGAGGTCAATCTTGACACTCTCGATCTGAGCAAGAGGATTCTAGATAATCAAACCAGCCAAAAAAGATAGACAAGCAAGAAAATGACTGAAGTCGACTTGACAAGGAAAAATCCTAATGGGAAATGAAATGAAAAACTCACACTGATCCACAGTGGAGTCGCCAATTTTTTGGTAAGGTAAATCCTATCTATGGACAGAGACGATCCCTTTAGCCCTAGAGTGGGTCTAGCAACAAAGGGAAAATCTAAAGTGTAGGTTCCTAATTAATGAATGAAAAGGACAGGGTAGATTTACCTACCTGGATTCCAATGTTGTCGTCATTGTAGTGGTGGTGGCCTCTTATCTCTATCTTGATGGGTCACAATCCTTCTGCAATAGTGCTCGGATACCTGCACGAAGATAAAAAAAAAGGAGCAGCATACAAGATAATGATTTCATTCATAATCAACTAACCAATCAAGGAACGTTAAGCATATTGCATCAAATAAAACATATAACACAAGATAGGAACTAGACAATAGTCATGTATATATATAAATAGAAGAAAGAGTTACAACCAGAGCCTTGACGTCGCAACCTCCTCTAGCGAGGTTCAGTAGAAGCATGTCTCAAAGGGTCGTCGGGGAATTTATACAAGGTGAGGACACAAGCCTAAGCTCTCTTGACAAAGGTCTCTTTCTGTTCTATATTTCTAGCAAAAATTTTAGGAATTCTCTTCAATATTTCAGCTATAATATGTCCATCTAGTGTATTAATGGGAGATTGCTTTATTTATAGAGGGAGAGGAGGAGGTTGCGATCCCTACTGTTAGCCCCCTACAAATTTTTGACAAGAAAACAGGGGGCTAAATTTTTTTGAGCCTTCAAGGAATGAATTTCCTTTGAAAACACATCATCCTTGAAGCCTTCTTGTGCCTTTTGTCCTTTGATAAAATCCCCTCTGCTGTTCCCATCATGAAGCCTCTCTATTTGTGAAGAAAAAGCCTGAAAGGCCCCCTTTTCCTCTTATTCCATTGCCATTTAACCTCTGTTTTCTCTCCTTTAACCTCTCCCTTTTCCCCACTTACCCTTAAAATCCTCCCAAAACCCCCTTCAAATTCTACCCATACCCCTTGTTTGGTCTATTTCACCCTTTTTCCCTCTATCGTTCCCCTTCCTAACCTCAAAATTGCATTAAAATGGGCAAAAAACCCACTTTTCACTTTATATCAGGGCTTAGCCCCTTTTCCGCCAGCCCCGCAAACCACTTCCCCATATGCCTGCGCATAGGACCAAGTGCTTAAGCCCCAGGCTCTAATCGCAATCACAAAGTTCCGGGCGAGCGCGTTTCTCTGTTAAACCAAATTTCTCGATGCGATTGAAGTTTGGTCTGAAAGCCCCGTGCCGCGATCTCCACCATCAATCCATATAGATCCGATGGCTTGGCACTGATCGCATCGCACCATCGCATCACATTTCCTCCTCTGTGCTCCCCGATTGTGAACCCTCCGATGGCCCTCTCCACCATCGATCCACTTCTAAATCGGACGGCCATCGCACTCCCGCTCCAATCGCAATCAAAAATTCCAATCGATGCCACTTTCTGCCCCTCGCGATTGTGATCCCCCCGATTGAATCCGAGCCGTCCATTCATCTAGATCCAACGACCATCGCACAATCGCATCACCGCCCTGTGGCCCTTTTTCTCCCCGCCAATTGAATCTCCGACGTCGATTTGACCCAGATTGGACGGTTGGCGCTCAATCGCTCCATCACAATCGTAGTTTCCAATCGCTATCACTTTTCACCCTCTGCGATTACGTTTCTGCCGATTTAATCTTAGCTTTCCATTCCTTCAGATCCGACGGTTGGGATCTAATCGCGCACCCCCCATCAGTTTTCTTCATCGGAGCCCCTTTTTAATTCAACTTTCAATCTCCGCCGTCGATCTCCTCCTGAGATCCAACGGTCCAAAACTAATCTCCCTCCACCCGCCAGGTCCCACCATCCAAAGGCTCTGCTTCACTTGTTTTTCATCATTTCCCTTTTTAAATTCCCCAAGCATTACACTTTGGGTTTACGCTAATGAATTATTTCTCTGCCTAACTGCAGTGTTTGTTTTTGTGCCTCCACCATTTCCACCATTCTCTGACCTCCAACAAATCTTCCGCCACCCTTCCCCGGATTTTGTAATTGAATTATTCCACTGTTCAGGGTCGTTCAGGGTGATGAATTCACTCTGATTTCCATAATCACATTCGCTGTGATTCAATGCAGAGAAGCCATTACAGTAGCGGGAAAGAGTAACAGCAGAAACAGGGTCGAGGGATTTAGGCTTGTTAATCGAAT
Source organism: Pinus albicaulis (assembly GCA_034641835.2). Taxonomy (NCBI): domain Eukaryota; kingdom Viridiplantae; phylum Streptophyta; class Pinopsida; order Pinales; family Pinaceae; genus Pinus; species Pinus albicaulis. Next base: position 371,401,861 of record CM076570.1, read on the forward strand.
ATTTAATGCCTAATCCCACGCTTAAAGGATAAAGGACGTAGTTTGAAGACTTAAGCACTTTGTCAAGTTCTATCAATGCTTCCAACATCAGCAGAATGTTTTCCTTCAGAAGGACACCTTCGGATAGTGTTCTCCTTGCCTCCTCGAGCCCAGAAATGGTTAATGACTCTGACAGAAACTTCTTAAAGACTGTTAGGACTGTATTTATGGAAGAATGGAGACCTGAAGACCTTTTCAGTCACCTTACTTGCTTTAGAAGACAAAACAGAGGGCCTTATATCCAGAAGGACATCCAAGAACACATCCGAGGTCAATCCGATCCGACAGAGATCTCTGAACCGGTCTACAGAGTACAGTGTAGAGCGATTAAGCAGAGTGGGCTCAGACTCTTCCACCACTCTGTGTTAATGTACCCATTTAATTTGTATCTACTCCTGCTATTATTCATTCTCCTATAAGTATTCCTGAGAACATATTGTAAGGGGTTTTTGTTCGGTTGTTGCCGATTTGCTGTTAAAGGGATTCATTGTGACTGTTAGAACAGTCTTGGGAGGGAGTAGTAGAGTAGTTGTCATGTAGTAGGCTGGGAGGAGAAGTCTGGATTGTAATAGCCATTGAGCTTAGTGTATGTGACTGGTTTTGCATCAATTAATCAAAGCACATTTCACAGGATCTTGGTCTATTACTATTGGTGATGTTTTTCTAACACTGTTTATTACATTTTCATATTGTTTCATTTTCTTCTGGGCTCGCATCAGAAATATGGCATAGGATTTACCCTTGTTAGGTACCCTATGTCTTTGCTCTCTTTGCCCTCAATGTTTTCTGCTAAATTTGTTATCTAAGGGTTTATTTCAATTAATTTAGCTAGTGTAGTGGATGTCATTTCCTGCTAGTTGATGTATGAATTAATGGAATTTGTCTGTAGATGTTCTTGTTGTGTTTAATCTGGAAGATTTGGGAACACTGGGGATTAGAGTTAGCCCTATCCACTAGGATCCTTGTGTGACCATCTGGCCTTTCTAAGATCTCTCTATTAAACTTATCTCTGTTTTCCCTTGGAGCAGGCTAAAGCTGACCTAGAGTTAAATGACCTCTGGTCCGATCTATAAGCTTCCCCTTTTTCCCTCCTTTGAGAGTTGCCTATGAGTATGTCCAAGCAGGCCTAGAGTTAAATGACCTCTGACCCGATCTATAGACAGAAAATTGGGTTGCTTTCCTTCCCTCACTTTCTTTGCTTAATGTTCCATCCCACCATCTAATCTAAAAGATCCTTTAGTATTAGATGACTTTCCCTCTCAAAGCCTTGGCTAGTTGTTGCAAGTAATCCCCTTTCATGACTCGATAGCCCAATGAATGGCACTTTCATGACCTATCCTTTTTGCTAAAACATCCTGCTACTTTTTTCCTTTTCTCCCATTACTTTCTCAGCTTATGATCTCATGACCAACCTAGCAACCAACCAAACAAATCATTTAAAACCCCCCTTTGTGCTTCATAACTATCCTAACATCTCATCTTGAGCTTCAAAGATATATCATTCTTTTCTTTATTGGAGAGATCCCTCTCCGGGTCCAGGAGGGCTAGATCCTAGGGCCCCAAAGCAGTTTTGATGTTGTCTCATATTTTGGTCTTGCCAATCTGGCCAAAAAATGGGAACCCCAACACCTAAAATGATGGAAGGGAGGCCTTATCCCTTGGGAGGTTTCCCCAAAAGGTGGAAACAAGAGGCTAAAGGAGGGAGTCCATGGTTATTTAGTCGAACCACTATGGCTGACTCACCCACGAAGTTGTTAGGATATAAAATTCACCTCTATACTTAAAAAACATTCCATAAATAGGTTGGTGCAGGTAGCTCATTGGGACAAAGTGCCAATGGACACGGGACCCAGTGTTAATATTCCTTATTGGCGCAAGGGCATAATAGTCTACTAGTGCCAAGGAAAAAACATGTGTTTTTGATGGTTTGCTCAGGAAATTGTCAACAAAATGAATGTTGTCCTCATGGCGAGTGATGCAATGATGGTCTTTCCAAGGCATGACTCTTTGTATTAGTCACAGAAGTGATCCTCCAATGTGCGGGATGGGGATTGCAAGGACAGTGATAAAATGTTGTGTAACACCAGCTTCAGAGGAGTAACTTCTTTGATGGAGTAACAACACCGATGGAGTAACACCAGGTACATAGAAAATTTTACGGAGTAGTAACACCAGTGGAGTAACAACACCAAGAACTTTGAAAATTTTACAGAGTAATAGCACCAGCAGCGTAACAACATCAGAGGAGTAACAAAACTTAGTACTTAGAAAAATTTACGGAATAACAATATCGATGGAGTAATAGCATCGGAGGAGTAACAACACTGAGTACGTAGAAAATTTTACGGAGTAACAACACCGGCGGAGTAACAACATCGGAGTAGTAACAACACCAAGTACTTACAAAATTTTATAGAGTAACAACACCAGAGGAGTAACAGCACTGAAGGAGTAACAACACTTGAAACTTAGAAAATTTTCACAACCCAGAGGAGTAACAACATCAGAGCGTCGAAGGAGTAAAAACACCGGGTACTTAGAATAATTTTTACCACCTAGAGGAGTAACAACATCAGGTAGCATCACAAAAGGAGTAACACCGGGTACTTAGAATAATTTTTACCACCTAGAGGAGTAACAACATCAGGTAGCATCACAAAAGGAGTAACAACACCGAAGGAGTAACAACACCCAGTACTTAGAAAAAATTTGATCTCCACATAATTGCACACCAGTAGTAGTACCTGCAACAAAATATTTAAGTAGTAACAATATTTTATTTATATAGGTTATTATTATTATTATTATTATTATTATTTTATTGGATCAATTAGAGGATGTAGAGGAGGAAATCTCTACACTAACAACCTTGAAACTAGATTTATCAGAGGGATGTTTGATGAAGGCATCCTTAGAAGCTGGGCGGTATACAATCTAAGATGATGTCCCTCTAATATTAAAGAGGCATGTGTATCGTCAATTGTGACAAGTATGATAGTTCCATTATCAAACACCACATCGACTTCATAAGGTCCCATCTAACAAGACCAAAGTTTTCCTTTAAAGTCCTTAAAGTGGGAATGATAGAGTAATGCCCAATTCCCTCTCTGAAACACCTTATTCTTGATAAATTTATCATGCCATTTTTTTCTCTGTTTCTGGATTGCAACAGTTTTCTAGACAATGATTAAACAAATTGCATCGATCTCATTTAGTTGTTCCTGTCGATGTTTATGGGCTTCTGAAAAATCTAGTCCTACTTCATGAGCTTTTATGAGCATGTTGATCTCAAATTCTACTGGAAACAATGCGGATTTTCCATAAACCAATTCAAATGGTGAAAACCCTGTTGTATTCCACCACATTATTCTGTATGCCCAGAGAGCTTCATGAAGTTTTTCAACCCAATCTCGGTGATGTCTTTCCACAATCTTTGTGAGAATATTTTCTAATACCTTATTCATGCTTTCCACTTGACCATTCACCTGAGGATGGTATGGATATGTCACCCTATGATTGATTCCATATTTTTTCATAAGCCTTTATATCATATGTGATGTGAATCGTGCTCCTCCATTTGAAACGATCTCTCTCGGAGCACCATATCGAAAAAAAATCTCTTCGAATAGAAAGTCTGAAACAACCTTTTCTATTGCTTTCACAACAGCCTTGGCCTACACCCACTTTGTTACATAATCCGTGTAGACCAAACTATGAACTTTCTGATGTGAATATGGGTTAAAAAGGCCAAAAAAATCAATAGCCAATTTTTCAAAAGGCTCAAGGACTACTTGAAGATGTAACGAAATTTCATATGATCAACCAGGATGACCCATCCGTTGGAAACTATGACACCTTTAGACATAATTTCTTGCATCCTCAAGGATGGAGGGCCAATAGTATCCCATATGTAACACCTTATGACCTCTCTTTTTATCTACAAATTTTCCTCCACAAGGGCCATCATGAGCAAATTTCCACAAGAATAACATGCACTATGATGAATAATCTTTTGCTATTACCTATATGAAAAATGATGAGGCCCCTTCCTTGTAGCAAGATAATTAGCAATATATGCATACCAAGGAGTATTAGTAGAAATTGCATAAACATGTTCATCCAAAAAAATATCCTCTATGGGTGTGTCTTCATCACTAGTATATAGTCTAGATAGAAAATCAGCAACTACATTATCCTTGTTAGGTCCCTATATTACTAGTTTAGTCCCTTATTGTTATTAGTGAAGCTCCCTTATTGTTATTGTTGTACCCCTGTAACCCCAATAATGTTATTCTTGTGCCCTATATATAGAAGGAGGTTTTGGTCATTTGTATCATCCAAGAATTGTCCATTTATGTAATGTATTGGAGCTTTCCCCCTTGAAGTGGCTAAATTCTAAGGCATTGATCTCTATTTTCTTCTATTTTTGGAGATGGTTTCATAGCATTTAGTATCAGAGCTCTGGATTCTAGGGTTTCTTTTCTCCAAACAGGTCATCGTGGAATTTTTGCAATAATATTTTTTCTACGAAGGTTCAAAACCTGAAATTCGTACAGTGCGAAGCTGAAATCCTGAGGAACCTCCTGTAAATATTTCAGATCTTTGTTGGCAATATTTTTGGAGACATGATCTATGGAAGTTAGGGCTTTTTCAGGCTCTTGAAATTCAACTAAAACAGGTCATCGTGGAATTTTCGCTATAATTTTTCATATACGAAGTTTCAGAAGGTGAATTTTTTACAATGCGAATCTGAAAACTTGAGGAACCTTGGTTCACAACATTTTTCTAGATATTGTCTGTGGAAGTTAGGATTGTTTTAGGCTCCTGAATTTCATATCAAACAGGTGACTGTGGGAAAATCATCATAAATCTCTTTCTGAGTGTCGGATTGGGATTCTGTAAAAAGTGGCCACAAGTACACATAATTTATTTTTTTCTATATCAATTTCAGATCCGAATGAGGAAATAGTGACATGTGGAAAGTCGTATAATTTCTCTCTACAGAACCAATCCATAATTAGGTCATCGTAGGAGATTGGGCATAACTTTGACTTGAAAAATCCAAATCAGGGCAGACCTATGGCATTAGAAATAATAATCAAAGGGATACTTTAGGGCCAAATTTTAGATATTGAAGATCTGAAATCACAGAGATAATTCAGTTTCAATATCGAGCTCCTCAAAATCAAGAAAAAGGTGTGTATTTTTTTTCTAATCACATAAGTCTCATTTGAAAAAAAAATTAGTTTGAATTTATTCCAAGGGAATATTGAAGAATAGATATCAGTATTGGGTTCTAAAATTCCCCCTAAAAATAATTCAATGCCCATTAAGCCTTTAGAAGGCTCTACTATGACTCATGAAGATGAAGAAACACAACATGGGATACCAAAATTACAAGAGCAAGTGCACCAAATTTCGCTATCTCAAAGAGCAATAAAAAATGAAATGGAAGTTTTGAAGAAAGGATGGAAACTAAGATGGATGGTTTGAAGAAAGGCATGGAAGCTAAGATGAATGGTTCGGAAGCTAAGATGGATGGCATGGAAGTGGGCATGGAAGCTAAGATGGATGGCATGGAAGCTAATATGGATGACATGGAAGCTAAGATAAATGAAAAAATGAAAGAGAACATGGAAAACATAAAGAATGATCTAAAAGTAGACATCGAAGGTTTGGCAAAGTTGATACAAGAAATGTTTCCTAATGGCGAAAATATAGTAGAGGAAACTCATGATGAGAACAAAATAGTTGTTAATCATGATTTCTTAAAATCTAATGTTGGATAGCAGAACCACCATATTCCAAAGATGGATATGAGGAAGTTTGATGGAAAGGATCCTGTAACATGGATACTACAAATGGAGCAATATTTTGATCTAAATAATGTGCAAAACACACAAAAGGTACGCATTGCAACTTTACATTTATAACAAAATACATTTGTATGGTATAGATTGCTTTGCTCCCATAATTGTTTTTCCACTTGGTCAATTTTAACGGAGGAAATGATAGCACATTATGAGGATACAAAAAGCAACACGTTATTTAGCTAATTGATAGATCTCAAAAAAAAGGGTTCAGTGGTGGAGCACTTTGAGGACTTCCAAAAATTGAATATAAGGGTAACTAATATTCTAGAGGAACACAGGATTGATGTCTTCATATGGACTTTAAAGGATAACATCCAACATGAAGTTCACATTTGGGAACCTGATTCATTTGAAATGGAATTTAGGTTTGCAAGAAAATTTGAATGTAAAATTATGGAAACAAGGAAGCATACCACTCACATATATAAAGATGGAAGTGTTTCTACTCCTAGAATTCCACAACCTACAAGCTTGACACCACAACAATTGGAAGAAAAAAGAGCAAAAGGGATTTTCTACAGTTGTGATAACAAATACACTAAAGGTCATAAGTGTGCCGAGAAGAACTTATTTTACTTAGATTGTAAAGAGGAAGAGGAAAATGAACAAGAATCTTCAAAAGAAGAGGATATACACTAGGAACCAACCCTAGAAGAGGAAGAAATGTGTTTGACCATATTGTGTAATGCATTGGCAAGAATTACCACTCCTCAAACTCTCAAGATAGAAGGACATATCAAGAAGAAAAAGGTAATAGTTTTGATTGATTCATGTAGTACCCATAATTTTATTCATTGTAAGGTAGCCAAGGAATTGAATTGTTTCCTATACCCAACACCAGAATGCCAAGTGATGGTTGCAAATGGAGGAACTATAAATTTCTCTGGAAAATGCCATAATATCAAGCTAACCATGGGGGAATATGTATTGAATAGTCCAATTCTTTCCATTCCTATGGGAGATGTTGATGTTGTACTAGGAGTAAAATGGTTACAATCTTTGGGGACGATAGCTTTTAATTTTCAAGAACTTTTCTTGAATTGTTTTTCAGAAGGAAAGGAAGTCAAATTACGGGGTATTGAGGGGAAGCTGGGAAAGATAATAAGCTCTAATTTCATGAAAATTATTCTAAAGAAATTACAACAAGGTGTAATTGCGCAATTATGATCACTAGAAGTTCCAACATCAAAATTATCTATTTATGCAGATCTCCAAAAATTCTTTGTTGGCTCAAGGGGTCCTGACCTAGGTTCGGAGGTTTAAGTTTTGCCAACAAACCCCTATACTACTGGCCCTTTCAGAAGTGACCCGCTTGAGCAGGCCAAAGTCTCACTCGAAGCAGTATGGGAGGGTGCTGGAACTAGGTTTCCACACCCTGAGAGAGAGTATGTAAGCCAAGAAAAGCTACGTTACCATCTTATCAAGCATCTCATTTAATAGATCTAGTTATAGGATTATATCACAGAGCTTAGATATAATAATTACCTTTGCATCCACATGCGTAGTACCAATCTATCAGCATAATAACTATAATCACAACAGTTAATAGATCATAGATTCATATAATATAAACAAAGATACTTTTTGCAGCTATCAAATAGATACTTTCACAACTAAATTATACAACCCAAGTTCGCATAAAACATAAAATAACAGACCCAGATCACATCAAATATCAATAGTACTTCACATATATATTAATACCAGAATCTTCTTACAATCCCAAAATACCGCCTGCTCACATAGCCAGCAGGGTCTGCACACAGCAGGACTAAGGAGCTTCGTGCAGACAGCCAACAAGAGTCCTTCCCCAAAAACCCAACAACAGATCTAGCAATTCATGCTTAACATCAATCTCAATTCTTTCCTACCTATGACTCAAAAAGGTTCATGTATTTATACCGATTTAGCCTACGCATCCAATGGTCCAAAAACCATGTTTTTTGGACTCTTGGTCTACCCTTGACCCGTTACAATGAATTATGGGCTTTGACCCACCCCAAAACCCTTGCATTAGACTAAATATTACAAAAAATATATAAAATTGGACAAAATTCGCATTTTTAGGAGACCTTGTTCCAAGAGTCCCCGAACACAATCTTGTGACTCGTCCCAAGTCACTGTGATTGTGGGGTCTCCACCTCCACCCGAAAAAATCTGATTGCCTTGGGTAATGGGGGAAACACACCTTCACTCCGAGCAACAAAATTTTGTGCAATGTCGACCAAATTTTTAGAAATTGGACCTTCCGTTGTGGTGGTGACATCTCTCTAGAGTCTGGTTTAGCTGCTTAACTGCAACATCAACATCTTGTGAAAGATTGAGGGTCTCAGTAGCCCAAGGCTTCAGGTGGTCACCAAGGACCTTCTTCTTCTACCAAAGTTCATCAATATCAGCTTGGAGGGAGTGACTGGTGCATAGCCATGTCAAACATTGAGCAGGAACTAAAGTGGGCAGTGTGGCTTCTAATGTCTCAAACTCTTCTTCTTTCTGTCGCAGGTCCTGGTTGATGCCTCGTAGGATCAGTTCGCAATGGACCTTGGTCCATATTTGCATGGATATTTCTTGTAATTGGGAAACCTACATGATTTTTCCTGTAATGGCGTTTGTAGTCGTGGTGAGAAGCGCAGTTCGTTGGGCTCGTAACTTTGGAAGTATTTCGGGTTGCAACATAGCCTACAGATCGATGATCTGTTGCTCCATCCATGTCTTGACAACCTGAACTTCCTCCCTGGAGGCCTTAAGTACTGCAACCAACCTTTCAACCTTAGCTTGAGGGGTGGCTATAGCTGAGATATCTGTGGTAACCTCTGTGGTAACCGTTTTATTCGTAGTGGCGAGACACACTTCAACGTTCTTTGCATCAATTGTCTACTCAATCACGCCAAGATGTTGGTGCATTTGTTGATCCCGATGGTGAATTTCCTGAAATAAAAACGTGTGGAGACCCTACAAGGCCTCATGAGGTAGCTTAGCCAAATTCAGCTGGAATTTTGTACCGGCCTAGACTTGGATTCCTAGGTTGGGTGGATTGATCACAAAGGTTGCGCCAGGTAGAGAACAAAGGTGGATTTCATTTGTAACTAATGCTGCACTACTGGCAGCTGAGGGTGTGTGTAACTGAGTCATACTGGTCTGCAATGTGTCTGTCTTCAGTTATATCACACAGAGCTCAGCCTAGATTGTGTCGACCACAACTTTCTGTTGTTCCTCTAAGGCTACCCATCTTTCCTTTCCAGCCAGAGTGACCGCATCAGCAATTTGTTCAAGGTCTTTCTCGGTTTACGTGACTGTATCATCTCGTTCCATTCACTGAGAGTGCTGCTTCTTTCAGGGCCCTTTGACAAGCTCGCTTTTTCACTTCATGCTGCGGGGGGGAGGTAGGTCCTCCTACATCTAGTCCTTTTGTACCCAGTTCTGGCTGCAATTATACCTGAGTCTTAGCCTCGACATCCTTCTCAAGGGTTTTCTTCTGTTGCGCATCATTTTGTGCTACTGTGCCTATGTCTTGCCTGGTATTCTTGCTTGTTCCTCCGGTATCCTTGATGACACCAGGTGAGATTAATTTTGTTGTGTTGGTTCCTACAGAGCTTTTTGTGCTAGTTTTAAAAATGATCATCGAGTTAGGAGGCCAGAGCGCAATGACATTGTCAATTTATTCGTCTCCCACCATATAAGGGAGCGAGGTCTAGGCTTTTTCCTTGTGTGCTCGAATCTGGACGTTGTGCATGGTGACCTAGAATGTTGCAATGCCTTTGTATCTATCATATATTGCTGGAGAAAACTGTGGTTGGGAATTAATGGCTGCTGCCAAACTACTCAGAAAGAGGACCCAGAAGACTTGTTTGTCCTCGAGACACTACGCATCCTTCGAATCCCATAATTTTGTATATCGGGCCCCTTCGCACATGTCAGGGGTGAGTTCTAGTAGGACCGATTCCTCTGGGATCTCCCAAGCTATCAATGTGATGAGAAGTAGTAGCCACAAATAACAGAATGTCTGTCCTTGCTCGTAGGATTCGTGGACATTGGCCAAAAATTCATTACGTAAATATTGCGACCAATTGAAATAGACCCATTTCTCGCACTCGCCTGCAAGTTGAATTACTTATGTGGGTATGGAGGTGACCTGACATTTTTGCATAATTTTACACGCCAATAACATGGTACCCAGCTGTGTAGCGAGATCACTGATGGTTTTTATGATGAAGACGCAACTATTCAGCTCCACATGGTATTTTTGTCGCACATGTTCAGCAGTTTCCCCTTCTTACTTCTTGCCAATGCACTCGAGAGGGTTCGACCCTTCCATAGGAAGACCAATGATTCAATGGATGAGTGCAACGTCAATAGGGATTCGATCCTTGATCCACAAACACCCATCATGGAACAGTGCAAGAAACTGATGCACCAGATGGTCCGTGACATTGTAATGGCCGAAATGCAACATCCTGAGAAGGTTAAGGAGCCTGAACCCCACCAATCTGCGTACCCAGCTTACGGGGACAATTTTGATCCTATCATCCTCCTGAACTCGTTCCAGATATAACTCGGGTGCAAATTTGGGGTAGGACTCCAAATTTGCGAAGTCATGATCATCAAATTTGATCTCATGGATCTTTCCGATAGGTTCACCAATAGCGGGGACCTCGCTAGGGGTTAGCGGCATCTGCAAGTAGGTGATCAGACCGTCAAGGTTCTTCGGTGTGTGCATTGAGGGCCTGCGTGACTAAATGAAAGGAGGTAACCAATTGATGGGCTCTACAGCCTGAACCTCTTCATACGTAACCTACGCCTGCGGCGTCACTAATGGGGATTTTATATTTCGTGAGGAAGTACGAGGCTTCCCTCTAGCCCATTTCGTGGGTTTTGGCGGCTTTCTTGAGCCCTGTGATTTTTTCTTCCCCTTCTTCATGACTAGGGTGGAGAAAAATTCTTCAACTTCAGACTCAATTTCCACTACTTCCTCAGCACCTTGTTCCGCTGAGATTACTGGTTCTGAAGGTTCAGCAGGATTTGTAGCCATCATCCTAGCACGAAAGACAAACTCGGGATTGCTACTGTTAGAGGGAGCAGGTTTCTCAGACATGAAAGAGGTCGTATAGGCACACAAATTCTTACAGCACAAATTTATCTAGGAAAAACATGCCAAGTACGATGTTACACCATTTTTTTCTCATCTAACCTATTATCATTAGATGGACCCAGGTACGCCATGTAAGACCAATTTTACCTTAAGTAAAATTGCTTTCACTATGAAAATAAATTAGTAAACCACCTTTATTAAGTTTTTTATGGTCTAAACAAGAAACCCCATAAGGAAATATTAAATAAACCTATATTTTTTTGATTTTCCTCAAGGAATAATTAATTAAACAACATTTTAATTAATATTCCTAGTTATATTTAACCCAAAACAAGGAAATTAATTAGATAAATCATTTTTTATCTTATTATTTTCTAAAGAATAATTATTTAAACCTTATTTAGACAATATTCTCTGTTAAATATGACCAAATCACCCACAAACAATTAAATAAATCATTATTTATTTAATTATCTTTCAACCACTTCCTTAAATAATTAAATAAATCATTATTTATTTGATTATCTTTCAACCACTTCCTTAAATAATTAAATAAATCATTATTTATTTGATTACCTTCTAACCGCTTCCTTAAAAAGATAAATAAATCATTTATTTATTTATTTTTGACAAATTAAGGGATTTGACCCAAGTCAAATACCTTTTCCCTCCAACAAATATAATAAAATATTCCATAAAAAGTGGATCTAGATCTGGTTAACCCATGCACCAAGATCTAGAATGACCCAATATTTGGTTATAAATAGGAGGGTTTTTCCTACCATTCTTCACCTTTTGTTGCCTATTAGATCACTCTGGATCTATACACTTGGTCACCATTTTCTGCCATTTGCTGTGTGAGCTCCCTTTGAGTTCCATTCTTTGTGTGGGTTTCCTACACCAACAAGAGAGAGAAATCTTAGATCTGAAGTGCTGAGGACTTCCAAGAACCCATCCCACTGAGGAGAATTGGATACACCTTCTTGTTTTCCTCCCAGGTGCCCCATTAATATAAAAATTCTTTCAAAAATTGTTCTTGCCTTGTCTATTGGTATATGGAGCAAACCCTTATTTTTTCTGCTTAATGTCTTTCCATGCATAGATCTGGTTTTTGCAGCTCTTTTATGTTCAACTAACCGCAGATCTGAAGATACTGGCAGCCACTTTTGTTGTTAGGGCTATTAGTTATGCGTAGCTAAAGTGGTCCTTTTTCGTACACTTCGACAAAGGATTCATACTAACAAATGGCGACTCCACACGGGTTTTAAATTACGACCACTGTCGTTTTTCATATTCCTGCATATCCAGCTACTTTAGACCCTAGGGTTTCTTTCAGATTTTTGTTTTTCCTATTTTCATGGTTTTTTTCCCCTATAACACCCTAAAACATTAAAATTTCTAACTTTCGCGTGTTTCTGGCCCTATTGCGCAGGTGACAGACATAAGCCGCAGCTGAGACGACATTTTTTTTTTCTGAAATCTGCCGCCGAGAGCGCCGGAAGTGCAGGTCGTACTTTTTTTCCCAAAAAATGCGACCTGGAGCTTCAGGTAGCAGAAAACAGCCCCAAAACTGCGACCGGAGTGAAAAACAGGTCAAAAACTGCGACCTGGACATTTTTCTGCTGTTTTTCTGAAATTTTTCTGGGTTTTTCTGAAGCTTCTGTCAGGGTTTTCCAGCCTCTGTCTCAGCCCGTTTCGACCTGTTTTTGATCTGCTTTTGCTCATCTAAGTGGGAACCTAGCCCCCTAGGGCTTCAGTACCCTCCACTTTTGGTGGAAGAGTTTTAGCTGTTTCAGGTGTCTGCTTTTTTCAGAGTTTCAGCCTTCCCTTTTTCAGATCTGATACCTCATCCTCCAATCCCTTTAAATCAGCCTTCCTTCCTTTCAAATCACCTCTTGTCATTTTGTTTGGACCTCTCTTTAGGACCTCCTCCCTGTCCTTTCCGCTTTTTGCTGATTTCCTCCCTTTTTTCCAGCCACCTTGCCTCTGTCTCTTGGCTGTGATCTGCACCTCTTTTCAGCAGCTTTATCCTTTAGATCCCTATCCCTTTTGACCTTAGATCTATTGGCCTCTTTTCCGTGTGTTTTGCCTAGATTTTTCCCCTTTTTTAGATTAGTTTTGAGAGACCCGCCTTCTTGGGTTAGATAGATGCACAAGTAGCTGTTAATTTTCTATTATTTCAGCATTATATACTGTTCTCTGCAGATTTATTTTCAGTTACGCAACACACTTTTTTCTTGCTCTCAAAATGGAAAGGGTTTAAAAATTAAAATTAACGCACGCCACACACTGACCCTAAGTGAAGAAGTGCCTGGTTAACACCGCCTGGCAAAGACTCTAAAATCAATTGTCCCTGCACCTTATCTGCCCTTGACCTTTCTTGATTCTGTCCCTTTCTGCCCTTGTCGGTTTCCTTCTTCCCGTCATCATTGCGCCCCCAAGGCGCCTTTCCCGGAGACTTCTTGGCCTTCACCCTCAGTTTCCGGTTGATCGACCTGCTCCGCACCGCCGTCGTCGAGCCAGTCCACCTTCGAGTCCACACTCCGACTCCTCTCCTGATTCATCGGGTCCTCCTTCTCCTCCTGGTTCTCCCCCTGTCACCTTCACTATGTCTGGTCCAGGGCCTAACGCTAGCGGTTCTCCCGGCCCTAATGCCGGCCCTACTACGAGCGGAACCACCACAGGAACTACCTCGGCTTCACCCGTGCTCCCCTTCTTGGCAGGCCTCAGCATCCCCGATTTGGACCGGTTGATAAACGACCCTATACACCATGATGCTAGTTGGCCTGCTATGCCGACAAAGCTCCCTTCCGACATCCCAAAGTTTGAAGGCCATGCTGGAGAAGATCCTTCAAATCATGTTCGATCTTTCCACATGTGGTTTTCATCTACCTCCATTACCGATGAGTCTGTTCGTCTTCGATTGTTCCAACGCACGCTTACAGGCGAAGCTTCTAAGTGGTATGTTGATCAACCCACTTCCTCCTATACCACCTTTGCAACTCTTGCCCGGGCTTTTTTATCTTACTTCCAGCTTCCCCTTCGTTATGACACTGGTATCGAACTCTTGACTTCCTTCAAGCAAACCTCTTCGACCCGCCTTTCTACCCATGTCCAGGAATGGCGAAGAAGACGAAGCCTATGTCAATCCCCTCCCTTCGAAGACCGTGTCTACATGGACTGGTTCCTTAGATCTCTCTTGTCCCCTATTGGGAAAGATGTCGCATCACATTTTCCTCAAACCGAAGAAGATGCCCTCCAAATGGCGTTAAAGTATGACCTGATCTACGCTCAGACAGGTTATGATCCTACTATCCTACCTGATCTCCCCAAACCCGGTGATGCCCATACACCGGGGGCACCTCATGCCGTCGACAGTATCGTTGGATCTATCTCTCATCCATCCGCTCAACCTCTCATGAGCTATGGTTTTCCTGGGGGAGGGGGCACCACTCCCTGCACTTCTCCCCCTCCCGGTAGCACACATCCAGGATACGGCATGCCTCATCCTTTTGCCCAACCTCCTGCTTACCTCAATGTTTCCCAACCTAACCATTACCCTCATCCGCACCCTCGGTGCGCCGCCTCCTCCAAAGATATGCGCTTTTCAACACCATGGCCTTTCTCAACTCCCCGGCAATGTTAGCCACCGCCCTCAAGATGCTGTGTGGATGCACAAGCAGGATTCATGGCTACCCGCCCACTCCGACTACTGTGTGGCCACTCCACCTCCCCTTCCGGTTCCTCCACCATCCTCATGATGAACTCTCGATCCTCTCAACTCGTCGACCTTAACCTTCAAACCTTGGTCCTCGCCAAGTATTCTGCCTCCTCGACCTACCGCCCCCGAGCCTCCTTCTTCGAAAAGAGGCTGCAGCCTCTTTCGACATCCAAAGGCCCCTTACATATCCCTCAACCCAAACTGAGGTTCATACCAAGACTCCTAAGGAAACCATTACGTCGAAATGCTGCTTCTGGTCGAGCCGCTCATTCGTATAGCATAGTAGATGATTTGGCGCAATCTCCTGCTGCCATTTCCACATTGGAACTCCTCCAGTCGTGCCCTTCCCAAAAGAAGGCTCTGCTATCTTCCGTGGGCGCTGTAGATCCTGCTGATGACCAAATGATTGTTTTCGATGCCCATCAATCAGAACATCCTCCTCTTCCTGCTTCCGTCGCCTTCCAAATCCCAGTCAAAATCTGGAATGCCAACGTTTCTCGATGTATAATTGATGAGGGGGCATCCACCTGTGTGATGTCCACTTCGGTTTGGAAGCAACTCGGATCTCCTGAGTTGGCCCCTTCCACGATCACCCTTCGAGCGTGGGATGGCCACGCCTCCCAGCCCATTGGCCTCTTCCATAATTGTCCTATCACTCTTGCGGGCAAGACTGTTTGCGTTGACGTCGAAGTCATCGACGCCCCTCTAGATTACAACATTCTCTTGGGGCGGAGCTACACCTATGCTATGTCTGTTGTCCCATCCGCGGTTTTCCACAAGATGTCTTTCCCTCATAATGGAAAGATAGTCACCATTGACCAGTTGACATATCATGAGCCAAAATCTCAGACCTCACCTGAGATGACCATCTCTTCTGTAGCCAACAAGCAAACCGTCGATTCCTTGACCAGTGTCTCTCCTGGCGTTTACAAAGACTCCTCTTTGCTCGGAACCTTCCCTAGTCTTCCTCCTCCTCCTATCTCTGACCCCAGCTCATCGAATGTTTGCATGATGCAATCGTCTCGGGCTGCTCTCAAGCAACCTGCTTCGGCTAGTCAGCAACCTTGCCCTCCACAACCTGCTCCTAGCCCTTCACCTGCAGTTGGTAGTCATGAGCCTCTTTATCCTCCTGGCATGGTTCCTCCAAGCCTTAGCCATTTAGGAGCCGTCCCACCTGGCCATTACCCCTCTGGTCAGATACCGTTCCTAGCTCCCCCACCAGGAGTGTACACGGTACCAGTCATGGCCACCCTCTCTCTTCCTAACTTGACACTTGGGATTCCCGTTTCGTACCTTGATCCTCCAGCCCCCACCTTGCCTGGTCAACCCAAACCTTATATCGCTTTGACCCCGGTTCAACCGGTCCCCATGGCTTCTCCCGTTGCATCAGTGCCTCAGTCACTTCAACAGGAACCACCTCCTGTTGCGACCGCTTCGGGCAAGAAGGGCAAAGCTCGCAAGGGGGCATCAAAGGACAAGGCTGCCCCGACAAACCCTGCTCCTCCTCAGCCTCCAAAGCATACCATCCAGGGTGCTTTGTGTGATGTTGTTGGTCATGGCTCCCATACCTGTCCTGAATTACTTCATCTAAAGCCCATGGTTAATGTCACGTTCCCTGAGTCCCCGGTCCGAGAAGCCTCTGTTCCTTCCACAACCGTGGCCAAGAACCCCAAGACTATTCACACCAACCACCCCCGTGCTTTGTGTGATCTCCATGGCCATCAAACCCATATTTGTCCCCGCCTCGAGGACTTCCGCACCTCTATTTCCGCGGTCCACCAATTCGAGGCCAAGCGCAATGAGTACACCTCTCCCATATTTGCGCATTCTGCTTCAGCAGAACTACCAGATATGACTGCTCCCATTGACATTCTCCCTCCGGATGTCGAGATGACGGAGCCTTCGTCTAGCATTTTCTACCTATCATCATCCATGAGACCCTTGGGGAACATTCCATCTGAATCCTTCCCTGTTGTTTCGCTTGACCTTCCTTCAGCGATCATCTTGGGCTCAACATCGGTAGATCCTTTATCTACTTACTCTTCGGTCACCCCTTGTGACGATGCGCATGTGAACCTCTCTTCTCATGATGATGATTCAGGTCGCTTCACCACGTCAGGTGGTCTTTCTTCCACCAGTCACCCCATCTTCTATCACAATGACGACATTATGGAAAAAATCCCCACCCCTGACTTTATCTATTCCCCCTTACATCGAACCCATGTGTTCACACCACATCCACCTTGTGGCCATTACATTGAAACCCAATGTTTGGGTAAGGGGGCACCCACATTTGAGAGACCAAGAGAAGCAATTCTCCACAACTCTCCTAGTGTATCTGGTCGTGTTGACTTTAGTCCCAGTATTCTTCCACATTTAGAAGAACCTCTAAAGTCCCATATCACTTCAGATCACTCTAGGGATGATACCCCTTATCGTTCCCTCATCTTACATCAGCAACCCAGTCTCTTAGACATTATTGTTGACCAACCTATAGATTTTCTACGAGAGCATCAGTTCATTATCTCCAAATCCTCTTTTTGGGATAGTGACACCAGGTATGCCAACTCGGAAACTTAAATTCCATTTGATCCCTATATGCAGTACCAAAAGAGATTGGTAATCCTCCATTTCCTTTCTCAAACTGCATAACCATAACGAGAACAAATGGCACACCACATCATTTAAATGTGTTTAGATTCCCCTTTTTCTAAATACATTTTGGCATGACCACACCATGCCCGGGGGCACCTATGCCCCTCAACCATAACCCTCCTCACCTCGTTTTTGGAGAGGAGGTTGTCTTACCAATCGAGTGTGACATCCCTTCCCTTCATCTAGCCGTTGAACTTCTCCCTGACACCCAACCTCTAGAACAATGACTTATCATGCCTGAGCGTGCCTCTGAAGACCACCGTGTTGCATTGCAAACCATGGAAGCGGCCAAGAAACGCACCAAAGCTCAATATGACCGAAAAGTCCAGCCTCGTCCTTTTCACAAAGGCGACCTTGTTCTAGTATATAACCAAGCCCACGACGTCCTTGGTCACGGGAAGTTCGACTCATTATGGCTAGGCCCTTACGTCATCAGTAAGGATCTTGGTAAGGGGGCATACCTTTTAGAGGACTTCGAAGGCAATCCTCTTCCTAATCCTCGCAATGCACTCTATCTTAAGAAATATTACCCTTAGCATTTCCCTTCTGAGATGTTTGTTTTATGTTCTGTTAGATAGCCAACATCTTTTTTGTACTTTCATCCTTCGCCAGGAGCTATTTTGTCCAAGAAGGATCACTTCACCTCTCCTTCAAATCGAACTTCCTCACTTACAACACTTGTACTTGGGGCACCATTTTGCCTCCTTACTTTTCTTTGTTCGTGTCGATTTTCGTCATGAGTTACCATCTTGTACTCATGTTTTCATGGTCCCCCATTGGGCCTTTACTGTGTGGTAGCACCATCAAGTCGCCCTTGTTTAGAGCATCCAAGTTGAGTCATCATCGCATTCATGGAGTCTATCCCGAGTCCCTTTGTACCCCGCTATAGCCCTCCACCATTCATTGCTTGGTCTCTCTCTTGTGTTGCACATTATGGCCTTCAGTCCCACTGTCCCCTATCCCTTATGATATTGTGTCAGTCACTGCCAGGTCATTCATGCCCTTTATGCTCTACCAAGGGAAGTCGTCCATTCGCTACTCAGTCCCTTCCATTTCACCATCATCATTTGTGTCAGTCTGTCCGTCGCTCTACTATTTTCTCTCGTGCCTTAGTTGAGGATCTCCCATTGCCTCACCTATGGCGGACCTTCTTCTGTCGACATCAGCTCATTCATTCCAGAAGCCGGGTCTAGAGGGCGGTGTACCTTGGTTCCAGCTTCCACTCTTGTTCGGTGCCTCGGATCAGGAAAAGGGATCTCTCATTTCCCTTTGACTTGATTGTTTCTCCACTCCAGCTCCTTTCAGCATGACCGAGATCCATATACTTGATGGTTCAGTGATACAACAGCAACTCTTGATGATTCCCGGGTGTGTGTGAGATGTCTCAACCCTCATGAGGGGGTGGCCCTGCAGGTAACCCCCCACATGCCCGGATGACCTCCTCCTTGCAGCCTTCGATGCAGCTCCAGATATTTGATGATATTGGCCTTAGCCACTTGCAGCGCCTCTTTGATTTGCATGTATCAGTCAGATTTTGTGAGCACTTCCCCATTTACAGGGGGCATTTGGGTTGTATTTGTATCTCACGTACTCAGATATTATTGTATAAGTCCTGGCTGTTATCCCAGGCACAACATGTATGTGGGATTCCTCATTGTTTTTTTATCTGGCTCATGATTATGCCGGTTGTACTTTATGGTTCGGTCCCTTGTTTACTGGACACACTATTCTTTTGTACTTTGTCTCGGCGGGCATAGGTATGCCTCCCCCGCCGCCTTCAGCACAGGTACCCTCTCATAAAAAGAGACTTGTTGCACCTGCGAGTCTCGTCTCCTCGGGGTCTAGTCCTTCAGCACACTATCTACCTCACCTTTCTCTCTCTGACTTCCCTTTTGTTGTCTAGTGATTGAGTTCTTACAACGTACTTCGGTCATACGATTTGCTCCTGACACTCGCACGCTGGGGGGCAATCTGTTACACCATTTTTTGGTCATCTAACCTATTATCATTAGATGGACCTAAGTACACCATGTAAGACCAATTTTACCCTAAGTAAAATTGCCTTCACTATGTTAAATAACTTAATAAACCACATTTATTAGGTTGTTTATGGTCTAAACAGAAAACCCCAAAAGGAAATATTAAACAAACCTATATTTGTTTGATTTTCCTCATGGAATAATTAATTAAACCATAATTTAATTATTATTCCTAGTCATGTTTAACCCAAAAAACAAAGAAATTAATTAGATAAACCTTTATTTATCTTATTATTTTCTAGGAATAATTATTTAAATCTTATTTAGATAATATTCCTTGTTAAATATGACTAAATCACCCACAAATAATTAAATAAATCATTATTTATTTAATTATCTTTCAACCACTTCCTTAAATAATTAAACAAATCATTATTTATTTGATTATCTTCTAACCACTTCCTTAAAAAGATAAATAAATTATTTATTTATTTATTTTTGACAAATCAAGGGATTTGACCCAAGTCAAATACCTTTTCCCTCCAACAAATATAATAAAATATTCCATAAAAGGTGGATCTAGATTTGGTTAACATTATTTTAATCATGCACCAAGATCTAGAATGACCCAGTATTTTGTTATAAATAGGAGGGTTTTTCCTACCATTCTTCACCTTTTGTTGCCTATTAGATCACTCTGGATCTACACACTTGGTCACATTTTTCTACATTATTTGCTGTGTGAGCTCCCTTTGAGTTCTATCTTTGTCTGGGTTTTCTACACCAACAAGAGAGAGAGATTCTAGATCTGAAGTGCTGAGGACTTCCAAGAACCCATCCCATCGAGGAGAATTGGATACGCCTTCTTGTTTTCCTCCCAGGTGCCCTTAATACAAAAATTCTTTCAAAAATTGTTCTTGTCTTGTCTATTGGATATATGGATCAAACCCTTCTTTTTACTGCTTAATGTCTTTTGGTGCATAGATCTGGTTTTTGCAGCTCTTTTATGTTCAACTAACCGCAGATTTAAAGATATTGGCAAACTACTCGGAATGTTAGGGCTATTAGTTATGCGTTGCTAAAGTGGTCCTTTTTCGTACACTTCGACAAAGGATTCATACTAACAACGAGCTATTCAAGCGATACATAACCCTTGTCTGACCTATCCTGCCCTTTTTATAGATTTGGTGGGCGCCCAATGGTAGGGTAAGATTTACATGGAAATCACCATCAAGTAAATAGTAAAATATCTCTAGAAATTGCCCCATTAAATGTCGATCGCTCACTCCATCCAATGGTAATTTTTCCTTTTTACCCAATTTGACTGTTCCAATGGCTACTTTTCATACCCTGGGTGCACTCAATGTACCCGTGTGCTCCTAGCGCACCCCTGCTCTTTGAGCATACCTCTTGTGCTCCCAATGCACCTGATGCATTCTGAGTCTAGTCCTTCTAAATTTATTTCCACGTCTCTGGTGCACTTCCCTGGGCTTCCAATCCTGCGGCTTTCTCCTGCGCGGAGCATGGTACCTGCTGTGCATACCTCCCTTGGTGGGGCTAGCCCATTTCATACAGCTACTACAACCATAAATTCATTTTATCCAATATGGTTTGATCCGACTACCATTGATGTAGCCAAGTAGCATATTGCCGCACAGGGTGGCTAATCACACACCATCCGTGATTTCCTTAACTGTATAGCGCTGAAGCCAGTGCTTTCGGAACTTCCATGGGTGTTTCACAAAATGAATATCATAGAGTAGGACCAAGTCATTGTCCACAAATGTTTTTTGATGAATATGTTGATCGTGCCAGGCCTTATCGCATGCCTTCTATAACTCTTGATGGTAATTGGCGATGAAACGGTCTTCCTCTAAAGCTACAAGCTGTGCTAACCACTCCTCCATAATATCAGACTCTACCATGTTTGTGAGAGCTGTGATGCACAGACTACGAACAATATATTCCATGGGCATAACAGCCTCCTTACCATAAACCATCCTAGACGGTGTCTTCCCTATCAAATTTTTACAGGTGGTTCAGTAAGCCCATAGAACAGAGAGATTACACACATCCTAGTCACTACGATCGACGTTACAGACCTTAATCAGTGCATGATCCAAGACCTTATTAAAAGCTTTGACTGTGAAGTTTTCCTGAGGATGATACAGAGTGCTTTTCGCATGATGGATCCGAAATTCTTTAGTCAAGGCCTATATGGTTTCATTGACAAAGTGCATACCTCTATCACTCATCAGGATTTTTGGACATCCAAATTTGGTCAAAATCTGTTCAAAGATGAAGTGCGCAATGATATCTGCAGTGAAATCCTTCACTACTTGTGCCTTGGCCCACCTAGTCACATAATCAGTAGAATTTATAATGTAATGCATACTTGTCTTCTTTCTGGGGGGGTTGATAGGTCCTACTATAATATCCCCATTTAGCCCAAGCTACTGGGAATATCTTATTTTACCTTGTTTTACCTTGCATTTCATTTTTATGAATAAAATGTGAAGGAGGACATGTAATACTCCTAAAAACCATGAATAAATCAATGCCTATGTAAACAGAGACATATCTGGGCCATGTAAATAAACTCTTGTAGGTGTGAATGGGTTTAAATCACAATATTGGGTCAACCTTGACCAAATCAATAGCGCAGTCTAGGTGCAATGAAACTCATGGATATACAACGCAGTTCTAGATGGAGGCTCCACATGTGAAAGGGGCTAACTCATTGAGGTGGTTTAGGGTTTGAAAAGGCTTTCACCCTATAAAAGAAGGAGGAGGACAACAGGAAAATGTTGTTGATGTTATTATTTTCTGAAGGTATTTTCTACTTAGACATCCCTTGTTGGGTTTCCTATTTAGGAATCCCACCTCATTCCTTGAGCAACTCTTGGAGGAGTCTCGTTTTCCTAGTCCACTATCCGGCATTTGGCCAAGCCACATCTTGCATCTACAACGTAGTCATGTTTAGGCTTGGGCAGCCCATGTAAGCTGTAGCAAGTGGAACACTAGATCTGCTTAGATCTAGACTTTACCAGTGCCTCTTCTCAGTGAGTGTGTCTTTTAACCTCCTGCAAGAGTGCATTAGTTGTTGAGCTTCAGAACCATACATTGGGAGTAGTCCAAAGCATTCTTTGAGCCTATAGTGCAGTATCTCTTCCATGACTACGTTATTTTCAAGAGCAGAGTTACATGAATACTTGGCATCATTTTAGAGGAGATATCTCTGGTGATTGGATCCTTCCTTTCACTGTGGTGATCCATGGAATGGCCAACCAATCCATGTTGTTTCAGATTTGATCTGCTACATATGTTATGACTCAGAATTTTCTGAATACTTCTACAGATCTGTGACTTAGATCTCAGATCTACTCACCGCTGTCCATGTTTTGCTGAGATCCCCAAGGAGAGTGTATAAAGGAGCTTATCTTGTATACAGATCTAGAATAGATTTATAATTTTTTGCACAAATATGCTCCAGATCTGAGATGTAATCTACCACATGCTACAACAATGAAAATAATGCTGTCAAGCTTATTCTGCCATCTCATGTTGTTGTAACAGCTCCTTTTGAGGCTTTTGTCTTGTATATTCATTCTATTTCTGTTATACACTGTATAAGCTACATTGGAGATCTATTTTGCTATTGTATAGCTGAAATATGGACCTCCATGTTGGGCTCATGCTTATAAATTGATAAGCTGCATTATTTTTGAAATAGTCCTCTGCATATAGCTGCAACCCCTCTCTTTGGGTGTTTTTCAGCTAGACTAGGTTGTGGGAGATCTGTTTAACCCACCTAGTTTGATTTTTTTTTACTCTCCTTTTTTATTTAGATATTATATGAGCTGATATAAGGGATCCAAGAGTTGTAAACTCATTTTAGCACACAATTCTCGGGAGTACGTTATTTCAGCAGGCTTGTTGTGCAATCCTGATTTTGGGATATTACACCTATGAAATCGATGGCCCACTTGTCAAATTCTTACATGTCTATTTGCGATTGGAGGGGCATCCCATATCTACGAGATGACCTTCCGGACCCCGGTGTGTTGTCATGTATTGCAGGCCTTAAAATAGTCGTGAGAGTCACTATGTAGAGTAGGCCACCATAATCTAGCTCTTAAGACCTTCTGGGCTGTGGCGTTTCCGGCATAGTGACCTCCTGCCACCCCATCATGGACTTCTACCAAGATAGCATGTTGCTCAAGTTCCAAAACGTACCTTTGCAGCAATTCATTTTCTCCCGTCTTATAGAGGTGACCTGCGATGATGGTAAAATCCACAGCGCCGGTTACCAATTCTTTCTTATGCTGCACCCAATACCCCATGGGTGCCATGCCTGTAGTGAGGAACTGAATAATGTCGGTGAATTTTGAATCAAATACCTTAGTAGAAAATAGCTACCCATCAAGAAATCCTTCCTCTAGATTAGTTGGTTCCTCGCCAGTTTCAATTCAGGAAAAGTGATCGGGCCCAACATTCAACTTGTCTGGTTTGAGAATGATTTCAAAGTCATACTCCTGGAACAATAGAAGCCATAGACAGGTTCCCCCTCCCCCCAACACAGGATTATTCACCAAGTACTTCAAATCCGAATGATCTGAAATTTTTTTGAAGTGTCCTCCTAACAGGTAATGCTGATACTTCTGTAATGCATGGACTATGGCCAATCCCTCTCGCTCCGTGGTGGCATAGTTGCGCTCCGCACCTGAGAGTTTTTGACTACTGAATTCAATTGGGTGATCAATGTCTCCCTCACAAGGCTAAGTAAGGACCGCTCCTAGGGCGATTCTAGAAGCATCAACGTGGACATGAAATACCCTTTCCAAATAAGGGAAAATACGGATAGGCATAGAGATCATCTTTTCCTTGAGGAGCTCAAAGATATTTTGACACTCATCATTCCAAAGGAGTGAAACATCCTTCTTAAGATTTTTTTCCAAATGGGTTGTGATCAATGTGTATCCCTTAATGAAATTTCTGTAATAGCCCGTATGTCTGAGGATCGAACGCAACTGCTTCTCAGTCATAGGGACTACCAGATTGATGATCACGACAACTTTCGCAGGGTCCACCATTAGCCCTTGTCGGCAAACTATATGTCGTAGTAAGATTCTAAAGGGCACACATAAGATACATTTCTTGATATTCAGGGAAATTTGGTGCTTTCGACAAGCATCCAACATCATGTGCAGGTTCGAAACATGCATCTTTACTAAGCCAAAGACAATCCAACCATCAAAGTATACCTCCAGAAATTTATGAATGAACACTTTGAATACAGTGACTACTACCTGTGAGAAGATGGAAGGAGAATTTTTAAGCCCAAACGGCATGACTCTATACTGAAAGGATCCTAATTCAGTGGCAAATGTAGTTTTTCTACAATCTTCAGGTGCGATTCTATAATATCCCCAAATTGGGACTGCTAGCTAGGCATGTCTGAAATTTTATTTTTTCAAAAATGGCTGCTACAGAATTGGAAATCAACCCTTGAATCCCTTATATATAATAATGTAAGACCCAAATCCAAGAGGAGAACAGAAAAAATCTTTCTAGGTGGGTTAAACAGATCTCCCACACCTAGTACAGCTGGAGAATACCCAAGAATGGGACTGCAGTAATGTATGAATAATACAGTAATGGAATAACACAGTTCACTCATAACAAGGGTAGGAGGCCAATAAAATTCTATTGAATATTATTTACAAAAACAAGATAAATTTATAATGAATCCCATGAAATACATAGCTGGAAATACAAGACATAAACATAAGAAATTCCCTCAAAAGAGGTATTTCAACAACATGAATGGATTGAAACTGCCTTGACAAAGTTATTTTATTAGGCTACAAATTTTTCTGGATTACATGTTAGATCTAGACTAGATCTATGCATAAAAGGTCAATTCTATAACAGATCCATGCACTAGGAAGGCTCCTCTTTCAGATCCCCTTGGGGTTTTGAGCATTACACCAAGGATGAGCAGTAGATCTGAGATCTAAGAAAGCAGATCTGAAGAAATATTCAGAAATTTTGAAGTATTCAAAATATGCAGATCAGATCTGAAATATATAATGTGTAGATCTCCTCCAATGGACCTCAAAGTGAAGGGCAGATCCCCAACACTCAGAAACAATCTCTCCAAATAGTGCACCCAAACTCCCTGCAACAACTCCTACAAGAATAATGCAGATCTGGGATAGAAACTGTGTTTTAGGGTATAGATATCAGCTGGCCACATGCCAAGATCAAGAAATTAAGCTCAATCACTCCAATACTCTTCCTCAAATAGAGTAGAGGACTCCTCCATTGGAAAAGGGCACTGAAATGTCTTAGATCTGAATAGATATAATCTCCACTTGTTGTAGCTTGCAAAGACAACCAAACCCTCAATAGGATCTGAGTTGTAATTGAAAGGAGAAGCTCGGCCTTCAAGCCTGATAGTGGACTATGCAATACAAAATCTACTAAGAGCTACTCAGTGGGAAGATGAGGAACTCTTAAATAGGAAATTCCAATGCTAAACAACATTTGCAATCTAGGCTAAACAACCAAAGAAAGCTATATGGTCTAAACAGACAACATATCAAAAGATCATATCATGAAGAACCTCCTCATGCTGCCTTCCCCTTCCTTTTATAAGATGAGAGTGTGAAAAACCTTAAACCACCTTCAATGGACTCATCTCTTTCACACAAGAGATCTTCAACTAGAATCACGTTGTGCCTTACTGATGAGCACTCCTCCAATACAACATTGTAGATTTGGTCAAGGTTGACACAGTCAAGATGATTAGCCCCTTTCACACCTAAGGGTGCTTGTTTACAAAACCAAGATTTAACCTTTTTCATATTTGGCATTGATTTATTCTTCATTAGGAGTTTGATTAACCTCGTTTGCACATTTATTCATCTAAATAGATTTTTAAAGAAAAAATAATATCCCTATTAGCTGCATGCTAATTTAGGAATATTATAGTCCTTCCCTCCCAAATGTTGCTTGTCCTCAAGTGACTACAAGGGTGCTACAAAAATCTCCCCTCCTCCTCTTGTGGCCTCTTCATTCAACATTCTCTACCATTTCTTCATATTTTTTGCAATAATTTTGTCTCCCAATGGTTCCTCCCAAGTGTGCAAGTTGGCCTTCAGTGGATAAACCAAATGGCTCGAATCATGAAAGAAAGGAAGGTCTATATGGAAACCTCCTTGCTCATCAATGACCTTCTCAAGATAGAAGTCATGACAATCATGGGGAATTTCATCATCAATGAAGGACTCCCACCTCCATGCTATCATCCAAATGAAATGAATTACCTCCCAGCTTGGTAATTCATAGTAAAGCTCCTCCCAATTGATCATGAGAGGCATGACCAAAGTGCTCTAATCAATCCTATGGTCCACTTCATAAAGAAACAAGTGATCAACTATAGTTTCCATATAGTTTCCCATGCTCCCCTTAGAACATGTAGTGCAAAAAATGTAGGAACTTTCTTTCCACAAGGACACATCCAACAAATGTGTCTCTCCTCCAACCATGTTCCCAGCAAAGATAAGAACATATTCAGAATATAGGATCATAATTAAGGTCATGCTAGCTGCCATATGCAATAAAGGAGAAGTAAAATGGTCCCTCATGTGCAACCAACGCAATTTTACTCCTAACCGCCATAGAATATGATATGAAAAGTGCTTTCCCCAACACTTGTTTTCTGCCCCATCCTTCTTGCATGCTTGGAGAAGGTGTATGATGGTTGGTGTTAATGCATCACACCATGAAGAGTACATCATCTCCCCAAGATATCCCAAGGAATGACCAACATCACCATTGTTCATGGCCCAAAGTGGCTCATGAAGCCCATAAGAAAGAGTGCCCCCTCTTGGAGCATAGACCTCCACATGAGTGTTAAGAAAATGCAAGTATATAATAAATATATCATGATGTCCAACAATATAATGTTTATCACACTTTTTTTAAATCAGCAAGGTAGCTCATGGATGAGCTCCCTCTCACACTCAATGAATAAGGAGGTGGTAATGACAACTCTTCCCAAGAGCTATGCTCCTCCTCAATCAACAAATGATCCATGCACTTCCTCATATGAGAGTGCATCGCCTCTTTGAAGTTTTCCCACATGAATCCATCTAAGATAGTATGATATTCTCTAATGAAACCAGTGGGTTTTGAAATCAGGATCTCATAGGTTGCATTAAGTAGTTTCTCCTTGAGATTGGAGTCTCTAGCCAAATAAATCTGATCATGGGAATAAATGAATCCCTCAAATAATTTATACCTCCCATCCATTAATTTCCCATCAAGAACCTTACATGTGAAAATTTCCTTGGAGTATTCCATCAAAAGTTGGGAATCATAATAGGGATTTAGGCTCCCCAACAATGGCAGTGTTGTAAAAATATGAAATGTAGCCCGTGTCATAGCATGGATCTCCTCCTTAACATGCTTGATGTCAAAGTCACATGTTGGAGTACGGTCAACTTCCTTTTGCTGCCTCCTTTGTAGCTGATCTTGCTCAAGACAAGATTGAAGTATATGGAAGTCAACCTCCCCTTGGAAAGTCCTTGTCTTCCAAAACTTCCTCAATGTTGCCCATGCATGCAAGAGTGTTGATATCCTCTTGTCATGTTTAGAAATATCTTTTGTGAATGAAAATATCATTGGCTACCCCAAAGATATGGAGTTGCCATGTGAAATCATGTCCATGCCATCATAGACTTCTGAATTCCTCTTTTTCAGCGCAAACAACTGAGTAGGAGATACCAATGTCCAATTCAGAAAACTGCTTATGTCTCTTTTGAATCCATGAAATATTCTCTGCGTTGTGCTAGTTTCTCCCAAAGCTCCCTCCTTAGCCAAGTATGTATATGCTTCCTATAGTTGGGAGAACACTTTAGTTTTCCTCCCATCAGGAGGTCTTCTCAGTGGAATGCCTCCATGTAAAGAGACATCAAGGCATAGAGCAGTATGTGTATGTGTGTGGACAAATTTGTCCTTGCCTTCCTTGTATAGGTCCTCTTGCCTTCATTGTGCATCAAACTTCTGAAATAAAGAGGGGTGTATTATCCTCATCATGTGGTGCTTTCCCTCCTCTTTTCCTTCTTCTATCTTCAAGATCTCACCTTTTGATAATGATGGCACATGCTGCACATGGATTATGCCACAATCTCCATATGTGAGATTCTTTGGAACTTCTTGCAAGAGTGCAAGATTTTCTCTTCATGGAGCAAGTACTCCATCTTCCTCTTCATGAGGGCCTAGATGTGCTCTTGTTATGACTGCATTATCATCTCCTGCCTTCTCTTCCATAGTTGAAAATGCCTCATCATAAATAAGAGACCTTAGATCTTGGTCTTCTTTTGAAGGAGGAATCTCCATGTCTTCCTTTTGAAAAGAAAGATCTTCATGCAATGGGGACTTTGCCCTTGGCAAAACATCATACAAGTTTCCATCCCCTTCAACAGTTTTCTGAAATGGAGTTGAATTTAAGGACCCTTCCAAACCATGCAAAATTTTTGTTTGATTTGGTTTGATAGACTCCATAGAAGGTGTTTCATAATATTCTTCATCAAACCTTTCCACTACTCTTTTAATAAAACTTGCATAGGTAGATGTATTTTCATTCTTTAAGCAAAAAGACTCGAACAACCACAAAGCATAAGCCTTACCCTCAAAGTGTAGCGCTGCTACTTTGATGGCCTCCTTTTCTAAAACTTGATGTTGTTGCACATAGGTGTTAAGTTCCTTCGCCCAAGCCCTAGTTGGACATTTAGGTGATCCATTGAAAGTAGATAAGAAGAATATACTCACACAATGCTGCTTGCTTCTTCTTTCCTCCTTGATCTTGCAAAACCCTTGGAAGTTCAAGTGATCTCTGAACTCCTTGGATTGAGCTTCATACTCCTGAAAATAATCACCAAGGGTTTCCCTCTTTGGAACATCTCCTTTCTTCTTCATCTTCTTCATGAAAAAGTGGCTAATAGAGCGTTGTAAATCTGATGATTTGGCTGAATGCTCACACCCGTCATATGAAGTAGAGGGGATTCCTTCATGTGCAAAAATTTTCAAAATATCTTCTTGTATTTCATTCTTCATTCCCTAGATTTCTTCTTTCAGTTCATTCAAAGCTCGAGAAAGAGTTTTAGAGAACTCTTCTCTTTGCAAACTTCCAATTAAAGGGATCTTACCCTTTTATTTTGTGTCTTCAATGTAACCTATTAACTCCTCGTGATTTTCTAGATTGATTGAGATACAAAGGTATAGGATAACATCAAACCAAGCTTTGGAATCCTAGGACCTAGCCATCCTAGATTCGGAGAGGGATCTCTCTACTAGGTGCAAAGATATGAGCTTGTTTTGCTGATTAGGGTTGATTTTAGGCTAGATGTTAAGTGTAGGGTATTTTGATTGTTTTTGGTTGGGTATGATGCTCATATGGATTTAGATAGAAAACAAGGAAGATTGTTAAGTCATTGGGAAATGGAGTCAAACAAGGTCATGAATGGGTTCATCAATGGTTTCAAGAGCATTTGCAGGGAAATTTAACTTGGTTGGTGGATATTTAAGGTTGTAAAGGATCATGAGATGGACATTAAACTTGATAACAACAAGCTAATAAAGGGCAGAAACATAATCCTTTATATACTTGTAGACAGAGGGAGTTAGAAGATTTATAAGCATAGCAAGAGATTTATAGTCAAAGGGTCAAGCAACACCTAATCCATTTGATTTCAGACTGAAAGCAGATAATCAACCAAGACAACATTTAGATAAAACATATAAAGGTAAAAAATTGTTTAATATTTCATGGGTTTTATCATCAAGAGCAGGAAAAATAATTAAGTTGCACAAGTAACTATAACCATAGAAGAAGAGAAAAACCCTAGCATCCACAGTGACAGCTACGCAAGTTCCTTGAGACAATTTTAGCTAAGTAAAGGTAAAGAGCATTATTAAGATAAACTTATTTGAAAAACTATAGGAAAAGTTGCTTCAAAAGATCATTTCAAGATGATTTCTTCCCTTCTTGATAATGTCCTAGATAGCTTGTGTCATTTTGTAAACTTCTTCCCTTGACTGTTGTAAATGAATGGTTTGGTTTAGCCTCCTCTGCATGTGATTTTCTTCTGATTGAACTTCTTGAAGAAGCTTCATGACTGGGACTCCTAAAGAGGTGGGAAAAACTACATCCATGCCATACACTAGTTGATAGGGAGACATACCAATAGATTTCTTGGTGGTTAGTCTATCAACCCATAGTGCATGCACTAGTTTTCTATGCCATGCTTTTTTATTTTGTTCTAAGAGATTCTTAATGATGTTTACCAAGCTCTTGTTAGAGGAATCAGCGATTCCATTACCTTGTGGGTAATAAGCAGTGGAGTGACCGAGGGTGATGTGATATTTATAACAAAATTCCACCATTTTCTTAGATGTAAATGCAGCATCGTTATCGGTGATGATCTTCTTAGGACAACCAAACCTAGATAGGATGTTGGTTTCAAGGAATTTGATGATAACTGAGTCAGTGGCATTTCTAGAAGGGATGGCTTCTATCCACTTGGTGAAATAATCAGTGCCAGTGAGGATACACTTATGTTGGGCAGACAAAGTAGGATGGATCTCTCCTATGAAGTCCAAACCCCACTGCTGAAAAGGGGCTTCAACACTGATGGGGTGCAGGGGTAAAGGTATAAGTTTCTTTTTCCATCAAATATTTGGCATTTATGGCAATTTATGACCCATTTGTGAGTATCAGAGAATAAGGTGGGCCAATAGTAGCCAACTCTAATGATCTTGTTGGCTGTGGTCTTCCAATAGAGGTGACCCCCACATTCTCATTCATGTAGTTCATGCATGATTTTCTCTGCATCATCTTCAATCAAACATTTAAGAAGTAAACCAAAAAAACTCTTCCAGTATAATAATCCATCTGAAATGCAGAAATTTAATGTTTTCTGTTTTAAGAATCTTTCTTTAGTTTTTGACAAAGAAGGGGGAGCATTGAGATAAAGAAGCACATAAATAGTATCAGCATACCAAGGTGAGTTTAGAAACCTTTCTTAAATGTATGGTGTTTTACCTTCTTCAGTTTCTTCTAACATGCCAACCATATTCATGTCTAGAGCTTGGAAATTTGAGTCAGCCATAAGTTTTGCAAGTCCTTGTCCTTTAATCAATTTAGTGGGCCTGATTTCCAAATCATATTATAAAATGGTAGCAATCCACTTGCCCCTTTTACCATTAGGGTCTTGATTAAGTATATCTTTGACAACCATGTTTGGGACAAATTCTATGATATGTGAATGCAAAATATAAACTCTAAAATACTTCAAATATTTGATTAAGGCAAACACTTGTTTCTCTATAATGTTATACTTTAGAGGAGCATCCCTTAAGGCTTTGCTGAAGAAAGCTATGGGCTGCTCTTGCCCCATGATGCTCTTTTGCAACAATACTGATGCCACAATATTTTCAGAGGAAAAGGAGAAAATGTAAAAGTCCTTGGTGAAGTCAGGGCTGATTAAGACTGGTGTTTGTGTGAGTACTTGTTTTACTAGCTCGAAAGATTGTTTTGCTTCCATATTCCACTTCACTCATACTTCCTTTTTCAACATATTCGTGATATTTATTAGGAGCTCAACAAGGTTAGGGATGAATCTTCTTAGTAAGTTAATCTTTCCAATGAAAGATTGCAGCTCTTTAATATTTCTAGGAAGGCTGATTTGTAAGATGTCTTCTATTCTTTTGGGATCTATCTTGATTCCTTCCTCAGAGATGATGTGACCTAAGAGTTTTCCTTCCTGAAGTCCAAACAAATTTTTCTTATGACTTAGGGACACGCCATACTTTACGGCTGGTTCCCAAATCCACCTTAGGCTGAAATAAGGCAGAAGAAGGACAACACCAAACCACGCTTAGCCTCGTAGCTAGCCCTACGAGGACAGGAGAGGGCTCTCTCTGGGTCTATCTCGGCAAAAGATGTCCAATAAGGCCTGAGATGACCTATAATGAATACTGATTTTAGGCTAGTAAATAAATAGAAAGAGGTATTTTGATGAATGACTGGGTTTCAGGGATGTATGGGACAAAGAACAACATGAGCGGGGAAATTAAATCAAAGACACAGGGTGTTTCATGAGGCAAGATAGGCAGTAGTTTAGCAATCAAATTTGGAATAATATGGAGTGGAAAGACTGTCGAGAGGTTGATAAGGGCATATATAATGAATCCTTTTCAACAGAAGAAGATACACAGAAACATGAACACTTTCCCAAGGCAGAGCAATAAACATGGATTCTACCTTTCCTACTTAAAAGCATTCAATTGGAGATGATTATGAATGAACTGTAAAACATAACAAGATACATATGAAACAGAAAGAAGAAACATATGATAAACTCACGCCACATGAATCTCATAAACCAGAGTTGCAACCTTTCATTAATTCTCTGTCAAAGCTGTACAGTGAAGTGCTGAGTGTTTCTCCCACACGTTTTTTCCCAGAACTCCGACCCTTTACAAATGATTTTCAATACAATAAATAAACTCCACTATGAGAAAACAAATCGATCAAAATAGGGAGGTAGCTCGCTTAGTATAAAGATAGAAAGAGCCATTCATACGATACAAGACGAACGGTGTTCCCCTTGAATTCTCATTGACGATTAAAGACAAAAGCTGGACGTAGTTGCTTTGAATTGCAAGGCGAAGTAAAAAATAGGCAATCTGTTCCTATTTTTATCTGCTAGGGTAGATATTCTTCGTTTAATTTGGCTTTTGACTTTTCTACTGAAGGGATCATTTATGGAAAACTTGAATCCTTGCGATATGTATTTACGAAAATTGCGTGTCCAGCTAAGACTCTTTGAGTATTTGAGTTTCTTGTTGACTTTGGTGTTGAAATTCCCGAAATGCGTTTCGGGCTTGCAACAAACTCTTCGTAAATGCGGAAGCTTTTTTCAAATCTTACGGTAATGCCATAACTCCTTTTAGAAGTTTTTCGACTAAATACGTTCAATATAAGTACGAGGAATATAAGAACCATCCAACTCAAGCTGCTTTGCTATATCGCTTACAATTGTGCATTCCTTTCCTTGTACCTGCAAATACTTTCGATTTAGTTGTTGAAGCCAATCCATTTTGATGCAAATCCTTTCATCAAAAAATACACAACTGCTTCTTTTTAATATTGGTGCGATAGTGTACCAAAAAGCCATCAGTCCTCCAAGAAGGCGCACACTAACTTCAAAAGTAATCCTCGGAGATATGATGAAAGGGTTTTCTGTGACCCACTCCTCAAACATAAGGCTGTATTTTCCGTGTCTGTTCCGCATCCTTAGGTAAGATTGACATGCTTATGGATCTTCACCAGGTGGTAAGAGATATATGTCATAAGTTTCTTCTGTAGTTTCTGTATGGTTTGGGGAAATGACTGCCCTACTTTGATCTTCAGTCAAAGTTCGCGATGACTTTAAAATATAAGTGGGAGTCTGAAATCCAGAAAATGTATTGAACTTGTTTTTAATTTTGATATGGGTTGTTTGCAAATCTGGCTCAATAAAGGCTTTGTACATTGGGAAAACTGTTTTAGAAATTTGGTGAATGATTTCCTCTGGCTCCTATCTAGCACGATGAATGTCATGAAGCACCCTTTTCACAAGATCAAAATGCACACCTCCCGTCACAGATACTCGAATATCCAAAACAGGTCGAAGTATTTTACTTAGGGCATAAATTCCTTCCACAATTAAAATTCGTGATGAAGGTACTTCAATTGTCACAGCAACACGGTACGAGCGACTTTAGCAGAAATCGTATGCGAGGTACACAGGCAGACTTTCCGGCCTTCGAACGATAGATATTAAGATCCAAATTTTCATAATCGGTCAACTGTGGATCATCGAAAGTTACCATCAATAACACGGCTTGAATCATTGTAGTTGTCCATTGAAATTGCAGCAATGCTGGGCATAAAACTTAACATCTTTTCTATGAAGACAGTCTTTCCAGCCTCAGATGGACCGGCTAGTCCTACCATGATAATGCCATCCATGTGTTGAGTGAGAAGTTGGCATGCACGTATTACTACAAAGAAGCCTTTCTCAAATGAAAGCAGTTCTGGAATTGGAGAAATTTCATATCTGTCGCAATCCTTCATTTTTACCAACTGAATTTGATCTCTCATAAGTCCTGTTCTTCTTTGACTCATAGGGGATAAAATTTTGCTTAAATTGTTCATGGCCATTCAAATATCAAGTCACTCGTTCTCACTCCCTCGATGTGTTGTGAAGTGCTGTTGGAGATCCAAATGTAGTGAGGTAGAAGGCCGCCGTACCAGCTCCAAGGTCAGATCCTTAACACGTAGCAGCTGTAGATGCAACTTGGTTTTCAAACAAAGCATTAATATATTTCCCAGGATCATTGAGCATGGAGCAACTTAAAAATGCGATTTTGGAGAAGACGAGCAGAAAATTTCAGTTTCAGGCTTGTGCGCCGCGCACCAGCCCAACGCGCCGCGCAGGCTGGATGCGCCGCACCAGTGTAAATTTGCACTGTGAAATCTGCCATATGTGCCGTGTCGTGCCTATGCGCTGCGCCTGCTCCCAATGCGCCGCGCAGCCTTGAACACCATTTTGATTTTTCAAAATTACAAAATCGCCCTTTCACCACTGAAATTTGACTTCTTTGATGTTTCTTGGTGCAAATAGACTTTTGGATCATAACCCATGACATTTGATTTTTGTTTTAAAAAAAAATCCAATGTTGTAGTGCTTTGAAACCTTTGACATTTCACTGTTTGCTTTGATTTTGAGCTAACGATGAAATTACTTTGTCTGCTTGCAGGGATAATTGGCATTGGACTTTGGCAAGGTGACTAGAACCTTGAATGGAGAAGTATTACGACTGAAGAACATAAAAAATCACATGGCAATTTATTTACATAAATTTTTTTTGACAATTTCTTCTTCAAAATAGATTTTTGAAGAAGAAACATCCTTGAGCATTATTGACGATGAAAATATTGAACTGAAAACTTATTGAAAACATCCTCATGGCCTGTGGGCATTGTTTAATATTTCTGAAGACCAAACCCTAGAATTAGAAACTAAAATGACTCTTTTTGACCAGAATAGCATCTATGACTGCAAATGACGTGAAATGAACTTTGATGAATTTTGAGAATTTTTTTACCAACCCAGCAGATACAAACATGAGGGAAATGAGAAAACCACGCCCTTCCGCCAGACAATGGCATGCCCCTAATGGAATGCAGATTAAGGAGCTGAATGAGACACCTAAAACATGAAATGAAATAAGAGAAATGATCTCTGACGAAGGGATTACAAGACCGACTCTAACATTGGCTCCAATGGGGATGGTAGCTCCCTGGAGGTGCCAAGAACGACAGATCTTTGAGAGAGAAGACATTGCCTTCGTCCATTGGGCTATGGAGTCCATTATTTTGACAAAAAAACTCAAGACCTTTGACTGAATTTATTTGACTGAAAATCCAACTCAAACTAACTCAATGCAAACGGAAATGACTGAAAAAACTTGACTCTAACAAGCTAACTCAAGATGACTAAGACCTGAACTTAAAACTTAAAGCTTGATGGCAGTACATGGCCACCTGCGTTTCTTACATGAAAATATACCATCAAACTATATCAAAATGCCAATGTAACCAATCAAGCAGATGTCTTCTTGATTGATTCTCCTGATCAGATCTTTTGGTCAACAATAAATATTGATAACTGGGCATCCAAAAACATAGTTGACCATGATCTCCTTCAGTACTGAATACTGCAATAATCACCTTCACTTCTGACTGTAACAAATTTGCCATTGGATCCTAAAAAACATGAAGATTTACCTCCTGCTGAAAGAACAAGGTGTCTTTTTCTCTTGCTTCTGATCTTCCTTCATAATGTACTGTAGTAAAAACATGTTCCTGATCCTCAGAAAATTCTGAACAAGCGGATGAGCAGATCTCCTCTTCAAAGAACATCTCAAATGAAACATATGAAGAAGAATCTGAAAGGGAATTCTGAATGG
Source organism: Pinus albicaulis (assembly GCA_034641835.2). Classification (NCBI taxonomy): domain Eukaryota; kingdom Viridiplantae; phylum Streptophyta; class Pinopsida; order Pinales; family Pinaceae; genus Pinus; species Pinus albicaulis. The sequence goes on from CM076570.1 coordinate 371,438,302, forward strand.
TCTGATCTTCTGTAGTCTGAATATATTTTAGGTCATCTTCATATGATATGACAGCTAGACTCTCATTACATTCATAAATCAAGAGAAAAGAAACTTTAGATGATTCTTGAAACCCAACACTATCATTTCTATCATCTACCATAAATTCATCAAGATAAACTTTTTCACTTACTTGAACAAAGATCTCATCTTGTTGTTCATGAACTGACTGGATTACCTCTTTATGAAGGCTCTGTTCTGATGACATGAGAACATTTGGATCCATAACTCTGTCTTCTTCATTACAGATGATCTCAACAGCAGAGTTCTCCTTCATGAGATTCAGCATAGGGTATTCTTGGTCATCACAATCTGAATCTAGATCTAAAATAGCTGGCTGTACATTATCACATTCTGAAATTGAAACTTGACTTCCCTGCATGCTGTCTTCTTCTGTGGGCGGATTTGAAATGAAACTTTCTCTTTCATCATTTTCAGCCATAAGGCAATCTTCAACTTATTGATCTAGATAAGTATCTTTCAAGATTTCTGTGTGCTGCTGAAATGAACTTTCATACAATGATTCCATGATTTCTTCGCCCATCAATTCATTATCTCCATAAAAATTCTCAAGATCTTCAATGAAAATATCAACGTGTTCACAACAATTCTGCACTAACATTAAAGACGGACAAGATTCTCTGTACCTTTCAAAGAACATGGTATGAAAATCCTTTGAACAGTAAATAGAAGCAGGTGGCAAACTTTCATACCAAGACCGAGCTTCATCTTCCAAAGTAGCCATAAACATTTTCATCAAACAGTCTTCAGGAAAATCGATTTTTAATTTATGCACATGAATGTGAAATTTCACTAGATGAAGAGCAACGTCATTACCTTCCACATTTCTGAACATAGGCAAATTCTGAAGCCAATCTACCTTGGGCATTTTATTTGGAAAACCTGGGATGTGATCTCGGCTCATGGGAGCCTATATTCTTGCAACCCGTTCCATCTTGAAAATATTAAAGCTACTGATCTTCCTACAGTGGAGTCACCATGAAGGATTGATTCCTGGATTCTTCAGTGAAATTGCCAGGTGAATGATTTCATCCTTGCGGTGTCTGATAGTTGTCCACCATCAATGATCAAATCCAAACTTGATTCATGTACTGGGGCAAGACAGTCTACAAGTTGAGTGTCACGTTTCACAAGCTAGACCATTTTCTCCCCAGTATGGCCGCCACTATGTTAGTTCCCAAATCCACCCTAGGCTGAAATAAGGCAGAAAAGGACAACACCAAACCACGCTCAGCCTCGTAGCTAGCCCTACGAGGACGGGAGAGGGCTCTCTCCGGGTCAACTCAGTAAACGATGTTCAATAGGGCCTCAGACGACCTATAATGGATACTGATTTTAGGCTAGTAAATAAATAGGAAAGAAATATTTGATGAATGACTGGGTTTTCAGGGATGTATGGGACAAAGAACAGCATGAGAAGAGAAATTAAATCAAAGACATAGATTATCTCATGAGGCAAGATAGGCAAGAGGTTTAGCATCAAATTCGAAATACTATGGAGTGGGTAGACTGTTAAGAGGTTGACAAGGGCATAATAGATGAATCCTTATCAAACAGAAGAAAACACAGAAAATGAACACTTTCCCAAGGCAGAGCAATAAACTGGATTCTACCTTTCTTACTTAAAAGCATTCAACTAGCAATGATTATGAATGAACGGTAAAACATAACATGGTACATATGAAACATAAATAAAGACATATTCTAAAGTCATTACCACATGAATCTCATGAAACAGAGCTGTATCATTTCATTAATCCTCAGCCAAAACTGTACAGTGAAGTACTGAGTTTTTCCTCCACACTTATCCCAGAACTCCCCCCCTTTACAAATGATTTTCAAGAATAAATAAACTCAGAGGTGTGATAACAAATTGATCAAAATAGGGCATTGTTTCAACTGAAGCCATGAAGATAGAAAAAAGATCATCCATCTGTTCTAAAGACAGAACAATGTTACATTATTCCAGCTGAAAATTTCTGATGACCAATTAAAAGGAAAAAGCTGTAGCGGAGACCCTTTGAATTGCAACTGAAGTCAAAAATAGACAATATGTTCCTATTTCTCTGCTGGGGTAGATATTCTTCATTTAATTTGGCTTTTGACTTTTCACCTGAAGGGATCATTTATGGAAAACTTGAATCACCTTACTGACATGTCTTTAGGAGCATTGCGTGTCCAGCTAAGACTCTTTGAGTATTTAGGTTTTGCTGCTGGCTTTGGTGTTGAAATTCCAGAAAAGTACTGTTTTGGGCTTGCAACAAGCTCTTCATCAATGCTGAGCTTTGTTTTCAAATCTTCTGGTAATGCCATAACTCCTTTTAGAAGTTTTTCCAGCTGAATCTATTCAATATAAGTACGAGGAATATAAGAACCATCCAACTCAAGCTGCTTTGTTATATCGCTTACAATTGTGCGTTCCTTTCCTTGTATCTGCAAATACTTTCGATTCAGTTGTTCAAGCCAATCCATCTTGATGCAAATCCTTTCATCAGAAAATACACAACTGCTTCTTTTTAATATTTTTGCGATAGTGTACCCCAAAGCCATCAGTCCTCCAAGAAGGTGCACACTAACTTCAAAAGAAATCCTCAGAAATATGATGAAAAGGTTGTCTGTGACCCACTCCTCAAACATAAGGCTGTATTTTCCGCCTCTGTTCCGCATCCTTAGGTAAGATCCAGGTGGTAAGAGATATATGTCATAAGTTTCTTCTGTAGTTTCTATATGGTTTGGGGAAATAACTGCCCTGATTTGATCTTCAGTCAAAGTTCACGATGACTTTAAAATATAAGTGGGAGTCTGAAATCCAGAAAATGGATTGAACTTGTTTTTAATTTTGATATGGGCTGTTTGGAAATCTGGCTCAAAAAAGGCTTTGTACATTGGGAAAACTATTTCAGAAATTTGGTGAATGATTTCCTCTGGCTCCTGTCCAGCATGATGGATGTCACGAAACACCCTTTTCACGAGATCAAATGCACACCTCCCGTCACAGATACTCGAATATCCAAAACAGGTCGAAGTCTTTCACTTAGGGCATAAATTCCTTCCACAATTAAAATTCGTGATGAAGGTACTTCAATTGTCCTGTAACCAGTACAGCAGCTCTGCTTGAAATCATATACTGGTACCTGAATAGGCTTGCCAGCCTTCAAACCATAAATATTTTGAAGCAAAGTTTCATAATCAGTCAACCGTGGATCATCAAAGTTACCATCAATAACACGGCTTGAATCATTGTAGTTGTCCATTGAAATTGCAGCAATGTTGGGCATAAAACTTAGCATCTTTTCTGTGAAGACAGTCTTTCCAGCCTCAGATGGATCAGCTAGTCCTACCACGATAATTCCATCCATGTGCTGAGTGAGAAGTTGGCATGCACGTATTACTACAAAGAAGCCTTTCTCAAATGAAAGCAGTTCTGGAATTGGAGAAATTTCATATCTGTCGCAATCCTTCCTTTTTACCAACTAAATTTGATCTCTTAGAAGTCCTGTTCTCCTTTGACTCATAGGGGATAAAATTTTTCTTAAATTTTCCATGGCCATTCAAATATCAAGTCACTCGTTCTCACTCCCTCGATGTGTTGTGAAGTGCTGTTGGAGATCCAAATGTAGTGAGGTAGAAGGCTGTCGTACCAGCTCCAAGGTCAGATCCTTAACACGTAGCAGCTGTAGATGCAACCTGGTTGTCAAACAAAGCATTAATATATTTCCCAGGATCATCGAGCATGGAGCAACTTAAAAATGCGATTTTGGAGAAGACGAACAGAAAATTTCAGTTTCAGGCTTGTGCGCCGCGCACCAGCCCAACGCGCCGCGCAGGCTGGATGCGCCGCGCCAGTGTAAATTTGCAATGTGAAAATCTGCCATATGTGCCGCGTCGCGCCTGCTCCCAATGCGCCGCGCAACCTTGAACACCATTTTGATTTTTCAAAATTACAAAATCGCCCTTTCACCACTGAACTTCGACTTCTTTGATGTTTCTTGGTGAAAATAGACTTTTGGATCATAACCCATGACATTTGATTTTTGTTTTAAAAAGATCCAATGTTGTAGTGCTTTGAAACTTTTGACATTTCACTGTTTGCTTTGATTTTGAGCTGACGATGAACTTACTTTGTCTGCTTGCAGGGATAATTGGCATTGGACTTTGGCAAGGTGACTAGAACCTTGAATGGAGAAGTATTACGACTGAAGAACATAAAAATCACATGGCAATTTATTTACATAAAACAAATTTGACAATTTCTTCTTCAAAACAGAGTTTTGAAGAAGAATTATCCTTGAGCATTATTGACGATGAAAATATTGAACTGAAAACTTATTGAAAACATCCTCATGGCCTGCGGGCATTGTTTAATATTTCTGAAGACCAAACCCTAGACCTAGAAGCTAAAATGACTCTTTTTTGACCAAAGCACGATCTATGACTGTAAATGATGTGAAATGAACTTTGATGAATTTTGAGAAATTTTTGACGAACCCAGCAGGTACAAACATGAGGGAAACGAGAAAACCACGCCCTTCCGTCAGACAATGGCATGCCCCTAATGGAATTTAGATTAATGAGCTGAATGAGACAACTAAAACATGAAATGCAATAAGAGAAATGATCTCTGACGGAGGGATTACAAGACCGACTCTAACACTTTCTACATTTTTCAAAGACTTTTCTCAAGTGGACTAAGTGCTCCTCATCAGTCTTAGAGTAGACAGTGATGTCATAAAGGTATATGAATATGAAGTAACCTATGTCTTTTGAAAAAGCTATGTCCATTGCCCTTTGGAAAGTAGCCCCTGCATTCATTAAACCAAATGGCATTTTAACATACATGAATGTACCCCAAGGTGTAGTGAAAGTAGTTTTAAGTTGGTCACTTGGAAAGACTAGAACTTGGTTATAACCTGAGAAGCCATCTAGTAATGAGATTCTTTGTGAGCCAACTAATTTTTGGAGTATGTGATCCATTTTAGGCAAGGGGTAATTGTCTTTCAAGGAGGCTTTGTTCAAATTTCTGAAGTCAATACAAAGCCTAATTTCACCGGTCTTCTTCCTAACTGACACACGGTTGGACACCCATTCTGAGTATCGGACTGGGACTATGATCCCGACATCGTACATCTTTTTGATTTCTTTCTCAACTGAGGGTAACAAGAGGGGGTTTATTCTTCTCAAATTTTGTTTAAATGGTTTATGATTTTCTTTGAGAGGAATTTTATGTTGAATGATTTTGGTGTCATAGGATTTCGAGTCTTCATACCCCCAAGCAAACACATCCTTAAATTCTCTAAAAAGCTCAATGTATTTCTGTTTTGTGTGAGATGGGAGAGTTTTGGACAGCTTGATCATTTTGGGCTCTTTCATCCCTCCAATGTTACACTCTTATACATTTGTTTCAGTGGATTCCATCTTGGGTTTTTTTTGCTACATTATTAAAATCAAGCAACTCTTCTAGTGGTGTAAGGTCTCTTGGCAAGGTGTCATTTTTGTACTGCAAAATTTCAAATTCTCTTTGATCAGATTTATCAAATAATTCTGCAACACAAGAGTTTTGAAGGTGGTTTATATCATCATCAAAGGGTAGCTCTGTTTTGGGAGTATCTTTTTCAGCATAAGTATTTCTTTCAAATCTCAAACTTTGTTTTGTGCTTGCAAAGTCATTATTGGATTGCAGAAAATCATCTATTTGGTCATCATTGTCAAACACTTTCCAATGGTTTAGGTTGTCCGGTACAGTAGGCTTGACTTTATTTTGATGAGGGATTGATTCTCTTCATAAGGTAAAGAGAAATTGTTGGTAGCAAAGGCAAGTTCATTAGCAAGGAAGTTTTGGGCCCTAGGGATGAAAGTGAGCTCATATTTCTCAAAGGTTTTGAGAAGGTCTAGGGAAACATTTCTATATTCCCTTAACCTAGGGTTCTTGGCTGAATATCCTCCCTTAATTTGATTTATGATCAGTTATGAATCTCCTTCAACCAATATTTTCTTAGCTTTGGGGTGTTTGAGTAGGTGTAAACCAATAAGGAGAGCCTCATATTCTGCAACGTTGTTGGTGCATTGGAAATCTAGCCTATAGAAATGGCCTTTATTTTTTTTGTGGAACCAAACCCCTGCTCCTGAACCAGCCTTACCACAGGATCCATGAAAGCTTATATGCCAAAGGGTGTCAATTTGAGTTTTGTCAATATTCTTCACTTTGGGGCTACTAGGATTTGGGGTGTCATTTTCTTGGTCAGAGGACGGGCTTGGTTGTTCTGAGGGGCTTAGTCCTTTCTCCTTGTCATCTATTTGTTCATCTATGTCATTTTAATTGTACATGATGAAGGAGTAAAGGTCCGAGTGAATGGAATAAACCGGTGTGTTATTTGGCCTATCTATGTTACTCACAATGTATTTCATGTGGGATTCCCAGTATAATCTCCTTTTTTGATTGAACACTGGGATGGTGGCATAATTCATGTCCATTTGAAGGCTTCCCTGGAGTTTTCCCCCCCATGATATAGATAAAATCATGCCATATTTTGGGGGGATGTCAGCCACAACTATATCCATGACTAGACTTTTAGTGGGGATTTGTGCCAAGTTGACACACAGATCCTTGATTAGGCCTAGACACTTGACCCTACTGGAATCAAAAGAGTACAAATATTTGTAGGGTTTTGTGATCTCTAAGCCCAATCTCTCCATCACAACCTTTGGCATGAGGTTGTGTGAGGCACCAGAGTCTAATATAGCATTATGCATAATTTTATCATGTATGTTCAAACTTACATAGAAAGGAGGAACAACTCCTTCTTGATATTTTCCCTCCACTTCAGGACCAAACAAAAATTTCGGTTTATCATCAGTTAAGTTTAAAGTATCAGTATCACTCCCTATATTTAAAACTTTGAAAATATGGGATCTATATACCTCTTAGGTTACTAGCTTAGTGAGGGGTATGGTTATCTTGATCTTGGCAACCTCCTCCTCAAAATTGAAAGGTGTAGGTGTCTTTATTGCATTTACATCAGTTTTATCAGCCATGAACTTTTCTACATTTTTAATTTGCTGATTATGATTTAATGGTTTGGAAAGCAGTATTTTTTCAGGGCCACTAGTTGAAGTACTAGGGAAGCTTGAATCTTTGTTAGGTTGACTAGTCTTTGGTTTGTTTAGTTCAGTTTTCTTAGCCATTGTATTTGTGCTTTCTACTATCTTTTTAGGGATGGGTTCAGAGGTTGTTCTAATAACAGTGTTTGGCTGATTGGTTTTGGGAATACCTTGACTCTTTTCACTCCTAAGGTCATACTGCCTATGGACTTCCATTATGGCATTCTCAAATCCTAATCTATAGTCTTCGGAATCTTCATATTATTTCTCATGTGGTTTTGAGGAAAACATCCTTTGTTCTTCTTCGGTAAGGAATGTGTTATCCTCATCATCCGAACCTATGACATTTACATGGTCTTCTTCCAACTTCTCAGGCTCTCTTTCTTCTTCATTTACATAGTTGTCTTGGAAAGGGGGTCTGATTTGTTGGTCACTGTCTCTTTGCCTGACTGGAGGAGGTTCTCTTCTAAAATTTTGATTTCTATTCTTGTTTTGAAGATGGGCTTGATTTTCCCTAGGAGGTTTTCTCTCATTCAAACTGAACTTTTCCATCATACTCTCCATTGTCCTAACTATGGAGTCAAGTTTGGTGTCGGAAGAGGAGGGTGCAGGTGTTGTGTCATCTCTATGAGTCACCCTTTTTTTTGATCTTACCTTAGCCCTTTTCTCCATCAAATTGGCCTCTACACTCACAACCCCCTTTTGCATGTCTTCTAGAATTAGGTAATCTCTTTCCCTTAGTTGATAGGCCATATTAGCATCAAAGCCTTCAGGATATTTCACCAAGGCCAAACCTTGTGGAGGTTTTATGTGAGGTGGGAGAGCATTGTAAACACTGTTAAACCTAGTGGAGTAGTCATGAACACTTTCTCCCGAATTTCTCTTAAGATTGTTATACTCGGACAGAATTTGGAGGGGGTTCTTCTTGATTTCCCATTTGTTCACAAAGGTTTGGTATAGAGTAGGGAGATCATGAATGCTATCGAGAGGTAAGTCTTTAAACCATTTCTTGGGTTCTCCCCCTAGGCTCTGAGCAAAAATCCTCATTTTTATGGTTTCTTCTTCTATCTCCATATAGTCAAAAGCATCATTAATTCTATCTACATGTTTTTGAGCAGTGATGGATTCAGTGCCTAAGAAGTGAGGGATTTTGGACTAATAATCATTTGGAAAAGGTAATAGTGGTTGTTTTAGAGCCAGTGCAGCATACCAAACTACCATGATGGGAGGGAAAGGAAACAAAGGCTGATTTACAGGGGGAGGATTTGTGAGAGGTGGAGGAGGATGGAGTGAGGTGGTTTGCACACTGGTAGTATGGATGGGTGTAGTTGAGGTACTTGGACCGGAAGACTGATTCTGAGTATATTTGAGATGAAAAGGGCTGAAGTGATGGAGAAGCTAAAAATCAGGTGGAGTGGAAGGAGAAGCTTCTCTGCTAGAGCTCTGCTGCAAATCTACGGGCTCAAAGTCAGCTTGGTCAACCCAACTTTGTGACTTGGTCCTAAATAGGTTCTTGGTATGGTGCAAATCAAACTGAGGATCTTGTGAAACTGTAAGGTGTTCAAGTGCAGAACTTGCTCTATGGATGGTCCTAACAGTGGGTGAGTTTCCAACTCTAGGATTTTGCCACAAAATATTTTTTGGGATATCAACTACGGTAGGAGGATTTGGGTCCAGGTGTGATCTGGTATAGATCCTTTGTGAAGCAAGATCTCTTTATTCACACAAGGTACAACTAGGCCTTAAAAACTATTTTGGACTGATTTGACACAATCCTAGAACAACCTATGGGACTAGTGGGATGAGGAAGGCCTACTGGAGGCTAGTGGAGTCGCCAGGTGGATTTTTTTGAAATTTTGAAGATATGTATACAATGGTCCACCACCAAATTCTTGATAAAAAATCAATCTATGGAGTACTTTTCAGGTTTTTAGTTTCTTTATGCAGCCTTAAGGTTAATGAGTATCCGCTAGCTAAGTCATCATCTTGCTAGGATGGTGAAGTAATTAGTTTCTACTTAGGGTATGGGTTGGTTTTTAAGTCAAACTAGGGATGGGTATGAGTCTATAAGAGTTTGTCAGGCTACTATGAACTTAGTCCCACCGTGATCACCATTATGTTAGCTCCTCGTAATTTGCTAGATTGATTGAGATACAAATAGACAGGGTAACATCAAACCAAGCTTTGGAATCCTAGGACCTAGCCTTCCTGGATTCAGAGAGGGATCTCTTTAGTAGGTGCAAATATGTGAACTTGTTTGCTAATTAGGGTTGATTTTAGGCTAGATGTTAAGTGCAGGGTATTTTGATTGTTTTTGGTTGGGTATGATGCTCAGATAGATTTAGATAGAAAACAAGGAATATTGTTAAGTCATTGGGCAATGGAGTCAAACAAGGTCATGAATGAGTTCATCAATGGTTTCAAGAGCATTTGCAAGGCAATTTAACTTGGTTGGTGGATCTTTAAGGTTGTGAAGGATCATGAGATGGACATTAAACTTGAGAACAACAAGCTAATAAAGGGCAGAAGTAGAATCCTTTATATACTTGTAAACTGAGAGAGTTAGAAGATTTATAAGCATAGCAAGAGAGTCAAAGGGTTAAGCAACACCTAATCCATTTGATTTCAGACTGAAAGCAAATAATCAACCAAGACAACATTCAGATAAAACATAGAAAGGCAAAAACTTATTTAATCTTTCATGGGTTTTATCATCAAGAGCAGGAAAAACATTTAAGTTGCACTAGTAACTATAACCATAGAAGAAGAGACAAACCCTAGCATCCACAGTGACAGCTATGAGAGTTCCTTGAGACAATTTTAGCTAAGTAAGGCAAAGAGCATGGTTAAGACAGACTTCTTTAACAAACTATGGGCAAAACTGCTTCAAAAGATGATTTCAAGAACAGAGTACTTCAGAGGTAACAATATGCAGGGCTAGCCATAAATCATAATTGATACTAACTGATCTAAATCATTCAAGAAAATAGACAAGCCAAAAACTTATTAGAGAGCAAAAGATGAATTCTCTAACATATCTTAAGCAGAAGAAAACATTTAGGCAGTGAAGGAAACAAACAGATCTAAGGTGCCATCAACAAGCATATCTTAGTCTAAATTTTTTGTCCTACTGCAGCATAGATGGATGGAAAACATATGAGAAACTTAGAAAAAATTAACAAGAGAAAAATTCACCATCAACCAGGCCTATGGATCCTGCAAACAGTCCTTCTCCATCAACAAGTGAATCAGATCATGCATAAGCTCCAAGACATCAATTTCTCATCAAAGGCTTCAAGGGACTATGTATTACTTCAACATAAGTCATAAACATCCAACAAAATATACAAGAGCCTCATGCTCTATTTATGGAGCAAATGAGGAGGTGGAAACCCTAAGAGGCTTCCAGAAACCCTAATTCAGCCATAAATGTCATAAATGTGCTTAATGACCATGCAAGGCCCAAGACACATAAGAGATAAGGAAATAAATGAAACACACCAAAACATAACTCCCCAATCAAATCAGGAGTGTTTTATCCAAGAAAATATTAAAAAACTAATTTTCCATTAATTTGTGTCTTTTGTTGACTTTTTGGCAAAACACTGTCTCTGTGCGTAGCTCCATATCAGCAAAATTTGGGGTCTATTGCAGCTAAGTTTTGGACCCCTTCTTGGCATCGGATTCAAGCCCGTGATGGCTCGTTGGAAAGCTTAGAGAGTCTACTTTCCAGAAATACTTGAGTTGTGCTGAATGGATACCATTTACCTGCTCAAAAATCAAATCTCCCATGACTGCTCAACACACAGCGCCAGGCATGAAAAGGACGCAGAAAGGTCATTTTTGAGGTGTTTTTTTGACCTTTTGAGGGGGCAAAAATGCTCCAAATGATCTGAAATTTTTTGTGGAGACTGCTGGAGACATGACAAAGCCAAAAATATAAAATTTAGCAGCTGAGGATGCCCCAAAAAAGAGTGTAGCGCCTAGGGTGTTGTGCTCCTAGGGGCCCAAATTTAGAAAAAAACAAAAAGTGTCCGGATTTTCTTCAAAATTGGTGGGTAGACCCCTCAAGGGATTTTAGACACCTGCTGAGAAGCATCAACCAAGATCTCGAGGCTGTCATGAACTTTGGGCCTTTTTAGCTCTTCTAGCTCTAGGAGGGCTTGCCTCAATTTAGCATTGGCAATCATGCTCTTCCTTGCATAGTGTTTGACCATTTTCTTCTGCAAGGCAAGGCCCCTCTTGACCTCTTTGAAATGTTTGTGCTCCTACTTGTAATAGTAGATGACCCTTTGTGCTCTTTCAAAATCCTTTTCCCATTCTTGAAGCTGGGCATCTTTTTCTAGGAGGAGTAATTTTGTGTTTATCCCTTGGTCTTCATTATCACTGTCTAGATCAATAAAGAGGGGGCCTTGAGAAACCTTTTTAATCCTTTTGCTCCTCCTGATTGGTGCCTTTGGCTCAACACTCTTCATTTTTTCTTTGCCTTTGTCCGATGCTTTGGTATTTTGTGAGGAGGTGGCCCTTTGCCTTTTAGAGGCAGCAAACACACTCCTTTTCCCTCTATGATAAGTGCATGAGAGAGGCGAAATCATGGGAGTCTCAAAGGCAATGTTGTCATAATTTTGTCCTTTACTCTGCTCTGATTTTTCTATGTCTTCTATGGACTAATTTTTGTCAAGACAGTCATGACAACTGTCGTGACTCTTTCTTGGAATGTCTTGGGCACTTAGATAGCTGCCTTCCTCATCTGGCTGTTCTCCTTCTTCATTATATTCTTCTTCACTGTTTCCCTCTTCCTCTTCATCATCATGTTCACTGTTTTCATCTTTGTGGCTGCCATCACTGATGTTATCTTTGTGGCTTCCATCACTGGTTTCATCTTTGTTTTCTCCTTCATCATCTTGCTGCCCTTGGCCATTGCTGCTTTCTTCTTGGCCACTTTCCTCTTCCTCATTTTCTTCTTCTTCTATATCATTTTCCTTTTCAATGCTTTCCTCATGATCATGGCTCCTTACTTCATCATTTTTTTCATTTTCATATTCTTCTTCTTCTTCATCAACTTATTCTTCACTGTCCTTTCCTTGCTCATCATTATCCATCTCATATTATTCCTCATTGTTGCCTCCTATTTTCCCTTCACTATGGCTACTGTCAGCCCCTTCACTTGGTAATTCAGGGGAGGAGGTAATAGGTGAAATTATTTGTGGAGAAGGCACATGGGGAGATGATGGCTGTGTGGAGGTAGATGGTTGTGAAGTGGAAGGCAAGCTCTGCTGGATGAAGGCCCGAGGGTTTGCAAACACATCATGTGAGATGAAGGTCTCCCAAGATATACCTTGTTTCTCTAGCTGGTATAGGAAAATCATATTGATTAGGGAGTGATGAAAAAGGCTAGGAATTTGGTGGTCATAGCTTTTCCTCTTGACAGCAGAGGCCATTTTATCAATACTCCAGAAAAGGTAATAAGGTAGGTTCATCATCTTGACTTTGATAAAATGCATCGACAATCTGATATGATATGAATAGAGCCAGGAGTACCTTCCCTCACATGTGAAAAAACTGATAATCTACCTCATTAATGTTGCATACCTCTCTAGCAAATAAGAAAAAGGAAAAATAGCCTTGCAGTTTTGCTGATAGGTGGGTTTCAAATAAGGCCCATAATAACCCAAATCCAATTTCTTTTGTTTGAACCAAAGCTCACCAACATCTGGTATACTGGTTTCCTTGGAAATGATTTTAGATGAAAGCTCAAATTGGACCCCTACTAGATTAACTTGGTGGTTTTTTAGGCTACAAGAAAACAACCTGGTTAAGTCTGGATGGTATTCGACTTGCTTGATCTTCTCACAAAAATGGTAGCATCCTACATCCTAGAAGTATGAAAGGATAATAGGAGAGGAAGTAATTGGAGTGGTGTCTAGGGGCTCAAACCTTTTAGCATTTCCTCCATGATGTTTTGGCTTGGTGGGAGTATGAATCTCATCACCACTGGTGTGACTACATCTCTCTGACACGATGGCTGGTCCAAACAGCAGAAGGAACATTGAGTTTTCTTTAGGGTATTTGGAGCAAAATAAGTGGTGTCGGTCAAAATTTTGTAGAGAGGAAAGCTAAGGTGAAGAAAACTTTCAAAGCTTTGGACTTGGTGGTAGAGGTCAAGCTTATAGTCACTCAGTCCCCTCTTTGTATAAAAACCAATTCTTCTTATAAACCTTAGCTCAAAGACATGACAAATTATTTTTGCATAGCCTAGGGTTTTGGTCAATTCTAACCATTGATGACCTATCTGATAAATAATAATTGCGAGAAGGAAAAAGGTTAACCAACATTGTATCAACTTGCAGCAACCTTGTAGAGGCCGAAAAAATTGATTGTGAACGTTTTTGGCAAAATTTTTGAAGTGCTGACAGGGCCGGCATAGCGCCTATGCACAACGCCGGGTCGATCGAGCTATCACGACATAGCGCCGGGCAGAAGGCAGTCTCCCTGTGGTCATTTCTAAGCCTGTTCGCAGCGCCAACCCAAGCATGCAACACCAACCCATGAGCGCATAGCGCAGTGTAATATTACACTGCCTTCCTTACCTCTGTGCGTAGCGCCGGAGGCTAGGGGCGTAGTGCTGCGCTCAGTGTGTAGCAACTGCTAAAATCCACAGTTTTCCCAAAAAACCAAACTAATTTCTTCTCAACGGATTTTTCTCCTCAGAAATGGGCAAATGATGCATGGGGAAGGTTCAAATTTGATTTTATACTTGATTTAAAAAGTAAATTAAATACCAAACCCACTTTTGTAAAGTTGGGGTCTCCTACCCAACTTTTTACTTCAAAAAATATGTTTTTCTACCCTTTGGCAAAAATGGTCTTCTTTAACCTGATACCCTTTGTCCTTATTCTCTTAGTGCATGTGTATCAGTGCTATTTTGGAAAAAATCTCAAGGAGGAGGCTTCTATCTTTGAAATCTCTGAGATGGTTCTTTGCTTGTCATCAAAGTTTTGTTAATCCACCAAAACAAACACTGATACTCTTTTACCTACAGGCTTGTTGTTTTTATCTTGTTTGGGTTTGCCTCTTGGTGATAATTATACCCTATTACCTTGCCTTCTCTTGTTGTTGGTAGTCACCTTGGCTACTCTTTCAAAAATGTGAACAAGGGCAGCTGTCCCTTGCAGTGTTTGTGCTTTAAGCCAAGGAGGCCCCTTTGAGTGCAACCTCTTTATACAGGAAGGCATAACTTGTTGGGCATCAAATCCATCCTATGACTCAGTGAAACATTTTGTGACCTAATGGGGACCTTTGGACTTGGATTTTGGATAGGGATTTTAGACTTAGGGATCACCAATTATAAGATAGGACCTGTGATAAGCTTAGTGTGTTTTGAAGACCTAGGATCTAGCATTTTTTATTATCTAGAGGATCTGTAGAGATAATCAATGTCTGAGAATATTATGGAAGATTCAGCAATATTATTTTATTTGTAGGTTTGAACAGTAGTAAGGAATATTGTAGGTAAGAAAAACAGAGGATTTGGGCCAAAATGTAAGACATGGTGAAAGGGGTGTTTTAAACCAAAAAAATAGTGAGTGTATTGGTTTAAAGAGGTTTTTTCTAACCATATAAAGGGGTTATGATGGTTTGGAGGGTTTTTTTAGGGAAAATGGAGGATAAATGAGAAAGGAAAATAATGAACCAGGCTTAGCAAATGATGGAAAAAGTGGCCTACATACAGTCTCTTTTTGTTCAGTAGTGTTTCTTGAGGATTTTGAACAAGGAGCAACTGCAGCAGTTTAGGGAATAGCAGCTGCTAAGGAACAATACTTTAGGGAACAACATTGTTTTAAGGAACAAGACTGCTAAGGAACAACATTTTAGGGAATAAAAATGCTAAGGAAAAATATTTTAGGGAACAAAAATGCTAAGGAACATCCCTGCTAAGGAACAACGGGATAACCTTTTTTAGGAAAAATAGATGAAGATTTTGGTGAACTGAAAGACTTGGAAAGATGAAGGCAGTGATATTTCTAAACTCATAATGTTTTTTGCAATTTTATTCTAGAAATCTGGGTTTGTCGAATTTAGTCATCTTTGGATAAAATCAAAATTATGGATGACTAACATAACCACATTTATTCATCGATATTTTCTTTTCATGAAAAGACATATTGACTCTTCAATAAGCACAAGATGTGCCAAGATAGATGATCCGATACCACTGTAATATCCCCAAATTGGGACTGCTATCTAGGCATGTCTGAAAAACACATTTTTTAAAAATGGTTGCTACTGAATTGGAAACCAACACTTAGATCCCTTAGATCTGATAATCTAATACCCAAATCCAAGAGGGGAACAAAAAAAAATATTTCTAGGTGAGTTAGACAGATCTCCCACACCTATTACAACTGGAAAATACCCAAGAATGGGACTACAATAATGTATGAATAATACAGTAATGGAATAATGCAATTCACTTATAGTAAGGGCATGAGGCCAATAAAATGCTCTTCAGTAGTATTTACAGCAGCAAGATAAATGTATAATGAAGCCTATGAAATACATAGCTGGAAATACAAGACATAAACAAAAGAAATTCCCTCAAAAGAGGTGTTGTGACCACATGTGTTATCATCTTAAAAAAATTTCTAAACTTTGAAAGTTTACCTTGTTTCTAGTCATGGTCTTAAATAGGTGTTAAGTCATTTTAAGTTTTTAGGGATTAAGTGATAGGGTTAGAGTCTCATTTTCATTACAAAATAAAGTCTAACAACCTTATCTCATACCTTGAGTGTCTCATATCATGTTTAGAAAGTCCATTTTTTAACGATTTAAAAAAAAATTTGACTAAGCCAAGAAACCAAGTTTTCGTAACGCAAACCAAGTTAAAAAATTCTTTTGCACTATGAAAACGTTGCTCTTTTCATAGCACAAAACCCTAAAATTACATTAGGTACACTACGAAATCGGGAATTCGTAGAATGTCTTGCCAAGTTATCAAATCCATCAAATTCAGTTAATCTTTCATGATTAGGTGTCAGCTAGGAGTCTTTCCTCATACATGCCATCATTCATAACCATCTTGACATTCGTTAGAGGTCATTTATGTTAGTCATTTTCAAATTTGAAAAGGGCGGGTTCCTGGCTTTATTTTCTTATGCAAGAAGAACCTCATGCATGCGTTTTTTTTTCAAATGGTAAGCTCATGGTAAGAAGAAACCAAAGCTTCTCTCATTTATCAAGAGAGGTAGCTTATTCTGAAATCAAGCAAGGCTGATATTACAGGTTTTCAAGAAACACATAGGAATTTCAAGGGAAATATGACAGAAGAAAGAAAGAACCACAGGTCGGGCCATTGTTTAAGGACAAAGCCTGAAAGCATATAGGCTCTAACAAAGGAAAAATCAGTTGAGGAGGCCTTCAAGAAGACAAGATGTTGGAAATTCTGTGAAAAATTGTAGGGAGGTCATAATCAAGTGACAAAAGAGTTTTCTCTTCATTTCACCGGTTCAAATACAAAAGTTGGAGTCTTAAACTTTCTAATTTCCCCTGATATCATATATTTAGTGACATAGATTCCAAGGGGAGAAGAAATATGGTTCAAAAATTTCAGGTTTGAGATGGAACCTTGTAAAATATTTCTGAAGCCAGAGTTTGCAGAGATAGACTTAACTAAAGCAGTGCCAAGAAGTTACATCAAAAACACCTATGCCAACCTGCTCTTCAACATTCAAAGGTATTTCACCTGTGAGGGAAGATACTATAAAGTGTATTCTTATCATTTCAAACTCTTGTTGTATTTTTCTGGAATAATTTCTTTGGATTTTCCTTTCTTCTTGTTTCGAAGTTTATCTAAGATGGCAGATAAAGTGCAAATGAAAATTCAAGGATGTGAAACTTCACTTTTCCATCATGGTCTAGTTAAACTGATATTTTTACATGAACTTCAGAGGATAAAAAGAGAATGGTCTACATTTTTGTTTTTGTGTGGATTTGGGGTGGAAACACAAGAAACAGGTACTAGCCCTAAGGCCAAAGAAAAATCACCATCAGAAACTAGTGATCCTGCATAGACAAGATCAAAAATATTTGTCAAGTTGAAACCCAGAAAGCAAGTGAAAGAGCTAGAAATTAAAACATCAGTGATTATTCGAGAGACTCCTCAACCTGCACAAAAGAAGACAAGTAAAGTTAAGGAAACAGTACAGGAACAATCAAATAGCAAATCAGTCCAGAAAAGATTGACTAGAATTAAAATAGCTAAGGAAAAGGGTAAAACAGTGGTTTCAGGAGAAAGTCTAGATTTAAAGGGTGATTTGAATGATATTTTATAGGGTATTGATATTGAAGAATATCCTGTAATATTCAAAAATTTTCCTACAATAATTTGGAATATTAATTTTTGTTGATTTCACCTAGGAGGAGAATAAATGGGTAAGGAGGCCCATGTATAATGAAAATATCAATAAGATCCCTCATAATATGAAAGGAGATCATCATTGGAGCTGGTTTTCACACCCTCAGGTGTGAACAAGGTTATTTGCAAGTGGAAAAGGTCAAGTTTCACCAAGTCAACAGCGCTGGGATAAGAGGTGGAGAAAACTTAGCGAAACAACGTAGTATGAATGGGAAAAGGGTTATTTGATGGAGGAAACCCTAACAGGATTGGGACCCATGGAGAGGGGCTTTCACTTTTTCAAAAGGAGGGCAAGGCAACCATTGTTTCTCATGCTTGTATTATTCATCTCATTGTCTATTCAGACATTGTGCATCCTTTGCTGTTTAGCAAGAGTTTCCGGGGAAATTCTTGTTTAGGATTCCTTCTCCTTCTTGAGAGGCCTCTTGAGGGATTGCACTGATTTTTGTCACATCCAGGCTTGAGGGCAAGCATCCTCCATCAAGAAAACATTATTTCTACAGAAAAATAATGTTGTGTTGTTGGGTGTTGCAGTGAGGGTTCACTACACCACCTCCATCAGCTATTTTTCAGAGGGAGAGTCTCTCTTTCGCCTTGGAAGATTAGATTGAAGGAATTCCAGAGCTTATTGCAGACTTTGGCATCAAGGAAAACTCATTTCCTAGCCCTAAAATGCAATTTCATCCAGTGACTACGTTATTTTGGTGAAGCATTTGCAGTGGGGCTTTGCAGATATCTTTGGAGGGTGAGATCTTAGGTGAGAGGATCAGCCTTTCATTCTAGAGATCCATTGGAGGAGGTATTTTCATCGGATGTAGCATCTTCAACCTTCTCCACTTATTTCCAGTTCTTGAGTTGCCTCTGCTAGCCAGCAACTCTGGCATTTTGCATATTTTATGTTTCATAGCCAATCCTTCCAGGATTGATATGAGGTAGCCTTTGGGAGCTGAGATCTTCACTCCCAATGTTGTATTGGGCCATATAATTTTACATCCATGTATTTGACATATGTAGCATGCATTTTCTCTATAAAACTACACTGTCATAGCTTGAGCATACAGGTGTAGTAGTGGTTTTATCATGTTTCTTGTATTTGTTTCTTCAGGCTGAGCATTGCCTATCTTGACTAACCTTTTTCCTCAAGATCTTGTATTCATTTGTTGCTGCTATTATTTAATGAGATGGCTATGGATTTATCTCACATTTCTATGAGTTGAGTGTTGCTGATACTCCATTATTGTGTATGCATATTGTTGGGTCTCCAACTTTAGAATATGTTGAGATATTCTCATTGTTGTAGCATTTTCCTAATTTGGGATATTACAGTGGTATCAGAGCATGATCTCTGGCTTAGCTGGTGGATCTCAACCATCATGCTATCAAGGAGAGAGAAGATGAAGACTCCATTGTGTGGAGAGAAAAAGGAAGATAATATTACAAAGCTTCTTCCAAGATCTATATAGAGCATTCATGAAGCATTTGAGAAGATAAGGAGGGAGATATGTATAGGATCTCCAAGAGGGTTTGAAATTGATTCAAACTCTAGTTTTTCCTATAGGGAGTGTGAGCATGCAGCCACACCCTATGAGGTACACCGCATTCATATGGCCAGCTTTGCCATAAGAGGAAAATAAGAAGGATGAATGCCGAAGAAAGGAAATATTAATGGTTTCTTGCATGAGTATGAATCTCAAACTCAGAAGTTTAGTGTAATATCCCATGTGCGGGTAGGGCCCACAGCCATGTGTCTAGGTCTGTGTAATGAGGGGTGCTGCGCAAGAGCCCCTACCCTCAAATGCTCTAGTGGGTTTAGGCCCACCCTTAACACCCTAGAATGCAACCCTCACTAACATTTTGAGATTTTGGTGTAACGGTTGGATCTACGTGGTATCAAAGCCGAGGTCTTGAGGTCGAGACTCATGGAACGTAGTGGGTTGTAATATCCCGTGTGTGGGTAGGGCTTGCAGCCACGTGTCTGGGTCTATTTAATGAGGGGTATTGTGCAAGGGCCCCCGCCCTCAGATGCTCCGGTGGGGTTAGGCCCACCCTTAACACCCTGGGATGCCGCCTTCACTAATAGTTCAAGCATTTGGTGTAGTGGTTGGATCTATGGTTGTAATGTTCCAAATCTAGAATTTTCTACAACAAATAGAATACCTTAAGGTATTCAAGAGTTGGAGAGGCATATATATGTATAATAACAGATGTAAAACCACTTATCCTTCAATATTATGTGCATCATCAACTTTATACAGTGATTTACAAGCCATAAAGTGGGGAAAACCAGCTATTTCAGCCCTAAAATGCTTAATTTTCGAGATGTGCATAAAAATAATCAGGGGAGATGGCTGATAGATTAGTCTAAGAGGATTCTACATACTGAATTTCAGCTCAAAAAAATTCTCCTAGCTATGTTAAACAATTCCTTCATTCCTGACTAGGCTAGAAAACCCTGATTTCCTATGACTTAATGTATGTAGAAATTTATTGAAGCTCAGGCAGCATTATTTTCTGAAGGTATTAGTTGTAATAGGTTAATAAAATCATGAAATAAGTTACACAAAACTACTCATACAGTAGAAGAGAGAAAGTGAAAACGTTTATGAGAAAATCCCTCTAAAAGAGGTGCTGCAACATTTATATTTCACTGTAAAACCCTGACAGTGTTATTTTCTTAACCATACAGCAGCTGTAGGTTAAAAATAAGATCTAGGATAGATCAGTGTACAAATTATTAGATCCATATGAGATATATACACTATAATGTCCCTATTTTACATACCCCTTGGGGTTTTCAGTAAATCATGAAGCATATGGAGTAGATCTGAAATCTTATGCAGCAGATCTGTATATTTCTGTAGAATTTCTGAAGTAAATACATGTATGAACAAATCATATCTGGAAGGTACATGGATTGGTTGGAAAATCCATAGATAACCACAGTGAGGGAAGATTCCCAACACCGGATATCTCTCTCCCAAGAGATAGCTGAATCGCCCTACAACTTCTTCCTTGCAGATTACATAGTTCAAGAAGGGTAACTACACAGTAGGATCTGGAATATGATATGGATTGATGCCAAGATTTGAAATTATGCTTCAACAGGAGAGGCACTCTTCCAGGAGGTTAAAGGACACACTCCATGAGAAGATATTCCCCAAAACAATCTAGATATGAATAGATCTAGAGCTCCACTTGCTACAGCTCACAAAAGAAATCAAACCCTCAACAGGATCTACATTGTAGTTGGAAGTAGAAGCTTGGCCAATTTCCGAATAGTGGATGAGAAATGAAAAACACTTCCAAGATCCACTCTATGGAAAGAGGTGGGATTCCCACCCAGGAACACCCAGTTCTAAGCAAAACTATTCTCAGGCTAAACATCCTAGAGAATTCAAATTAGTCTAAGGAGACTAATTTCTAAATATCTTGAACAACCTCTTCTTGCTGCTCTCCTCTTTCTTTTATAGGATGACAGTCTTGCAAAACCCTAAAACATCTCAAAGGTTTAGCTCCTTTCACATGTGCATCCTCCTTCTAGATCTACGATGAGTATTCAGGAGGTACATTGCACTTAGACAACGTTGTAGATAAGGTCTTGTTGACCTAATCAATTGTCACAAACCTTTTTCACACACAAGGGGTTTTATCAAAGAAGCTTTGATTTAGCCTTGTTCACATTGGGCATTGATTTATTACATAGTTTTTAGGAGTTTATTGATTCTCCCTTACAATCTTATTCATGAAAATGAAAATAAAAATAAAATTGAATATTACTATTAGCTTGGGCTAATTACGAATATTACAGTCCTCCCCTTTCAAAATGTTGCTTGTCCTCAAGCAACTGCAAGGTAGAGAAAAACTTCTCCTTTCCTCTTCTTGTGGCCTCATAAATGGATCCCACCATGGTTGAAAATGATATGCAATGAATCTTTCCTCCAATGATTCCCTCCAAGTGAAAGATAGCAAAGTGTACATCATGAGAAAATGGAAGGTACAAGTGGTGATCTCTTTGTTGCTCAATGGCCTCCTCAAGGTAGGAGTGATGATGTACTTGGGGAATATTATTCCCAATGAGTGATTTCCATACCCATGCTATCATCCAAATGAAGTGAGCCAATCTAGTTAGCTCAAAAAGTTCCTCAACCCCCAGTTCAGACAATGTGTTGGGGCTACATAGAGAGATTGGATCCTCCCACCCAAGTGGTTTCTCTATCCATTTATGATAAGTATGGGGCTGTTGCTGCTCTTGGGTTGAAGTATTATCACCTTCAAGAGTGGCCCAAGCTACCCCACCAAACAAATGAACCATGAAGTGCCTCCTCCAAAAACTCAAGTTCTCCAAATGGCTTCTCCCACATGAAGAAAAGAGATGTTTGACAATCATGGACTGCCCATTGCTTCTCTTGAAACATGCATCATGAAAATTAGGGAAAATTATACTCCCAATGGGCATATTCAACTCATAGCCCACTCTCCAATCAAAGCTTCCCATGAGCATAAACGTATCAGCAATACATGGAAGCAGGATACAATGAAAGCAAGTTGCCAAATGACAACCAGAGAGTGAATCATAGTTTCTCTCATGGAACCAGTGCAGTGCATCCTTGGCCTGCATCAAATCAATCAAGAACAATTTCTCTCCCAACCACTTGTTTTCTGCCACAATCATATTACAAAATATAAACTTGAAGGTACAAAGTGGTGTCAATGGTGCACACCAAAAGTCATGTGGCTTCCCCCACAAACCACCAATGAGATAGCCAATATTAGCGCTACAAAAGGTTACAAGTACATCATTATAAAATATGAAAGAAGGAAAAAATATTCTTTATACATCATGCTGCTCAATCAAGGAAGATAAGTAAAATATAAAATGTGAAATTATACCTCCTCCATCATGCACTCCAAATCTTGAGCTGAAATGGCTCAACTAGAATTTCTCCCTCACCTCCAATGAGTAGGGAAGTGGCTGTGACCTCCTCTTCATTACCATCCAGGCTATGCAAATCTCCATATGCTGAAATATGTCATGCTGGCTGCTCTCCCAAGTGAACTCCTCCATCAAATGGAAATATGCATCAAGGTGCATAGAAGAGAAGTCCTCATGTGCTGCATGTAGCAGCTTCTCCTTGAGACTAGAATATCTAGTCAAGAATATCCTGCCATAGGAATAGATGACCACATCATCCACCATGTATCTATCATCTCCATTTGGGTCATAAAGAATCATGCATGCACCAATATCCTTGGAGTACTCTCCCAAGAGTTGAGACCTCCAATAGGGATCAATGCTCCCAAGAGACATCGCTGGTGATCTAGCATATGAAGCTCTCCTCATGCTGCTGCCTACTACTTTGACATCCCCCATGCCAAAGTCATCCTCCAAACTCATCACCTCCTTGGAATCCAAGAATGGTGAGCCAAGAGGCAAGATGTCTCTCACCAAATCTAAATCTGGTGGCCTCCCAGGTGGAATTCCTCCATGTAATGAGACATCAAAATCTAAAGTGGACTGCATGTATGAGTGGACTGACTTGTACCTCTCTTCTCCACGCAGTGCAGTCTTCTTCCTTTGTGCATAAAATTTCTGAAATAGATAAGAGTGAATTCTCATCATCCCCTCATGCTGATCCTTCTGCTCTTCTTCTTCTTCTAATGGTACAATGCTGGTATACCTTCTCTGCTTATCCTCTTCATCAATATGTAAGAATGCCTGATCATCAATGAGAGACCCTAGATCTTGGTCATCTCTTGAAGGAGGTACCTCCATGTCATCACAAGTTGAAGAGGGCCCTTCATAATATGGGTATATTTCCCTTAGAAATCCATCATACATGTCCTTATCCCCTTTAAAAATAAGGAGTGGAGCTGGTTGCATGGTCTCCTCCAATGCATGCAAAGTGTTTGATGTTTTGATACATGATGGTTCACATTGATTTTCATCAAATTTCTTCATCGGTCCCTTAATGAATTCATCATATGCTTTTATATTTGCATGATAATAAGAAATATAATTTTGAAACCACCCATCATGAACCATACCTTTGAGTTGCAGCGCTGCTACTCCAATGGCCTCATCTATTTCCTCCATTCTCCTTGTAGTGAATGTGGGAAATGAACTGCGTTGTGGATCTACATGTGTGGCTGAATGCTCACACCCTTCATGAAAATAGCTACGGCTTGCTTCATCTCCAAACCCTTTTAGAAATTTTCTACAATATTCCCTTTCTGTCTCCTTGAGATCTTGTTTGATACCCTCCAAACTCTGGAAAAGAAGCAGGGAGATCTCCTCTTCCGTCATTCTCCTTCCTACTCTTTCCTTTGACAAGAAAGTAGGCATATTCCAACGTTTTAGATCAGATTGTGTGGCTGAATGCTCACACACATTGTAATGAATTCTAGGGCTTTTAATATCATAGGGATCTGCATGACCTTCCTTCTCCATTCCCCTGATTTCTCCTTTCAATACATGAAGAGTTTCTGAAAAGTCTTCTCTCTGCAGTCTTCCAGAAAAGGGGTTTACGCCTTCTCCTCTATGTCTTCAATGTAACCATACTTATCCATCAGATTTGTCTTGCTTCTTCTCTTTTTCTTTTGAAATATTGATCTCACAGGCTGTGCCAGAGTTCATGCTCTGATACCACTGTAATGTTCCAAATCTGGAATTTTCTACAACAAGTAGAATACCTTAAGGTATTACAGAGTTGGAAGGGCATATATATATGTATTATAAAAGATTCAAAACCACTTATAATTCAATATTATTTGCATCAGAAAGTTTATACAGTGATTTATAAGCCAGAAAGTGGGGAAAAGCAGCGATTTCGGCCCTAAAACGCTTAATTTCAAATATGTGCGTAAAAATAAGCATGGGAGATTTCTGGATCTGATATATTTGGCTAAGTGGAGTCTACAGACCGAATTTCAGCTCAAAAAAATGCTACTAGCTATGTTAAACAGTTCCTCCATTCCCGACTAGGCTAGAAAACCCTGATTTCCCATAACTTAATGTATGCAAAAATTTACTGAAGCTCAGGAAGCGTGATTTTATGAAGGTATTAGTTGTAATAGGTTAATAAAATCATGAAATAAGTTACACAAAACTACTCATACAATATAAGAGAGAAAGTGAATACTTTTACGAGAAAATTCCTCTAAAAGAGGTGCTGCAACAATAATATTTCACTGTAAAACCCTGACAGCGTTATTTTCTAAAACATACAGAAGACGTAAGTTAAAAATAAGATATATGACAGATCAGTGTACAAATTATTAGATCCATATGAGATCTATACACTAGAATGTCCCTATTTTACATTCCCCGTGGGGTTTTCAGCAAATCATGAAGCATATGGAGTAGATCTGAAATCTTGTGCAGCAGATTTGTAGATTTATATAGAATTTATGAAGTAAATACATGTATGAAAATATCAGATCTGTAATTTACACAAATTGGTTGGCCAATCCATGGATCACCACAGTGACGGAAGATTCCCAACACCGGAGATCTCTCTCCCAAGAGATAGCTGAATCACCCTGCAACTTCTTCCTTGCAGATTACACAGTTCAGGAAGGGGAACTATGTTGTAGGCTCTAGAATATGATTTGGCCTGATGCCAAGATCTGAAATTATGCTCCAACAGGAGAGGCACTCTTCCAGTAGGTTAAAGGACACACTCCATGAGAAGAGACTCCCCAAAACAATCTAGATCTGAATAGATCTAGAGCTCCACTTGCTACAGCTTACAAAAGCAATCAAACCCTCAATAGGATCTACATTGCAGTTGGAAGTAGAAGCTCGGCCAATTGCTGGATAGTGGATGAGAAATGCAAAACTCTTCCAAGAGCTACTCTATGGAAAGAGGTGGGATTCCCGCCCGGGAACACCTAGTGCTAAGCAGCACTATTCTCAGGCTAAATGACCTAGAGAATTTGAATTAGTCTAATGAGACTAATTTTTGAATATCTTGAACAACCTCTTCTTGCTGCTCTCCTCTTTCTTTTATAGGATGGAAGTCTTGCAAAACCCTAAACCATATCAAAGGCTTAGCTCCTTTCACATGTGCATCCTCCTTCTAGATCTGTGTTGAGTATTTAGGAGATACATTGCACTTAGACAACACTGTAGATAAGGTCCTGTTGACCTAGTCAATTGTCACAAAAATTTTTCACACACAAGGGGTTTTATCAAAGCAGCCCTGATTTAGCCTTGTTCACATTGGGCATTGATTTATTACATAGTTTTTAGGAGTTTATTGATCCTCCCTTACAATCTTATTCATCAACATGAAAATAAAAATAAAATTGAATATTCCTATTAGCTTGGGATAATTACGAATATTACATTTAGAGATCATATTACTTTTCCGGAGTTTTGCAAGATCATGGTGAGGAGGAGCAAGCAACATAATATGGATAGATTTCTTATATCTATCTTTGATGGTTCCCCTACTTGTTTAGCCAGGGCTTGGATAGAAGAGCTAGACACCTTTTTGTAGCAACATCAGATTCCTAAAGATGAAGCCATCAGAGTAGTAGCGTTGCACTTTGGAGGTAAGGTCTATGCATGGTGGTTATTTGAGTCATTTACTTTGAGGAATGCAAATACTTCTTCCTATGCAAAGTTCATTAGAAGTTTGATGGAAATATTTGGTAGGAAGAATTCTGAAACACATGTGGAGGAAACAAACACATCTAAACAAACAAAACTCTTGCATGTGATGGAAGAAACCATAGACTAAAAATCACTTCAGAAAACCATGAAGAAGGATGATATTTTGCATGATACTTTATTAAAGGAAAGACCTTCATCTTGTATTTTGGCACAAGGAGACAAAGAGATCCATTTTCCAAAAGAGGATCCAATCACTAGAGGGTTTCCAACTCATGTTGAGGAGGCTAAGGGAAATAGAGTTGTCATTTATACAAATGATCTAGCACCTCATGCAGAGGAAGGAGGAGCTCTTGCTCCAACTAGAGGGATTCTTGCATCTTTGGAAGGAAGTCCCCAGAATCTCATACATGGAGGTCCAAGCATAGTCAGTGAGTAGCATGGTTGTGCAGCATTGCTGTTGGAAGGAGGAGGAAGGGAGGAAGAGCACCATTATCTGATGAGAGGCACACACCCTTCTCTATTTCATAGAGCTAGTGAAAAGAGGAGGAAAACTGTATTGCATTGTGAAATCAAGGGCAAGGTTGCCCAACCATATGTACAGTCCACTCTTAACATTGATGTCTCACTACATAGAGGCATTCCACAAGGGAGGCCACCAGATCTATCATTGATGAAAGACATCTTATCTTTGGGTTCACCACTCTTGGATTTTTGATAGGTGAAGAGTTTGGAGGAGAAATTTGGCATGGGGGATGTGAAATTAGAAGACAGCAGCAGCAGTAGGAGAGCTTCACATGCCAGATCACCAGCGTTGTATATTAGGAAGATTGATCCTTACTGGATATCTCAGCTCTTGGTAGAGTACTCCAAGGATCTTGGTGCATGCATGATTCTTCATGACCTGGATGTTGATGACAAGTACATGGTGGATGATATGGTCATATATTCACATGGAAGGGTCTTCTTGACTAGAGCTTCTAGTCTCAAGGAGAAGCTGCTGCATGCAGCACATGAGGACTTCTTTTCCATGCATTTTGATGCATATCTTGCCTTGGCAGAGGAGTTCATTTGGGAGGGCATTCAACAAGACATATTTCAGCATATGGAGAGATGAAAAGCCTATATGATGATGGGGAGGATGTCACAGCCACCTTCCTACTCATTGGGAGTAAGGGAGCATTATCAGCAAAGCCATTTCAGCTCAAGTCTTCGAGTACATAATGGAGAATGTACAATTTCACCTTATGTTTTGTACTTCTTGTATTTTTATGAGCAGCATAATGTACCAAGGAGGATTATTCCTTCTTGCATTTTGTATAATGATGTACTTGAAGCAATTTGTAGCATTGATATTGGCTATCCCATTGGTGGTTTGTGGGGAAAGCCACATGATTTTTGGTGTGCACCATTGACACCATTTTGTACTTCCATGTCTATATCTTGTAAAATTATTGTGGCAGAAAAAAAGTGGCTGGAAAAGAACTTGTTTTTGTTTGATTTGATGCAGGCAAGGAATGCACTGCACTGGTTCCTTATGTGGGACCTTGATCCACTTTCCGGTTGTCATGTGACAACTTGTTTTTATTGGTTTTTTCTTCCATGTATTTTTGGTATCACTATGTTCATGGGGACCTTTGATTGGAGAGTGGGCTTGAGATTGAGGATGCCCATTGGGAGCATGATTCTCCCTACTATACATGTTGTACATTTCAGGAGGAACCATGGGCCAACCATGATTTCCACATTACATTTCTTTTCTTCTTGTGGGAGGAACCACTTGAAGAGCTTGAGGAGGAATTCCATGGATCGTGAGGAGATTGAGGAGTTAGCACCACCAACTCTTTTCCCTTTTAGGATGATGGGAAATTTAGTTATGATACACTCCATTTATATGAGAAAAACATATGGTAAGAGTATTGTTGACTTTCATAGTGATTTGTATATATATATGCCTCTCTTAACCATATATGTGTAGGGATTTGCTCAAAGGAGGAATATTCTTCCTTCTAGATTTGATGGTCTACATAAGGCCATTATGGATGATCACTCCCTAAGGGGATATGGGGAGGAGACTTATCATGGATAACATACTTACATTTCACACTACATAATTCACCTTCTCCAGAATTGGGAAGAGATTGGGGCAGCAAGAAAATGGTGGGGAGGCCACCCATCATTTTATTTCCTATGGCAGTGGAGAGTCAAATTGTGTTGGATACATTTGAGGGACCATTGTCCTTCTCCTTTAATTCACATGGAAGCCAGAATGATTCTACTTATGTTTCCCTTGGTTGATATTGCTAAATCTCTTCTCGGGAGCATGATTGGAGGGGAGACACATTGGGTTAATGTGTCCTTGGAGGGAGAGAACTCCCACACACTTTGCACTACATGTTATAGAGGGAGCATGGGAGATGGTATGGCCACTAGATAAACTCATTTTTTTCCTTATGAGGTGAGCCATATGAGGAATGTGATGCCATATGATGATGACTTCCAACTCATCACATATGAGATGATTTGGGCCAACATGTTTCATAGCGTTGGAGGAGAGATCCTTAGAGGTCTAATCTCCATATTTCCATTTGAGGGCAATATCATTGCAACCCAAGATTAGCATATAATCTAAAATTATCCTAAGTGGAGAGGAGGATAGCGTGGGGTAGGCTATTTTGTCTACTAGGATTAGATTTTCAGCCCACCTACATTGCGGGAGCCAGAGGTGAAAGATGACTTTCAGGAGTTGCCATGTTGGGAGGTAAATCATTTTTCTTGGTTGATTGCTTGGGGGATGGAGGATCCACATGAGGAAGATATTCCTAAATAAATCATATATTCCATGACTTGAGAGGAGGCTTTCTATTTCTATCCTTGCAGTTGCTTGAGGACAAGCAACATTTGGGAGGGGAGGACTGTAATATTCCAAAATTTTCCTACAATAATTTGGAATATTAATTTTTTCTGATTTCACCTAGGAGGAGAATAAATGGGTAAGGAGGCCCATGTATAATTAAAATATCAATAAAATCCCTCATAATATGAAATGGGATCATCAATGCAGCTAGTTTTCACACCCTCAGGTGTGAACATGGTTATTTGCAAGTGGACAAGGTCAAGTTTGACCAAGTCAACAACACTAGGATAAGAGGTGGAGAACACTTAGAGAAACAGTGCAATATGAATGGGAAGAGGGTTATTTGATGGAGGAAACCCTAAGAGGAGTGGGACCCATGGAGAGGGGCTTTCACTTGTTTAAAAGGAGGGCAAGGCAACCATTGTTTCTCATGCTTGTATTGTTCATCTCATTTTTTATTCAAACATTGTGCATCCTTTGCTGTGTAGCAAGAGTTTCCTGGGGAATTCCTGTTTAGGATTCCTCAGGGGCTTTGCAGGTATCTTTGGAGGGTGAGATATTAGGTGAGAGGATCAACCTTTCATTCTATAGATCCATTCGAGGAGGTATTTTCATCGGATGCAACATCTTCAACCTTCTCCACTTATTTACAGTTCTTGAGTTGCTGCTGCTACCCAGCAACTCTGACATTTTGCAAATTTTGTGTTTCATAGTAAATCCTTCCAGGATTGATATGAGGTAGCCTTTTGGAGCTGAGATCTTCACTCCCAATGTTTTATTGGGCCATATAATTGTACATCCATGTATTTGACATATGTAGCATGAATTTTCTCTATGAAACTACACTGGCATAGCTTGAGCATACATGTGTAGCAGTGGTTTTATCATGTTTCTTGTATTTTTTTCTTAAGGCTGAACATTGCCTATCTTGAGTAACCTTTTTCCACAATATCTTGTATTCATTTGTTGCTGCTATTATTTAATGAGACGTCTATGGATTTCTCCCACATTTCTATGAGTTGAGTGTTGCTACTACTCCATTATTGTGTATGCTAATTGTTGGGTCTCCAAATTTAGAATATCTTGACATATTCTCATTGTTGTAGCATTTTCGTAATTTGGGATATTACATCTCCTTTGGTTCAGACATACTTTATAAAATTGGATGAAGGGAAATATAAGAAGATGAAATCTTCTAAAAAGCTGGATTTTGATGATAATATTTCAAAGTTTGTATCCAAGCCCAAAAATCCTTTAACTAGACAATAAAAAAAGTTGCAAGAGCTAGATATGGAGTTAGAGAAAATAGGGAAAGTTTCAATGTTTATGAAGAACATATAGACCTATCATCACCAATGCCTAAAGTTGACAAAAACACAGTTTTTCATACTCAAACATAAAAGAGTAGTCATGAAGAAATTGAAGAGAATTTGAGATTAGATAATTTTGAAATTGCTAAGCTCAAGAGGAAAGCAAGAAGACATGTTGCTGAGAAGACAAATTTGAACAGAATAAAGGCTCTCTGGGAGGTTGAAAGAGTTTCAAACTTGAAACAGTCAACAGTGAAGCTCAATATTTTACCTGGACTATTCCTACAATCAAAGAGGCTAGATTTCTGAGAATGATAAATGTTAAATTAAGGGCTACTAACAGGAGGATGAAGAGGCAGATTGAAGACCTAGAAATTCAATTGACAAAGTCTGAAGGTAAGTTACAACAGAGATAAAATAGAGCAATAAGTAACAAATCATTAAAGAAGTTTTGTTATTAAGAAGGGAATTACTTTTTGAAGAAATTTGAAATCCAAATTGTTTTACTTGTTAAAGTCTATGGACATCATTGAAGAAGTGAAAATATCCTTAAGACTTAGAATTTTGAACCTGAAAAAATGTGTAAAAAGGGCATACACATCAGTTTCGTAGCGCGCTATGAAACTGCTGTAGGTGAGTTTTTGGGCGTTTTTCATATATATTTTGGGAGTAAAAACAATTGGTTTTCAATTTTTTTTGCTACTGGTGGATGGAAAAGAGTCGCAAATGAAATA
Source organism: Pinus albicaulis (assembly GCA_034641835.2). Lineage (NCBI taxonomy): Eukaryota > Viridiplantae > Streptophyta > Pinopsida > Pinales > Pinaceae > Pinus > Pinus albicaulis. Next base: position 371,469,389 of record CM076570.1, read on the forward strand.
TTAGGTTTTAAAGAAAAATAAAGAGGGTGTTAAAGAAATGTTTTTCAATGATATAGATTTTGTGCTACAAAAACAGTTGCTATTTTCGTAGCGCAGCCACACCACATATTTTTATATGTTGTCAAAGGTTTACTTTTGTACAAGTGGAAGGGTAAGGTTACAAGGAAATGATAACACATGTCAGCTATTTGAAATAATCAATATTTCCAGCAAAAATGTTCGAAGATCATCAATGAATATAAAGGCTTAATTGTAGAAAACATGTTCCCTGGTTTTCAAGGCAGATAAGACATGAGTGAACAGGATCTCATAAAAAGGTTAAAGTCACCATCGAGGTTGAAGATATGGAGAAGCAACTGTCAAAGATAATATTTAAGTCTTAGATAAGGTTGTTTTATACACAATAAGGAGTTTCAATCCTATTTGTATTAGGACTCCTAAAGAGACAGTTAACTGTCAATTGTAATTAAGAGTCTGTTTTAGAGTAGATAGGTGAAAAACTTAGAAATTTGAATTCTCCTCAAGATGGATGGGGGAATCCAATATTGTAATGAGGACTCTATAAGATACATGAGTTTGAATTCCTCAGGGTTGGCATTTTCATTAGCAAAGCAGTTGTGTTATTGTATGTTACTAGATATTTGTCAAGTTAATACAAAGATTTGTTTGACTACTCAAGATTCACAAGGAGTTTAAGTGTATCATATTTCTATGGCACTTTTTAATTATCTATTTGCAGTGGTATGAGCATGTGTTACTTATAATTCATTGAATAATTCTCTAACTTCCTTCACATGCTTGTAGACTACGCTTATTCATTGTGTTACTATTTTCACTTATAAACCTAGACTCCAAGTGCCTTGACTTCCATGTTTGACAGATTATGATGTTTTGTTGAAGACTATCTTGACTCCATGTCCCAATGAGTGTTTTCTAATATGTGATTCAACCAATTATAAATTTTTGTCCTTTTTCATTTCTAGAGTTAGCTATCTAATCATTAATTGAAAATCTTAAACCTATTGAGAGAGCCCTCTAGGGTTGAGGAGGTTAAGCCTCAACCAAAAGTCTCGTTTGAAAGAGTTACTCAGAGTCTAGTTGATCAACAGCCTATCAGGGTCATATTTTGTGATAAAATTTTGGTGTGTCTGCAGGGAGCCTGAAGATTATTCATTCCCGAAATCAAGAAGTTGAACTTTTGAAAGTAGTAGGAGCTCAGAATCTGTTAGAGGCTGCAACACTACCTTGGCGCCTCCACACATCAAATAATCAAATTGGAAGGTGACTCCACTACTTAAGGATCAGTAGCTTGATGAAGTTTCAAGACGAGTTCCATTGCAAGAATGAATGCCATGTATGCCCCTATGAATCATTCTGATATCCTTGGTTTTCCAAATCCTATGCCAATGGTTGAATGGTTAGATGATATTCCAATATTTAAAGATGAAAAGAAATACAATGTTGATCTTCATTTGGTTAGGTTCCATATGAATGTATACAGTCTTAAGGTTCAGTTTCCTGAAGATTGTCTCATGAAGATGTTTATGACCACTTTAGAAGGAAAAGCATGGTCTTGGTAGGAAATCTTGCCAAATGGTTCATTATATTCTCTTGCTGATTTCCATGATGCATTTTATGAGATGTATAAAGAGTTTCAAACCTCCTTATTGCTGGTCAAAGAATTCTATAAACGTTCTTTGAGTTTTTTTGAATATTTGGAGAATTTTTATGAAGATGATGAGTTCATGGATGAAGAAATTTTGGAGGCCCTTCATGACAATACATTTCATCACCAAGAAGAACACCAAGAAGAAAGGATAACATCTCCCTTGGATGCAAACGAAACCCAACATGAGTTTACTTATGAAAATCATGTCACATCCTTTGAGTTTGAGGAAAATTTGCAACAGACTTGTCAATCCTTTGATCATCAGGAGTATGAGAATCATTTCAAACAACAAGAGGAAATATTGTAAAATTCTTTCTACAATCCTCAAGTACAGGAAAAAGTTGATTGTTCATGTCATTTCTTGCATCAGCCTACATCATATGATGATTACATTGATCAAAAAGTGGGTGAAAATTTATCTTTATCCTTGTCCTCTAATCTGAAATCATTTGAGTGAAAATTAGTAAATAAGATTCAGTTTGTGGATGAAGTTGCAGAGAACACTAAAAAGGACATTCAAGTTTCAAAAGATAAAATTAAATCTCATATTATTCATAATCAAGATCGGTCTTTTCAATTGATTTTTATGCCAGAAAACAAAGAGAGGGTGTTGCCACCTTTCTCCTTTGAGTTTGAGGAAGAATACATTTTTTTTTTAAATCAGTTTGAAAAGCAGTTGGAAAGCATACAAAAGAAATCTTGTGTGGCTGAGAATCAGTTGTTTGAAGTTACAGAAAGTTATGAGGATCATAAAATTGATCAGGTCTTCTTTGACCCTTTAGTTGAATACATGGAAGAGTTTTACTCTCCAGTGTTTCAGTTTCATTTTTATTATGAAGATCAGATACATTTTCAGGGGAATTATTCATCTCAATATCATCTTTACTTTGGGTTCAAACACAGTCAAGAACTTCAAATATTAGATCAGATTAATGACTGGCTTCATTGGAAGTTTCATGTTCCTTGAGCTACAAATGGAGATTGCAGCTAATAGGGTAGTTAGGAATGTGAAAATAAGCTCAAGTTTGACTGAGCATTTTTCAGTAGGTACAATTTGTGTGCTTCTTACAGAAATAATAAAGCTTAAGCCCGAGGTGAAGGCCATTAAAAGTTTGATGGGAAACTTGGCAAAATTTTAGATTTTTTTTTTTTAAAATTAGTAAAATTCTTTTAGTAATAATCACATGCAATGGAACGTGGTCGATGTGTTTCGAACCAACCAGTGTGGTTCATCATCAGGACTATGTGATGGATAGAAGCACTAGAGCTACCAGTTCTTAGTGTACCACAGGGGCACACTATCCCAAGTGGAGCCACTATTATCACCTTAAAAAAATTTCTAAACTTTGAAAATTTACCTTGTTTCTAGTCATGGTCTTAAATAGGTGTTAAGTCATTTTAAGTTTTTAGGGGTTAAGTGATAGGGTTAGAGTCTCATTTTCATTACAAAATAAAGTCCAACAACCTTATCTTATACCTTGAGTGTCTCATATCATGTTTATAAAGTCCAGTTTTTAACCATTGTAAGAAAATTTTGATTAAGCCATGAAACCACGTTTTCGTAGCACAAACAGTGTTAAAAATACTTTTGCGCTATGAAAACACTGCTCTTTTCGTATTGCAAAACCCTAAAATTACATTAGGTGTGCTACGAAATCGGGGATTCGTAGCATGTCTTGTCAAGTTATCAAATCCATCAAATTTCGTTAATATTTCATGATTAGGTGTCAGCTAGGAGTCTTTCCTCACACATGCCATCATTCATAACCATCATGACATTCATTAGAGGTCATTTATGTTAGTCATTTTAAAATTTGAAAAGGGCTAGTTCCTAGTTTTATTTTCTTATGCAAGAAACACCTCATGCATGCTTTTTTTTTTCGAATGGTAAGCTCATGGTAAGTAGAAACCAAATATTCTCTCATTTATCAAGCGAGGTAGCTTATTCTAAAATCAAGCGAGGCTGATATTACAGGTTTTCAAGAAACACATAGGAATTTCAAGGGAAAGATGACAGAAGAAAGAAAGAACTACAGGTCATGCCACTGTTTAAGGACGGAGCCTGAAAGCATATAGGCTCTAACCAAGGAAAAATCAGTTGAGGAGGCCTTCAGGAAGACAAGATGTTGGAAATTCTATGAAAAATTGCAAGGAGGTCATAATCAAGTGACAAAAGAGTTTTCTCTTCATTTAAATGGTTCAAAGACAAAATTTGGAGTTTTAAACTTGCCAATTTCCCCTGAGATCATATCTTTAGTGAAAGAGATTCCAAGGGGAGAAGAAAGATGGTTCAAAAATTTCAAGTTTGAGATGGAACCTTGTAAAATATTTCTGAAGCTAGAGTTTGCAGAGACAGAATTAACTAAAGCAGTGCCAAGAAGTTACATCAAGAACACCTATGCCAACCTAATCTTCAACATTCAAAGGTATTTCACCTGTGAGGGAAGATACTGTAAAGTGTATTCTTATCATTTCAAACTCCTGTTGCATTTTACTGGAATAACTTCTTTGGATTTTCCTTTCTTCTTGTTTCAAAGTTTAGCTAAGATGGTAGATAAAGTGCAAATGAAAACTCAAGGATGTGAAACTTCACTTTTCCATCATTGTCTAGTTAAATTGATAGTTTTACATGAAATTTAGAGGATAAACAGAGAATGGTCTACATTTTTTTTTTTGTGGATTTGGGGTGGAAACACAAGAAACAGGTATTAGCCCTATGGCAAAAGAAAAATCACCATAAGAAACTAGTGATCCTGCAGAGACAAGATCAACAATATTTGTCAAGTTGAAACCCAGAAAGAAAGTGAAAGAGCGAGAAATTAAAAAATCAATGATTATTAGAGAGACTCCTCAACCTGCACAAAAGAAGGCAACTAAAGTTGATGAAACAATACAGGAACAATCAACTAGCAAATCAGTCTAGAAAAGATTGACTAGAAATCAAATAGCAAAGGAAAAGGGTAAAACAGTGGTTTCAGGAGAAATTATAGATTTAAAGGGTGATTTGAATGATATTTTACAGGCTACTGATATTGAATAATCTTCTTTGGTTCAAGCAGACTTCATAAAATTGGATGAAGGGAAATCTAAGAAGATGAAATCTTCTAAAAAGCTGGATTTTGATGATAAGATTTCAGAGTTTGTATCCAAGCCCAGAAAGCCTTTAACCAGGTAATCAAAAAAGTTGCAAGAGCTGGATATGGAGTTAGAGAAAATAGGGAAAGTTTCCAATGTTTATGAAGAACATATAGACCTATCATCACCAATGCCTGAAGCTGACAAAAACAAAGTTTTTCATACTCAAACAGAAAAGAGCAGTCATGAAGAAATTGAAGAGAAGTTGAGATTAGCTAATTTTGAAATTTCTAATCTCAAGAGGAAAGAAAGAAGACATGTTGCTGGGAAGACAAATTTCAACATAATAAAGGCTCTGTGGGAGGTTGAAAGAGTTTCAAAACCTGAAATAGTTAGCAGTGAATCTCAGTATTTTACCTGGACTGTTCCTAGAATCAAAGAGGCTAGATTTGTGAGAATGATAAATGTTAAATTAAGGGCTACTAATAGTAGGATGAAGAGGTATATTGAATACCTAGAAATTCAATTGACAAAGTCTGAAGGTAAGTTCCAGCAGAGATAAAACAAAGCAACAAGTAACAAATCCTTAAAGCAGTTTTGTTATCAAGAAAGGAATTACTTTTTAAAGAAATTTTAAAGCCAACTTGTTTTACTTGTTAAAGTCTATGGACATCATTGAAGAAGTGAAAATATCCTTAAGACTCATAATTTTGAAAAAACTATGTAAAAAGGGCATACACAGCAGTTTCGTAGTGCACTACAAAACTGTTGCAGGTGAGTTTTTGGGCATTTTTCATATATATTTTTTGAGTAAAAATAGTTGGTTTTAAAATTTTGTTGCTGCTGGTGGATTTAAAAGAGTCATAGATGAAAGCTCAGGTTTTAAAGTAGAAGAAAGAGGGTTTTAAATAATTTTTTTTTAATGATACAGATTTTGCACTACGAAAACAACTGATATTTTCGTAGCGCAGCCACATCACATCTTTTTATACTTTGTCAAAGGTTTACTTCTATATAGGTGGAAGGGTAAGGTTACAAGGAAATGATATCACATGTCACCTATCTAAAATAGTCAATATTTCCAGCAAAAATGTTCGAATATCATTAATGAAGATAAAGGCTTAATTGCAGAAAACATGTTCCTTGGTTTTGAGGGCATATAAGACATGAGTCAGCAAGATCTCATAACAAGATTAAAGGCACCATCAAGGTAGAAGATATGGAGAAGTAGCTGTCAAAGAGAGTATTTAAGTATTATATAAGGTTGTTTTAGACATAATAAGGATTTTCAATCCTATTTGTATTAGGACTCCTAAAGAGACAGTTAACTGTCAATTGTAATTAAGAGTCTGTTTTAGAGTAGATAGGTGTCAAACATAGAAATTCGAATTCTCCTCAAGATGGATGGGGGAATCCAAGATTGTAATGAGGAATCTATAAGAGACATGAGGTCGAATTCCTCAGGGTTGGAATTTTCATTAGAAAATCAGTTGTGCTATTGTATGTTACTGGATATTTTTCAACTTAATACAGAGATTTGTTTGACTACTCAATATTGACAAGGAGTTTAAGTGTATCATCTTTCTATGGTCCTTTTTAATTATCTATTTGCAGTGGTGTGAGCATGTGTTACTTAGAATTCATTGAATAATGCTCTGACTTCCTTCACATGCTTGTAGACTATGCTTACTCACTGTGTTACTGTTTTCACTTATAAACCTAGACTCCAAGTGCCTTGACTTCCATGTTTGATAGATTATGATGTTTTGTTGAAGACTATCTTGACTCCATGGCCCAATGAGTGTTTGCTAATCTGTGATTCAACTAGTTATACATTTTTGTCCATTTTCATTTCTAGAGTTAGCCATATAATCATTAATTGAAAATCTTAAACCTATTGAGAGAGCCCTCTCAGGTTGAGGAGGCTAAGCCTCAACCAAAAGTATGGTTTGAAAGAGTTACTCAGAGTCTACTTGATCAACAACCTATAAGGGTCAGATTTTGTGATAACAACATGAATGGACTGAAACTGGCTTGACACCGTTATTTTATTAGGTTGAAAACTGCTATGGATTACATGTCAGATATAGAGCATATCTGTGCATAAAAGGCCAGATCTATAACAGATCCATGCACTTGAAAGGCTCCTCTTTCAAATCCACTTGGGGTTTTGAGAATTACACCAAGGATGAGCAATGTATCTAAGATCTAAGAAAGCAGATCTACAGAAATATTCAGAAATTCTGAAGTATTCAGAATATGCAGATCAGATCTGAAATATAAAATGTGTAGATCTCCTCCAATGGACCTCAAAGTGAAGGGTAGATCCCCAACACTCAAAAACCATCTCTCCAAATAGTGCACCCAAACTCCCTGCAATAACTCCTACAATAATAACATAGATCTAGGATAGAAACTGTGTTGTAGGGCATATATATCAGCTGGCCACATGCCAATATCAAGAAAGGAAGCTCAATCACTCTAATACTCTTCCTCCAATAGAGCAAAGGACTCCTCCACTGAAAAAGGGCACTGAAATGTCTTAGATCTGAATAGATCTAATCTCCACTTGCTGCACCTTGCAAAGACAACCAAACCCTCAACAGAATCTGAGTTGTAATTGAAAGGAGAAGCTTGGCCTTCAAGCCTGACAGTGGAATATGCAATACAAACTCTCCCAAGGGCTACTCAATAGGAAGAGGAGGAACTCCTAAATAAGAAATTCCAATGCTAATCAACATTTTCAATCTACGCTAAATAGACAAAGAAAGCTATATGGTCTAAACAGACAATATATCAAAATATCATATCATGAACAACCTCCTCATGCTGCCTTCCCCTTCCTTTTATAAGATGAGAGTATGCAAAACCATAAACCACCTTCAATGGACTCATCACTTTCACACAAGAGATTTTCAACTAGAATTATGTTGTGCCTTATTAATGAGCACTCCTCCAATAAAACACTGTAGATTTGGTCAAGTTTGACCCAGTCAAGATGATTAGCCCATTTCACACCTAAGGGTGCTTATTTACACAACCAAGATTTATCATTTTTCATATTTCGCATTGATGTATTCTTCATTAGGAGTTTTATTAACCTCCTTTACACATTTATTCATATAACTAGATTTTTAAAGAAAAAATAATATCCCTATTAGCTGCATGCTAATTTAGGAATATTACAGATTCTGATCTGATGGTACCTTGAGAACCCATCGGTGAAGGAATATGCCTCCTGGCCTCCTGTGCTATCCAGGATCTCATCGAATAATGGTGTAGGAAAAGGACCATGTACTCATGTATCATTCAACTTGTGCAAATCTACGCAGATACAAATTTCCCCCTTCGTATTATTTTCGTGAACCATGATAGGACTCACCCAGTCCGACTATTCAACCGGTTCATTGATACCCACAGTGAGCATTTTATTGATTTCTTCCCTAAAATTTTTCTTATACTTAGGGTTCAGTCGATACGGGCACTTCTTTACAGGGCGCACATCTAGTTTTAGGGTGATGCACATAACCCCTAAGTCCCTCGTAATCCCCTTAAGCTCTGAAAACGTTTTTAGAAATAAGTCTTGATACTCTATGAGCGGTTCCGCAATCTTGCCTACTGTCTCATCATCCCAGTAATCCACAATTTTAGCCAACTTGGGTTGCTCTTCTGTACCAATGTTAACTTCTTGCAACTTCAGAGATTTCTTAACATCCACTGTGTGTAACGAAGGTCTTGCAACTGCACGTTCCCCCTCTGATTCTGGGATCGAGACATTGTGCAAATATTCATCACACTCTTCTATGGTGATATTGTGGCAGTTGACAATATCATGCATCTGTGTTTCCCATGTGGGTATTTTTCATGCTACGTAGGGGCTAGATTCACAAAATACAAAGGTATCGATATCCTATAGAACTTCATCAAGCACCTTTGATCCTCCTATTAACCCTAATGTCCCAAAAAATTCATCCTTTAAGGTTTCCCACTGGCGGGTGCGTTGATGTAGCTCCGCATCTAGGTACCATGGGGTGGCAATTGGTACCAAGGCATGAATAAACAAGTGAACCCATTCTTCTGTAGTACGATCACATCATTTCTCCAACCAGGAAAACAAATGTTCACGCAGATCCCCTGGGCTGAGAAATATCTTGACGTGCACGTTGGTCGGAGGCTCAAATCGTAGGACCATCATATCCTGACATTCCTCCCAATCCTTGAATGCCCCCTTATTTGTGTCCCACCATCTTGCAGGCATTGCATGTAGAGCTAGGTTAAGGGCCCATAACCTTCGCTCTCTTGGAACCTCAGCTTCAAATTTCCACAAAAAATAATTTATACTACCGAAACCATCAAATTAGGGTAGTTCTCTTACCTTGAAGGATATGCAACAGAAGTCCCTAGTGATTTGCAGGCAGCGCAGCGTAGAGACATCATGCAGCTATTTTTCCAATTTTCCATTTCTTCGTTGGAGTCGGAAAAGAATTTGCTATCCCTTTCCCAGCAAAGCACACAATCGGCCGTAGGATTGATCCAGTATTTGTCCCTCATAGTTAACTTATAGATGTGATCCACCTCTTCTTCCTCACGCACTGGCTCTGTATACCTTTCTCCTTCTCTGGGATCTAGCGGTACTATCACCCGTGTTCCTTCACTTTCAAACACCATGCTACTCTTTTTTAAGTTGATAATACCGGCCATATATATGGCCCGGTACTCCAATTCTAGGAGTGTAGATAGGTCTCCGTGTTAGGTAAACATGACTCGGGGTAGAGTCAATGTTGACTAGGGTAGATAGTAGTGGTTTTGGTGCACATGGTTTTGTGCACCCATGGTTTTGGCCCATGGTATTACATGTAATGGAGCCTATAAGAGGCTGGGAATAATTCATTGTAAGGTAGGCCTGGAGGTGAGTGGTGAAGGCTCACTTGGCCGGATTGGCCAGGGTTTTTTGGCCAATGGTTAATGAAATTTCATTGGTTGGGTTTTTCCCCAGATTTGGGGTTTTCCTGGTTAAACATTGTGTTTATGTTTATGTGATTTGTTGTTGGGTTTTGTATGTGTATTATTCTCTCGGTAAATATTTTATTTCTGCAGTAATTCCTAACAAATGGTATCAGAGCCATATTTGGCTTCAAAGGGACACTTTTGCAGCCAAGGGTTTTATTGGCCTGTGAATGGAGAAATCAATGCAGCCTTTTGCAGATCTGGCCATACGGAGCATGGTGTTTCTAGGAAATAGGAAATATCCAATTGATTGATTCCATGGGGAATTCCATGGAGGGTTTCTCAATGGATAAAGAGAATAATGGTGCTGCCATAGCTCAGATCTGGCGACTAGCAGTGATAAGAAGTTGGTTCGAGAAATTCAGAGATGAGAGGATGTTTGCACGTGGATTAATTAATTGATGAACCATGTATCTGAAGAGAACTCCTAGAGGACTGGTGGTTACAGAGGCTGGTGACCCATGTAATCTGGTAGATGGGTTATTTTTATATGGACATTGATTTCATATGTACAAAGAGCAACAATGAAACAAAAAAATATTATTATAATGGAGTTAATTTTTTACATGTAAATGGGCATACTGCTGTAAGACCTGGTATGGCATGCGTACCCCTAGGTAATCTCTGGTAAAGTCTTGGTTAGACCTAGGTGATAGGGGGGATGTCAAGTTTACAATTACCCTAGGTAAAAATTTGAGGGGGGAAGAGCTAGAGTGAGCGGTGTTGTCTCATTTAGTAGGTTTGGCTGGATTTAGTCAATAATCCCCAAGTCAAGTTTAAGGGGGGAATTGTTAGGTAAACATGACTCGAGGTAGAATCAATGTTTACTAGGGTAAACAGTAGTGGTTTTGGGACACATGGTTTTGTGCACCCATGGTTTTGACCCATGATATTACATGTAATGGAGCCTATAAGAGGCTGGGAATACTTCATTGTAAGGTAGGCCTGGAGGTGAGTGGTGAAGGCTCACTTGGCCAGATTGGCCAGGGTTTTTTGGCCAATGGTTAATGAAATTTCATTGGTTGGGTTTTTCCCCAGATTTGGGGTTTTCCTAGTTAAACATTGTGTTTATGTTTATGTGATTTGTTGCTGGGTTTTGTATGTGTATTATTCTCTCGATAAATATTTTATTTTTGCAGTAATTCCTACCGCCTACATCTATACGACCTCGAATGACCTCGAAGGTAGCCCAAACCTTGACCCCTGCGATGTCTACCACGATCTTTGATAGTTTTCCTAATGGTATGATCTTCTGATGATTAGCCATGCACAGTTGGATAGTGGACCATTCTAACCTAGGTTATCCCATTTGCTACCAAGTTTGCTTAGGTAGTACATTCGCATATGAGCCTAGGTCTAGAATAATTTGATCCATCTCATAGTCACCAATCTGCGCGGTTAATCGCATATACCTACCAATGCGTCTTATGCTTATACAGTTTGTGTATGTCCTTAATTTCCATAGCTGGGGTTGTTCTTTCTGTGCAACTTTCTATTAAATCTTGGAGGTTTTCTACGACCTTTTGGTTGCATAACAGTTTCATACACGCCTGCAGGAATATTTTGACGTCATCATCTGCTTTGAGGTTTGTGGGGGCTTGAGGAGTAGAAGTTGTAGCCTTAGCGAAGTCTTGGCAAGCTGCGACAAAGGTTTATTTTTCCTTATATAAGTCCAAACCTTCTTCTTTAATGGCTACTTTCTAGATAAGAGGCCTTGCCTCAGCATTCTCTGCAACTCCTCTGATGGCCATGCCAATGTGTGTTATCACATTAACACTTGCCCCTTCATCTCGAGGCTCTGCCTTAACCCTTTGCACATTTTGCGTAGGTGTCTACTGCTTCTCTTGCATCTTAGCTATCAGAATCAAGAAATCTTCAATCACATGATCCAACTATCTACATTATCTGCAGGATTGCCTCGCAGGGTTCATGCAATCCCTTGTAAAGTGCCCGATTTCCCCACAGTTAGAGCAAATCAGTTGTCCTCTCCCCCTACTTGTGCTTCCACCTCGGCCCCTACCCCTAGTTGGGGAGCCACCCAGACCGGAGGGAGATCTTGGTGAAGAAGGGTATGATTGTACCCTATATAGGTTGCCCCTGTCTATCATCAGATCATAAGTCCGACAGTTTTTCTCATCATGGATTATAGATCTGCAGAACCTGCACCATTGTAGCTTTATTTCTGGGACATATGTGGCAAGGCGAGGGAAGTGGTTGGTATTGTGTAGCCCAACAACGCGACAATAATTGCACCACAACACCGGCCCACTTGGCCCTACAGCTTCCCTAGGATGCAACGGGCTGGGTACCCTGACCTACACGTAGTCTAATAAAAGAGGATAGTTATCTTTGGTGTGGCCATTCACCCTGCATCGTATGCACCATATTTCAGGGCTGGCCTTTGTTCTTCGCTCCTCTTGTATATTCTGGATCTCCATGTGCATTTCTTCTAGCTGGCCTTGTATTTTTTGTACTCCTAACTGAGTATCATTCCTTGCCGCAACCTACAAATTCATAGCAATCTCCAAGGATTTCTCCTGTGACTCAATGGCTTGATGACCCATTGGTATGCGCAGGTGGATTAGTAACATAGTAATGAACCATTCCGTGTGTTGTTTTTCATCATACAAAAATCCTCCTTCTCTAATTACCTTATTTAATCATTGGTTAGCCTCCCATATAGACTCAGTCATTCCTTGCTTGAAATATTTCAAATCATTCACTATCTGAGAGTAGGACTTAGGCTTCTTGAAGTATTTATTCAAGGCGTTCTTAATCTCCTCGATGGTCACATTCACATGATGGTCGATGTATCCCATATACCAGTCTAAGGCCCTTCCCTCAAAGGCGAGGGATAGCTGCGCCCTTTTCACAACATCGCTGGCTACGTTCTGCACAATCCATACCGACCCTGCGACTAACCAAAACTGATCCATATCTTCATCCCCTACACCCTTGAAGGTGGGTAGCTTCATGTTCGAGGCCATATCGTCTTCCGGTGGTGGTGTAGGTGAGTTATTACCCCTATGAGGGTTCAGTGGCAGCGTAGACAGAGAGCTATGTGCAACAGAATTTCTTACTGGACTGTAGATAGATTGATCTCTTTCTTGATTAGTTCTATAGTATTTACCACTTGTGCCCTCACTTTGATCGGAGCTCATTCACTCCGTAAGACTAAAAAAATGCTCTTTTCACACAATAAGATCTTAATCAATAATGGCAGAGCTTTTAGAAACTTACCCCAGAAACCCTTGAAGAATCTTCATTCTGCCTTAGAGTAGGACACAAATTGATCAATTGAAAATTCTATCACAAACCCTCCTATCACACTGTCCACCCAATGATCTATCGTGCGATTTATGGTGTTATCAGTATTTTATAACTACTGAATCAACTCTGGGGTCCACTGCATGACACGTATGTCCTTCCAACACTTCTAGAAATCTACGAGCCTCGCGAGCCACTCCTGAAGCTCAATCGAAAATGTCACAAAAAAAATTCTTAGATTTATGTGAAAATGTACTTATTCTTCCACTTCTCTATGGTTAGATTTGCACTGCGATTCTCTCTTACTGCGAATTCCTGAATTTGATTTTCGACCACTACTCAATCTCTTTTCAAGTCTCTAATTTGTTCTTGGCATTACCCAATATTTCACTCAAAATTCTCCCGATCTCGGAAACAGAACCATTTGTTGGCTCAAGGGGTCCTGACCTAGGTTCAGAGGTTCAAGGTTTGCCAAGAAACCCCTATAATACTGGCCCTTTCAGCAGTGACCTGCATGTGCAGGCCAAAGTCTCACCCAAAGAAGTATGGAAGGGTGCTGGAACCAGGTTTCTGCACCCTGAGAGAGAGTAGGTAAGTCAAGTAGAGTTGCGTTCCCATCTTATCAGGCTTCGCATTTAACAGATCTAGTTACAGGCTTATATCACAGAGCTCACATCTAATAATTACCTTTGCATCCACATGTGTAGTACCAATCTATCAGCACAGTAACTATAATCACAGCAATTAAAAGATCATAGATTGATATAACATAAACAAATATACTTTCGCAACTATGAAACAGATAATTTCGCAGCTTAATCATATAACCCAAGTTCGCATAAATCATAACAGAACAGACCCAGATCACATCAGATATCAACAACACTTTGCATATATATTAATACTAGAATCTTCTGACAATCCCAAAATACCGCCTACGCACACAGCCAGCAGGGTCCACACACAGCAGGACTGAGGAGCTCTGCGCACACAGCCAGCAGGAGTCCTTCCCCAAAAACCCAACAACAGATCTAACAATTCGTGCTTAACATCAATCTCAATTATTTCCTACCTATGACTCAAAAATGTTCATCTATTTATACCTATTTAGCCTACACATCCAATGGTTTGAAAACTGTGGTTTTCAGACTCTTGGTATACCCTTGACCTGTTACAATGCATTAGGGACCTTGACCCACCCAAAAAATCCTGTGTTAGACTAAATATTACAAAAAAAATACAAAATTGGACAAAACTCGCAGCTTTAGGAGACCCTATTCCAACAGTCTTGGACAATCATTCCAAGGTGTTTGAAACTCCCAAAGGACTCCCACCTATTCGTGATAATGATCATGATATTCATTTTATTACAGTAAGTGTTCCTCCAAACATCAAGCCTTATAGATATCCTTATGTCCAAAATACTGAAATTGAACATATGATTGCAGAAATGTTATAGGCTAGTATAATTCAACCTAGTCAAAGCTCTTTCTTTGCTCCAGTATTATTGGTGCACAAGAAGGATGGATCATGGCACATGTGTCTGGATGATAGGGAGCTCAATAAGCTCACCATTAAATATAAATTTTTCATTCCTGTGATTGATGAATTACATGGAGAAATTTATTTTACCAAGTTGGATCTTCGTTTAGGATATCATCAAATTAGAATGAAGACAGAAGATATTCCGAAAACAACATTTCAAACTCATGAGGGTCATTATGAATTTTTGGTCATGCCTTTTGGCCTTACCAATGCACCTTCTACATTTCAAGGGTTGATGAGTTCCATTTTCAAACTCTTAGAAAATTTGTGCTAGTATTTTTTGATGATGTACTAATCTACAATAGGTCTTGGAAGGATCATGTTCAACATGTTGAGAGGGTGCTCAAACTATTGTAGGAGAAAAAATTATATACATAAACATCCAAATGTTTCTTTGGAGTACAAGAGGTGGAATATCTGGGTCATATTGTATCTCACGAGGGTGTTAAGGTAGACCCTAACAAAATTAAAGCCATTAAGGAATGGAAAGTCCCCAAAACCATAAAGCAGTTCCAAGGATTTCTCGGGTTAACTGGGTATTATCACAAGTTTGTTAGGAATTATGGGAGAATAGTAGCACCTCTAACAAAATTATTAAAGAAAGATGCATGTTCATGGATTCTTGAAGCAAGTAAGGCCTTTGAACATCTTAAAGATGCAATGTGCCTAACATCGGTCTTAGCTACGCCTGACTTCACAAAAACCTTTATTGTGGAATATGTTGCCTCATGAAATGGAATTGGTGCTACTTTAATGCAAGAAGGAAGACCCATTTATTTTGAAAGTATTCCAATCAAAGGAAAGTATTTACAGAAAGCTATTTATGAGAAGGAAATGTTAGCAATACTACATGCACTAAAGAAATGTCAACCTTACCTAATGGGAGGACACTTCAAGGTAAAAACTAATAATGATAGTCTTAAACACTTTTTGGAACAAAGACCATTTTTAGAAGAGTAGAAAAAATGGGTCACAAAGATGTTGGGTTATGACTTTGAAATAATCTACAAAAAAGGGAAGCTAAATGTTGTTGCAGATGCACTCTCAAGAAAGAATGAAGATATGGAAGCATTGCTTTGTGCCATTTCTATTATCCAACCATATTGGATAACTGAAGTAAGGGATGAATGGAAGAAGGAAAAAGAAGTGTGGACACTCATTCAAAAGTTGCAACAAGATCCTAGTACATATGATACATTTAGTTGGAAAAATGATTTCTTATGGTACAAATATCACTTATATCTTTGTAATAATTCCCAACTAAAACAAAATATTCTTTTGGAATTGCACACTTCTCCTTTAGGAGGACACTCAGGATTTTTAAAAACTTATGATAGGGTGAAGAAATAATTTTTTTGGGATGGCATTAAATCTGATATTCAAAATTTTGTGGTGGAATGTTTGGTTTGCCAGCAAAATAAAGTTGAGACAATTAAGACTCTAGGTCTTCTACAACATTTATCCATTCCGAGTCAACATTGGGAGGAGATTTCAATGGATTTTATCACAGGTTTACCTATTTCCGAAGGAAAGAGTTTCATCATGATGGTAGTTTATAGACTTACCAATTATGCACACTTTTGTGCATTATCTCATCCATTTAAATCAAGTATAGTTTCTACTTCATTTATGGACACAATTCAAAAGCTAAATGGAAACCAATAGGTTATTGGGAGTGACAGAGATCCCATTTTTACTATAAATTTTTGGACGGAGTTATTTTCTTGTTTGGGTACTCAATTAGCTCATAGCTCATCTTATCATCCTCAATCCGATGGTCAAATGGAGATAGTGAATAAATTTTTGTAAGGATATCTTCGTTGTTTTTTATCTGATAAACAAACACAATGGTTCAAGTGGTTACTTTTGTGGTTCCTGTGTTTTGGCCAGATTGGCAAGGCCAAAAGACAAGACAACATCAAACCACTTTGGGATCCTAGGATCTAGCCCTCCTAGATCTAGAGAGGGATCTCT
This sequence comes from Pinus albicaulis, assembly GCA_034641835.2. NCBI lineage: Eukaryota > Viridiplantae > Streptophyta > Pinopsida > Pinales > Pinaceae > Pinus > Pinus albicaulis. The sequence goes on from CM076570.1 coordinate 371,485,926, forward strand.
CTACAAATGCAAAGAATGATATATCTTTGAAGCTCAAATTGAGGTGTTAAGCTAGGTATGAAGCACAGGGGTTTTTGATTTGTTTCTTTGGTTGGATCATTAACTGAGAAGGTTATGGAAGTAAAGAAAGGCTAAATAGAAGGATGTTTCAGCATGGGAAAATAGGTTAGAAAGTGTCAATCCATTGGGCTATGGAGTCATGAAAGGGGATTACTTGCATAAAAACTATCCAAGGGTTTCCATAGGGCAAGTCATCTATACCAAAGGATCTTTTTAGATAGATGGTGAGATGGAACCTTAAGAATGGGTGAAAGAAAGAAACTAAAGTGCAGTCTAAGATCAGGTCAGATGTCATTTAAATCAAGGCCTAATTTTGACATACTTGAAAGGAAACTCTCATAAAAGACACAAAGGGTAGCTTAAGATTAGGTCAAATTTCATTTAAATCCAGACCTTCTTTCAGCATACTCTCAAGGAGAAAAATCTAACAGTCCTAATAACGACTTTCAGAATGGTAGAAAACATTTAAGATTAAACATAGAGTAAGGCCTAAGATCAAAGAAAGACTTTTAACCTTAAATGCTTTTGACACTAACTAAAAGGGATCTTAGAGAGGTTAGCTATTCGAATAGGCACCTAGTGAGACAGGGCTAGCTCTAATCTCCTATTTTCCAAATTATTTCAGCTGAAACCAAACAAGAAAATCTAAGGAACAAAATATAAATTCATGCATCAGTAAGCATGGGAAAAACCAACATATTTGACGGGTTAAATTATGGTGAATTTGTTCTTAGATATACAATCAGCAGAAAACATCAAAGATAAGAAGAGCAGGAAGCATTAGGATTATTCACAGTAGTATATCCTAAGCTATATTACTGATTCTTATCAGAGAATGATGGGCAGTATGAAAAGCATGAAAGGAGATAATTGCAGTAAGAAAAACATCACCAGTAATATAGACCAGGATCATGTGGATCTGCTTGTTCAATTGACGTGAATAACCAGTCACATACTTTGAGCTCAATGGCTTTTACAATCTAGACTGCTCTTCCCAGCCTATTATTTTACAAACTACTTAACTACTTCCTCTCACTAACGGTTCTAATAGTCAATAAAATCCGTACAACCAACAAAAACCTTTACAATGTATTCTTCAGGAGTTCTTATAGGAGAATGAGTAGTAGTAGTTTTAAAATTAATTGATTCATTAAAACAGAGTGGAGGAATTATTCAATGCCCACTCTGCATTTAACATGTTTTGTACCCTATAGTCTGGTTTAGAAGTCTTTGTCAGATTGACCATGACTTCAGGTGTGTTCTTTGAAGTACTATGATTTCATGGTGCTCTGTTTTTTCCTTCTGAAATAAGTAAAGTGGATAGACAGTCTGCATGTTTCCCATACTTTCAAAACTATTGTCCTGACAGTTTTTAAGGCCTCTGTCAGTGCAATAATTGATCTGGTGTTTGATGGAAGACAGAGGAAGTCACGTAGATAGTCCTTTCTTGGAGGAAAATGTTCTGCTGTCATTAAATCATAGATATGGCTTGTTACATTTGTTTTAGGCTTCATTAAGCCTTGTAATAATCTTTATAGTCTTCGTCTGTGTCCTTCGAGTCTGCAACCATGGATTAGGCCTCTTAGCCTTCAAAACCATGCTTTTTTACCCTTTAAGCTTTCATTGATATACTTTTCTCCTTCTGCTAACTTTTTCTGGTGCATGTGTAGGTTTTAATGGCGCGAGAGGGTTTAAATGAGAGTTAGTAACCCGAGATTTAATGAAAATCATGTTTTAAAACCTTTCTCAGGAATTTTTCTATGCGATCTTTGGCCCTGGAACTGATCTTCTGCGTTCTAAATAACCCTGTCTGTGATTGTTTGACAGAGTTCATTCACAGTGGTTTAAACCTTGCAAAACCAATAAAATCATTAGAAACAAGCCTGAGGGAGTGAGGGGAACTGTTTTAGAGGCCCGTGAAGGATGGAGAGAAATGATGAAAAACAGTGGTAGCAGTGAAGAAACGGGTGAAAATCATGGCAGAAGGGAAAAAATGGGTTTGATGAATGTCTGGCATGAGGAGGATTTCATACTGTTGGATTAGATTTAATCAACGGTGATCTACGATGAAGATTCGTTGATGAAGTCCTTTGGAAAGTTAGGCGGAGAAAATGACTTCAGTGTTAAAACGCAAAAAAATTATGCTCAGGAAAATACAAAGGAGAAAGGTGAAAATGAGAGGAACGGGGGCGTTTTGGTGTTGGGACTGGGAGGGTAGAAGAAAGTTAAATGTGGGCCATTGGATCGTTGGAAGAGATCAACAGTGGAGATCATATGGGGAATTCGTTTGAATGGAGGATGAATAAAAGCGCGATGCGATATGGGTCGTTTGATCAAAACAATCAATAGCTAGGATTAAAAGCTGAAGTTGGGGAGGGTAGGTAGTAAAGTAGAAACGGGGAATGGTTTTCGCGCAGTCAAATGGTGGGTAGGTGGTTTTCACTTTTGGAATGCGATCCAATCCGATATCGACATGTGGAATCACAAAACCACTTTTATTGTGTAATTTTAAAACATTAAACTTCGAGTGCAAAGTTACACGATATGAAATAGCGATCGTTGGATCCAGGACCTTAGATTTGACAGTGCAGAGAGAACGCGATATGTTGAGAGCTGCGGGTTCAAAATAAAGTGCAGGATTGAATGAGGACCATTAGATCTGTGAGAATTGACGTCTGATATCTAATCGATAGGTCACTAAATAGTGTAAAGGGGAAGGGAAATGGCGAAGCGTGATTAGATCTTGGTCGTTGGTTCTTGTGGGTTCAACGGTCAGGATCGAATTGCAGGATCAGCGTCAGAAGAAACAAAAAGGGGGAAATTTTGGATTCGCGATGTGTGATTAAGCACTAGCAGTCAAATATGAAGGATGATCGATGGCTGGGATTTAATCGACGGGGCGATAACAGGGAATTATGGGCGGAGTGTGATTGTATCTCAGCCATCGAGTCTGTAGGGATGAACGGTCGAGATTGGATCGGGGATCGCAAATCGGAGGAGGCGAAGGGATGGCACTTAAGACTTCATACGATGTGATTAAGTGCAGGCCGTTGGATCTGTAGATGATCAATGGTCCAGATTTAGTCAGAAGTTGCACAATCGGATGGCAGCCAAATGGATGGGCACGATGCAATTTAGCGTAGGTCGTCAGATCTGATAAGATCAACGACGGATATTGAAACTGAGGTCGAGCAGAGAAAAATCCCATCGCATCGGAAAATAGGAAGAAACAAAGGGAACACAGTAACAAAAAGCTCTGATTGCGATTAGCGCCTGAGGGCTAACACCTAGTTCTGGGCGCCGTGTTATATGTGGGGAAAGGGGCCAAGGGCTAAGGCAAAAGGTGGGGCTAAGGCAAAATGGGCTTAAGGCCTTAAAAAAAAAAAAAAAAAAAAAAAAGAGTGTTTCCAGACCTAAATTTAGTGTTTTTTAAGCTAGGAACTGATCCATTCACTCACATTTCACCCTTTTAGTGAATGAATCTTCTAGAACAAGTAAAAGTATGCCAAAATTACCATCATGAACATGAAATTACATCAAGTTACATCAAGATTTACAAGAAAAAGTGAAACTGGCCAAAACTAGGCGAAATTCTGAGCTGTGGAGTGAAAAATAGGCCAAAATCCTCTATGCGCCGCGCCCAAAATCTCTATGCGTAGCACAACTTTGGAGCTGATTTTGATGCCCTTCCTGAATTCCAAATTGATTTCATGATATCTCGTTGGAAAGCCCTGCCTGTTTACTTTCCAAACCAAGTGGAATTTCTAGATTTGGTGTCCATTTACCCCTCCAAAAATTCAATCTCCCAATATTGGTTCCTGTGTGAGAAAAAAGTGACAGAAATGCCATTTTCAAGGTGTTTGTGACCCTTTAGACCACCCAGAACTTGATGAAACTCTTAGGCCATTCTTGAGTGTGCATAAATTTTCATTAAAATCCAGAAATACCAAGTTTTCCTCCAGAAGATCTCCCAATCGTAAGCGCGCGCAAGGTGGCGCTACGCGTCGGGCAGAAAAACCTGTTTTGTGACCAAAAATTCAAAAATGACAAAATTTTCTCCAAAGTCCTTGAAATTTGGACTGGAGATCACTCATCATGTACCATGCTCAGCCAAAGAAATTTCGGCCAATATTTGAAGTCGATCATGGCTTTTGTGCCTCCTCAGTGCCCTTCTCAGCCTCGCTTTCAGGATATTGATTTTTGCTTTACAAACATGTGTGCGTGCCCAATAGTGATTCTTCATGTGACTGAACATGTTTTTCTCCTTATTCGCCTTCTCCAATAGCTTCTCAAGATGGATGTTGACTCTCTCAAGCCAAGTCTCCCTATCGGCCTCAATCTCCCACTCAATAGGTGTCATCTCGGATGGGCTTCTTCGGGCAGCTTGTCGGTTCTCACGGATGTTTTGCAATTCCATGATCGTCTGTTGATCCTCCAGCTGCTTATTCCACTGCTCCAAATATTTAATGATCCACTGAGCTCTCTGCAACTTCTCGGTCAATGTGCTGATCTCATTTTTCTGCTCCTGAATGATCTCTCTCAGTTTTGAGTTTGGAGAGCTTACGTCCACATCAATCAATGTAAAATTAGTATCCTGACCCCCTGAAGGGCCTTCCTCCTGCATAGGCCTCTTTCCTCTATCCTGTACCTATACCTGTGCTGATGACGACGACAATGAGACCCCTTCCACCCCGGGTGGAGATAGTACTCGTCGGGCTGCTACAAACAATGCTCTCGTGCCTCTCTGCTAAGTAACAAATACTGGCACACCGATAGGCTCTATCTCGAGACCTTAAAACCAATGTGAAGGCTCACCTGCATCATGAACAATCTCTGGAGGAGGCTGAGGTACTGTGAAGAAGTCATGGGAAATGAAATCTTCCCATGTAATGCCTTGCAATCCAAGCTGATGTACCACAATCATCTTGATGAGCGCATAATGATAAATGTTGTTGTGCTACTGCTCAGGAGTCTTCTTATGCACAAGAGTGGTCATCCTCTCTATGTTTCGGCACATGAAATATGGTATGTTCATCATCCTCACTCTCGTGAAATGCATCAGTAGTCTGATGTGATATGCATAGAGACATGAGAAACGGCCCTCACAACTGAAGTATCGGATAATGAGTCTCATCAATGGTGCATAGGATTCCTTCAGGAACCAGAATGGGAATACCCTGTTGAGCTGCCTCAGATAGCCAAGCCTGATGTATGGCTCGTAATGTACTCTATCCACCTGTTGTCTCTTGTTCCACTCCTCACCCATATTCGGTATTCTTGTTTCCTGAGAAATGGTTTCTGGTGTCAAGGTGAAATTTACACCAGCGAGAGTAACATGACCATCACGCAAATGTAAAACAAACAACTGGGCTAACTCCTGATGATGCCGAATCTGAGCAATCCTCTCACAATACTGATAGCATGATTTCTCTCGGAAACAAACCATGGCAAGTGGGCAGGCCTCCAACTGAGTCAAAGAGGTGGGTTCCTCCCTCACATTTTTACCTCCTTTACGAGGCCTTCTCGGTAGATGAAGCTCTGTGGTAGAATCACTGTCTTTCTCATATGATGACTCAGTGTCTGTCATGGTGTTTGCAAGTCTATACCAAATGTATGTTTGGTTTTTTAATGAGAAATTGGTGTTTGGTTTTCAATTCCAATTGTACAAAGGGAAATGAGGGACTGTGAAGAATATGGGACAATGGGGAAAATTGGACTGTCAAGTGAGATTAAGGTGTGCTAACAGTCACTTGACTGTATTTAGGAATCTAGGATTTGGGTATTTTTTGCAAATGATATGGGAGGGGGGAAAATGATAGGGAATGGTAGGGTTTAGGGATAGGGAAAAATAGGATTTTTAAAAATAAGTGATATGAGTGGTCTTATAGGAGAATAGGGAAGGGATATTAATGATATCGTGACAGTGATGGGGAATGGAACCACAAGTGGGAAATGGAGTTGAAATTTGGCACCAACAACCAAACTTTAAAATTCAAATATAAACCCTATGAAGCAGTTTTTTTTAACAAAAATGAGAGGGTTCATGTTTCACCAATCAAACTCTTATATCATTCCCTCCCAATAACACCAAACACAAGCTAAACTCAGTGGCAAGGGCGCACAAACTTACTTGGAGCAAGAGAGTTTGAGTCGTTTTGAAAAATTTGGAAGCAGTGATGAAATTTTGCCTTGTCGGCCCTGTGCGCCGCGCTCACTGTATGCGCCACACACGTTAAAAAATGCATTGTGGATGTCGGCTCTATGCGTCGCGACATGCCGATGTGTCGCGACCTTCTCCCAACGCGTCGCGCAAGCAAACTCACAGACAGTCTGCCTCCAAAAACTCTGTTTTCGCTTCTCCAACTTCAACTCAGCTTCTCTCTTGGGTTTTTGATATGTCCTTGCGTGCAAATGAAATTTGAAAGTGGAAAATATCTCATAGAACCATGGATTTTGATTTTTGTTTTGAAATAACCCACTTTGTAAAGTTGTAGAACTTTGGCACTTTGACATTTTAATACAAACTCTGTTTTAGTTTCTATTTTGACTTTTTGACTTGAATGATTAATCTTTTGTCAATTTCTGTAGGAATGGTTGGCATTGGATTTCGGCAAAGGATGACCAGGGCTGCACCTGAAGTGCTTCATGACTAAAAAAATTTAAAAATTACAAAGGATGAAATTACATTTATTACAAAAAATAAATTTGACGATTTCTTCTTCAAAACAGATTTTTGAAGAAGGATCATTCTCAGCATTATTGATGATGAAAATTTTGGAATGAAAACTTATTAGAAACATCCTCATGTGCCTGTTGGCATTATTTGACATGTTTGAAGACGAAACCCTAGACCTAATGACTGAAATGACTCGCTGACCAAAAGACCATCCATGACTATGAATGACTGTAAAATTGACCTTGATGAATTTTGATGAACTTTAATGATCAGACACAAACCAGCAGATACATGACATGAGGGAAAATGAGAGACAAGACCCTTCCGTCAGATAATCTATGCTTCTAATGGAATGCAACTGATTGGATGAATGAGACACCTAAAATGAAATGCAACAAAGAGTTTTTGATCTCTGACGGAGGTATGACTATACCGACTCTAAC